>JAVIAB010000026.1:5635512-6370512 GCA_032433765.1 Megaustenia siamemsis | reverse complement strand
TGGCGTATAGGGAATATGGTGTTAGTGACCATCAATTTTACAGACCTTCAGCACATGATTTTTGGGGTAATGTGGTCGGTATTACGCCCATGCCGCTTTACATTCCCAGAAAAACATCCGGTACCCATTTAAGGCTGGGTGAACCTGGCAACCGTCGATCAGGATCGAACCCTACCTCTTGTCCTTTGTAGTCCAGTTCACTAACCACTGAGATACCGCAGCTACCGTGAAAAAATACATGCTTTTATTAATTTAAGTTTTCCTGTTACAATATGAAAAGGGTAAGAGAAAAGCAACTAGTCTCCATCTCAGAACTAAGCTTAGAATTTACGAGTCAAATGTGCAATCCATTCTCCGATTTGGAGCAGAAACATGGACAATGAGCCATAAGATGGAACGTCGACTAAGAGGATTTGAAGATCGTTGTCTTAAGAAGATTCTAAACATCTTTTGGGATCAGCATATCACGACCAAAGAAGTCGCCAGAAGATCAAGCAATAACAACAACAATCAAGAAGTGACAAGAAGAAATAGCTGGGTCACGTTCTACGAATGGAACGAACCAGGTATCCACGCTTAGCTTTAACATGGACACCGCCTGGCAAACAAAGAAGAGGCAAACCATTGGGGACATGGCGACGAACCAGACATGATAAAGAGGCTGGCAGGCTCTGGTGAGGGTTGTCCATGCTTGTTCCAGACCGGACGGGGTGGAGATCTCTTGTGGAGTCTCTATGCTCCGACCGGATTGGGTGGAGATCTCTTGTGAGTGCCCTATAATGGGTGGAGATCTCTTGTGAGTGCCCTATAATGGGTGGAGATCTCTTGTGGGTGCCCTATAATGGGTGGAGATCTCTTGTGAGTGCCCTATACTGGGTGGAGATCTCTTGTGAGTGCCCTGTAATGGTTGGAGATCTCTTGTGAGTGCCCTGTAATGGTTGGAGATCTCTTGTGAGTGCCCTATAATGGGTGGAGATCTATTGTGAGTGCCCTGTGGTGGGTGGAGATTTCTTGTCAGTGCCCTATAATGGGTGGAAATCACTTGTGAGTGCCCTATGATGGGTGGAGATCTCTTTTGAGTGCCCTATAATGGGTGGAGATCTATTGTGAGTGCCCTATAATGGGTGGAGATCTATTGTGGGTGCCCTATGGTGGGTGGAGATTTCTTGTAAGTGCCCTATAATGGGTGGAAATCTCTTGTGAGTGCCCTATAATGGGTGGAGATCTATTGTGAGTGCCCTATAATGGGTGGAGATCTATTGTGAGCGCCCTATAATGGGTGGAGATCTATTGTGAGTGCCCTATAATGGGTGGAGATCTATTGTGGGTGCCCTATGGTGGGTGGAGATTTCTTGTGAGTGCCCTATGCCACGACCGGAGTTGAGAGAAAGATAAAGTAAAAATAAAGTAAAGATAAAGTAAAGATTAAGTAAAAGTGAAGTAAAGGTAAAGTAAAGATAGAGTAATGTAAAGTAAAGATAAAGTAAAGATAAAGTAAAGATAAATTAAAGATAAAGTAAAGGTGAAGCAAAAATAAATTAAAGGTAAAGTAAAGAAAAAATAAAGGTAAAGTAAAGGTAAAGTAAAGGTAAAGTAAAGATAAAGTAAAGGTAAAGTAAAGGTGAAGTGAAGATAAAGTAAAGGTAAAGTAAAGGTAAAGTAAAGACAAAGTAAAGATAAAATAAAGGTGAAGTAAAGATAAAGTAAAGGAAAAGTTAAGATAAAGTTAAGGTAAAGTTAAGGTAAAGTAAAGAAAAGGCAAAGTAAAGATAAAATAAAGGTGAAGTAAAGATAAAGTAAAGGTAAAGTAAAGGTAAAGTAAAGATAAAGTATAGGTGAAGTAAAGATAAAGTATAGGTGATGTAAAGATAAATAAAGGCAAATTAAAGATAAAGAAAAAGCAAAGTAAAGATAAAATAAAGGTGAAGTAAAAATTAAGTAAGGGTAAAGTAAAGATAAAGTAAAGGTAAAGTAAAGGTAAAGTAAAGATAAAGTATAGGTGATGTAAAGATAAATAAAGGCAAATTAAAGATAAAGTAAAGGTAAAGTAAAGATAATGTAAAGGTAAAGTAAAGGTAAAATAAAGATAAAGTAATGGTAAAGTACAAGATGAATAGGCGTCTTATCACGCGAGTTTTCATCCATTTGTGCTAGGCTGTTTGGAGCACTGTTCGGAGACTTCTGGACATTGTCGCTTCAAGCATTGAAACTCCTTAGCAGAATATTACCTTGGTACTCATTTTTGCCAGCGGCTGGGTGCATTGTGGGGGCATTTTTTTCCCCAACCACTCGTACAATTCACACAGCTTCCAGTTGGAATCGAACACGGGTTGTCCGAACTTCGGTAGCCAAGTCGGGTGGTTTTCCTAACTAGGCTACAGAACCCCGCTTCCCCCCTCCCACCCCCAAGAGAAGTAAGGTATTAAAAATGAAAGTCATCAATCATCATCATCAAGCACCAGGCCTGCTGGCGTAGGTGATCATGACTCTCCACAACTTTCGATCACGACAGTTATTTATCATTTCTGTTGTTGACCTTCTGCCAAGCCATTCTCTTAAGCTGTCTGGTATTTTTTCTCTTTGCTTCCCTCTATCTCTTCGTCCCTCAATTTTTCCAGTTGTTACAATATATTCCAGTTGTTCTCTTCTCATTACATGGCCAAAAAATGATGATTGTTTCTTCCTAATATTGGAAATTAGCTCTCTTTTTGCTTTGGCCTCTTTCAGAACGTTTTCATTACTCTTCTTAGCTGTCCATGGTATTCTCAACATTCTTCTGTAAAACCACATTTCTACAGACTCCAGTGGTTTTCTTGTCTGTTGTCCTATTGTCCATGATTCACATCAATATGTTAAGACTGGCTCTACATAACATTTAAGAACTCTTTTTCTTGTTTCTATTGTCCAAAATGAATTGCATAGTATCTTCCTCATTTAGGAATGCTGCATTTGCCTGAGCCATTCTGCATCTCACCTCTGTTATACACCTACCATCTCACCTCTGTTGTACACCTACCATCTCACCTCTGTTGTACACCTACCATCTCACCTCTGTTGTACATCTACCATCTCACCTCTGTTGTACATCTACCATCTCTTCTGTTGTACACCTACCATCTCCTTTGTTGTACACCTACATCTCACCTCTGTTGTACATCTACCATCTATTCTGTTGTACACCTACCATCTCACCTCTGTTGTACACCTACCATCTCACCTCTGTTGTACACCTACCATCTCACCTCTGTTGTACACATACCATCTCACCTCTGATGTACATCTTCCGTTCAACTCATCAATAACAAAACGTAAACGACATTTTATTAACATCCAATCTAAAATACAACATTCCAGCGTTTTTTCCCCCTTTCAGATTAATGAATACATCGAGCTTCCATTCCGAGTAAAGATCATCTCGTTCTAGAAAATAGAAATAATATTTACACATACCAGGGCCAACACACAAACATTTAACTAGTTTTATGGTTTTCCGTGAAATAAATTAAAAGCAGAAGTCTTGAGCGCTGAAGTTAAAGAAAGTCAAATCTGTTTCCAAGAATATCTTTGTTTACATCGCTTCCAGTGCGAAACTTTAATTCACTCATTTGAATAAATAGCTCGTTAGTTAATTCTTTGCTTCGCGTTCATTTACTTTCTTTCTCTATTTTTCTCATTTCTTTCTTTCATTTTTAAAATCTCACACAGGGTTTTGGTTGGTCTCGAGCCAAGACGCCGGCCTCGAGACAGAGAGGTTGTTGGTTCAAATCCGAGCTGCATCAGTTGGAATTTTATTTTTTATTTCTCTCTGCGGCAACCACCCCTGGTCTCGGCAGCAAGGCTCACCTTGAAACGTCAATTACCCATCGACGGAAAAAAAAATATGAGTACCTCCGAAGACGGAGTTATCTGCCTATGCGGCGAAGGACCCCTGTGCACACGACAACCAGGGAAAAACGGATTGACACGCAAAATTCAGTTCCTAGTCTATAGGGACCACGTCAGAGGTAAAAGATGGCGAACGAAAAAAAAACAAAACAAAAAAAAACTCTCACACGTCTATCCGTCTGTTTGTCTATCTGTCTGTCTATTAGTTCGTCCGTCCGTATGTCTGTCTGTTTCTCTGTCTGTCTATTAGTTCGTCCGTCCGTATGTCTGTCTGTTTCTCTGTCTGTCTCCTTCTCCAAGAACAACACAACTCATGATTAGAGAAAGACTATACAACAACTAATAATGCGCACGCAACAAGAAAACGAAATCAAATATACTAATCTACAAGAAGACAACAATGGGGAGCCAATGAAAACATCAACAATAGGTTCAAGAAGAAACAGCCATGACAACCGATGCCAAGAGAAGCAACATTGGGGGATGTTTCATAAATAAAAAAGTAAGGTACCATTTTTATCCTTTGTAGATCAGTTCACTAACCACTGAGCTATCGCGGCTCCCTTGTGTTTATTGTAGCGTAACTAATTGTTTACTGGATTCATCATCAAGTACCGGGCCTACTGGCGTAGGTGATCATGTCTCTCCACGAATTTCGATCTCGGCAGCTATTTATCATTTCTATTGTTGACCTTCTGCCAAGCCATTCTCTTAAGCTGTCTAGTATATTTTCTCTTTGCTTCCCTCTATCTCTTCGTCCCTCAATTTTTCCAGTTATTACAATATATCCCAGTTGTTCTCTTCTCATTACATGGCCAAAAAATGATGACTGTTTCTTCCTAATATTGGAAATTAGCTCTTTTTTTGCTTTGCCCTCTTTCAGAACATCTTCATTACTCTTCTTAGCTGTCTCTCAACATTCTTCTGTAAAACCACATTTCTACAAACTCCAGTGATTTTCTTGTCTGTTGTCCTATTGTCCATGATTCGCATCCATATGTTAAGACTGACTCTACATAACATTTAAGAACTCTTTTTCTTGTGTCTATTGTCAAAAATGGATTGCACTATATCTTCCTCATTTTTTGGAAAGCTACTTTTGCCTGAGCCATTCTACATCTCACCTCTTTTGTACATCTACCATCTGAGGTTAACAAAGTTCCCAAATATTTAAATTCATTTACCTGTTTTAATATTGTTCCACTTGTCTTTATTTTGCACTGAGGTTATGTCCTTTTCTTTGTTGTTACCATTACCTCTATTTTACTGGATTAGAGCTCATAAAATCATTACTAGTGTTTGTCCTATATTTCTGCACAGTATTGTTCTGGTTATCCCAACCGTAGCCTACATTAGATAGGTAATTCTCATAGCTAAATTGGTTTCCCTTTCTCTACTTTACTTTCCCAGAAAAAAATCCAGTACCCATTAAAGGTTGGGTGAACCGGAAGCCGTCGGTTGGGATCGAACCCTACCTCTTCTCCTTTGTAGTCCAGTGGGGACGTTTCATGTGAAGAAACAATTAAGGGGTTAAGGCAAAGAAATGCAAATGAATGCATAAAAATGTGAAGCTGCAGTAAAGCTGAATATGAGGAAAAATTTAAAAATAAAACGTCGTTTAGTCTGTGTCGTCCACTTATCAGGCAAAGCTTCTAACATACCATTATTTTGTATTTTTAAATTTTTCCTGAAGAAACAATTATCAGTTTTTTAGAGGTTCTTTTTTTTATTTTAATGTCCTAACATTATTTTCTTGCGATTTTAAATTATTATTTAGCTATGTAGTGTCAATGCACAAGAAATGATAGACTTAATAGTAAAAAAAAGCAACAACGAAAAGGTCTCGGTCTGAATAAAACTGAAAACTTTATCTGGGGAAAGCAGAAGTAATGGTCATGTCAAAGAAACAATCATCACCATCATGCAGCATAAAAATAAACAGGACAAATCTGAAACAAGTGGAGAGCGTCAAATACTTGGGCACAATAATAACATCGGATGGCAGATGCACCACAGAAATAAAAAGCAGAATTGCTCAGGCCAAAATAGCATTTAAGAAAATGAAAGATATCTAATGTAATAAATCTATGTCAATAGAAGTGAGAAAGAGAGTTCATTGGTGCTATATAGAATCAATTCTGACCTATGGAAGCGAATCATGGAGAGTGGACATACAAATGAAAAGACGATTAGAGGCCACAGAGATGGGGTTTCTCAGAAGAATGTTGAAAGTTTCCTGGACAGCTAAAAAGACCAATGAGGAAGTTCTCAAAGAGGCCAACACAAAAAGGGAGCTCCTAAAAAAACATCAGAAAGAAACAATCAACATTTATCGGGCACATCATGAGAAGAGGAAAGTCGGAATACTTGGTTACAACTGGCAAAATAAAAGGAAAGAGAGATCGCGGACAACAAAGAGAGAAAATACTAGATAGCTTGGTGTCATGGCATGGAAAACAGTCAACAACAGAACTGATACGAATCACGCATTAATTGCAGCAACTGGGAAAATAGAGGGACGAAGAGATAGAGGGAAGTTAAGAGAAAAGATACCAGACAGCTTAAGAGAATAGCTTGGCAGGTCAACAACAGAAATGATAAATAACTGTCGAGATTGAAAGTTGTGGAGAGGCATAATCACCTACGCCAGCGGCCCTGGTACTTGATGATGATGATGTAGTGTCAAATCGGAGACCATAATATAAATAATCTGAGGTATGTTGATGATACGGGAGCCGCGATAGCTCAGTGGTTAGTGAACTAGAATACAAAGGACAAGAGGTAGGGTTCGATCCCAACCGACGGCTTCCGGTTGACACAGCCTTTTTATGGGTACCGGATTTTTTTCTGGGAAAGTAAAGCGGCACGGGCGTAATACCGACCACATTACCCCAAAAATCATGTGTCGAAAGTCTGTAAAAATTATGGTAACTAACACCATATTCCCTATACGCCACCTGGCGTGACGGGGGTTATTTACATTTTACTATGTTGGTGATACAGTATTTTCCTACCACTGGATAGTGGACTGTACGGATGAATGTGTATAGACATACCAATGACTAGTCTACTTTACGACTGACGGTCACCATTCTATTTGTTTTGTAAATTGATTATTCTAACTTTTTAAGTGGCCACAAGCGGAAATCTTCACAAAGAGAAATCAATTTGAGCAAATTTGCCGGCTTTGAATGTACATAGAGTTTCTTTGTTACAGAGAAGATGATATTTTTGTGTGAGAAAATATTTTTAGTGTTCGAAATGGGAACACCCAATCTGATTCTCGTACAAAGCGATTTACGGCAGATCAGGTAAGATTATTATTTAAAAGAATTTTATGTAAATAATGATTGTGATAATTATGATGAATCTAACAGTGATAGCGGTAGTAGTCGCTGAATCTGTTAGTGGTGATAGCTTCTCATCACGTAAGGTGTATGATGACGAGAACAATGGTTTAGAAATTGCTAGTACTAGCAGTAATACAAGTTAGTTAAAGTAAACCACTTGCAATTGCAATTAAACAGCTCCTGTAATTCTTGTATATAGTCTATACAATTGTAACAACGTATTTGTGTCTGGATGAAGTATAGTGTACACATTTGAAAAAAAGGACTAAATGTCTTCCACGTGCGATGTCTCCACAGAATAATGCACATCAAATGGCAGGACAAAATAACCAACTTAACTGTCCTGCAACGTGTTAAGACCCCAACAATCATGTCGATGCTCAGATGTCGAAGACTAAGATGGCGGGGACATGTCCAGCGAATGGAAGAAAAACGCATCCCCAAACAAATACTATATGGTGAACTAACACACGGAAAAAAACAGATCGGCAGACCTAAACTACGATATAGAGATATCTGTAAATCATCTCTGAATGACTTCTCCATCTGTGAAAATGACTGGGAACATCTGGCAAGTGATCGCACATCATGGAGAGCATGTATAAGGAATGGTATAACATCATTTAAGACTGTGCTAAAGCAAAACTTACAAGAGAAAAGACTCATGAAAAAGGATGGAAAACTCTGTGGATCAGTGGGCCTGACTTGTTCATTCTGTGCCGTGTGTGTTTGTCAAACATTGGTAGAATTAGCCACGAGAGAAGCTGTTCGACAAATACAAAACCTCAAAAAATACGCAATAGCCTCCACTAGACCGTCTGACAAGACGAGGAGGTCCATACATGTACAAATTTCTCCAAGTTCTTGAATGTTTGTTTATATTGTATTCCAAAATGACTTGTCAAGACATGACTCCATGCACACATAATAAATATACAATGGAGCAATTTCTGTGTTAATTTTCAAGAAATGTGGTTCATGTGATTTTATTCTGTAGATTTTCATGGATTATCTTCATATTTGATGGATTATCTTCATATTTGATGGATTATCTTCATATTTGATGGATTATCTTCATATTTGATGGATTATCTTCATATTTGATGGATTATCTTCATATTTCATGGATTATCTTCATATTTCATGGATTATCTTCATATTTGATGAATTATCTTCATATTTCATGGATTATCTTCATATTTCATGGATTATCTTCATATTTCATGGATTATCTTCATATTTGATGGATTATCTTCATATTTCATGGATTATCTTCATATTTCATGGATTATCTTCATATTTGATGGATTATCTTCATATTTGATGGATTATCTTCATATTTCATGGATTATCTTCATATTTAATGGATTATATTCATATTTCATGGATTATCTTCATATTTGATGGATTATCTTCATATTTGATGGATTATCTTCATATTTGATGGATTATCCCTATGGTAAGTGCAAATTTGTACCATGATATTTTTTTCTTTTTTCTATAAACTTTCCTCTTTCGTTATAATTGTTATGATTGCTATACCATTTTAATGCACCTTTTTTAAAGTACATATGCACTCTCACTTCAATCGTCTCTTATCTGATGTTTAATACTTGCTGCCTGTTTTACAACAATATTATTCTGGTGCGATTTTTAAGACAAACACTAAAAAAATATTTTTCTGTCATCCATTTTCTGTGGTACAGATCTACTTTTTCTTTGGGACAGATCTACTTTTTCTTTGGTAGGAAAAGATTTTAAATTAATCGCTTAGAGTGAAAATGAGTTACAAGAAATGTTAGACATTGTAGTGAAGGAAAGCAAAAATAAAGGACTCAGCCATAATAGCAAAAAGACGGAAGTAATGGTAACAACAAAGAAAAAGACATCACCTCAGTGCAAAATAAAGACAAGTGGAACAATATTAAAACAGGTACATGAATTTAAATATTTGGGAACTTTGTTAACCTCAGACGGAAGATGTACAAAAGAGGTGAGATGTAGAATGGCTCAGGCAAAAGCAGCTTTCCAAAAAATGAGGAAGATACTATGCAATCCATTTTTGACAATAGAAACAAGAAAAAGAGTTCATTAATTTTATGTAGAGCCAGTCTTAACATATAGATGTGAATCATGGACAATAGGACAACAGACCAGGAAATCACTAGAGTCTGTAGAAATGTGGTTTTACAGAAAAATGTTGAGAATACCATGGACAGCTAAGAAGAGTAATGAAGATGTTCTGAAAGAGGGCAAAGCAAGGAGTGAGCTAATTTACAATATTAGGAAGAAACAATCAGCATTTTTTGGCCATGTAACGAGAAGGGACTAGCTGGAATATATTGTAACAACTGGGAAAATGGAGGGACGAAGAGATAGAGGGAAGCAAAGAGAAAAAGATACCAGACAGCTTAAGAGAATGGCTTGGCAGAAGGTCAACAACAGAAATGATAAATAACTGTCGAGATCGAAAGTTGTGGAGAGACATGATCACCTGCGCCAGCAGGCCCGATGCTTGATGTTAATGATATCTATATACACACAGAGCTAAATAAAACTTTACAGAAAAAAAAAATCCGGAAAATAAAAAAAAAAGGAGAAAATAAAAATTATTTTTATATCCATGACTTGTTCATTCTGCATCAACCAATCCTGAGTACTGCCCCGAACAGGAAGTGTCGACACCAGGTGGCGCCACGTAAACGAACAGAAACATAAACATAACCCCCAGAGGTCAATCGGTTTTAGTTGGTAATTTGTTATTTCTGTCTCGTCACGTGTCTAATCAATGACATGCGCAGTTGCTTTCACAATCGTGTAGTTATCATTATCATTAAGAGCCATGCCGGTAGTATAGATCAGCGGTTTTCAGCCTTGCAGTACACGTACTCACAGAGTACAGGAATAATCGACAAGGAGGAGTTTAAAAGTAAAGAGCCCCGTCACGCCAAGTGACGTATAGGTGAATATGGTGTTAGTCATCATCATCGAGTGCCGACTCCGCAACGAAGGTTGGCTACCATGGATCACCATTCCATTCTGTTTCTTGCTTTGATGGTGTAGGTTGTCATAGATTGAATACAAATAATAATAAATGAATATTATTATAGAGGGAAATTTATTAGTTAGCTGAGTGGCAGTGTTCCCTAGCGTTTGGCTTTTCGTGGCAAGGCGCTGTGCCACTGAGTACGGGTTCGATCCTGCCTTGGTCCATATTTTTTTCTGTTGTTGATTATTTGTCATTTTTTCCGAGTGCTGTAAACATACCTCTTCCTCTGAATTGATTCACTGTCATAGATTGACTTGTCCATCTTTTGATGTTACTCGTCCATGTTAGTCTTGGTATGCCTCTGTCTCTTTTACCTTGTATTTTCCCTTCTAATATTACTTTTAGTAGGCTGTTGTGTCTTTTAACGTGCCCCAAACATTCCTTTTGTCTTGTCTTAATTGTATTTAGTAGTTCTCTTTTTAATTTTAGTTCTTTTAAAACTTCATCGTTTGTTTTCTTTTCTTTCCATCCAATTCTACCTATTCTTCTATAAATCCAAATTTCAAAGGCTTCAATTTTCTGTTCTGTTTTCTTGTCTAATGTCCTTGTTTCTGCGCCATATAGGAATATTGAGAAGATGTAACATTTTGCTATTCTTAGTTTCAGCCCTGCTGTTATTTGTTTTGTCTGCTGTTATTTATTTACTTGTTAGTATAGTCTTCGTGACCATAATTTTTACACACCTTCGGCACATGGTTGTTGGGAGGTAATGTGGTCGGTATTACGTCCGTGCCGCTTTACTTTCCCAGAACAAGTCAGGTACCCATTTAAGGCTGGGTGAACCCGGAAATCGGCGATCAGGATCGAACCCGACTTCATGTCAATTGTAGTCCAGTTCCCTAGCCACTGAGCTAGAGCGGCTCCCAGGGAGGAACGAACTACAGCGAAAAATAATCATTGTCAGTTTCTTGGATGAAGAATACCTACACGATTTATGGGTTCGTGTGTACACAGATGGATCAGCACAGAGTTTGCAGATTCATTGCAGAAGTAAAAAAATACGAAGGATCACCTTTGTCAACGATCTTGGACATACGGGAGTAAGGGGGAATGAAAGAGTGGACAGGTTGGCTCGCTGCATTGTCGTTGAAGACGGTCAACCAATGGATCGGGCGGACGTCCTCAGTGCCCACCGTGATGTGGGACTTCAAGAACCATGAACGTCATTCTTTCGGATAATAGAGATGGGAGCTAAGATGGGCACAGCCAGAAACGAGAAACTTAGTGGGTGTGGAAGAAGACTTATCAACCAACACAGAACTGGAGTCGTCAGTCGCTGGACGGGACTTGCTGAGGAGGGGATCTGAGCACCTATGGACATGTTCGGAGTGCAATGATGATGACCCGCAAACAACTCAATAACCACAGAATGAAGTAATCTCAGCCCACAGCTTGTAGTGTTTTTGACAGATGCAAGATCAGTACTCGATGCACTACAATCCAGAAAATTACCACATCTGCAGACCTTATTGACTGAACTCTGGAAGCACCACAGGGTTGCACTGCAGTGGATCCCATCTCACTTTGGAATACCAGGAAATGAGAAAGCAGATCAGTTGGCAAAGGAAGGTTCAACAGGCACACAACTAGATACACCAGTTACATACCATCATAAGAAACAGATAATCAAATCAATCAGAGGACCACAAGCCCCAAATCAGGATGCCTTTCATAATATGAATAGATATGAACAAGTTATCATTATACGCCTAAGAACAGGACACAATCGACTCCATAGTCACATGTATACAAATTCAAGATCGGCACCTTTTGCCAGTTTTGCCTCCAGAGTTATTTCCTTGTTGGACAATAGTGGTGATAACTGTCCAATGATCTGACAAGCTTTGATGCATCTTGATTCTATCTCTGCTGTTTGAGAATTGTCGTTTGTCACTAAACTTCCTAGGTATTTGAATTCCTCTACTTGTTTTAGTTGCCTGCCTTCTATAATTATGTTAAAATTCTTTTTTTTTCTTTTGCAATATTCATGACTTCTGTCTTGTCTATTTTCATGTTGTATTGAGTGCGTGTTCTGTTAAGTCTGTTTAAGTGTTCTTGTAGGTCTTCTATTTTTCTATGTATTAGTGCCTGATCGTCTGCGAATAGAAGCTCATTGATCTCCTTTGTCTCGGATGGGTTGGTTGACTAACATATGAAGTACATGTAGATAGGGATTTCCGGTCAATATGGCGGATAGCCATCAGGAACCGTTGTGGCTCTGTCTGAAAAGTGTTCCTTGTTGCAGTTTCCTCATATTCCATATCCGGCGTCCTACCTGAGCTACTGAGTTTAGAGCTCTGTGCACACCGTGAGCTGTGCTTTTCATCCGGATCGTGTTTCTATATTCCTATTGCTTTCGATGGATGATGATATCGTATGACGAAGGACTGTTCGATTGCGTTCACTTTCGGTGCCGTTTGGCGTTATGTCCTTTGGCGTGTGCTGTAGCTGCTATGATGGGGACTGCAGCTGTCTTTTTTTTTGTTTGGATCCTTCAATGCGATGAGTTGTTAATTCGGAGGATTCCACTAGCGCAAGTGATTGAGCAATTATGGATTTCAATTCATTTGTAGTGATACCGGGCCTTCGACTAACTACAACCACAACTACAACCATATTACACCCACAACTACAACCATATTACACCCACAACTACAACCACAACTACAACCACATTACACCCACAACTACAACCACAACTACAACCATATTACACCCACAACTACAACCACAACTACAACCACAACTACAATTACAACCACAACTACAACCATATTACAACCACAACTACAACTACAACCACATTACACCCACAACTACAACCACAACTACAACCATATTACACCCACAACTACAACCACAACTACAACCACATTACACCCACAACCATATTACACCCACAACTACAACCACATTACACCCACAACTACAACCACAACTACAACCATATTACACCCACAACTACAACCACAACTACAACCACATTACACCCACAACTATAACCATATTACACCACAACTACAACCACAACACATTACACCCACAACTATAACCACAACCACAACTACAACCCCAACTACAGCTACGACTATAACCACAACTACAACTACATCCACAACACATTACACCCACAACTATAACCACAACTACAACTACATCCACAACTACAACTACAACTATAACCACAACTACAACTATAACCACAACTACAACTATAACCACAACTACAACTATAACCACAACTACAACCACAACTACAACTACATCTACAACCACAACTACAACTATAACTATAACTATAACTATAACCACAATTACAACTACAACTATAACTATAACCACAATTACAACTATAACCACAACTACAACCACAACTACAACTACATCTACAACCACAACTACAACTATAACTATAACTATAACTATAACCACAATTACAACTACAACTATAACTATAACCACAACTACAACTATAACCACAACTACAACAACAACTACAACTACATCTACAACCACAACTACAACTATAACTATAACAATAACCACAATTACAACTACAACTATAACCACAACCACAACTACAACTATAACCACAACTACAACTTGCTACAGTTGGGTAAAGCTGGGACTGTCGTGTACGAGCGAGTACGTACAGTAGATTTAATCAGAAATGTTGTGTATAGCAAGTGTAGTTATTTTGTGCCGAAAGTTGAAGCCTTTGAGATGTGGTTATATAGAAGAATAGGAAGAATTGGATGGAAAGAAAAGAAAACAAACGATGAAGTCTTAAAACAACTAAAAATGAAAAGAGAACTACTAAACACAATTCAAACAAGGCACATGAGATTGTGTCATGTTAAAAGACACAACAACCTACTAAAAGTAATATTGGAAGGGAAAATACAAGGTGAAAGAGGCAGAGGCAGACCAAGACAAACATGGACAAGTAACATCAAAAGATGAACAAATCAGCCGATGACAACCTGCACCATCAAAGCAAGAGATAGAGCAGAATGGCGCTCCATGGCAGCCGACCTTCATTGCGTAGACGGCACTCGATGATGATGATGATTTGACTGGTACTTTTCCATAATTCTATGTTAGTGATTTTGTCCTGCCATTTCCATCCTTTTATTTTACGTAAGCATCTATTAATGAAGGTCTGTTAAAAGGGGAACTGAGTAACACCATCTCTTTTTGTGAAAATTTCAGATTTCAATGCTGGAGCAAAAAAGAGATGGTGTTACTCAGTTCCCCTATAATGGGGATGTTGAGTTACTAAAAATAGATTTTGATCTCTGATGCAATACCTGATTAGTTACTAAAAATAGATTGTGACCTATGATCCAATAACAGAATACTCATTGTACTGGTGACCAACGTGTCTGTTACAGCGAGCCGACTATTACAACGAAATGACTGTTACATTGACATGACTGTTACAATGACATGACATACGTGTCTACTACATCGACATGACTGATACAACGACATGTCTGTTACAACGACATACCATACGTCTCTGATAAAACGACATGACATACGTGACTGTTACAACGAGATGACTATTACAACGAAATGACTGTTATATTGACATGACTGTTACATTGACATGACTGTTACAATGATATGACATACGTGTCTACTACATCGACATGACTGATACAACGACATGTCTGTTACAACGACATACCATACGTGTCTGATAAAACGACATGACATACGTGACTGTTACAACGAGATGACTATTACAACGAAATGACTGTTACATTGACATGACTGCTACATTGACATGACTGTTACAATGACATGACATACGTGTCTACTACATCGACATGACTGATACAACGACATGTCTGTTACAATGACATACCATACGTGTCTGATAAAACGACATGACATACGGGCCTGTTACAACGAGATTACTATTACAACGCAATGACTGTTACATTGACATGACTGTTACATTGACATGACTGTTACAATGACATGACATACGTGTCTACTACATCGACATGCCTGATACAACGACATGTCTGTTACAACGACATACCATACGTGTCTGATAAAACGACATGACATACGTGACTGTTACAACGAGATGACTATTACAACGAAATGACTGTTACATTGAAAATGACTGTTACATTGACATGACTGTTACATTGACATGCCATACATGTCTACTACATCGACATGACTGATACAACGACATGTCTGTTACAACGACATACCATACGTGTCTGATAGAACGACATGACATACGTGACTGTTACAACGAAATGACTGTTACATTGTCATGACTGTTACATTGACATGACTGTTACAATGACATGACATACGTGTCTAGTACATCGACATGACTGATACAACGACATGTATGTTACAACGACATGCCATACGTGTCTGATAAAACGACATGACATACGTGACTGTTACAACGAGATGACTATTACAACGAAATGCCTGTTACATTGTCATGACTGTTACATTGACATGACTGTTACAATGACATGACATACGTGTCTACTACATCAACATGCCTGATACAACGACATGTCTGTTACAACGACATACCATACGTGTCTGCTACAACGACATGACATACGTGTCTACTACATCAACATGACTGATGCAACGACATGTATGTTACAACGACATGCCATACGTGTCTGATAAAACGACATGACATACGTGACTGTTACAACGAGATGACTATTACAACGAAATGACTGTTACATTGACATGACTGTTACATTGACATGACTGTTACAATGACATGACATACGTGTCTAGTACATCGACATGACTGATACAACGACATGTATGTTACAACGACATGCCATACGTGTCTGATAAAACGACATGACATACGTGACTGTTACAACGAGATGACTATTACAACGAAATGACTGTTACATTGACATGACTGTTACATTGACATGACTGTTACAATGACATGACATACGTGTCTAGTACATCGACATGACTGATACAACGACATGTATGTTACAACGACATGCCATACGTGTCTGATAAAACGACATGACATACGTGACTGTTAGAACGAGATGACTATTACAACGAAATGACTGTTACAACGACATACCATACGTCTCTGATAAAACGACATGACACACGTGACTGTTACAACGAGATGACTATTACAACGAAATGCCTGTTACATTGACATGACTGTTACATTGACATGACTGTTACAATGACATGATATACGTGTCTACTACATCGACATGACTGATACAACAACATGTCTGTTACAACGACATACCATACGTGTCTGATAAAACGACATGCCATACGTGACTGTTACAACGAGATGCCTATTACAACGAAATGACTGTTACAACGACATACCATACGTCTCTGATAAAACGACATGACACACGTGACTGTTACAACGAGATGACTATTACAACGAAATGACTGTTACATTGACATGACTGTTACAATGACATGACATACGTGTCTACTACCTCGACGTGACATACATACGGCGAGAGCTCACCCCGACCATGGCGCCGAGAGGTTGAGAGGTCAACGAGAGGTCACCGGGTATCCCGACATGAAATATCACGGTTAACTCCCCCTGCGCCGCACGCGTTATGCGCGCGGGGCGCCGCCCTATATATCTTCGTTAATTTAGCGCCTAAATGCGGGTCAATCTTTCTCTACTACTAGCTAGCTGTCAGGTACCAACAAAAGCATCACGATTCACCTGTCTCATTCAGCCTCTAATTCTGTGATCGCCTGTAGCATAGTGGTAAGTGTCTGGCCTGGCACGCCGTAGACCCGTGTTCGAAATCAGATGGAGACTGTTTTTTTAAAATAATTCGGAATTTTTAAAATACGGAGCGCCGAGGTCACGCCGACAGACACCCCCAGTCAACATCCCGACACGAAATGTCACAGTTAACTCCCCCTGCGCCTACAGTACATTAGGCGCCCAGAAGAAACCTCATTATGAGAAACCTGATGTTGTATAATCTACTAACCTATCACTATCGCTCAAGTACACCAAGAGCTCCAAAGTCAGGACACACCAGACATAAACACGTCACTTCCGGGGTCACCGGGACTAGAGGTCAACATCCCGACACGAGCTATCACGGTTAACTCCCCCTGCGCCACACGCTTTATGCGCGCCGCGCGCCACACTATATATCTTTGTTAATTTACGGGCCAAATGCTAATCAAATGGACCCTTGTATACTACTTACATGGTAACCTTTGCAATTTCTTAAGACTGTGTGTACATGGTAACCTTTGGAAGCAATTTCTTAAGATTGTGTGTACATGGTAACCTTTGCAATTTCTTAAGACTGTGTGTACATGGTAATCTTTGGAAGCAATTTCTTAAGATTGTGTGTACATGGTAACCTTTGCAATTTCTTAAGACTGTGTGTACATGGTAACCTTTGGAAGCAATTTCTTAAGATTGTGTGTACATGGTAACCTTTGGAAGCAATTTCTTAAGACTGTGTGTACATGGTAACCTTTGGAAGCAATTTCTTAAGACTGTGTGTACATGGTAACCTTTGGAAGCAATTTCTTAAGACTGTGTGTACATGGTAACCTTTGGAAGCAATTTCTTAAAATTGTGTACATGGTAACCTTTGGAAGCAATTTCTTAAGACTGTGTGTACATGGTAACCTTTGGAAGCAATTTCTTAAGATTGTGTGTACATGGTAACCTTTGGAAGCAATTTCTTAAGACTGTGTGTACATGGTAACCTTTGGAAGCAATTTCTTAAGATTGTCTGTACATGGTAATCTTGTCGGTCCGAGGAAATCGTCGCTACATCTGGGATTTGAACAAGAACCAACCTTAGCGGCAGCAAGAGTGCTAGCTACTCAACCACCTATGGTAACGCATGGTATGCTATAGTCATGAGAACGCCTTCGTGTAAGACACTGCTCACAATAGCTAATTTTTTTAATTAGCTGAGTGGCAGTGTACCAAGCGTTCGGCTTCTCGTGGCAAGGCGCAGTGCCATGGAGTACGGGTTCGATCCTGCTTTGGACCATATATTGTTCTTTGTTTTTTTTCTGTTGTTTATTTGTCATATTTTCTGAGTGCTAACATATACCTCTTCCTTCTATGATCACCTATGGTAACGCAAGGGGTGGGGTGGGGTAGGGTATGGGAGAGGAGAGAAAGAATAAGGTGAGAAGTAGTAAATGAGTTAACAGAGTCGGACAAGTTACGCGCCGTTAACTGTGGAGTTAATTGAGCGTTAAATGAGAGACGGAGATCGTTAAAAGTGTGTTTGTTAATTAACTTTCAGCCTGTTTTTATGGCTCCATTGTTTGAGAACAGTGGAAGGTCTTTCAACAACTCCGTTACCCGTCGAGCTATGGAAGAAATGTGTTGTGTACACACTAGACCGTCAGTTAGCTGCAGTCGTGCTTTTCACAGACTTAGCCATAATCATGTAACACATATAAGGTAAAATCTTCTAACTTTCAGCTCCCTGTGAAGCATAAGGTCTTCAACAAAAACTTTCAGCTCCCTGTGAGAGCGTAGGTCTTATACAAACACTTTCAGCTCCATGTAGAGCATAGGTCTTCAATAAACACCTTTAGTTCTCTGTGGAGCATAGGTCTTCAACAAACACTTTCAGCTCCATGTGGAGCATAGGTCTTCAACAAACACCTTCAGCTCCTCGTGGAGCATAGGTCTTCAACAAACACTTTCAGCTCTCTGTGGAGCATAGGTCATCAACAAACACTTTCAGCTCTCTGTAAAGCATGTCTTCAACAAACAATTTCAGTTCTCTGTGGAGCATAGGTCTTCAACAAACACTTTCAGCCTCCTGTGCAGCATAGGTCTTCAACAAACACTTTCAGCTTCCTGTGGAGCATAGGTCTTCAACAAACACTTTCAGCTTCCTGTGCAGCATAGGTCTTATGCAAGCACTTTCAGCTTCCTGTGGAGCATAGGTCTTCAACAAACACTTTCAGCTTCCTGTGCAGCATAGGTCTCCAACAAACACTTTCAGCTCTCTGTAAAGCATGTCTTCAAAAAAACACTTTCAGCTTCCTGTGCAGCATAGGTCTTCAACAAACACTTTCAGCTTCCTGTGGAGCATAGGTCTTCAACAAACACTTTCAGCTCTCTGTAAAGCATGTCTTCAACAAACACTTTCAGCTCTCTGTGGAGCATAGGTCTTCAACAAACACTTTCAGCTCCCTGTGGAGCTTAGGTCTTCAACAAACACTTTCAGCTCCCTGTGGAGCATAGGTCTTCAACAAACACTTTCAGCTCTCTTTAAGCATATGTCTTCAAAAACACTTTCAGCTCTCTGTAAAGCATGTCTTCAACAAACACTTTCAGCTCTCTTTAAGCATATGTCTTCAATTAACACTTTCAGCTCTCTTTAAGCATAGGTCTTCAACAAACACTTTCAGCTCTCTGTGGAGCATAGGTTTTCAACAAACGCTTTCAGCTCCCTGTGGGGCATAGGTCTTCAACAAACACTTTCAGCTCTCTGTGAAGCATAGGTCTTCAACTAACACTTTCAGCTCCCTGTGGAGCTTAGGTCTTCAACAAACACTTTCCAAGCCGTTCTGTCTCCTGGCATTCTTTAAGATCATTCCATGTCTTCCCCATCATCTTCATGTCTGCTCCAAGAATATTTTGGTCTTTCTCTTTGAATCCTCCTTTGGAGATTCCAAAAAAGGGCCTGTTGTGTAATACTTTCAGTTGGCTTCCACAGTGTGTGTCCCATCGTCTTCGCTGTATCTCTTTACCCACAGATATTTGACTTGTACGTTTCCATAATTCTATGTTAGTGATTTTGTCCCGCCATTTCCATCGTTTTAATCTGAGCAGGAATCCATTAAAGGTCTATATTTTACAATTGTTATTTTTGTTGTTCTCCATGTTACACAGCCATATAATAGGACTGCTTTTACATTGGGATTGACAATTATTATTTTTGCATTTTACCTAATTTATTTGGATTTGCATGTTTCCAATTGCAACAAATGATCCTTTTGCTTATTGTACTGAAGGGAGGTCAAAAAGTAATGCACACCAATTTTTTTCTCGGCTAATAATAAAGATAGGAATATGAAATTTTGCACACTTGGAATATGACATGTTCCAATTATGTGCACCAAATTGCACAGCATTCTGATAAATATTACGCAATCTATGAACCGTTAAAATAGAGCTTGTCAACAATGTCCGTTACAAACAGCGAATTGTCATATAATTTCTGGTTGCGGAAAAAGATACTGTGGCAAACATTCATAAACGACTGTGTGCAGTGTACAAATGTTCTGCAGTCGATAGAAGCACACTTAGTCGCTGGGTTCAGAGAATTAAAGCTGCAGAAAGTGTACGAGTGGAGCTGCATGATTTACCGCGTTCTGGACGTGTTGCCTCGGCTACCAGCACAGACATGTTAAACCGGGCTGATGCCATTATTCGTAAGGATAGGCGTATCACTAGTCAGCAATTGGCATTGCAGCTTACAGTCAGCAAGGGAAGTGCAATCACAATTTTAAAACTCTCGGATATTCAAAGATTTCCGCTCGATGGGTTCCTCGGTGCCTAACAATTGATCACAGAGTTCAAAGGAAAACATTCTGTTCTGAATTGTTGGAGCGTTTCGGTGTTGAAGGAGAAATGTTTTTGTCAAAAATTGTTACCGGTGACGAAACGTGGGCACATTATTATGAGCCTGAAACAAAAATGCAGTCAATGGAATGGCATCATCCGCAGTCACCAAAAAGAAACAAATTCAAAACATCTCCATCAGCCGGAAAGGTGATGATCACTGTCTTCTGAGACATTGATGGTGTGATTCTTGTTGATGTAATGACAAGAGGTGAGACAATCAACTCGACAGCTTACATCAATACACTGACAAAACTAAAAAATCGGTTCCACAGAGTTCGGCCTAATAAGCCATCTGCAGATTTGTTGCTTCAACATGACAATGCACGCCCTCACACAAGTCTGGTAACACGGGAAGCAATCAACAAATTTGGTTGGACTGTACTGCCCCATCCTCCTTACAACCCTGATCTGGCTCCCTCAGATTTCCATCTGTTTGGACCACTCAAAAAATTCCTGCGTGGGACACACTTTGACAATGATGAGGATGTGATCCGTGCAGTTAAAAAATGGCTACGCGAGCAGGACAAAAACTTGGTACAAACGAGGCATTCATGACCTAGTTTCGCGTTGGCGTAAGGCAATACGCTTGGACGGAGATTATGTTGAAAAATAGGTAGTGTAAAGGGGATGTTCAGCTACAATCTGTGAAAATTTCACACATTTTGCCCGAATAGTTTCCGAGAAAAAAATTGGTGTGCATTACTTTTTGACCTCCCTACGTATCTTCATTTTTTGGTAGCATCTTCTTCTTTATCTATATTACTGCCCCGATATATGTAAGATTGTACGTCTAGTAGAGGTATTTCTCCTATTATTTTTTGGTTATTGCCAACTGCATTAATTTTCATAATTTTGGTCCTATGTCTATATATTTTTAGTCCCAGCTGTTGTGATCTCTGATCAAGTATATTAATTTTATCCTGCATCTGTTGATGGCTGTGTGATAGGAGAGCTATGTCACCAGCAAAGTCTAAATCATCAAGTTGATATATTCCATCCTTGTTATTCCGTAGTATTTTCATAATCCAATCTATGGCCAGCAGAGAGAGAAATGGAGATAGAAGGCATCCATGCCGTACACCTTTTCTTATTTCAAATGCTTCTGTAAGCTGTCCTTCATGCACCACACTACATTTTGTTCCTTCATACATTGTTTTTATCAGGTTAATAAACTTTATGGGGATTCCGTAATGACTCAGCAACTTCCGAAGCATTCTTCTGTCTAAACTATCAGATGCCTTTTCGTAATCTATGAACCCGATATAAAGTGGAGATTTTAGTTCCACGCTTTGTGAAGCGGTCTAATTTCAAGTTATAAAAAATGTATTTACCGTGTTAAGAATTGCTTGAAATATTTACAATTATATCATCATCATGTGCTATATCGGGAGCCGCGATAGCCCAGTGGTTAGTGAACTGGACTACAAAGGACAGGAGGTAAAGTTCGATCCCAGCCGACGGCTTCCGGGTTCACGCAGCATTAAATGGGTACCAGATTTTTTTCTCGGAAAGTAAAGCGCCACGGGCGTAATACCGACCACGTTACCCCAAAAATCATGTGCCGAAGGTCTGTAAAATTGATGGTCACTAACACCATTTTCCCTATACGCCACTTGGCGTGACGGGGGTTCTTTACTTTACTTTTTAATGTTCTATACCGGCTGGCGTAGGCGATCATGTCCTTCCATAATTCTAATGAGAACTTCCTCGTTGGTCTTTTTAGCTGTCCAGGGAACTTTCAACATTCTTCTGAGAAATCCTATCTCTGTGGCCTCTAACCGTCGGCAGAAACACAGGCATTAAATAAGAAAACAAAGAAGAAAATTGAAGCCTTTGAAATGTGGATCAATAGAAGAATGGGGGTATTTTGGTGGAAGGAAAAGAAGAAAAACAAGGAATTTCTGAATCAGGTGAAAATGGAAAACCTACTAGGTATCATCATCACCATCATTGAGTGCCCTCTCCGCATCGAAGGTTGGCTACCATGGAGCACCATTCCATTCAGTCTCTTGCTTTGATGGTGCAGATTGCCATAGGCTGACTTGTTCATCTTTTGATGTTACTCGTCCATGTTAGTCTACATGGCTTTCTTTGGAATGTTACGTGATGAGGCTCCAATCTCTTTCACGGTGGTCTGCCATATTCGTCTTTCGTGTTCTGAATATGCCTCATGTGTACCACACACTTTGTTGTTTTCGCTTTCTGGGCCGTTGATTATTAAAAATTCCTCCGCCCCATCCACCGTCACAGACTTTTCACATTCGGGTTGAACATACCCGGCTACCAACGACATCATTTTGTCGAACCATGTGGCTTGCCTATCGAACCGCGAACACACAACACAAAGTAAGAATAATCATATTCCACTTAAATATCGATAAAGTTCACAGTCCATCCACCCGTCCGAAGTAAAATATACATCAAACGGGGAATAGCAACACATAATTTCACAATTAGACTGTCGCGTAAATCATTTAAATATATCAACAAGAGTCGAATTATAAAAGCGACAACACGTAGTCGCCATGACACCGGAAGTCACACTACTAGGTAACATAAAGGAAATACTCAAAACCCACAAGTGGATATCAAAATTGAAGGAATAGATCTGGAGACAGTTCAGAACTACAACTACCTGGGACATACTATAACCAGTGATGGAAAATGTACAACTGAAATAAACAAAAGAATAGGTATGGCAAAAAGTAATGTTAATGTCATGAAGAACATACTAACATCAAAACAAATAACACCAGGGCTAAAACTAAGAATAGCAAAATGTTACATCTTCTCAATATTCCTATACGGTGAAGAAACATGGACATTAGACAATAAAACAGAACAGAGAATTGAAGCCTTTGAAATGTGGATATATAGAAGAATAGGTAGAATTGGATGGAAGGAAAAGAAAACAAACGATGAAGTCTTAAACCAAATAAAAATGAAAAGAGAACTACTAAACATAATTCAAACAAGACAAATGCGATTTTTGGGCCATGTTAAAAGACACAACAGCCTACTAAAAGTAATCCTGGAGGGGAAAATACAAGGTAAAAGAGGCATACCAAGACTAACATGGACGAGTAACATCAAAAGATGGACAAATCAGCCTATGACAACCTGCACTATCAAAGCAAGAGACAGAGCAGAATGACGCTCCATGGTAGCCAACCTTCGTTGTGGAGACGGCACTCGATGATGATGAACACGATTCAAACAAGAGAACAGAACTTTCTGGGATATATGAAGAGACATAATACACTACTGAACACCATCTTTTAAGGGAAGATACAAGGTAGAGAAGGCAGAGGTAGAGGCAGAGGCAGTTTAAAAAAATATAAAGAGCCCCCGTCACGCCAAGTGGCGTATAGGGAATATGGTGTTAGTGACCGTAATTTTTACAGACCTTCAGCGCATGATTTTTGGGGTAATATGGTCGGTATTACGTCCGTGCCGCTTTACTTTCCCAGAAAAAAAATCTGGTACCCATTTAAGGCTGGGTGAACCTGGCAGCCGTCGATCAGGATCGAACCTTACCTCTTTTCCTTTGTAGTCCAGTTCACTAACCACTGAGCTATCGCGTCTCCCGAGGCAGAGACGGACTAAGACTAAAGTGGAATGATAACATCAAAAGATGGGCAGGTGTGACAACATGCACCGCCAAGACAAGAGGCAGAGGAACATCGTACCAATGTAGCCATAGTAGGAAAACAGAAGTAATGGTCATATCGAAGAAACAATCAGAAGTAATTGTAATATCGAAGAAACAATCAGAAGTAATTGTAATATCGAAGAAACAAACAGAAGTAAGTGTAATATCGAAGAAACAATCAGAAGTAATTGTAATATAGAAGAAACAATCAGAAGTAATTGTAATATCGAAGAAACAAACAGAAGTAAGTGTAATATCGAAGAAACAATCAGAAGTAATTGTAATATAGAAGAAACAATCAGAAGTAATTGTAATATCGAAGAAACAAACAGAAGTAAGTGTAATATCGAAGAAACAATCAGAAGTAATTGTAATATAGAAGAAACAATCAGAAGTAAGTGTAATATCGAAGAAACAATCAGAAGTAAGTGTAATATCGAAGAAACAATCAGAAGTAAGTGTAATATCGAAGAAACAATCAGAAGTAATTGTAATATAGAAGAAACAATCAGAAGTAAGTGTAATATCGAAGAAACAATCAGAAGTAAGTGTAATATCGAAGAAACAATCAGAAGTAATTGCAATATAGAAGAAACAATCACCACCATCATGCTGCATAAAAATAAACAGGACAAATCTGAAAGAAGAGCAACGTTTCAAATAATGGGCACAATAATAACATCAGATGGGAGATGTACCACAGAAATAAAAAGCAGAATAGCTCAGGCCAAAATAGCATTTCACAAAATGAAAAATATCTTATGCAACAAATCTATGTCAATAGAAATGAGAAAGAGAGTTCATCGGTGCTATATAGACCCAATTCTGACCTATGAAAGCGAATCATGGACAGTAGACAAACAAATTGAAAGACGATTATAAACCACAGAGATGTGATTTCTCCGAAGAATGTTGAAAGTTCCCTGGACAGCTAAAAAGACGAATGAGGAAATTCTCAAAGAGGCCAACACAAAAAGGGAACTCCTAAAAAAAACATCAGAAAGAAACAATCAACATTTTTCGGGCACGAGAGGAAAATTGGAATACTTGGTTACAACTGGCAAAATAAAAGGAAAGAGAGATCGCAGACGACAAAGAGAAAAAATACTAGATAGCTTGGTGTCATGGCATGGAAAACAGTCAACAACAGAACAGAAGCCTACGTCTACAGGTACGGCACATGATGATTCTGTTCTCCATTTTCTTTCTGGGGTATGCCCGATAATTACTTAAAAGGATGTTCTGTTGCCATAGAGGCGACGTATCGTGGTTCGCTGTATAACTGTGATATTTGCGCCCTTAGGCCCAACACATCCGACTTCAGCATGCCATTTTTGAGCATTAACTTGCTGTTCTATTCTGCTTTTCGAATAAATTTAATTACAGTCGGGTCATCCCCATATCCGCTCCCCCTCCTGCCCAAGCACGCTTCGAAGCGAATGCAGACTGACTGTTTCCGTAAGGTGTAGGTTGTAGATTTATGTGCTTTTCCTACATCTGTTCTATTTACGTATGTTATGGTTATGGAAGGCCCCGGTATCACTGCAAACGAATTAAAATCCATAATTGCTGAACCGCCCGTGCCAGTGGAATCATCCGAATTAATATCTTATCTCCCAAACAAAGAAAGGTAACTGTAGTATCCATCATAGCAGTCTCAGCACACGCCAAAAGACATAAGGCGAAACCGCACAGAAAGTGAACACAGCCATCTGTTCTCCATCATACGATATCATCATTCATCGTAAACAATTGGAATATCGAAACACGATCAAAACAGATGAAACACACAGCTCACGGTGTGCACAGAGCACGTAACTCAGTAGCTCCTACAAGAAGCCAGACTTGGAATATGAGGAAACTGCAACCAGGAACACTTTTCAGACACAACCTTTAATGGCTCCTGCCGCCTATCCATCATATTGACCGGAAGTTCACGTCCTCTTGAAAATGATTATCATCATATTTTTTTTATGTATAGCGCTTGATGATGCTAGGATATCGTTTTTGACTCCAAATCCGAACATATGAAACACAGTTAGTCATCGGACTATCTCCGTCGCACATCAAACAGACTGTAAAATCACCCTGCAACATTTACACAAACACGTTGCTAAAGGGGTACATAAGTTAGAACAACTTGGTAACCACTGGCTTGGGTTTATCTTTTTCGTGATCATGTGATCTCGGGTGGGGACGATCAATGTATTTACCAACCATCTGTGTTTTCGACATTTCAGTAATTGACTTCATTTTATTTTTCTAACAACTGCGCTTTCCCGTATATGTTCCTTCTGTTGGATTCACAGTTTGATTTTTAGAATGTCAATTCCTCCTGATATGTGGGGATCTTTTTTTTCTCTTTCTCACTGATACCTAAAAGGTGTCGTGGTTATATCATTTGTCGTTCTTGAGCTGCTCGAACAGTCTGAATTAGTGATTTTCCTTTGTTGTTACATGTCTCTGTCACTGCATCTATCCATCTTCTTCTTTTCTCTTTCTCACTGATACCTAAAAGGTGTCGTGGTTTATATCATTTGTCGTTCTTGAGCTGCTTGAACTGTCTGAATTAGTGATTTTCCTTTGTTGTTACATGTCTCTATCACTGCATCTATCCATCTTCTTCTTTTCTCTTTCTCACTGATACCTAAAAGGTGTCGTGGTTTATATCATTTGTCGTTCTTGAGCTGCTCGAACTGTCTGAATTAGTGATTTTCCTTTGTTGTTACATGTCTCTGTCACTGCATCTATCCATCTTCTTCTTTTCTCTTTCTCACTGATACCTAAAAGGTGTCGTGGTTTATATCATTTGTCGTTCTTGAGCTGCTCGAACTGTCTGAATTAGTGATTTTCCTTTGTTGTTACATGTCTCTGTCACTGCATCTATCCATCTTCTTCTTTTCTCTTTCTCACTGATACCTAAAAGGTGTCGTGGTTTATATCATTTGTCGTTCTTGAGCTGCTCGAATTGTCTGAATTAGTGATTTTCCTTTGTTGTTACATGTCTCTATCACTGCATCTATCCATCTTCTTCTTTTATCTTTCTCACTGATACCTAAAAGGTGTCGTGGTTTATATCATTTGTCATTCTTGAGCTGCTCGAACTGTCTGAATTAGTGATTTTCCTTTGTTGTTACATGTCTATGTCACTGCATCTATCCATCTTCTTCTTTTCTCTTTCTCACTGATACCTAAAAGGTGTCGTGGTTTATATCATTTATCGTTCTTGAGCTGCTTGAACTGTCTGAATTAGTGATTTTCCTTTGTTGTTACATGTCTATGTCACTGCATCTATCCATCTTCTTCTTTTCTCTTTCTCACTGATACCTAAAAGGTGTCGTGGTTTATATCATTTGTCGTTCTTGAGCTGCTTGAACTGTCTGAATTAGTTATTTTCCTTTGTTGTTACATGTCTCTATCACTGCATCTATCCATCTTCTTCTGGGCCTTCCTCTTGGTCTTTTTCCATGCATTCTCGAGAAGAACGCCCTTGATGGTGATTGGTGAGGATTCATTCTGACCAGGTGGCCAAACCATTTAAGTTGTTGTTGTTCTATATATTCTTTGCAGGGTTTTATTCCTATTATTTTTCTTATGGTTTCATTTGGTTATGGAAGGCCCCGGTATCACTGCAAACGAATTAACATCCATAATTGCTCAATCGCCCGTGCCAGCGTAATCATCCGAATCTCATCTCCCAAACAAAGAAATGTAACTGTAGTCCCCATCATAGCAGTCTCAGCACATGCCAAAAGATATAAGGCGAAACCGCACAGAAAGTGAACACAGCCAACTGTTCCCTGTCATACGATATCATCATTCATCGAAAACAATTGGAATATCGTAACATGATCAAAACGGATGAGACACACAGCTCACGGTGTGCACAGAGCACTTAACTCAGTAGCTCCTGCAACAAGCCGGTAACAATTAGAATGTGTAGAACAGTAATTGTATCAACTATCTTTAAACGTTTTCTTGGAATTTAAAAAAATTATTATAACGTCAATATGACGTCAGCATTTACGTGTGTTGGGTGGGTGGTCTAGGGGTAAGGCATCGGCTTCTTGTCGAGAAAGTCTTTGGTTTGATCCCACAATTAGCAAAAAAAGGAGGAGGGGGGGGGCGTGGGGAGGTGGAAATTCTAAAAAATACGAATCCATGGTTTCTCTATGGTACGAATAAATTTGCTTAATAATTTCTACCGGGGAATCATATTTTCTCCTACAGCCAATCTCTTTGCAACTTGTAATTGCCAAGCATCTGTGTTTACCAACCATCTGTGGTTGAATTTGACATTTGAATATCTCATGCATATGCTCCTCAAACTGGCGGTGAACCCCTTCCTCATTAGATAGATCGCCGCGGCACTGTTTCAGAGGAAGGTGATACTCACATGTGGAAGTTGGTCTTCCGAGCCAACATCCATTTGTCCTGGGCTGCCACTATGGTTCACCATTGTCACCAGTTCTATTTAACGTGTACACAATAACGATCACGGAGCAACAGCTGGATGGGAGGGGAAGAACTATGACTTTTGCTGATGATATTCTGGTATATCGACAGGGAAGGGACAGACGGGGAATCGCCTCCACAATGCAAGACGAACTCGATCGCATTTCTTCCTGGTGTGGGGTTTCAGGTGCCTTGGTTAATCCTAATAAAGCATCAGTTTCATGGTTCTCCCTTAACAATCATATCGTTAATATGACCACACCGGTAGTACAAATGGGAGCTGATGATGTGACCAGGGACAAGTTGATGACATACCTCGGAGTTAAGTTTGATCGCAGCCTGTGTTTTCGGGACCACGTCGACCATGTGATAACAAAATCCCACAAAGGATTAGCCGCCTTGAAGGTCATGGCAGCTGCCAACATCGAGCAGAGGCTACTTACTCTTCTGTTCCAGGGATTAGTCCTCGCACCAATCGAGTATGTCCTGGCAATTCTTACTGTCAGTACGACTCAAATTGATAGGCTGGAGAAAATACAAAATGAAGCCATGCGCATTATCTTGGGATGTACGAGGGACACTCCCTGTGTAGCAATGAGGTATCTTCTTGACTTTCCAACCATGGATGACAGAATCAAGATCTGGAGAGCACGAGCATACCTGAAGATTAGTACAGATACAGAGCATCCATTGCACCACGTACTCAACACAGAGAAAGGTGCCAGACTAAAAAGAGGCAAATCATGGGTGGGCCGAGCAGAAGAAGTCATCAAACAGGTATGTGGGCTTACCAATATCAGCGTTGGTGAGGAGTGGATACCGGTGCCTACGTCATTCAAGGGGACTTTCTCATGTATTGTCACACTCGACAAGAAAAGTAGGGAACAGAACCCGGCCGTGGTTAATGCTGAGGTCAACGGTCTCATCTGCGATAACACCGATGAGAAAGATGCAGTCATCTATACAGACGGATCTGTAAGACGACACGAAAAAAGTGCATGGGCATTTACAGCACGCTCGGCAGGCAGAATAGCCAAGGAAGACAGTGGTGCATACGCCATGACCACGAGTAGCATGACAATGGAGGTGATGGCAGTGACCAAGGCATTCAAATGGTTAGAGTCACAAGACTACATCCACGCATGTATACTGAGTGATTCGATGAGCATGATAAAAAAAGTGGAGGCGGGCTTTGTACGCATGCAATGGGTAGAGTCGTTGCAGAAATCCAAAATACGTAAGGTTACCTTTGTCTATGTCCCTGGGCATGCGGGAGTACGGGGAAATGAAAGGGCGGACAGGTTGGCTAGCTGCGCTGTCGTTGAGGACGGGCAACCAATGGATCGGGCGGACATCATCAATGTCCTCCGAGATGTGGGAAGAGCACAGGACTTCGACAAACACAGATCCACGTCACTTCTTCGGATGAAAGAGATGGGAGTTAAGTTGGGCACAGCCAGAAATGAGAAACTTAGTGGCCGTGTAAGAAAACTTATCAACCAACACAGAACTGGAGTCGTCAGTCGCTGGACACTGAGGGACTTGCTGAGGAGGGGATCTGAGCACCTATGGGCATGTTCGGAGTGCAATGATGATGACCCGCAAATAACTCAATTGCCAAGCGCTCTTTCACGTGCGCGAGTGAACACGAGAATTCCTTTTTTTTTAAAAAAATTTTGGCTATTATCCGAGAAGATTAGACATCGGATCTCACTAGTCAGAGAGGGCTAGACATCGGATCTCACTACCCAGAGAGGGCTAGACATCGGATCTCACTACCCAGAGAGGGCTAGACATCGGATCTCACTACCCAGAGAGGGCTAGACATCGGATCTCACTACCCAGAGAGGGCTAGACATCGGATCTCACTACCCAGAAAGGGCTAGACATCGGATCTCACTACCCAGAGAGGACTAGACATCGAATCTCACTACCCAGAGAGGACTAGACATCGGATCTCACTACCAAGAGAGGACTAGACACCGGATCTCACTACCCAGAGAGGACTAGACATCGAATCTCACTACCCAGAGAGGATTAGACATCGGATCTCACTACCCAGAGAGGATTAGACATCGGATCTCACTACCCAGAGAGGACTAGACATCGGATCTCACTACCCAGAAAGGACAAGACATCGGATCTCACTACCCAGAGAGGACAAGACATCGGATCTCACTACCCAAAGTAAACAATTCCCACCTCCTCTAATGGAACAAAGTAAACAATTCCCACCTCCTCTAATGGATCAAAGTGAAGAATTCCCACCTCCTCTAATGGAACAAAGTAAACAATTCCCACCTCCTCTAATGGAACAAAGTAAACAATTCCCACCTCCTCTAATGGAACAAAGTAAACAATTCCCACCACATCTAATGGAACAAAGTAAACAATTCCCACCTCCTCTAATGGAACAAAGTAAACAATTCCCACCTCCTCTAATGGAACAAAGTAAACAATTCCCACCTCCTCTAATGGAACAAAGTAAACAATTCCCACCTCCTCTAACGGAACAAAGTAAACAATTCCCACCTCCTCTAATGGAACAAAGTAAACAATTCCCACCTCCTCTAATGGACTCCGAACCATTGCATGCCTATGCACAAGCCGACGACATATCTCTAGACACCCAATTCACTAATTTGGCTGTTGCAAATATTTATTGTTTCGTAGTTTGCTTTCTTTCTTGTATCATGTTCCGCTTTTTGCCGCTTGACGTTGCAACCTAAGCCAGTGATGTGTTTTCAGTCAAGGGCATTATCTGTGGCTTGGTTAAAGAAACAACAAAAAAAGTAAAGAGCCCCGTCATGGCAAGTGGCGTATAGGGAATATGGTGTTGTTCTCCTCTACCTTTCAGCTCCCAGTGGAGCATAGGTCTTCAACAAACACTTTCAGCTCCCTGTGGAGCATATGTCTTCACAAACACTTTCAGCTCCCAGTGGAGCATAGGTCTTTAACAAACACTTTCCAAGTCGTTCTGTTTCTTGCCATTCCTTTAAGATCATTCCTTGTCTTCCCCATCATCTTCATCTCTGCCTCTATCTGCCTTCTCCAATAATTCCTTGGCCTTCCCCTTTGTCTTTTCCCCTGGGGTTTCCAAAAAGGGTCTGTTGTATAATACTCTCAGTTGGCTTCCGCAATGTGTGTCCTATCCAGCGCCATCATCTTCGCTGTATATCGTTATCCACTGGTATTTGACTGTACATTTCCATAATTCTATGTTAGTGATTTTGTCCTGCCATTTCCATTCTTTTATTCTGCGTAAGCATCCATTAATGAAAGTCTGTATCTTCATGATTGTCAATTTTGCTGTTCTCCATGTTTCACAGCCATATAATAGGACTGACTTAACATTGGAGGTGAACATTTTTATTTTGGTGTTAGTGATCCAATTTTTGAAACCTTCGGCACCTGATTTTTGTGGTAATGTGGTCGGTATTACGCCCGTGCCGCTATACTTTCCCAGTAAAAATCCGGTACTCATTTAAGGCTGGGTGAACCTGGAAGCATTCGGTCAGGATCGAACCCTACCGCTTGTCATTTGTAGTCCAGTTCACTAACTACTGATTATGGCTTGGCACATAGTGATGTTGTATTGTTTTATTAAGTCGTAAATTCCCTCAGTCGATCTTCTTCTTGGTCTGCCTCTGTAGCTTGGTTGTTCCATTTCGTTGTTATAAGCTCTTAACCGTGTGGAGGGTGAGAGATGAGAGGAGGGGGAGGGGGGGTCTCGGTAGCCTAGTTGGGGAAACCACCCGACTGTGTTACCGACGTTCGTACAACCCGTTGTCCGATTCCCGTTGGGAGCAGTGTGAATTGTGCTCGTGGTTGGGAAAAAAAATACCCTGCGGTCGACCCAGCCGTTGGCAGATATAGGTACCAGGGCAGTACTCTGGAAGGTGAGGAATGCCGCCTCGCCTCGTGAGCTTCGATGCTGGAAGCGACACTATCCAGAAGTCTCCGAACACTTCTGGATAGGCGGCCGAGCACATATGGGCGGTAACTCGCGTGCTAAGACGCCGGTTCAAGTCTCGTACTTGACCTTGACCTTTAGGCTCGTGACGCTGAGGTGTTCATTAAATGTTAAAACCACTTTCATCTAGGGAGCCGCGATAGCTCAGTGGTTAGTGAACTGGACTACAAAGGACAAGGGGTAGGGTTCGAACCCAACCGACGGCTTCCGGGTTCACCCAGCCTTAAATGGGTACCGGAATTTTTTTCTGGGAAAGTAAAGCGGCACGGGCGTAATACCGACCACATTACCCCAAAAATGATGTGCCGAAGGTCTGTAAAAATTATGGTCACTAACACCATATTCCCTATACGCCACCTGGCGTGACGGGGGTACTTTAGTTACTTTTTACTTTCATCTTTGTCTCTCTATGTATTCGATGACTGGTAGGTTGTGTTTCTGATTCCATTGTTCTTGACATGATCTCCTCTTGTTTTGTTCACAGCTTTTCTGAGGCACCTCATCTCACATGTTGTCAGTTTTCTTTCTTGATCTTTAGTCAGTGTCCATGTTTGACATTGATAGCAGAAAGTTGGAATAAAGCTAAAGTTTATCAAGTTTTTCTTTGTTTCCTTTTGAGATAACCGGATGCCTCTTCACTGTCGAAATTCGGTCTGTAACTTTGTTATTACTTTCAATTCTTGCCTCAACCTCCCTCTTAAGCTGTCCATTCTATGTAAACGATTCGAAGTTGATGAAGACTATTGCCGAAACGTCGTAGCTTGTCACGTCTCTCTACAGGTTTAGCTGGTTAATAAATCAATTCAAAGGAAGAGGTATGTTTACAGCACTCGGAAAAAATGACAAATAATCAACAACAGAAAAAAAATATGGACCAAGGCAGGATCGAACCCGTACTCAGTAGCACAGCGCCTTGCTACGAAAAGCCAAACGCTAGGGAACACTGCCAACTCAGGTAACTAAAAAATTAGTTTCGTAGGCAATGTCCTTTCGCGAAGGCTTTCCCATGACTATAGCATAAGGCTGCGATCACAGCTCGGAAATATTTTTCCTGTTAAGACAAGTATCTCCCGGATAGGGTAGGGCTGAATACTTGCGTTGCAGACAAACATTTAGGACGAAACAGCACGAATAGTAGTTTCCAGTGGTTTAGACTGGAGACAAATAATAATAAATGAATATTATTATAGAGGGAAACATCCGAGGCGGTAATCAGTGAACCAGTTCAGAAAATGAATGATTTTTCAATTTTTCAAATGAATGAATTTTCTGAATTGATTCACTGATTATCGCCTCGGATGTTTCCTTCTATAATAATATTCATTTATTATTATTTGTCTCCAGCCTTAGCTGGTTAATACCAGTTTATGTTTATCATATAAAAAAGTCAAAGTAAAGTACCCCCGTCACGCCAAGTGGGGCATATGGAATATGGTGTTCTATCTATTGGCCTTTCGAGCCGTAGCCGGCCCATAGGACATAGACCCAGATACTCCTTCTCTTATCTAAATATTTATTCTAGCAGTTTTCAATTCTTTTAAAGATATTTTATAAAATCTCACCATTTGTCTCTGTTCTGTGCAAACAGCTCTATCTCATTGAGGGAGCCGATTCCTGCTGCTCTTGCCTCTCTCATCAATGTTCTTCTCAGTGTCTCTCTACGTTTCATTAACAAAATCGTATATGGTATTAGCGACCATAAATTTTACAGACCTTCAGCACATGATTTTTGGGGTAATACGGTCGGTATTACGCCCGTGCCGCTTTACTTTCCCAGAAAAAATATCCGGTACCCATTAAAGGCTAGGTGAACAGGAAGCCGTCGGTTGGGATCGAACCCTACCCCTTATCCTTTGTAGTCCAGTTCACTAACCACTGAGCTATCGCGGCTCCCTTATGTTTATCGTAGCGTATGTTTACCTACGCCAACCGGTATGGCACATGATGATGTTTATTACTTGTTTACTGGATTAGAGCTCATAAAATCATTACTAGCGTTTGTCCTATATTTATGCACAGTATTGTCCTGGTATTCCTAACCATAGCCTACATTAGATAGGTAGTTTGCATAGCTGAATACGTCACGCTAGTAGGGGACTTCCGTGGTTTTCCTTTCTGCGCTCAGGTTTATCTAACGTAATTTATGTCCAAACTCAATAGCACGAACGTGACATGAATACTTGCAGCAGACACGAACGTGACATGAATACTCGCAGCAGGCACGAAAGTGGCATGAATACCCGCAGCAGGCACGAAAGTGGCATGAATACTTGCATCTAGAACAAACGTGACATGAATACTCGCAGTAGGCACGAACGTGACATGAATACTCGCAGCAGGCACGAACGTGACATGAATGCTCGCAGCAGACACGTACGTGACATGAGTACTTGTACCAAGAACAAACGTGACAGTAATACTCGCAGGAGACACGAGCGTGGCATGAATACTTGCGCCAAGAACAAACGTGACATGAACACTCGCACCAGTCACAAACGTGACATGGATACTTTCACTAGGCACGAACGTGACACGAACACTCGCGCAAGCTTCATATTCATATATAGGGCTTAAGGCTGGGAGGGTGGGTGGGTATATGGGCAACAAGAGTGTAGGAACTTTGTTGATGCCCAACAAGATATCACAAAACTGCTTTCTCTGTCTGTGACTGGAAAAAGAGGAAGAGAAGTAACAAGAAGAGGAAAAGGGGGAGAAGAAGAAAGAGTGGAAGAGGAAGTAGAAGAGGAGAAAGAGAAACATGAAAAATAGGAAAGAAGAACAAAAGGAGGAAATAGAAATTGGGGAAGACAAAAGGAGGAAGAATTTGAAAGAAAAGGAGGCAGACGAAGAATCGGAAGAATGTGAAAAAATAAGAAGAAGAAGATGTAGAATAGGAAGAGGAAGAAGAAGAAGAAGAAGAAGAAGAAGAGGTAAAATAAGTGAAGAAAAAAGGATGCAAAAAAGGAAAAGAAGAAGAGGAAAAAGAAGAAGAGGAAAACATGAAGAATGTGATGTTCAATAGGAAGAAGAAGAAAAAGAAGAAAAGATGCAGAATAGGAAGAACAAGAAGAAGAAGAAGAGATAAAAGAAATGAAGAAAAATGATGCAAAAAAAAGGGAAAAGAGTAAGAAGATGATGCGGAGTAGGAAGAAGAAGAAGAGGAAGACGAACGGATTGAAGAAGATGGTGCAAAATAATAATAATAATAATAATAAGAAAATAAAAAGAAGATGACGATAATATGTTTTACAGTCTTTGTCTAGCACTTTACTTAAGCTAAATACCAAATTTCTAAATCACTTTTAAAAAAAATGACGGGCAGTCTCTCTACCTAAAGATTTGCACCCTGGTTGCAAAAAATGCAAGCAACTGATCAATATTAGATCGCTTTCAATTTATAAATGGTTGAGAAATGTATCTTTACTGTTCATTAAATATTATTTTCGTTAGTGATAACGTGCAGCCTGCTTGCTCTTTTTTTGATAATTATCGTCAACATAAAATAATCTTCAGGAAAGTTGATGGCATGGCTCTAAAGATAAGTTTAAATGAGAAACACAAATTGTATGCAGGGGCGGATATTCCGAAGGGGTTAAGGCAAAGAAATGCAAGTGAATGCATAAAAATGCGAGGCTGCAGTAAAGCTGAATGTGAGGGAGAATTGAAAAAAAAATAGAAAAGGTGGGATGGTAAAAGCTTTACAAGCGGATATTCCGAGGAGGAAGTGGAGGCTGGGACCCCTCTAATATTTTATCAGAATCATCATCATCATGTGTCATACCGGTTAGCGTAGGCGATCATGTCCTTCCACAATCTTCTATCCATCGTTCATCGTGTGAATTCCGTGTTGACTGTTTTCAATGCCACGGCACCAAACTATCCAGTATCTTCTCTCTTTGTTGTCCACGATGTCTCTTTCCCTGTATATTGCCAGTTGTAACCAAGTATTCAAACAGGGACCCCTGTGCACATGGCTGCCAGGGAAAAAATGGATTAACCCGCAAAATTCAGTTCCTAGTCTCTAGGGACTTCGTCACAGTTGAAAGCTGGCGAACGCAACAACAACAACAACAACTGCAACAACAACAACAACTGCAACAGCAACAGCAACAACAACAACAACAACAGCAACAACAACAACAGCAACAACAACAACAACAACTGCAACAGCAACAACAACAACAACAACAACAGCAACAGCAACAACAACAACAACAACTGCAACAACAACAACAACAACAACAACAACAACAACCACAACCGCAACAGCAACAACAACAACCGCAACAGCAACAACAACAACAACAACAACAACTGCAACAGCAACAACAACAACAACAACAGCAACAACAACAACAACTGCAACAGCAACAACAACAACAACAACAACCACAACAACAACAACAGCAACAACAACAACTGCAACAGCAACAACAACAACAGCAACAGCAACTGCAACAGCAACAACAACAACAACAACTGCAACAGCAACAACAACAACCACAACAACAACAACAACAGCAACAGCAACAACAACAACAGCAACAGCAACAACAACAACTGCAACAGCAACAGCAACAACAACAACAACCACCACAACAACAACAACAACAACAACAGCAACAACAACAACTGCAACAGCAACAACAACAACAACTGCAACAGCAACATCAACAACAACAACAACAACTGTAACAGCAGCAACAACAACAGTAGCAGCAACAACAACAACCACAACAACAACAACAACAACAACTGCAACAGCAACAACAACAACAACAGCAACAACAACAACAACAACAACTGCAACAACAACAACAACAACAACAACAACTGCAACAACAACAACAACAACTGCAACAACAACAACAACCGCAACAGCAACAACAACAACTGCAACAGCAACAATATGGCGTAAAGTGCTGTAATATTTGTTTGTTGTTAGGATCTTCATCACTGCACACCGGGCGAACCCATAGGTGCTGAGATATTCCCCCTCGGGAATCTCGAGAAACTGTGAGGATAATTCTGGCCCAGGTGCACGAACTCCGTACCTCGACCTGTAATCAACGGAGCGGGTAGGTTTTTGCTTATAAGTGTACCCCTGGCAACGGCAATATCTATGGTCTACCCACTTTTGATTTTAACGATCGTTAACGTGCGCAAATGCACACGGGGCCTCCTGTTTATTGCCGTTATCCAAGAAGGCTAGATATTTGATCTCAACTACGCGAGATATCAGTGGAGAGTAAAAAAGAAAAAAAGTAAAGAGCCCCGTCACACTAAGTGGCGTATAGGGAAATATGGTGTTAGTGACCATATATTTTACAGACCTTCAGTACATGAATTTTGGGGTAATGTGGTCGGTATTACGCCCGTGCCGCTTTACTCCCCCTTTCCCCCCCCCCCCAAAAAAAAAAAAAAAAAAAAAATCCGGTACCCATTGAAGGCTGGGTGAATCCGGAAGCCGTCGGTTGGGATCGAACACTACCCCTTGTCCTTAGTAGTCCAGTTCACTAACCACTGAGCTATCGCGGCTCCTATCAGGGGTGGGTAACTGCATACAAAAAACCCACGGATTAATTTTGGAAAACCACTACTGCTTCTGATTGGATTTGAACCCCGGTCCCTCCTACCCTGAGGCCGATGTCCTAGCTGACGACTACCCAGCCTACCTTCTGTAATCTTTATGTCGCAAATTGCCAGTGGCGTTACAGTCGAGGTAACCTAGACAATGTCCCACCGCATATTTTTAGAACCATTTAACCTGTTCATGACCCTCGCATTGGCTGGTCAACGACATCGCGCATTCAGGGCAACTCGTTCATTTTTCTTATGGCCACGGTGCAGTATATAGGGAAGAAATTTTAGTTTCTGTTTCTCGAAATAATTTTACGGATTTTGTTTTGGATGCTCCATTATTAGTCAGCTATGATTTTCTTGTCTGTTGTTCTATTGTCCATGATTCACATCCATATGTTAAGACTGGCTCTACACAACATTGAAGAACTCTTTTTCTTGTTTGTCCATGTATCAGTCGCAAATAATTTTTAAATTATGGCTTATTTCATTCTTAGTTAATTTTTTTTAAAGAAACATATTCATACATCTTAGCTTATGGATGTGAAGCATGGACAAGAGGACAACATACAAGAAAATCGCTGGAGGTTGTAGAAATGTCGTTTTACAGAAGAATGTTGAGAATGGACAGCTCAGAAGAATAATGTAAATGTTCTGAAAGAGGACAAAGCAAAAAGAGAGCTAATTTCCAATATTAGGAAGAAACAATCATAATTTTTTGGCCATGTAATGAGAAGGGAACAACTGGAATATATTGTAACAAGTGGGAAAATTGAGGGACGAAGAGATAGAGGGAAGCAAAGAGAAAAAATACCAGACAGCTTAAGAGAATGGCTTGGCAGAAGGTCAACAACAGAAATGATAAATAACTGTCGAGATCGAAAGTTGTGGAGATACATGATCACCTGCGCCAGCAGGCACGATACTTGATGGTACACTCATGGTACTTGATGATGATGACAATGATGGTATAGAGCTTTATATTAAATCAAAAGTGGCTAATTTTGATGATCAAACTAAAAATGTTGATTAAACGCTCCGACTGACATCCAGTCCTTGATGAACTCGACCATTCTATTCTGCCCGTACTTGATTAATTGATAACATTCCTGGATTAAGCTGGCGTGAAGTGAGGGCTGGCAGTTAGCGGATGACGAAAAGCATATGGCTTCAATAGGACCTAACCGCCAATGAAAATTGATGTATCAAACACGAACATGAAGAATTGATCGCTCTGGGCTGTCTTTGTGTCTATGGTTGGGTAGTATGGAACGGCATTTCGCTGTCTCTTGCCACGATTGTGTACACTGTCCACAGCTGTGCGTTTGATGATGTTTTTACAGTTTTGGGAAATTTTCTGAGCTCTGAAACATGACTTGAGGTGAGATGGTAGAGGTGCAACAGAGGTGATGTGGTAGATGTGCAACATAGGTGAGGTGGTAGATGTAAACTGAGGTGAGGTGGTAGATGTGCAACAGAGGTGAGGTGGTAGATGTGCAACTGAGGTGAGGTGGTAGATGTGCAACAGAGGTGAGGTGGTAGATGTGCAACAGAGGTGAGGTGGTAGATGTGCAACAGAGGTGAGGTGGTAGATGTGCAACATAGGTGAGGTGGTAGATGTACAACAGAGGTGAGGTGGTAGATGTAAACTGAGGTGAGGTGGTAGATGTAAACTGAGGTGAGGTGGTAGATGTAAACTGAGGTGAGGTGGTAGATGTAAACTGAGGTGAGGTGATAGATGTAAACTGAGGTGAGGTGGTAGATGTAAACTGAGGTGAGGTGGTAGATGTGCAACAGAGGTGAGGTGGTAGATGTGCAACTGAGGTGAGGTGGTAGATGTGCAACAGAGGTGAGGTGGTAGATGTGCAACAGAGGTGAGGTGGTAGATGTGCAACAGAGGTGAGGTGGTAGATGTGCAACATAGGTGAGGTGGTAGATGTACAACAGAGGTGAGGTGGTAGATGTAAACTGAGGTGAGGTGGTAGATGTAAACTGAGGTGAGGTGGTAGATGTAAACTGAGGTGAGGTGGTAGATGTAAACTGAGGTGAGGTGATAGATGTAAACTGAGGTGAGGTGGTAGATGTAAACTGAGGTGAGGTGGTAGATGTAAACTGAGGTGAGGTGGTAGATGTGCAACAGAGGTGAGGTGGTAGATGTGCAACAGAGGTGAGGTGGTAGATGTGCAACAGAGGTGAGGTGGTAGATGTACAACAGAGGTGAGGTGGTAGATGTAAACTGAGGTGAGGTGGTAGATGTAAACTGAGGTGAGGTGGTAGATGTAACTGAGGTGAGGTGGTAGATGTAAACTGAGGTGAGGTGGTAGATGTAAACTGAGGTGAGGTGGTAGATGTGCAACAGAGGTGAGGTGGTAGATGTGCAACAGAGGTGAGGTGGTAGATGTGCAACAGAGGTGAGGTGGTAGATGTGCAACAGAGGTGAGGTGGTAGATGTGCAACAGAGGTGAGGTGGTAGATGTGCAACAGAGGTGAGGTGGTAGATGTGCAACAGAGGTGAGGTGGTAGATGTGCAACAGAGGTGAGGTGGTAGATGTGCAACAGAGGTGAGGTGGTAGATGTGCAACAGAGGTGAGGTGGTAGATGTGCAACAGAGGTGAGGTGGTAGATGTGCAACAGAGGTGAGGTGGTAGATGTGCAACAGAGGTGAGGTGGTAGATGTGCAACAGAGGTGAGGTGGTAGATGTGCAACAGAGGTGAGGTGGTAGATGTGCAACAGAGGTGAGGTGGTAGATGTGCAACAGAGGTGAGGTGGTAGATGTGCAACAGAGGTGAGGTGGTAGATGTGCAACAGAGGTGAGGTGGTAGATGTGAAACAGAGGTGAGGTGGTAGATGTGCAACAGAGGTGAGGTGGTAGATGTACAACAGAGGTGAGGTGGTAGATGTGCAACAGAGGTGAGGTGGTAGATGTACAACAGAGGTGAGGTGGTAGAGGTGCAACAGAGGTGAGGTGGTAGATGTGCAACAGAGGTGAGGTGGTAGATGTGCAACAGAGGTGAGGTGGTAGAGGTGCAACAGAGGTGAGGTGGTAGATGTGCAACAGAGGTGAGGTGGTAGATGTACCACAGAGGTGAGATGGTAGATGTAGATTGAGGTGAGGTGGTAGATGTACAACAGAGGTGAGGTGGTAGATGTACAACAGAGGTGAGGTGGTAGATGTACAACAGAGGTGAGGTGGTAGATGTACAACAGAGGTGAGGTGGTAGATGTAAACTGAGGTGAGGTGGTAGATGTGCAACAGAGGTGAGGTGGTAGATGTGCAACAGAGGTGAGGTGGTAGATGTGCAACAGAGGTGAGGTGGTAGATGTACAACAGAGGTGAGGTGGTAGATGTGCAACAGAGGTGAGGTGGTAGATGTACAACAGAGGTGAGGTGGTAGAGGTGCAACAGAGGTGAGGTGGTAGATGTGCAACAGAGGTGAGGTGGTAGATGTACAATAGAGGTGAGGTGGTAGATGTAAACTGAGGTGAGGTGGTAGATGTGCAACAGAGGTGAGGTGGTAAATGTAAACTGAGGTGAGGTGGTAGATGTACAACAGAGATGAGGTGGTAGATGTAAACTGAGGTGAGGTGGTAGATGTACAACAGAGGTGAGGTGGTAGATGTACATCATAGGTGAGGTGGTATATGTACAGCAGAGGTGAGGTGGTAGATGTACAACAGAGGTGAGGTGGTAGATGTACAGCAGAGGTGAGGTGGTAGATGTACAACAGAGGTGAGGTGGTAGATGTAAACTGAGGTGAGGTGGTAGATGTACAACAGAGGTGAGGTGGTAGATGTAAACTGAGGTGAGGTGGTAGATGTACAGCAGAGGTGAGGTGGTAGATGTACAATAGAGGTGAGGTGGTAGATGTACAACAGAGGTGAGGTGGTAGATGTACAACAGAGGTGAGGTGGTAGATGTACAACAGAGGTGAGATGGTAGGTGTACAACAGAGGTGAGGTGGTAGATGTACAACAGAGGTGAGATGGTAGATGTACAACAGAGGTGAGATGGTAGATGTACAACAGAGGTGAGATGGTAGATGTACAACAGAGGTGAGATGGTAGATGTACAACAGAGGTGAGGTGGTAGATGTACAACAGAGGTGAGATGGTAGATGTACAACAGAGGTGAGATGGTAGGTGTACAACAGAGGTGAGGTGGTAGATGTACAACAGAGGTGAGATGGTAGGTGTACAACAGAGGTGAGGTGGTAGATGTACAACAGAGGTGAGATGTAGAACGGCTCAGGCAAAGGCAGTTTTCGAAAAAAAATGAGGAAGATTCTGTAGAACCCATTTTTGACAACGGAATATAAAAAAAAGAGTTCTTAAATGTTATGTAGAAGCAGTCTTAAAATATGGATGTGAATAATGGACATTAGGACAACAGACAAGAAAATCACTGGAGTCTGTAGAAATGTGGTTTTACAGAAGAATGTTGAGAATACCACGGACAGCTAAGAAGAGTAATGAAAACGTTCTGAAAGAGGCCAAAGCAAAAGGAGAGCTAATTTCTAATATTCGGAAAAAAACAATCATCATTTTTTGGCCATGTAATGAGAAGAGAACAACTGGAATATATTGTAACAACTGGGAAAATTGAGGGACGAAGAGATAGAGGGAAGCAAAGAGAAAAGGTACCAGACAGCTTAAGAGAGTTGCTTGGCAGAAGGTCAACAACAGAAATGATAAATAACTGTCGAGATCGAAAATTGTGGAGCGACATGATCACCTACGCCAGAAGGCCCGGTACTTGATGATGATGATTTGATACGGTCATCTTATATGGTTCAGAAACATGGACGTTGAATAATACATTATAATGAGACATGTGTAACTAAATGTTTGAGGACAAGAATCTGGACATCAGATGGTTTGACAATATCAGAAATGAAGATATCTGGGAAAGAACAAAACAAGGGGCAATTGAACAACATAACATATGTAAACGATTGATTAGAAAAACTCTAAGAAAATCTAAAGTCGACAGAGCAAGACAGTCACTGTCTTGGAACCCACAGATGAAGAGAAGGTCGGAAAAGCCCAGGAAAACATGCAGATGAAAAGTCATGGAAACCCCCAAGAATACTGGTCTAGACTGGAGAGAAGTAGGGAAAATGTCAAAGTATAGGGATGGGTGGAGAGACCTTGTCTGTGGTCTAGATTGGAGAGAAGTAGAGAAAATGTCAAAGTATAGGGATGGGTGGAGAGACCTTGTCTGTGGTCTAGATTGGAGAGAAGTAGAGAAAATGTCAAAGTATAGGGATGGATTGTGAGACCGTGTCTGTGGTCTAAACTGGAGAGAAGTAGAGAAAATGTCAAAGATTAGGGATGGATTGTGAGACCTTGTCTGTGGTCTAGATTGGAGAGAAGTAGAGAAAATGTCAAAGATTAGGGATGGATGGAGAGATCTTGTCTGTGGTCTAGACTGGAGAGAATAGCACACAGGGAGTTGAAAATGTTTGTTGCAGATCTATGCTACACATGGAGCTAAAAATGTTTGTTGCAGACCTATGCTACACATGGAGCTAAAATTTTTTGTTGCAGACCTATGCTACACATGGAGTTAAAACTGTTTTTTGAAGACCTATGCTACACATGGAGTTAAAACTGTTTTTTGAAGACCTATGCTACACATGGAGTTAAAAATGTTTGTTGCAGACCTATGCTACACATGGAGTTAAAACTGTTTTTTGAAGACCTATGCTACACACAGGGAGTTAAAAATGTTTGTTGAAGACCTATGCTCCACAGGGAGTTAAAATGTTTGATGAAGATCTAAGCTCCACAGGGAGTTAAAAGTGTTTGTTGAAGACCAATGCTACACAGAGAGCTGAAAGTGTTTGTTGAAGACCTATACTCCACAGGAGTTGAAAATGTTTGTTGAAGACCTATACTCCACAGGGAGCTGAAAATGTTTGTTGAAGATCTATGCTCCACAGGGAGCTGAAAGTGTTTGTTGAAGATCTATGCTCCACAGGGAGCTAGTTGAAAGGTAGAGAAAGAAAACACTCCTCTCTATAATCAATCTTCTTCCAAAACTAAAACACTAATCCCAGCTTTATACTTTATTACCTCTCACGCCATTCCACCACCTCTTTCCTCCACACATCCACCCAATTTACGAAGAAACAGGTGAGGAATGCCGCCTGGCATCCCGAGTTTCAATGCTTGAAGCGACACTATCCAGAAGCCTCCGAACACTTCACAATAGGCGGCTGAGCAGATATGGGTGAAAACTCTCGCGCTAAGACACTGATTCAAGTCTCGTATTTTACCTTTATCTTTACCTTTATGTTTACCTTTACTTTACGAAGACACATCTCATACGGCCAGCAAATTCACATTTACACAGCTCGCGTCAATTTACCGACAGAAGCGAAAACAATAAAAAAAACCTCAACAAAACAAAAACAGATAAAAACATCAACCTGTCTAAATCCTATTTTTACCCGGTTATGTTTTAATTTAAACAGAATTTTTATTTTCTTTCTTTTGGGGGATTTATGTCGTAATAATTTATAAATAAGAGAGAAATACATTTGTGAGAAGTTATGAATGTTAAGAGAAGTGACAGCGTGAGAACTGAACATAACAAGAGGTGATGCATGACTGCTTCCGGTATCAAAAACATAACAATTAAACATCGTTGAAGTTGTTATCATTTCTGAGATGATTCGGGGATGGGAATACGGTGCAGTTGCCTCGAGGTATTCAGGTAAAAGTTTGTATTTTAACATCCATAGAACTTTTTTTTAAATTTGAACTGAAGAACTCAGGACTAATTTGGGTATGTTGTTTTTGTTTGTTGTTGGGATCGCTATCACTGCACACTAGACTGGAGAGACGTTGTTGGGATCGTTATCACTGCACACTAGACTGGAGAGACCTTGTTTGTTGTTGGGATCGTTATCACTGCACACTAGACTGGAGAGACGTTGTTGGGATCGTTATCACTGCACACTAGACTGGAGAGACCTTGTTTGTTGTGGGATCGTTATCACTGCACACTAGACTGGAGAGACGTTGTTGGGATCGTTATCACTGCACACTAGACTGGAGAGAGACCTTGTTTGTGGTTGGGATCGTTATCACTGCACACTAGACTGGAGACACCTTGTTTGTTGATGGGATCGCTATTACTGCACACTAGACTGGAGAGACCTTGTTTGTTGTTGCGATCGTTATCACTGCACACTAGACTGGAGACACTTGTTTGTTGATGGATCGCTATTACTGCACACTAGACTGGAGACACCTTGTTTGTTGATGCGATCGCTATTACTGCACACTAGACTGGATAGACCTTGTTTGTTGCTGGGATCGTTATCACTGCACACTAGACTGGATAGACCTTGTTTGTTGTTGGGATCGTTATCACTGCACACTAGACTGGAGAGACCTTGTTTGTTGATGGGATCGTTATCACTGCACTCTACTACTGGGGAGACATTGTTTGTTGTTGGGATCGTTATCACTGCACTCTACTGCTGGGGAGACATTGTTTGTTGTTGGGATCGTTATCACTGCACACTAGACTGGGGAGACATTGTTTTGTTGTTGGAATCGTTATCACTGCACACTAGACTGGGGAGACATTGTTTGTTGTTGGAATCGTTATCACTGCACACTAGACTGGGGAGACATTGTTTGTTGTTGGAATCGTTATCACTGCACACTAGACTGGAGAGACCTTGTTGTTGATGGGATCGCTATTACTGCACACTAGACTGGGGAGACATTGTTTGTTGTTGGAATCGTTATCACTGCACACTAGACTGGAGAGACCTTGTTTGTTGATGGGATCGCTATTACTGCACACTAGACTGGGTAGACCTTGTTGTTGATGGGATCGTTATCACTGCACGCTAGACTGGAGAGACCTTGTTTGTTGATGGGATCGCTATTACTGCACACTAGACTGGGTAGACCTTGTTTGTTGATGGGATCGTTATCACTGCACACTAGACTGGGGAGACATTGTTTGTTCCTGGGATCGCTATTACTGCACACTAGACTGGATAGACCTTGTTTGTTGCTGTGATCGCTATTACTGCACACTAGACTGGGTAGACCTTGTTTGTTGCTGGGATCGTTATCACTGCACACTAGACTGGAGACACCTTGTTTGTTGATGGGATCGCTATTACTGCACACTAGACTGGGTAGACCTTGTTTGTTGCTGGGATCGTTATCACTGCACGCTAGACTGGAGAGACCTTGTTTGTTGATGTGATCGTTATCACTGCACACTAGACTGGAGAGACATTGTTTGTTCCTGGGATCTTTATTACTGCACACTAGACTGGGGAGACATTGTTTGTTCCTGGGATCTTTATTACTGCACACTAGACTGGGGAGACATTGTTTGTTCCTGGGATCTTTATTACTGCACACTAGACTGGGGAGACATTGTTTGTTCCTGGGATCTTTATTACTGCACACTAGACTGGGGAGACGTTGTTTGTTGTTGGGATAGTTATTACTGCACACTAGACTGGAGACACCTTGTTTGTTGTTGCGATCGTTATTACTGCACACTAGACTGGGGAGACATTGTTTGTTGTTGGGATCGTTATTACTGCACACTAGACTGGGTAGACCTTGTTTGTTGATGTGATCGTTATCACTGCACACTAGACTGGGGAGACATGTTTGTTGTTGGGATCGTTATTACTGCACACTAGACTGGGGAGACATTGTTTGTTGTTGGATCGTTATTACTGCACACTAGACTGGAGACACCTTGTTTGTTGTTGCGATCGTTATTACTGCACACTAGACTGGGAGACATTGTTTGTTGTTGGGATCGTTATTACTGCACACTAGACTGGGGAGACATTGTTTGCTGTTGGGATCGTTATTACTGCACACTAGACTGGGGAGACATTGTTTGTTGTTGGGATCGTTATCACTGCACACTAGACTGGGGAGACATTGTTTGTTGTTGGGATCGTTATCACTGCACACTAGACTGGGGAGACATTGTTTGTTGTTGGGATCGTTATCACTGCACACTAGACTGGGGAGACATTGTTTGTTGTTGGGATCGCTATTGCTGCACACTAGACTGGAGAGACCTTGCTTGTGGTCTAGACTGGAGAGACCTTGTCTGTGGTCTAGACTGAAGATACCTTGTCTGTGGTCTAGACTGGAGAGACCTTGACTGTGGTCTAAACTGGAGAGACCTTGTCTGTGGTCTAGACTGGAGAGACCTTATCTGTGGTCTAGACGGGAGAGACATTGTCTGTGGTCTAGACTAGAGAGACCTTGTCCGTGGTCTAGACTGGAGAGACCTTGTCTGTGGTCTAGAATGGAGAGACCTTGTCTGTGGTCTAGACTGGAGAGACCTTGTCTGTGGTCTAGACTGGAGAGACCTTGTCTGTGGCCTAGACTGGAGAGACCTTGTCTGTGGTCTAGACTGGAGAGACCTTGTCAGTGGTCTAGACTGGAGAGACCTTGTCTGTGGTCTAGACTCAGATAGACTTTGTCTGTGGTCTAGACTGGAGAGACCTTGCTTGTGGTCTAGACTGGAGAGACCTTGTCTGTGGTCTAGACTGGAGAGACCTTGTCTGTGGTCTAGACTGGAGAGAAGTAGAGACTGATTAGGATCTGTTGTTTGTTGTTAGGATCATTATCCCTGCACACCGGATGAACCCATAGGTACCCCGATGTTCCCGCTCAAGAATCTAGAGAAAAATCCGAGGGGCATTCTGAACCACGTGTATGAACTCCATAGCACGGCCTGGAGTCCACGGTGTGGGTAGGAATCTGCCGACAATTTTGCCTGGGAAGCGACCATATTTATGACCTTCATTTTTCGATTTTAAATCTTTCCGTACGTCTCGCCGCACAGTGCGTCACTCTCAATTTGATTTGTGTGAACGCCATCAAACCATATTCTTTTACATGTCTTGTATCATCTTGGTATTGGTGAAATCTAATACTTGTTCACTTATCTAAACATTCACATATAATATGTTATATGTTAGATAAATATGTCGATTGATTCTTAAAACCATGAACAGTTTTGTCTCTGAAATCTCTTCCGTTGCGCCGATAAAATGTTTACGTACGGAATTAGTTAAATGGCAACGTTTTTTTTTACGTGCGTGAGTGCACACTGGAACTCTTATTGCCGTTATCAGAGAGGGCTAGACATCGGATCTCACTACCCAGAGAGGGCTAGACATCGGATCTCACTACCCAGAGAGAGCTAGACACCGGAGTCACTATCCAGAGAGGACTAGACATCGGTTCTCACTACCCAGAGAGAGCTAGACATCGGATCTCACTACCCAGAGAGAGCTAGACATCGGATCTCACTACCCAGAGAGAGCTAGACACCGGAGTCACTATCCAGAGAGGGCTAGACATCGGATCTCACTACCCAGAGAGAGCTAGACATCGGATCTCACTACCCAGAGAGAGCTAGACACCGAAGTCACTATCCAGAGAGGACTAGACATCGGTTCTCACTACCCAGAGAGGGCTAGACATCGGATCTCACTACCCAGAGAGGGCTAGACATCGGATCTCACTACCCAGAGAGAGCTAGACACCGAAGTCACTATCCAGAGAGGACTAGACATCGGTTCTCACTACCAGAGAGGGCTAGACATCGGATCTCACTACCCAGAGAGGGCTAGACATCGGATCTCACTACCCAGAGAGAGCTAGACACCGAAGTCACTATCCAGAGAGGACTAGACATCGGTTCTCACTACCCAGAGAGGGCTAGACATCGGATCTCACTACCCAGAGAGGGCTAGACATCGGATCTCACTACCCAGAGAGAGCTAGACACCGAAGTCACTATCCAGAGAGGACTAGACATCGGTTCTCACTACCCAGAGAGGGCTAGACATCGGATCTCACTACCCAGAGAGGGCTAGACATCGGATCTCACTACCCAGAGAGAGCTAGACACCGAAGTCTCTATCCAGAGAGGACTAGACATCGGTTCTCACTACCCAGAGAGGGCTAGACATCGGATCTCACTACCCAGACAGGACTAGACATCGGATCTCACTAACCAATAGATGAGGTTATGGTAGCGTCATAATTAAACCACTGATTAATTATTTTCCTAGTTTTGAAAAGTAATCCTGTGCGGGAAAAGGCAAGGTAAAAGAGGCAGAAGCAGACCAAGACTAACATGGACGAGTAACATCAAAAGATGGACAAACCAGCCTATGACAACCTGCCCCATCAAAGCAAGAGGCAGACCAAGACTAACATAGATGAGTAACATCAGAAGATGGACAAACCAGCCTATGACAACCTGCACCATCAAAGCAAGAGGCAGACCAAGACTAACATAGACGAGTAACATCACAAGATGGACAAACCAGCCTATGACAACCTGCATCATCAAAGCAAGAGACAGAGCAGAATGGCGCTCCATAGTAGCCAACCTTCGTTGCGGAGAAGGCACTCGATGATGATGATTTTTGAAAAATCACAACCACTTCTGGTAGGATTTAAACCCGGGTCCTTCCTGTCGTGAGGCCAAAGTCCTACCTCTGGGTTACCCAGCTCCGACTATTCTATACCATATATGTTCATCATAATCATGTGCCATACCGGTAGGCGATCATGTCCCTACACAATCTTCTATCTACAGTACATCGTATGAGTTCATATATCATCATCAAGTACCGAGCCTGCTGGCGGAGGTGATCATGTCTCTTCACAATGTTCGATCTCGACAGTTATTTATCATTTCTGTTGTTGACCTTCTGTCAAGCCATTCTCTTAAGCTGTATGGTATTTTTTCTCTTTGCTTCCCTCTATCTCTTCATCCTCAATTTTTCCAGTTGTTACAATATATTCCAGTTGTTCTCTTCTCATTACATGGCCAAAAAATGATGATTGTTTCTTCCTGATATTTGAAATTAACTCTCTTTTTGCTTTGGCCTCTTTCAGAACGTTTTCATTACTCTTCTTAGCTGTCCATGCTATTCTTAACATTCTTCTGTAAAACCACATTTCTACAGACTCCAGTGATTTTCTTGTTTGTTATCCTCTTGTCCATGATTCACATCCATATGTTAAGACTGGCTCTTTATAACATTTAAGAACTCTTTTTCTTGTTGGTTTGTCAAAAATAGTTTGCATAGTAGTTCATATATAATTATACCAAAACACAACTTAATGATATATACTTTAATAAGAACAATTAATAGAGAGAACTCAACTTTGGACTTGTGGTTATAACACACAAGTCCACATGTGGTTATGTTGGGTTAGATTACGTGGATCAAAGCGTGTTTCATTTCAAAGACCTCAAAGCTGTGACTAAGCAAAGTCGATATTGCTCAAAAAGATGAAATGAGACTTTTATTTATTATATGTTGCTTCTCCTCTTTTTCTCTTCTCACTGATACCTAAAAGGTGTTGTGGTTATATCATTTGTTGTTCTTGAGCTGCTCGAACTGTCTGAATTAGTGATTTTCCTTTGTTGTTACATGTCTCTGTTACTGAATCTATCCATCTTCTTCTTTTCTCTTTCTCACTGATACCTAAAAGGTGTCATGGTTATATCATTTGTCGTTCTTGAGCTGCTCCAACTGTCTGAATGAGTGATTTTCCTTTGTTGTTACATGTCTCTATCACTGCATCTATCCATCTTCTTCTTTTCTCTTTCTCACTGATACCTAAAAGGTGTCGTGGTTTATATCATTGTCGTTCTTGAGCTGCTCGAACTGTCTGAATTAGTGATTTTCCTTTGTTGTTACATGTCTCTATCACTGCATCTATCCATCTTCTTCTTTTCTCTTTCTCACTGATACCTAAAAGGTGTCGTGGTTATATCATTTGTCGTTCTTGAGCTGCTCGAACTGTCTGAATTAGTGATTTTCCTTGTTGTTACATGTCTCTATCACTGCATCTATCCATCTTCTACTTTTCTCTTTCTCACTGATACCTAAAAGGTGTCATGGTTATATCATTTGTCGTTCTTGAGCTGCTCGAACTGTCTGAATGAGTGATTTTCCTTTGTTGTTACATGTCTCTATCACTGCATCTATCCATCTTCTTCTTTTCTCTTTCTCACTGATACCTAGAAGGTGTAACAGAGTATGCTAAAGAGAGCAGATACTGAATCGTTACCGCTCTTTGAATGGACGAGAGCAGTATCATATAGTGGCGACCAGCAGATTTTAACCATGGTAATTTTCCAGGAATAACAGTTAGTCAGAGTGAGGAAGGAGAGAGGTAGAATAGAGGACGACACGATGAGAGTTAAGAGCCCATGGAATTTCCATGCAACAGAAGATAGCGCAGTGTCTGCAGGGGTAGGGGTAGGACACCCACCAAACTAAGTTAGATGTCCATGCCAGGTTCACAAGAGCAAAGTTGTTGGAAAGGACCAGGTATGACTAGTAACATGCAACGACCTCGTGGTGTTATTGTCAGAGCTCCACGAGTGTCCATCATGTTCACAACAACTAGTGGTTGTTATTGTGATGAGCATGCGTTGATCCCATGACTTTGGCGGCTAATAAATAAGTGGTCATCCAACTTCCAGGAGAGGTCATTGTCATGAGGTAACATTATGTCGCCAAGTAGGCGAAAAACAGGATGCTTTGTCCAAAAGATGGGAAAGTTCAGGTGAGTCACAGATGGTGGGACACTGGACACGTAAACATTGAGTGACCAGATCACGTTGGAGTGGTCAATTTGCGATGATCTTATTGGTCACCATCTCGCAGGTAGAAGAGAGTTGAGGAGTATTTAAAAGAACAAGGAGTTAGGACAAGAAAAAAGTTTAGCCAGAGAATTAGAAGAAGTAGAATGTAGACTGAGTCAGTTAAAACGGCTTCGGCCGAACTGCTAAGGCAGTTAGCCAGTTAACAGTTAGAGTCAGAACAGTTAGAAAGTTAAGTTAGAAGTGTAGTAATAAGTTTTGATGGAGTTAGTAAGAACAGTTAGAAATCTACAAGTTACAGTCATAAGTCAGTAATAGATTATTAAGACACTAGAGAAGTTATCAGTAGAAGTTGTTTTACAAGTGTCCAAGAATTGTGTTCCATTGTGTTACATATAATCTACATGTCGTAAGTAGACTCACAAGTTTGTAAGAAAATGAAGATGTTGATGAACAATGTTCCATACCAATAAACATTAATAGTTGAACATTGAAGAGAGACTTTATGTGCAAGTCTATTATATATACCATATTGTGTGTTGTGATCATTGAAGTACTAGCCACTATAGAAAGATAAAGAACAAAGAACATCACAACTCTATAACAAAGGTGTCGTGGTTTATATCATTTGTCGTTCTTGAGCTGCTCGAACTGTCTGAATTAGTGATTTTCCTTTGTTGTTACATGTCTCTGTCACTGCATCTATCCATCTTCTTCTTTCTCTTTCTCACTGATACCTAAAAGGTGTCGTGGTTATATCATTTGTCGTTCTTGAGCTGCTCGAACTGTCTGAATTAGTGATTTTCCTTTGTTGTTACATGTCTCTGTCACTGCATCTATCCATCTTCTTCTTTTCTCTTTCTCACTGATACCTAAAAGGTGTCGTGGTTATATCATTTGTCGTTCTTGAGCTGCTCGAACTGTCTGAATTAGTGATTTTCCTTTGTTGTACATGTCTCTGTCACTGCATCTATCCATCTTCTTCTTTTCTCTTTCTCACTGATACCTAAAAGGTGTCGTGGTTATATCATTTGTCGTTCTTGAGCTGCTCGAACTGTCTGAATTAGTGATTTTCCTTTGTTGTTACATGTCTCTATTACTGCAACTATCCATCTTCTTGTGGGTCTTCCTCTTGGTCTTTTTCCATGCATTCTCGAGAAGAACGCCCTTGATGGTGATTGGTGAGGATTCATTCTGACCAGGTGGCCCAACCATTTAAGTTGTTGTTGTTCTATATATTCTTGGCACGGTTTATTCATTGGATGGAATTCTATCTGTGCTTGTCCTATCTGCTTCTATGTTCTACAGTGTATCTGCCATCTACTGCTACTATTGATTATTGATGAGGTACTTGAATTGAAAACAAATAACACCAGGGCTAAAACTAAGAATAGCAAAATGTATCTTCTCAACATTCCTATATGGTGCAGAAACATGGACATTAGACAAGAAAACAGAACAGAATTGAAGCCTTTGAAATTATTTATGTTGTGACCGTTGACTTCAATTCCTTTTTTGTCTACTATTGATCTCATAATATTTTTGCTGTAAAGTGAAAACAAATCCGGTGACAGAACACAGCCTTGTCTGACCTTGTTTTATAAGTTGAAATTGTCCTGTTTGGTTGCTAATTCGTATAGCTGCTGTTTGTTGCCAGTACATGTTTTTTTATGATTCGCAGTTCCCTGCCATCAATGTTTACTTTCTTGAGCATTGCTGTAGATATTTAGTTATGTTTTGACATAATTATTCCAGGCACTATAAGAAGGTAGTTTGTCATTCCTTTCCTTCTTGGCTGTGACTGTACTAGTCGGAGATCGCAGCCATTGTCTCTATACATAAGATCCTCTGCCTGCCATCGCGGTGTGGGGACCATAACCGGCACTACTTGTTGGCTGCTCCCACAACACCATCCACCACCTGCTCCAATGGCTTCACATAACCCTGATAGGGGGGCTAAACGAGAGCTCCACCTTGCCCAGGGGTGTCCCCAGACTAGCGGAGGAAAGGAGACGTCTTACTCCTCCTTTGGTAGGACACTACTCTATCTCGCTAACCACTGTTTATAAAAAAAATCATCAAATACCGGGCTGCTGGCGTAGGTGATCATGTCTCTCCACAACTTTTCGATCTCTGCAGTTATTTATCATTTCTGTTGTTGACCTTCTGCCAAGCCATTCTCTTAAGCTGTCTGGTATCTTTTCTCTTTTTTCCCTATATCTCTTCGTCCCTCAATTTTCCCAGTTGTTACAATATATTCCAGCTGTTATCTTCTCATTACATGGCCAAAAAATGATGATTGTTTCTTCCTAATATTGGAAATTAGCTCTCTTTTTGCTTTGGCCTCTTCCAGAACATTTTCATTACTCTTCTTAGCTGTTCGGAGCCGCGATAGCTTAGTGGTTAGTGAACTGGACTATAAAGGACAAGGGGTAGGGTTCGATCCGAACCGACGGCTTCCGGTTCACCCAGCCTTAATTGGGTACCGTATTTTTTCTGGGAAAGTAAAACAGCACGGGCGTAATACCGACCACATTACCCCAAAAATTGTGTGCTGAAGGTCTGTAAAATATAGGGTCACTAACACCATATTTCCCTATACGCCACTTGGCGTGACGGGGGTACTTAACTTTTTTTTTTTTTTAGCTGTCCATGTTATTCTCAACATTCTTCTGTAAAACCACATTCTACAGACTCCTGTGATTTCATTGTCTGTTGTCCTATTGTCCATGATTTACAATAAAAAAAATATATAGTAATAGTAAACTGTTTAAACATAGTATCTAGACTTGCTATATCTAATTGCGCGATCCCTTTAGTCCAGCTTCACACATAACGCCTGATCGCTGGGCACGCCAACGCCTCGTTATAAGCCAAGTAGTAGCTCTACTTCTCGTGACGTGACTCGTGAAGAACTCTATACGGGAAGCCCGAGGCGAGACCGAGGGCAATTACAGAAGTCAATGAGTGCTATTTCATTTTCGCGAGCTTGAGTTAAGAAACGTGAACTAATTTGGCAATTATGTGCCTGATTGAAAAGAGCTACGGCGGCAAATTTCTTGAAGTCAGCAAATGCGTTTTCTTTTTTGTTTTTTTCTCCCCTCATTCATTTCATGGTGCATAGCTATTTAGGGTGCACAGTGTTTTTGTGCACTTTGAGATTCGGTGCACCCTGTGTGCAGTTAGCTGGCGGGAGAGTTGTGGTTAGTGCACCAGTCAACTGAGGACATGAGTTCGGTTCTGATGCTGAGAGCCGTCGGTCTGCTTCTGGATTCCTTCCTCCTTTACTTCCGTCCTTCCTTCTTCCTTCTTTGTTTCATTCCTTCCCTTTCTTCCATTCCTTCCCTTCCTTGTTCCATTCCTTCCTTTCTTCCATTCCTTCCCTTTCTTCCATTCCTTCCCTTTCTTCCATCCTTCCCTTTCTTCCATTCCTTCCATTTCTTCCCTTCCTTGTTTCATTCCTTCCCGTTCTTCCATTCCTTCCCTTCCTTGTTTCATTCCTTCCATTTTTTCCATTCCTTTCCTTCCTTGTTTCATTCCTTCCCTTTCTTCCATTCCTTCCCTTCCTTGTTTCATTCCTCCCTTTCTTCCATTCCTTTCCTTCCTTGTTTCATTCCTTCCCTTCTTCCATTCCTTCCCTTCCTTGTTTCATTCCTTCCCTTTCTTCCATTCCTTCCCTTCCTTGTTTCATTCCTTTCCTTTCTTCCATTCCTTCCCTTCTTCCCCTTCCTACTTTCTCCCTTCCGTTCCCTCCCACTCCTTCTCTCTTTCCTTCCATCCTTCCTTTCCTCTCTTACTTCTTCCATTCGTCCCTTCCTTTCGTCTCCCTCCCTCTCTACCTTCTTGCCTCTATACCTCCCTCGCTTCCTTCCTTCCTTCCCGCACCATCCGGATGAAGAACACAGCTGACGATTTGCACAAAGCACTAAACTCAGTAGCTCCGGCAGCAAGACGGGCTTGGAATATGAAAAAAACAGTAACAAGGAACACTTTTCAGGCAGTGCCTCAACGGTTCCTATCGCCTCTCCGCCATGTTAACTGGAAGTCCTTCTCTTGCTCTGTTTTTAATGTCTTTTCAAGCAGACTGGAGTAAGGAAGTGACTGTGCGCTCTCTGTTCGGTAGCAATCGCTTGGAATCGTCGCCTATAGTGCGACTAGGGCTGCAAGGTAGTCGACCTTTTTTTGGCAGGAGCTGTAACATAAATGGAGCTGCTATGGGAAATTTCCGGCTGAACTGAAACTATGTACTGGCAACAAACAGCAGCTATACGAATTAACAACCAAACAGGACAATTCCAATATATAAAACAAAGAGTCAGACAAGGCTGTGTTCTGTCACCGGATTTGTTTTCACTTTACAGCGAATATATTATGAGATCAATAGTAGACAAAAAAGGAATTGAAGTCAACGGTCACAACATAAATAATTTGCGATATGCAGATGACACAGTCTTAATAGCAGAGACAGAGAACGAACTACAAGAAATGATAGACATAATAGTAGAAGAAAGCAACAAGAAAGGTCTCAGTCTGAATAGTAAGAAAACAGAAGTAATGGTTATATCGAAGAAACAATCACCATCATGCAGCATAAAAATAAACAAGACAAATCTGAAACAAGTGCAACGTTTCAAATACTTGGGCACAATAATAACATCAGATGGAAGATGCACCACAGAAATAAAAAAAAACAGAATAGCTCAGGCCCAAATAGCATTTCAGAAAATGAAAAATATGTTAGGCAACAAATCTATGTCAATAGAAGTGAGAAAGAGAGTTCATCGGTGCTATATAGAACCAATTCTGACCTATGGAAGTGAAGACCAGTAGGGCTGAATACTTGTGTTGTAGACAAACATTTATTGGACGAAACTGCACGAACAGTGCTGCGGTAAAGCTGGTACCAAGGAGCCGTAGTGGGTGTAACGTACACTCTAAGGTATGGTGACAGCTTTACAAAAAAGGAACACAACAAAATGCTGACGTTTCGGCCAACATGCCACCTTCTTCAGAGAACGATAGAACAAAAATAGAACAGAACTTGGATATGGATCTTCTGGTGTCACTTCTTCAAACAAAGGGCATCGAAATGAAACAGGTTAGGGCCTTACCGCAGTCATCTATAGTTTACTAATGCTCGCTAGCTGAGATGGAAGTGCTGGAATCACCCAAGTTTTTGACATGTTCACCTATGCGAGCTTATAGACAGCTGAAGTCTTCGTATCCACAACGGCCCCAGCTCCTTCAGCTGAACTCGTCACAAACTTTGGGTGTTTGCTTTCAACCCGCGGGTCTTACTAAAACTATAGAAGGCAGTGACTTCATCAAATCTAAATCCAGATACGCTAAAGAAGGAAAGTTATTTCTCCCCTCAGTGCTGAGATAAGATCGAACATGAAGAACTGAGAAAAAAGCTGGGAATAACCCCCGCAGTAGAATATATAAGGAAACAACAGATACAATTGCTTGGCGCGTGACTAGCAGAAAGATCAAAACACAACTAGCCTTCATTAAACGTTGCGAGAACACCAGATCCAAGGGCCGACAACAAAAAAGACTGACGGAATATTGAAACACTATGAAACATATCAAGCTATTTAGATACAGAAATGACACTCGTATTGGTAAAGCTGCTACCACCTTTGCCCGTCTTTCTAGGCGTGTCTGGCAAAACAACAAACTGACAATTAAAACAAAAGTCGCAGTGTACAATGTCTGCATAATTAGTATCCTCCTGTATGGCAGCCAATCATGGACAACCTATGTAAAGCAGGAGAGGAGGCTAAATGCATTCCATATGCGATGCCTATGCCGTATTCTTGGTATCACTTGGAAGGATAAAGTGACAAACGTGGAGGTCCTGACTCGCACAGGTCTCCCGAACATCTACACGCTGCTCAGACAACGCAGGTTACTCTGGCTTGGCCATGTACACCGTATGAAAGATGGCCGCATACCGAAAGATATACTCTACGGATAAATGGCAGATGGTAAAAGAACTAGGGGACGCCCAAAAATTCGATTTGTAGATGTGTGTAAACGTGACATGAAGACTCTGAACATAAACCCTGCAGCATGGGAAGACATAGCTGCAGACCGCAATCTCTGGAAACACACTCTAAAGGTTCACCTCAAACAAGAAGCAGACAGATTCATAGAGAAAGAGAATACACGGAGAAAGAAAAGAAAAAATAATATTTCTAGGGGCGCTGGAAAATCCAAAGTCAACTATGACTGACGGAGGCTACTACAGTCAACTATGACTGACGGATGCTACTACAGTCAACTATGACTGACGGAGGCTACTACAGTCAACTATGACTGACGGAGGCTACTACAGTCAACTATGACTGACGGAGGCTACTACAGTCAACTATGACTGACGGAGGCTACTACAGTCAACTATGACTGACGGAGGCTACTACAGTCAACTATGACTGACGGAGGCTACTACAGTCAACTATGACTGACGGAGGCTACTACAGTCAACTATGACTGACGGAGGCTACTACAGTCAACTATGACTGACGGAGGCTACTACAGTCAACTATGACTGACGGAGGCTACTACAGTCAACTATGACTGACGGAGGCTACTACAGTCAACTATGACTGACGGAGGCTACTACAGTCAACTATGACTGACGGAGGCTACTACAGTCAACTATGACTGACGGAGGCTACTAGGAAAGATATCGACAGAGGACTACAGAAGAGCAAAAGACCGCAAATTATATATTTCCTCGACGCTGAAAGACAAATAAAGAAGGAAAGAAAAAGAAGAAGGGGGGAAGAAGAGGAAGGAAAGAGGAAGAAGAAGAAGGAAAGAAGAAAGCTCTTAATGTCTAATGAGGAAATAAAGAAAAGTAGAAGAAGAATTCAAATTTATGAACGTGAAATGCCAGTCTTGGTGAGAGCGTGTGAGTTGACTTCACACGTGATGCCACACTCTGGGAGCCGAGGGCACCAGTGCTCGTCACGTGCCACGATAACACTGCCCCGCGTGGCACGATCCGTGAGGTACCTGTTACAGGAACCCCGAGGCGAGACCGAGGGCAATTACAGAAATCCTTGAGTGCGACCTAATTCGCCGCGCGGGCTGCAGCAAACGGGTGTGAACTAACATAGCGATGATGTTCCTGTCTTGAAGGGGAACGTGTTTATGTCAATAAAAAAAATGGGGAACCGGAAATGGTTTCAAAATTCGCTGCTATATTTATTATTTTTAATCCTAACTTCCTTTCTTCCTTCCATCGTTTACTTCTCCTTTCTTGTTTTCCTTTGTTCCTTTCATACACTTTTACTTCATTTTTATTCTTCCTTTCACAATTCCATCAGTTGCTGTGTTTTCTTCCCCTCATTTCTTTCTTCCATATTTTCCTTCCTTGCTTCCTTCCTTCCTCCCTCCCTTCCTTTCTTGCTTCCTTCCTTCACCATCTCTCACTCCATTCATCTCTTCATCTCCTCTATCTCATTGCCTTGTTACCTTCCTTCCCTCCTCTCTTTCTTCCTCCCTCCCTCCCTTCCTCCCTCCCCCCTTCCTTCCTCCTACACCATCTCCCACTCCCTTCATCTCTTCATCCCCTCCATCTTATTACCTTGTCCCTGCCTTCCGTCCTCCCTTCCGTCCTCCCTTCCTTCCTTCCTTCCTTCCTTCCTTCCTTCCTTCCTTCCTTCCTTCCTTCCTTCCTTCCTTCCTTCCTTCCTTCCTTCCTTCCTTCCTTCCTTCCTTCCTTCCTTCCTTCCTTCCTCCCTCCCTCCCTCCCTTTTTCCCTCCCTTCCTTCCTCCCTCCTCTTCCTTCCTTCCTTCCTTCCTTCTTTCCTCCCAACCTATCCTGCAAATCTCTAATTGGGATATCATTGATGATTCACAACCAGCTTCTTCTATTTTCCTCTGGCTGTGGCCGCGCACTGTAAACTGACAAAGCCATCAGAGGTCAAGTCCATGTCCATTCTCTAATACTTGATTCCTTCATAAAACGTGCGTGTACTACTTCTGACGTATGGGGCATATGTTACTACCAGTCACATATCATCTCTAAAGATCATAGCAAAAGATCCTAAAGATCTGCAACAATTACTTAATGAAATAAACATGACAAGCAACAATATGTGGACTAGTTATGAATATCAAAAAGACTAAAACTATGATCATAAACAAAGAAAATTCTCAGGACCTACAATTAAATATCAAAGTTGAAGGAATAGACCTGGAGACAGTTCAGAACTACAACTACCTTGGACATACTATAACCAGTGATGGGAAATGTACAACTGAAATAAACAAAAGAATAGGTATGGTAAAAAGTAATTTTAATGCCATGAAAAATATACTAACATCAAAAACAAATAACAGCTGGGCTGAAACTAAGAATAGCAAAATGTTACATCTTCTCAATATTCCTGTATGGTGCAGAAACATGGACATTAGACCAGAAAACAGAACAGAAAATTGAAACCTTTGAAATATGGATTTGTAGAAGAATATGTAGAATTGGATGAAAGGAAAAGAAAACAAACGATGAAGTTTTAAAACAGCTAAACATGAAAAGAGAACTACTAGAAACAATTAGAACAAGACAAATGAAATTGTTGGGGCATGTTAAAAGACACAACAACCTACTAAAAGCAATATTGGAAGGGAAAATAGAAGGTAAAAGAGACAGAGGCAGACCAAGGCTAACATGGACGAGTAACATCAAAAGATAGACAAGTCAACCTTTGACAATCCGCACCATCAAAGCAAGAGATAGAGCAGAATGGCGCTCCAGAATTTGCACCTGGAATGTACGTACCCTAAACGAATAAGGAAAAGCTGCTCAGGTAGCAGCAGAAATGAGAAACTACAAGATAGATATTCTGGGAGTGTGTGAAACAAGATGGCTAGGAACGGAAAGAATAAAACTAAATACAGGAGAGATGATTTTATCATCAGGACACCAGGAACCTGGAGCACAACATAGTGAAGGGGTAGCTATAATGCTATCAAGGAATGCACAGAAGACACTAATAGAATGGGAAGCAGTAGGACCAAGACTAATGAGAGCACATTTAAAACAACCAAAAACAAAATAAAATTACACATTATCCAAAGCTATGCACCAACCAACAATAAGGATGATTTAGTTAAAGATGAATTCTATAAACAGCTACAATGTCAGATGGATGCAAGACGAGCTAAGGAAATTATAATCTTGATGGGAGACCTAAATGATAAAGTAGGATCAGACAACAGAGACTTTGAAGAGATTATGGGAAAACATGGACTTGGAGATATAAACGAGAATGGAGAGATATTTTGAATTCTTCGCCCTTAATCAAATGAGCCTAGGAGGAACAATATTCCAACATAAAAGAATACACAAAGCTACATGGGTGTCACCAGATCATAGAACGGAAAATCAAATTGATCACATATGTATTAATAATAAGTTTAAGTCATCCTTACAGGATGTAAAAGTATATATAGGGGCAGATATAGCTTCTGATCATCATCTTCTGATAGCCAAACTTTAAATTAAACTAAAAAAGGTATACTACAAGGAATAAGGGTAGAAAGTATTTCAATGTAGGGTTCCTTAAAGAGCAAGGAATTAAAGATACATTCGCAGTCACAATATCAAACAAATACCAAGTCTTGTAACAACTAGAAAATACAATAAACATAGAAGATCATTGGAAACAGGTAAAGGATAAATGGAAAGAGACATGCAAAGAAACGCTGGGGAAAAGAGAACGCCAGGATAAGGCATGGATGACAGCAGAGACCCTGGACAAAATTAAAGAAAGAAAGAACAAGAAAGCAGACATAAATAAAAGCAAAACAAGAAGTAATAAAGCCAAAACACAGGAAGCTTACACAGAGGTGAACAAAGAAGTGAGAAGATGTATTAAAAGGGATAAGAGGAAATATATTGATGAACTAGTTAAAGAGGCAGAAGAAGCAGCAAATAAAGGGAATATGAAAGAACTGTACAACAGCACAAAGAAATTAAGTGGAAAATACAAACAGATCAATGCCTTTATTAAAGAAAAGAAAGGAAATCTGCTTAGTAATATAAGGGAACAAATGGAGAGATGGAAAGAGCACTTTGAAGAACTTTTGAACAGACCCGGCTCAAATAATCCTCCAGATATACTACCAGCAGAAGAAGAGTTACACGTTAACTGTGGAAAACCAAGCAAAGAAGAAATAATGAAAGCCATCAAACTATTAAAAAATGGTAAAGCCACAGGACCAGATGAAATTCCTTCGGAAGCCATCAAAGCAGATATTAACACCTCTACCATGATGCTACATAATCTATTAGATACAATTTAGGAGAGGGAAGAAATACATAAAGACTGGAGAGAAGGTTATATGATCAAACTACCAAAGAAAGGAAGTTTACAGGAGTGCACAATTATAGGGGAATTATGCTACTATCAGTGCCAGGAAAAATATTAAGCAGAATCATTCTGGAGAGACCAAAAGAGGCCATAGAGAAACATTTGAGAGATGAACAAGCAGGTTTTAGGAAGAACAGATCATGTGCTGATCAAATAACTACTCTACGTATAACAGCTGAACAAAGTTTAGAACTAAAATCCCCACTTTATATTGGATTCATAGATTACGAAAAGGCATTTGATAGTTTAGACAGAAGAATAATTTGGAAGTTGCTGAGTCATTACGGAATCCCCATAAAGTTTATTAACCTGATAAAAACAATGTATGAAGGAACAAAATGTAGTGTGGTGCATGAAGGACAGCTTACAGAAACATTTGAAATAAGAACAGGAGTAAGGCAAGGATGCCTTCTGTCTCCATTTCTCTTTCTACTGGCCATAGATTGGATTATGAAAATAACTCAAAACAACAGAGATGGGATCCAGTGGTCACTGAACAAGCAACTTGATGATTTAGACTTTGCTGATGACATAGCTCTCCTATCACACAGCCATCAACAGATGCAGGATAAAATGAGCATACTTGATGAGAGATCACAACAGCTAGGACTGAAGATTAATAGAGATAAGACCAACATTATGAGAATTAATGCAGTTGGCAATAACCAAATAAAGTTAGGAGAAATACCTCTACTAGACGTACAATCTAGCATATATCCAGGCAGTAATATAGACAAAGAGGGAGGAACAGAAAATGATACCAAAATAAGGATATCAAAAGCAGAAGGAGCTTTTGTTGCACTGGGAAACATATGGAAGAAATTAGGTTAAATACAAAAATAAACATTTTCAACTCCAGTGTTAAGTCAGTCCTATTATATGGCTGTGAAACATGGAGAACAACAAACCCAACTGGACTATGAGACGATTGTCACGGGCGAACCAGCTACGATTTGCTGGAATGACATGAGACAATGTCAGAACATATCGGGTTTACCACTATGGGCCGGGAATTGAAATGGGACGACACTGGAATGACATGAGACAATGTCAGAACATATCGGGTTTACCACTATGGGCCGGGGAATTGAAATGGGACGACAATGGAGTACCATTCTTCTGCTCAACTGTTGAAATCTTGATCCAATAGCAAACTTTTCTTGGATTCTATTTGAAATGAAACTTGATGAGTGAAACAAGCAGCTGATTTGGAAGTCCACTTTCTGTGTCAGCACTCAGACACACACCATCATGCACCTGAACTCTGATATCTTCTCATTTACTCTCGTAGCCACCGTGATTCCCACGGTATCAGGTTGCTGGTACTTATCCTTACATTCTAATGATCGCAGGTCTTCTCTAGATAACCCATTTGATAGCCTTTATGGGATCGTTTTTCCCCTTGGGTATTACTGTCTTGCACAATTTTTCAATATATGTTTTTTTTGGCATGTACCATTCGTTTTTTTGTATTATTTCCTTTTATTGCTAAGGCATCCAAACATTTCTATTCCAGCTAAACAACAAATGATAAATAGCATTTTCTTACCAACTTTGTGCTATGAAAGTCAAACATGGACCCTTTCTAAATCACAATTAAGAAAGATCAATACATGTGAGATGCGATGCTTGAGAAAAGTAACAAACAATACAAGAAGAGATAGAACACCAAATGAAACCATAAGAAAAATGGTAGGAACAAAACCCTGCCAAGAATATATAGAACAACAACAACTTAAATGGTTTGGCCACCTGGTCAGGATGAATCCTCACCAATCACCATCAAGGGCGTTCTTCTCAAGAATGCAAGGGAAAAGATCAAGAGGAAGACCCAGAAGAAGATGAATAGATGCAGTGATAGAGACATGTAACACAAAGGAAAATCACTAATTCAGACAGTTCGAGCAGCTCAAGAACGACAAATGATAAACCACAACACCTTTTCGGTATCAGTGAGAAAGAGAAAAGAAGATGGATAGATGCAGTGATAGAGACATGTAACAACAAAGGAAAATCACTAATTCAGACAGTTCGAGCAGCTCAAGAACGACAAATGATATAAACCACGACACCTTTTAGGTATCAGTGAAAAGAGAAAAAGAAGAAGATGGATAGATGCAGTGATAGAGACATGTAACAACAAAGGAAAATCACTCATTCAGGCAGTTCGAGCAGCTCAAGAACGACAAATGATATAAACCACGACACCTTTTAGGTATCAGTGAGAAAGAGAAAAGAAGAAGATGGATAGATGCAGTGATAGAGACATGTAACAACAAAGGAAAATCACTCATTCAGACAGTTCTAGCAGCTCAAGAACGACAAATGATATAACCACGACACCTTTTAGGTATCAGTGAGAAAGAGAAAAGAAGAAGATGGATAGATGCAGTGATAGAGACATGTAACAACAAAGGAAAATCACTAATTCAGACAGTTCGAGCAGCTCAAGAACGACAAATGATATAACCACAACACCTTTAGGTATCAGTGAGAAAGAGAAAAGAAGATGGATAGATGCAGTGATAGAGACATGTAACAACAAAGGAAAATCACTAATTCAGACAGTTCGAGCAGCTCAAGAACGACAAATGATATAAACCACGACACCTTTTAGGTATCAGTGAAAAGAGAAAAGAAGAAGATGGATAGATGCAGTGATAGAGACATGTAACAACAAAGGAAAAATCACTCATTCAGGCAGTTCGAGCAGCTCAAGAACGACAAATGATATAAACCACGACACCTTTTAGGTATCAGTGAGAAAGAGAAAAGAAGAAGATGGATAGATGCAGTGATAGAGACATGTAACAACAAAGGAAAATCACTCATTCAGACAGTTCTAGCAGCTCAAGAACGACAAATGATATAACCACAACACCTTTTAGGTATCAGTGAGAAAGAGAAAAGAAGAAGATGGATAGATGCAGTGATAGAGACATGTAACAACAAAGGAAAATCACTCATTCATTCAGGCAGTTCGAGCAGCTCAAGAACGACAAATGATATAAACCACGACACCTTTTAGGTATCAGTGAGAAAGAGAAAAGAAGAAGATGGATAGATGCAGTGATAGAGACATGTAACAACAAAGGAAAATCACTAATTCAGACAGTTCGAGCAGCTCAAGAACGACAAATGATATAAACCACGACACCTTTTAGGTATCAGTGAGAAACAGAAAAGAAGAAGATGGATAGATGCAGTGATAGAGACATGTAACAACAAAGGAAAATCACTAATTCAGACAGTTCTAGCAGCTCAAGAACGACAAATGATATAACCACGACACCTTTTAGGTATCAGTGAGAAAGAGAAAAGAAGAAGATGGATAGATGCAGTGATAGAGACATGTAACAACAAAGGAAAATCACTCATTCAGGACAGTTCTAGCAGCTCAAGACGACAAATGATATAACCACGACACCTTTTAGGTATCAGTGAGAAAGAGAAAATAAGAAGATGGATAGATGCAGTGATAGAGACATGTAACAACAAAGGGAAAATCACTAATTCAGACAGTTCGAGTAGCTCAAGAACGACAAATGATATAACCACAACACCTTTTAGGTATCAGTGAGAAAGAGAAAAGAAGAAGATGGATAGATGCAGTGATAGAGACATGTAACAACAAAGGAAATCACTAATTCAGACAGTTCGAGCAGCTCAAGAACGACAAATGATATAAACCACGACACCTTTTAGGTATCAGTGAGAAAGAGAAAAGAGAAGATGGATAGATGCAGTGATAGAGACATGTAACAACAAAGGAAAATCACTCATTCAGACAGTTCGAGCAGCTCAAGAACGACAAATGATATAACCACGACACCTTTTAGGTATCAGTGAGAAACAGAAAAGAAGAAGATGGATAGATGCAGTGATAGAGACATGTAACAACAAAGGAAAATCACTCATTCAGACAGTTTCGAGCAGCTCAAGAACGACAAATGATATAAACCACGACACCTTTTAGGTATCAGTGAGAAACAGAAAAGAAGAAGATGGATAGATGCAGTGATAGAGACATGTAACACAAAGGAAAATCACTCATTCAGACAGTTCTAGCAGCTCAAGAACGACAAATGATATAACCACGACACCTTTTAGGTATCAGTGAGAAAGAGGAAGAAGAAGATGGATAGATGCAGTGATAGAGACATGTAACAACAAGGAAAATCACTAATTCAGACAGTTCGAGCAGCTCAAGAACGATAAATGATATAACCACAACACCTTTTAGGTATCAGTGAGAAAGAGAAAAGAAGAAGATGGATAGATGCAGTGATAGAGACATGTAACAACAAAGGAAAATCACTAATTCAGACAGTTCGAGCAGCTCAAGAACGACAATGATATAACCACAACACCTTTTAGGTATCAGTGAGAAAAGAGAAAAGAAGATGATAGATGCAGTGATAGAGACATGTAACAACAAAGGAAAATCACTAATTCAGACAGTTCTAGCAGCTCAAGAATGACAACTGATATAAACCACGACACCTTTTAGGTATCAGTGAGAAAGAGAAAAGTAGAGATGGATAGATGCAGGATAGAGACATGTAACAACAAAGGAAAATCACTCATTCAGACAGTTCGAGCAGCTCAAGAATGACAAATGATATAAACCACGACACCTTTTAGGTATCAGTGAGAAAGAGAAAAAAAAGATGGATAGATGCAGTGATAGAGACATGTAACAACAAAGGAAAATCACTAATTCAGACAGTTCGAGCAGCTCAAGAATGACAACTGATATAAACCACGACACCTTTTAGGTATCAGTGAGAAAGAGAAAAGTAGAAGATGGATAGATGCAGTGATAGAGACATGTTAACAACAAAGGAAAATCACTATTCAGACAGTTCGAGCAGCTCAAGAATGACAACTGATATAAACCACGACACCTTTTAGGTATCAGTGAGAAAGAGAAAAGTAGAAGATGGATAGATGCAGTGATAGAGACATGTAACAACAAAGGAAAATCACTAATTCAGACAGTTCGAGCAGCTCAAGAACGACAAATGATATAACCACAACACCTTTTAGGTATCAGTGAGAAAGAGAAAAGAAGAAGATGGATAGATGCAGTGATAGAGACATGTAACAACAAAGGAAAATCACTAATTCAGACAGTTCGAGCAGCTCAAGAACGACAAATGATATAAACCACGACACCTTTTAGGTATCAGTGAGAAAGAGAAAAGTAGAAGATGGATAGATGCAGTGATAGAGACATGTAACAACAAAGGAAAATCACTAATTCAGACAGTTCGAGCAGCTCAAGAACGACAAATGATATAAACCACGACACCTTTTAGGTATCAGTGAGAAAGAGAAAAGAAGAAGATGGATAGATGCAGTGATAGAGACATGTAACAACAAAGGAAAATCACTAATTCAGACAGTTCGAGCAGCTCAAGAACGACAAATGATATAACCATGACACCTTTTAGGTATCAGTGAGAAAGAGAAAAGAAGATGGATAGATGCAGTGATAGAGACATGTAACAACAAAGGAAAATCACTAATTCAGACAGTTCGAGCAGCTCAAGAACGACAAATGATATAACCATGACACCTTTTAGGTATCAGTGAGAAAGAGAAAAGAAGATGGATAGATGCAGTGATAGAGACATGTAACAACAAAGGAAAATCACTAATTCAGACAGTTCGAGCAGCTCAAGAACGACAAATGATATAAACCACGACACCTTTTAGGTATCAGTGAGAAAGAGAAAAAGTGGAAGATGGATAGATGCAGTGATAGAGACATGTAACAACAAAGGAAAATCACTAATTCAGACAGTTCGAGCAGCTCAAGAACGACAAATGATATAAACCACGACACCTTTTAGGTATCAGTGAGAAAGAGAAAAGATGAAGATGGATAGATGCAGTGATAGAGACTGTAACAACAAAGGAAATCACTAATTCAGACAGTTCGAGCAGCTCAAGAACGACAAATGATATAAACCACGACACCTTTTAGGTATCAGTGAGAAAGAGAAAAGATGAAGATGGATAGATGCAGTGATAGAGGACATGTAACAACAAAGGAAAATCACTAATTCAGACAGTTCGAGCAGCTCAAGAACGACAAATGATATAAACCACGACACCTTTTAGGTATCAGTGAGAAAGAGAAAAGATGAAGAAATATAAGTCATCGGCCGCTGGACAGGAGGAGAAGATTCGAATCTAGCTACGGGCGGTGGACATTTCTCTCTTCCAAATCTTGGTTTCCTCGTGACTTTCTCTCTTCCAAATCTTGGTTTCCTCGTGACTTTCTCTCTTCCAAATGGTGGTTTCCTCTTGACTTTCTCTCTTCCAAATCGTGGTTTCCTCGTGACGTTCTCTCTTCCAAATCTGGTTTCCACGTCACTTCTCTCTTCCAAATTTTGGTTTCCTCATGACTTTCTCTCTTCCAAATCTTGGTTTCCTCGTGACTTTCTCTCTCCCAAATCTGGTTTCCTCGTGACTTTCTCTCTTCCAAATGGTGGTTTCCTCGTGACTTTCTCTCTTCCAAATCGTGGTTTCCTCGTGACTTTCTCTCTTCCAAATCTTGGTTTCCTCGTCACTTTCTCTCTTCCAAATCTTGGTTCCTCGTGACTTTCTCTCTTCCAAATCTTGGTTTCCTCGTGACTTTCTCTCTTCCAAATGTTGGTTTCCTCGTGACTTTCTCTCTTCCAAATGGTGGTTTCCTCGTGACTTTCTCTCTTCCAAATGGTGGTTTCTCGTGACTTTTTTCTTCCAAATCTTGGTTTCCTCGTGACTTTCTCTCTTCCAAATCGTGGTTTCCTCGTGACTTTCTCTCTTCCAAATGTTGATTTCCTCGCGACTTTCTCTCTTCCAAATGGTGGTTTCCTCGTGACTTTCTCTCTTCCAAATCGTGGTTTCCTCGTGACTTTCTCTCTTCCAAATCGTGGTTTCCTCGTGACTTTCTCTCTTCCAAATCATGGTTTCCTCGTGACTTTCTCTCTTCCAAATCGTGGTTTCCTCGTGACTTTCTCTCTTCCAAATGGTGGTTTCCTCGTGACTTTCTCTCTTCCAAATCGTGGTTTCCTCGTGACTTTCTCTCTTCCAAATCGTGGTTTCCTCGTGACTTTCTCTCTTCCAAATCGTGGTTTCCTCGTGACTTTCTCTCTTCCAAATCGTGGTTTGCTCGTGACTTTCTCTCTTCCAAATCGTGGTTTCCTCGTGACTTTCTCTCTTCAAAATCGTGGTTTCCTCGTGACTTTCTCTCTTCAAGATCGTGGTGTCCTCGTGGCTTTCTCTCTTCCAAATGGTGGTCTCCTCGTGGCTTTCTCTCTTCCAATCTGTGGGTAGTGAGTTCCCGTTTGAGGACTTCCAATAGTGGTGGGAAATAGAAAAAAAAAGGAGGTCTCGTGTGCACTCTGCGTTCGCTAAACAACTATTGGCAGTTACAAATCGGATAGAGTAGGCTGAAATGGACTCTGCCCAGGGGAAAACAACTGTTAATTAGTTTTTCTCGTTGTTAGTTCAAAAAAAAAAAATACTGTTAATTAATTTTTCTCGTTGTTAGTTCAAATAAAAAAAAATACTGTTAATTAATTTTTCTCGTTGTTAGTTCAAATAAAAAAAAACTGTTAATTATTTTTCTCGTTGTTAGTTCAATTAAAAAAAAAATGTTAATTAATTTTTCTTTTGTTGGTTCAAATAAAAAAAAAACTGTTAATTAATTTTTCTCCTTGTTAGTTCAAATAAGAAAAAAAAAACTTGAAAAACAGAGTGGCCACGAGATGTTAAACTCCCTGGTGGCAAGCGAGCGTAGAACCTTCCACTTCATGTTTGAAACTGATGAACTTTTACAGCTATTTATCAATTCTCTTATTTTTGACTGTCTCCAACTATTCTTAAGCAAAATTCAGTTCCTAGTCTCTAGGGACTTCATCATCATGTGCCATACCGGTTGGCGTAGGCGATCATGTCCTTCCACAATCTTCTATCTACAGTGCATCGTATCAGTTCTGTTGTTGACTGTTTACCATGCCATGACACCAAGCTATCCAGTATTTTCTCCCTTTGTCGTCCGCGATCTCTCTTTCCCTGTATATTACCAGTTGTAACCAAGTATTCCAACTTTCCTCTTCTCACGATGTGCCCGAAAAATGTTGATTGTTTCTTTCTGATGTTTTATAGGAGCTCCCTTTTGTGTTGGCCTCTTTGAGAATGTCCTCATTGCTCTTTTTAGCTGTCCAGGGAACTTTCAACATTCTTCTGAGAAATCGTTTTTTCATTTGTTTGTCTATTGTCCATGATTTGCTTGTGACTTTGCTAGATGTGAAAACTGATGAACAAAAAAAAACAAACTATTTCTCTTAATCTGTATTGTAATTTTTTTTTCCTGCTGCCCTCTGTCTCTTCGTCCCTCGATTTTTTCTGTTGTCACAATATATTCCAGATGTTCTCCTCTCTAAGTCAAGTAGTAAAGTGCCCCCGTCACGCCAAGTGGCGTATAGGGAATATGGTGTTAGTGACCATACATTTTACAGACCTTCAGCACATGATTTTTGGGGTAATGTGGTCGGTAATACGCCCGTGCCGCTTTACTTTCCCAGAAAAAAAAATCCCGGTACCCATTAAAGGCTGGGTGAACCCGGTAGCCGTCGGAACTGCAGGGTTGGGATCGAACCCTACCTCTTATCCTTTGTAGTCCAGTTCACTAACCACTGAGCTATCGCGGCTACCTCTCGCAAATAGCAAGGAAGAAAATCAATTCTTTGGAAACTAACAGAAACAGGAAAATCTTTAAGATACATTGGGTAATGAAAAAGAGCAATGAAGACATATTGAAAGATGTAAACATTAAAACGTACTGCTTATAAACACCATTCTACAGAGGAAATTTAAATACTGTGTTCACGTCAAATGACACAGCGGGCTGGAAAGAACAATAATGGAAGGTGTGGTTCCTGGGCGACGCATCAGGGGAGACCAAGAAGGTGTTTCAAGACATCAAGAGACCATGAGCATAACAATAGAAGATGTGGGAGATCTGGCTAGAGACAGAGATTCTTTCAGACGGCTGTGGTAAAGCAACGTTCTGTGGAGATCTGGCTAGAGACAGGGATTCTTCAGACGGGCTGTGGTAAAAGCAACGTTCTGTGGGAGATCTGCTAGAGACAGAGATTCTTTCAGACGGGCTGTGGTAAAAGCAACGTTCTGTGAGAGATCTGGCTAGAGACAGAGATTCTTTCAGACGGGCTGTTAAAGCAACGTTCTGGGAGATCTGGCTAGAGACAGAGATTCTTTCAGACGGGCTGTGGGAATGTAACGTTCTGTAGGAGATCTGGCTAGAGACAGAGATTCTTTCAGACGGGCTGTGGTGAATGCAACGTTCTGTGGGAGATCTGGCTAGAGACAGAGATTCTTTCAGACGGGCTGTGGTGAATGTAACGTTCTGTGGGAGATCTGGCTAGAGACAGAGATTCTTTCAGACGGGCTGTGGTGATGCAACGTTCTGTGGGAGATCTGGCTAGAGACAGAGATTCTTTCAGACGGCTGTGGTGATGCAACGTCTGGAGATCTGGCTAGAGACAGAGATTCTTTCAGACGGGCTGTGGTGAATGCAACGTTCTGTTGGAGATCTGGCTAGAGACAGAGATTCTTTCAGACGGGCTGTGGTGATGCAACGTTCTGTTGGAGATCTGGCTAGAGACAGAGATTCTTTCAGACTGACTATGGTAAATGCAAAGATACGCAAGAGACATGCCACTTGATGATGATGATGACCTATTTTTAGAGGCTGAGTGAACTTCGGAGCCTTATTGATTTCGAAAAAAAAAAAACCGCCTGCACTTCCTGGAATCAAACCCAGGCCATTCTGACCGGGGATCGAGCGAATGTACCGAAGTGAAAATGTGAAAGTACCCGGATGTCAGATAAACAGTGACGAGAACTCGGTACAGACTATATTAAACATATACTTGAACATGATAGCACAAGTGTAAGCGCGCGACACAGAAACACGTGGGCACTCGCATGCACGCGCTCACACTCACCTGTAGAATCTTCGGATGTAACCTTACCTGTGTAAGCTCAGGTAAACGATCAGGTAATATTAAACACGAATACGACCAAAGGGGACTGTAGTATATGTGCAGGTCACATTGCTTTGCGGTCGTGTGATGGGAGAACAGAGTTTGCGTGAAGACGATTTAGCACCTTACTCATATAGAGCTAGCTTTACTTTTCCCAGCAGAAAAGACGACAGAACACAATCAAAATGTGTACATTTAGTCATTATCAATTAAGAAAAGCAAAATGTTATATCTTCTCAACATTCCTATATGGTGCAGAAACATGGACACTAGACAAGAAAACATAAAAGAGAAATGAAGCTTTGAAATGTGGATATATAGAAGAATAGGTAGAATTGGATGGAAAGAAAAGAAAACAAACGATGAAGTCTTAAAACAACTAAAATGAAAAGAGAATTACTAAACACAATTAGAACAAGACAAGTGAAATTTTTGGGCCATGTTAAAAGACACAACAGCCTAATAAAAGTAATATTGGAAGGGAAAATATAAGGTGAAAGAGGCAGCGGCAGTCCAAGACTAACACGGACGAGTAACATCAAAAGATGGAAAAGTCAGTCTATGGCAACCTGCACCGTAAAAGCAAGAGACAGAGCGGAATGGCGCTCCATGGTAGCCAACCTTCGATGCGGAGACGGTACTCAATGTAGATGATGATTAATATTGACGTCTAGAGGTTTGTATGAAAGAATCTCTGTCTCTAGCCAGATCTCCAACAGAACGTTACATTCACCACAGCCCGTTTGAAAGAATCACTGTCTCAAGCCAGATCTCCCACAGAACGTTACATTCACCACAGCCCGTGTGAAAGAATCTCTGTCTCTAGCCAGATCTCCAACAGAACGTTACATTCACCACAGCCCGTCTGAAAGAATCTCTGTCTCTAGCCAGATCTCCAACAGAACGTTACATTCACCACAGCCCGTCTGAAAGAATCTCTGTCTCTAGCCAGATCTCCAACAGAACGTTACATTCACCAGAGCCCGTCTGAAAGAATCTCTGTCTCTAGCCAATCTCCCACAGAACGTTACATTCGCCACAGCCCGTCTGAAAGAATCTCTGTCTCTAGCCAGATCTCCCACAGAACGTTACATTCACCACAGCCCGTCTGAAAGAATCTCTGTCTCTAGCCAGATCTCCAACAAAACGTTACATTCACCACAGCCCGTCTGAAAGAATCTCTGTCTCTAGCCAGATCTCCCACAAAACGTTACATTCACCACAGCCCGTCTGAAAGAATCTCTGTCTCTAGCCAGATCTCCAACAGAACGTTACATTCGCCACAGCCCGTCTGAAAGAATATCTGTCTCTAGCCAGATCTCCAACAGAACGTTACATTCGCCACAGCCGTCTGAAAGAATCTCTGTCTCTAGCCAGATCTCCAACAGAACTTTATATTCGCCACAGCCCATCTGAAAGAATCTCTGTCTCTAGCCAGATCTCCCACAAAACGTTACATTCACCCAGCCCGTCTGAAAGAATCTCTGTCTCTAGCCAGATCTCCCACAAAACGTTACATTCACCACAGCCGTCTGAAAGAATCTGTCTCTAGCCAGATCTCCTACTTCTGTTTCATGTTCAAGCTCTCCTTGATGTCTTGAATCAACCACCATCTTGGTCTGCCCCTGATGCGTCGCCCAGGAACCATATCCCCATTATTGTTCTTCCCAGTCCGCTGTGTCATTTGACGTGACCACATTATTTTAATTTCCTCTGTAGAATGGAGTTTATAAGCCGGTACTTTTTAATGTTTACATCTTTAATATGTCTTCATTGCTCTTTTTTTCATTATCTAGGTATATTAAGGATTTTCTGTAGCATTTTGTTTCGAGTGAAATCACATTTCTTCCTTGAGTTTGTGAGATTGTCCATGATTCACAAATATATTTGTTATGGATATAAAGTAAAACGTTAATAAACGGTTTCTTCCCCTGCGATGTTGATATGCTGCCGTTTGTCACTGATACATTAGTCGATTTTCTTATTGTGCCTTACCAGTATGATAGAAACACACACTTGCCTTCTATTATACAACGTAATTGCACGTGATCATTAAGCTGGAAACGTCAGACTAGTTGGTGTTCTGGATTTTCTCTTTCAAACTTCAGGCTTTCTTCTGAAGATGGCGCTCGGCCAAAATATAGATGTACTAAGACCGGCGGCAAAAAGTAAAACCGAAATACCCTCCAACTTGCGTGACGTTTCCAGCTATAGACGGAAGTAGCTCTTCGCTGGAATCCAGATGGAAAAGGATGAATAGGGAGACAAGAAAACATGAGCTAGAATGGTTATTGAGAAATGGAGAATGGTTGATAGAGAAATGGAGAATGGTTGATTGAGAAATGGAGAATGATTGATAGAGAAATGGAGAATAGTTGATTGAGAAATGGAGAATGGTTGATTGAGAAATGGAGAATAGTTGATTGAGAAATGGAGGATGGTTGATTGAGAAATGGAGAATAGTTGATTGAGAAATGGAGAATGGTTGATTGAGAAATGGAGGATGGTTGATTGAGAAATGGAGAATAGTTGATTGAGAAATGGAGAATGGTTGATTGAGAAATGGAGAATGGTTGATTGAGAAATGGAGGATGGTTGATTGAGAAATGGAGAATAGTTGATTGAGAAATGGAGGATGGTTGATTGAGAAATGGAGAATGGTTGATTGAGAAATGGAGAATGGTTGATTGAGAAATGGAGGATGGTTGATTGAGAAATGGAGAATAGTTGATTGAGAAATGGAGGATGGTTGATTGAGAAATGGAGAATAGTTGATTGAGAAATGGAGAATGGTTGATTGAGAAATGGAGAATAGTTGATTGAGAAATGGAGAATGGTTGATTGAGAAATGGAGAATAGTTGATTGAGAAATGGAGAATGGTTGATTGAGAAATGGAGAATAGTTGATTGAGAAATGGAGGATGGTTGATTGAGAAATGGAGAATAGTTGATTGAGAAATGGAGAATGGTTGATAGAGAAATGGAGGATAGTTGATAGAGAAATGGAGAATGGTTGATTGAGAAATGGAGGATAGTTGATAGAGAAATGGAGAATGGTTGATTGAGAAATGGAGAATAGTTGATTGAGAAATGGAGGATGGTTGATTGAGAAATGGAGAATAGTTGATTGAGAAATGGAGAATGGTTGATAGAGAAATGGAGAATAGTTGATAGAGAAATGGAGAATGGTTGATTGAGAAATGGAGAATAGTTGATAGAGAAATGGAGAATGGTTGATTGAGAAATGGAGAATGGTTGATTGAGAAATGGAGAATGGTTGATTGAGAAATGGAGAATGGTTGATTGAGAAATGGAGGATGGTTGATTGAGAAATGGAGAATAGTTGATAGAGAAATGGAGAATGGTTGATTGAGAAATGGAGAATAGTTGATTGAGAAATGGAGAATGGTTGATTGAGAAATGGAGAATAGTTGATTGAGAAATGGAGAATGGTTGATTGAGAAATGGAGAATGGTTGATTGAGAAATGGAGGATAGTTGATTGAGAAATGGAGAATGGTTGATTGAGAAATGGAGAATAGTTGATAGAGAAATGGAGAATGGTTGATTGAGAAATGGAGAATAGTTGATTGAGAAATGGAGAATGGTTGATTGAGAAATGGAGAATGGTTGATTGAGAAATGGAGAATAGTTGATTGAGAAATGGAGAATGGTTGATTGAAAATGGAGAATAGTTGATTGAGAAATGGAGAATGGTTGATTGAGAAATGGAGAATGGTTGATTGAGAAATGGAGAATAGTTGATTGAGAAATGGAGAATGGTTGATTGAGAAATGGAGAATAGTTGATTGAGAAATGGAGAATGGTTGATTGAGAAATGGAGAATAGTTGATTGAGAAATGGAGAATGGTTGATTGAGAAATGGAGAATGGTTGATTGAGAAATGGAGAATAGTTGATTGAGAAATGGAGAATGGTTGATTGAGAAATGGAGAATGGTTGATTGAGAAATGGAGAATGGTTGATTGAGAAATGGAGAATGGTTGATTGAGAAATGGAGAATAGTTGATTGAGAAATGGAGAATGGTTGATTGAGAAATGGAGAATAGTTGATTGAGAAATGGAGAATGGTTGATTGAGAAATGGAGAATGGTTGATTGAGAAATGGAGAATGGTTGATTGAGAAATGGAGAATGGTTGATTGAGAAATGGAGAATGGTTGATTGAGAAATGGAGAATGGTTGATTGAGAAATGGAGAATGGTTGATTGAGAAATGGAGAATGGTTGATTGAGAAATGGAGAATGGTTGATTGAGAAATGGAGAATGGTTGATAGAGAAATGGAGAATGGTTGATTGAGAAATGGAGAATGGTTGATAGAGAAATGGAGAATGGTTGATAGAGAAATATAGAATGGTTGATAGAGAAATATAGAATGGGTAAGAGAGAAATGGAGAATGGTTGATAGAGAAATATAGAATGGTTGATAGAGAAATATAGAATGGTTGATAGAGAAATGGAGAATGGTTGATAGAGAAATATAGAATGGTAAGAGAGAAATGGAGAATGGTTGATAGAGAAATATAGAATGGTTGATAGAGAAATATAGAATGGTTAAGAGAGAAATGGAGAATGGTTGATTGAGAAATGGAGAATGGTTGATAGAGAAATAGAGAATGGTTGATAGAGAAATGGAGAATGGTTGATAGAGAAATATAGAATGGTTGAGAGAGAAATGGAGAATGGTTGATAGAGAAATATAGAATGGTTGATAGAGAAATGGAGAATGGTTGATAGAGAAATGAAGGAGAATGGTTGATAGAGAAATGAAGGAGAATGGTTGATAGAGAAATGGAGGAGAATGGTTGATAGAGAATGGAGAATGGTTGATGGAGAAATGAAGGAGAATGGTTGATAGAGAAATGAAGGGAGGATGGTTGATGGAGAAATGAAGGGAGAATGGTTGATGGAGAAATGAAGGAGAATGGTTGGTAGAGAATTGAAGGAGAATGGTTGATAGAGAAATGAAGGGAGAATGGTTGATAGAGAAATGGAGAATGGTTGATGGAGAAATGAAGGAGAATGGTTGGTAGAGAATTGAAGGAGATGGTTGATAGAGAAATGAAGGAGAATGGTTGATAGAGAATTGTAGGAGAATGGTTGATAGAGAAATGGAGAATGGTTGATAGAGAAATGAAGGAGAATGGTTGATAGAGAATGAAGGAGAATGGTTGATAGAGAAATGAAGGGAAGATGGTTGATAGAGAAATGGGGAATGGTTGATAGAGAAATGAAGGAGAATGGTTGATAGAGAAATGAAGGAGAATGGTTGATAGAGAAGTGAAGGAGAATGGTTTGATAGAGAAATGAAGGAGAATGGTTGATAGAGAATGAAGGAGAATGGTTGATGGAGAAATGAAGGAGAATGGTTGATAGAGAAATGAAGGAGAATGGTTGATAGAGAAATGAAGGGAGGATGGTTGATAGAGACATGAAGGGAAGATGGTTGATAGAGAAATGAAGGGAAGATGGTTGATAGAGAAATGAAGGGAGGATGGTTGATAGAGAAATGAAGGGAAGATGGTTGATAGAGAAATGAAGGAGAATGGTTGATAGAGAAATGAAGGGAGGATGGTTGATAGAGAAATGAAGGGAGGATGGTTGATAGAGAAATGAAGGGAAGATGGTTGATAGAGAAATGAAGGGAAGATGGTTGATAGAGAAATGAAGGGAAGATGGTTGATAGAGAAATGAAGGGAGGATGGTTGATAGAGAAATGAAGGGAAGATGGTTGATAGAGAAATGAAGGAGAATGGTTGATAGAGAAATGAAGGGAGGATGGTTGATAGAGAAATGAAGGGAGGATGGTTGATAGAGAAATGAAGGGAAGATGGTTGTCAGAGAAATGATGGAGAATGGTTGATAGAGAAATGAAGGAGAATGGTTGATAGAGAAATGAAGGGAGGATGGTTGATAGAGAAATGAAGGGAAGATGGTTGATAGAGAAATGATGGAGAATGGTTGATAGTGAAGTGGAGAATGGTTGATAAAGAAATGAAAGAGAATTGTTGATGGAGAAATGAAGGAGAATGGTTGATAGAGAAATGAAAGAGAATTGCTGATGGAGAAATGAAGGAGAATGGTTGATAGAGAAATGAAAGAGAATTGTTGATGGAGAAATGAAGGAGAATGGTTGATAGAGAAATGAAAGAGAATTGTTGATGGAGAAATGAAGGAGAATGGTTGATAAAGAAATGAAGGATAAAAGTTCAGTAGGGTGGGTTTGAAATGTTAAGACTAGACAGAGTGCAGCGGAGATCTTTTTTGATGGATTTGGGAGGTCGACTCTTAGCTCTATACAGAGTAAAAGAGATGTCATTACCAAGGTTGAGTTAGTGAGTTTCTGGACGGATGATTGAGTTAGTGAGTCAATGAATTAGTTAGTGAGTGGGTCAATGAGTGAGTTAGTGAGGGAGTTAGTGAGGGAGTCAATGAGTGAGTTTGTGAGTTAATGAGTGATTGAGTTAGTGAGTGAATTAATGGATGAGTTAGTGAATCAATGAGTAATTGAGTGAGTTAGTGAATGTGTGAACTAAAGAGCGAGTCAGTCAGTGAGTTAGTGAGTGAACCAATTTGTGAGTTAGTGAGTCACTGAGTGAATTAGTAAGTTAGTGAGGGAGTCGACTAGTGAGTGAGCCAATGGGTAAGTTAGTGAATGAATAAATGAGTGAGTGTTGAGTCAATGGGTCATTGAGTGAGTTAGTGTGGGAGTCAATGGGTGAGTTAGTGAGTGAGGAGTCAATGAGTGAGTTAGTGAGCAAGTGAAAATCTCTCTCTCTCTCTCTCTCTCTCTGCGATCAAGACTCAATCAGAGTTGTATTCCAGACTCTCTCATGAAGTCAGCTGTCTGTTTAAGTGAATCGATTGCCCCATATCGTTTCTCTTCCAGGGAGGTGGGAGTGGACCACATTGTCCTTCTCAGGTCTGTGTACTGGGGGCAATCCTGTAGAACATGTTTTGTAGTCATATTGTCCAGTGTACAGTGGCATAGGCTGGTTGTACCTATTTTGAATTTGGTGAACATGCGATTTCTCATTCTGTTGTGGCCAGTGCGTAGGCGAAGTATGATGACTTGATCCCTCCTTGATAGTTGGTGGTATCCGTCCCTCTCGTTATGCTTTGGGTGTTCTCGTTTCCATCTTTCATGGAACTGACCTTTGATGATGGATTTGGCTTCATCATAACTGAGCGGATGATTCTCTTGTGGTAATCTCCCCCCCTCTTTAGCTAATTTGTCTGCGCGTTCGTTCCCGTGTATATTACAGTGTGATGGTATCCACTGAATAACTACTCTCATGTAAATCAATGTGTGATGTAGTGAGTGAGTCTGTGAGTGAGTGAATAAATGGGCGAGTTAGTGAATCAATGAGTCATTGAGTGAGTCAATGAATGAGGGAGTTAGAGACGGAGCCACTGAGTGGTCAGTGAATGGGTGAGTGAATCAATGAGATAGTGAGCCAATGAGTCATTGATTGAGTTAGTGAGTGAGGGATTGAGTCAATTAGTGAGTTAATGAGTGAATCAATGCGTGAGTTAGTGAATGAGTGTACGAGTGAGTGCGTCAATGAGAGAGTCAGTAAGTGAGTGAGTGAATGAGTCAATGAGTGAGTCAGTGAGTGAGTGAGGTAGTGAGTAGTCAAAGCGTGAGTTAGTGAGGGAATCAATGAATGAGTTGATGAGTGAGTGATTTAATGAGTGAGTTAGTGAATCAATGAGTGAGGTGGTGAATCAATGTGTCACTGAGTTTGTGAGTGAGTGAGTTTGTGATGGAGTCAATGATTGAGTTAGTGAGTGAGGAGTCAATGAGTGAGTTAGTGAGTAAGTCAATGAGTGAGTCAATGAGTCAGTTAGTGAGTCGATGAGTCTTTGAGTGAGGTAGTGAGTGAATGAGTTAGTGATGGAGTAAATTATTGGGTTAGTGATTGAGTAGTCAATTAGTGACTAAGTGAATCAATGAGTGAGTTAGTGAGTGACTCAATGAGAGAGTTAATGTGTGAGTTAGTGAGTCAATGAGTGAGTTAGTGAGTCAATGAGTGAGTACGTCAATGAGTGAGTCAATGCGTGAGTTAGTGGGTCAATGAGTCTTTTAGTGAGTTAGTGAGTGAATGAGATATTGATGGAGTCAAATAGTTACTTAGTGAGTCAATGAGTGAGTTAGTGAGTCAATGAGTGAGACAGTGAGAGAGTCAATGAATGAGTCAGTGAGAGAGTCAATGAGTGAGTTGGTGAGTGAGTCAATGAGTGAATTAGTGAGTCAATGAGTGAGTTAGTGAGTGAGTAAATGAAATAGTTAGTGAGTGAGGCAATGACTTTGTGAGTGAAACCAGGGATCAGTAAGGAAAAACAATGGATGCAGGATATGAATTTTGAAGTGAATACACCCAGAACGCTTAGTAAGAATCACACACCAACGTTAAGCGATACCCAATGACACCCCTTTACAAATGATGAAGACGAATGTGAAACTGAACTGAACTGAACTGAACAAACAAAAGCCACATTTCCACAAATTGAAGAAGAATACCCGCAAATCAATCTCGTGTTGTGAATGTAAAGAAGAGATATGTAAACTATCACTCGAAGGAAGTGGTGATTTAGCGCACTGACTTCTCTTTCCATGTCTCGGGTCAACTCGTGCATTTTTAGTCTCGCTTTTTTGTTGCAGTGGGGGAGATAATCTTCAACCGTTGGTTTTGATTGTTGGAGCTTGTCTTGAGTTATTGAGTTTTTTGCGGGTCATCATCATTGCACTCCGAACATGTCCATAAGTGCTCAGAACCCCATCTCAGCAATCCCCGCAGTGTCCAGCGACTGACGACTCCAGTTCTGTGTTGGTTGATAAGTCTTCTTACACGGCCACTAAGTTTCTCATTTCTGGCTGTGCCCAACTTAACTCCCATTTCCATCATCCGAAGGAGTGACGTTGATCTGTGTTTGTCGAAGTCCTGTGTCCTTCCCACATCTCGGAGGACATTGATGATGTCCGCCCGATCCATTGGTTGCCCGTCTTCAACGACAGCGCAGCTAGCCAACCTGTCCGCTATTTCATTTCCCCGTACTCCTGCATGTCCAGGGACATAGACAAAGGTGACCTTACGTATTTTGGATTTCTGCAACGACTCTACCCATTGCATGCGTACAGAGCCTGCCTCCACTTTTTTTTATCATGCTCATCGAATCACTCAGTAACCATGTGTTGGAGCTTGTCTTGAGTTATTGAGTTATTTGCGGGTCATCACCATTGCACTCCGAACATGTCCATAGGTGCTCAGATCCCCATCTCAGCAATCCCCGCAGTGTCCAGCGACTGACGACTCCAGTTCTGTGTTGGTTGATAAGTCTTCTTACACGGCCACTAAGTTTCTCGTTTCTGGCTGTGCCCATCTTAACTCCCATCTCTCTCACCTTAAGGAGTGACGTGGACTCATGGTTGTCGAAGTCCCGTGTCCTTCCCACATCTCGGAGGACATTGATAATGTTCGCCCTATCTATTGGTTGACCGTCCTCAACAATAGCACAACTAGCCAACCTGTCCGCTCTTTCATTTCCCCGTAACCCCTCATGTCCAGGGACGTAGACAAAGGTGACCTTACGTATATTTTGACTTCTGCAATGACTGATTCGGGAGCCGCGATAGCTCAATTGTTAGTGAACTGGACTACAATGGACAAGGGGTAGGGTTCGATCCCAATCGACAGCTTTCGGGTTCACTCAGCCTTAAATGGGTACCGGATTTTTTCTGGGAAAGTAAAGCAGCACGGGCGTATTACCGACCACAATACCCCAAAAATCATGTGCTGAAGGTCTGTAAAAGATAGGGTCACTAAAACCATATTTCCCTACACGCCACTTGGCGTGACGAGGGTACTTCACTTTACTTTTTTAATGACTGATTCAAATTGGTATAAGCTATTTTAATAATTTTGTTAATATTTTGACTGCTTCCCTCGTCTGGTGTTACTTTGCTTTTGAATTGTTTTTTTTTCCTAACATAAAATAGAACAGAAGTATGTTAATTCATAAAACTAGGAGAAATACCTCTACTAGACGTACAATCCTACATATATCTGGGCAGTAATATAGATAAAGAGGGAGGAACAGAAAATGATACCAAAATAAGGATATCAAAAGCAAGAGGAGCTTTCATTGCACTGGGAAACATATGGAAATCCAAAGAAATTAGGCTAAATACAAAAATAAAAATTTTCAACTCAAATGTTAAGTCGGTCCTTTTATATGGCTGTGAAACATGGAGAATAACAAAATTGACAATCACGAAGGTACAGACTTTCATTAATGGATGTTTGCGCAGAATAAAGGGATGGAAATGGCAGGACAAAGTCACTAACGTAGAATTATGGAAATGTACCGGTCAAATACCAGTGGATAAAGAGATACAGCGAAGACGATGGCGATGGATAGGACACACACTACGGAAGCCAACTGAGAGTATTACACAACAGGCCCTTTTTTGGAATCCCCAGGGGAAAAGACAAAGAGGAAGACCAAGGAATTCTTGGAGAAGACAGATCGAAGCAGAGATGAAGATGATGGTGAAGACATGGAATGATCTTAAAAGAATTGCAAAAAACAGAACGGCTTGGAAAGTGTTTGTTGAAGACCTATGCTCCACTGGGAGCTAAAAAGGTAGAAGAGATGGTAATTTAATAGAATGAGTTCAAGAATATAGCTATCCTGGACATATTATTAACACATGATGGAAAATGTAAGACAGGAATAAACAAAAGAATAGGAATGGCAAAAAGCAATTTTAACATGAAAAATATACTGACATGAAAGCAAATAACACTAGAACTGAAACTACGAATAAGAAAATGTTATATTTATTCAACATTCCTGTATGGTGCAGAAACATGGACATTAAATAAGAAAACAGAGTAGAAAATCGAAACCTTTGTGGATTTTAAGGAACATGATGATAGTTGGGTGTAAGGAACAGAAGAGAAAATAAGGAAGTTCTTATGATCAAAGATCAAGTTGAAAGTGGAGAGATAACATCAAATGGTGTGCAGGGGAACCTATGACACCGTGCACTATCAAGACAAGAAAAATAAAAAAAGTAAAGTACCCCCGTCACGCCAAGTGGCGTATAGGGAAATATGGTGTTAGTGACCCTATATTTTACAGACCCTCAGCACATGATTTTTGGGGTAATGTGGTCAGTATTACGCCCGTGCTGCTTTACTTTCCCAGAAAAAATCCGGTACCCATTTAAGGCTGGGTGAACCCGGAAGCCGTTGGTTGGGATCGAACCCTACCCCTTGTCCGTGGTAGGCCAGTTCACTAACCACTGAGCTATCGCGGCTCCCTATCAAGAAAAGAGACAGAGTAAAATGGCGCTCGATGGTAGCCAAGCTTCGATGTGGAGACGGCAACCACTGAATGAATGACGCTTTATGGTAGCCAACCTTCGATGTGGAGACGGCAACCACTGAAGGAATGACGCTTTATGGTAGCCAACCTTCGATGTGGAGACGGCAACCACTGAATGAATGACGCTTTATGGTAGCCAACCTTCGATGTGGAGACGGCACCAAATGAATGAATGAACAACAAGTTGTGGAGAGACACGATCACCTACACCAGCAGGCACGGCGCTTGATAATAATTCCTAAAAAAAATGTCCAATCCGCGGAGTGGCAACGATTCAAAGTGCAACACTTACTTCTCCCCCGGAAGGGCAAAATGTAGAGCAATCTCCCTCTTGTCTATGATGGTAATCAGGCTCGCCCTTGCCTGTCCAGAGTGCCTGGCTTGTTCGGAGGCAAACATCGTCACTAAATGTTCCCTTCAAACGCGGGCAAAAAAATATGTGCACACACTGTGCAGGTAAGGATCGAGTTTTCCAGCCGATGCCAATTACAAAGCACGTACAAGCTGGCAAACATGTTTTTGACACACAAAGTAAATAAAAGAAAGTGGGTTAAAAAAAATTAGATATTTCAGAAACTGTAAAATTAGATATTTCAGTGCCAGATGTATATCCATATTGATAATTGGCTGAAATTTATTTACACAATTAAGGAATTATTATTTTGGAATGAGTCACTATAACAGGTTGTTCGTTGTTCCGTTGTCGGTGTCTGTCGCTGTTATCTTGACCTGTTCAACAAAGGATTGGGCTTCTAGATTATGTGAGATCTTCATTGCCATCTATATGTGCTAGTAAATGCTGCCTTGTGTACACAGCAGTTTGCTAATGATGTTTTAGTTGTTTGAGTCCAAGATAGATGTATTCTTTAAGTCTTTCTAGATCCACTTCGGAGGATTGGTTGGTCTCGAAGACGCCTGCCTCGAGACAGAGAGGATGTGGGTTCAAATCCCGGCTACACCTGGGCGGGTTACTATTTTGTAACACTATTTTTTATGCTATACTATTTTTTAAAACTATTTTTAAAATACTTTTTAAATAATATTTTTAATATTATTTTTAAAAATACTGTTGGTCTGGAGGCAAGACGCCGGCCTCGAGACAGAGAGGTTGTGGGTTCAAATCCCGGCTACACATGATTTTTATTTATGATTTCTCTCTGCGGCAACCACCCCTGGTCTCAGCAGCGAGGCCCGGCTTGAAACGTCAATTACTCATCGACGGGAAAAAAAAAATGAGTACCTCCGAAGTCGGAGTTATCTGCCTGTGCGGCGAGGGACCCCTGTGCACACGGCTGCCAGGGAAAAATAGATTAACACGCAAAATTCAGTTCCTAGTTTCCAGGGACTTCGTCAGAGGTCAAATCTGGCGATCGAAAACAAAAATCCATTTCGATATAAATGTCCATGGAAGGAATCTAGAAAAATAAAATATGAGCAAGATATTAAGACACAGAACATAAACAAGGTCTGGGTCACGCGTAGATGTGGAAATATTTAAAAAAAATTAAGTTAAGATAGGCCATACTGCGTATGAAGCAGACATAAAAGGGTGAGTAAAGAAAAGAGCTCCCGTCACGCTAAGTGGCGTTTAGGGAATATGGTGTTAGTGACCATAAATTTTACAGACCTGCAGCACATGATTTTTGGGGTAATGTGGTTGGTATTACGCCCGTGCCGCTTTACTTTTCCAGAAAAAAATCAAGTACCCATTTAAGGCTGGGTGAACCCGGAAGCCGTCGGTTGGGATCAAACGCTACCCCTCGTCCTTTGTAGTCTAGTTCACTAACCACTGAGCTATCGCGGCTCCCAGACATTAAAGGGTGTGGTTAGACAGTGACAGTAGCTGGAAGTGATGATCATATAAGAAGGAAATCCTATCCCATACAAGACAGATGAGCTGAGAAAAGGGACGAGAGAAGAGATAGACACCAAACGGGCACGAGGCTAGGACGAGGAACAGATGAGCTGAGAAAAGGGACGAGAGAAGAGATAGACACCGAACGGGCACGAAGCTAACACGAGGAACAGATGAGCCGAGAAAAGGGACGAGAGAAGAGATAGACACAGAACGGGCACGAGGCTAAGATGAGGAACAGATGAGCCGAGAAAAGGGACGAGAGAAGAGATAGACACTGAACCGACACGAGGCTAAGGCGAGGAACAGATGAGCCGAGAAAAGGGACGAGAGAAGAGATAGACACCGAGCCGACACGAGGCTAAGGCGAGATACTTACTCGACACTCTCACAAGACACCTCAGAGACAAGTCGCAGGATCTACCTTGTACTCTGAGTGTATAATGAACAATGCTGAACATATTCTGAACTATACTGAACGTATATTTAACGTATACTGAACTATACTGATTTTTCATGATTAGTCTAGGCACTATAAGAAGGTAGTTTGCCATTCCTTTCCTTCTTGGCAGTGACTGTACTAGTCGGAGATCGCAGCCATTGTCTCTATACATGAGATCCTCTGACTGCCATAGCGGTGTGGAGACCATAACCGGCACTACTTGTCGGCTGTTCCAACAACACCATCCACCACCTGCTCCAATGGCTTCACATAACCCTGATAGGGGGGCTGAACGAGAGCTCCACCTTGCCCAGGGGTGTCCCCAGACTAGCGGAGGAAAGGAGACGTCTTACTCCTCCTTTGGTAGGACACTACTCTATCTCGCTAACCACTGTTTATTAAAAAAAGTTTTTTTTCGTTCGCCAGCTTTTACCTCTTACGAAGTCCCTAGGGGCTTGAACTGAATTTTGCGTGTTAATCCATTTTTCCTTGGCAGCCGTGTGCACAGGGGTCCCTCGCCGTGCAGGCAGATAATTCCGACTTCGGAGATTTTTTCCGTCGATGAGTAATTGACGTTTCAAGCCGGGCCTCGCTGCTGAGACCAATGGTGGTTGCCACAGAGAGAAATCCGAGATAAAAATCCTGTGTAGCCGGGATTTGAACCCACAACCTCTCTGTCTAACGGAGGAAAGGAGACGTCTGCTATGTAATCTATGTCAATAGAAATGAGAAAGAGAGTTCTCGTTCTTTAATTAGTACTGGAGAGAATCCAGTACCCATTAAAGGCTGGGTGAACCGGTAGCCGTCGGTTGGGATCGAACCCTACCTCTTGTCCTTTGTAGTCCAGTTCACTAACCACTGAGCTATCGCGGCTCCCTATACTGAACATATACTGAACATATACTGAACATATACTGAACGATACTGAACATATACTGAACATATACTGAACACATACTGAACGTATACTGAACTACATGAACATATACTGAACGATACTGAACATATACTGAACATATACTGAACACATACTGAACGTATACTGAACTACATTGAACATATACTGAACGATACTGAACATATACTGAACATATACTGAACATATACTGAACATATACTGAACATATACTGAACATATACTGAAGATATACTGAACATATACTGAACACATACTGAACATATACTGAAGATATACTGAACATATACTATACTGAACATATACTGAACATATACTGAACATATACTGAACGTATGTATCTTTATTTAGCATCGCCACGTTTGTTTTTCTTTTATTTTCTGGTTTGTTTACGTAACGTTGTTTACGGTTGTCATGTCCGCACTAATTCCGCACTTATCACTTCGATTTACGAGTGGTAAAACCAACGTATGGAGATAAGAGGCAGACGGTAGGAACAGGTCGGCTATTGACGTCACTGCCACCACGAGATCTCACGGGGAATGATAAGCGCAGTTGTAGAGTGCTCGCTTTGAACGCAGAACTCCAGCGTTCGAAGCCCGCGCGTCCCTGCCAGCTCGACCCATCTGGAAATGAAAAGTGGGTGCCTGGGTGTTGGTTAGGGAATGTCAGGTGTGTGTGGGGGGGGGGGGGGGAGAGGGTACTGGAAACACTTCCTCAAAAGGTATGCCCATTATAAGTCGACGCCTCACACTCCAGTCCTGTATGGTAGCCATCATCATCATTCGGTGCCGTCTCCGCATCGAAGGATAGTTACCATGGAGCGCCATTCCACTCTTGTCTCTTGCTTTGATGGTGCAGATTGTCATTGGCTGACTTGTCCATCTTTTGATGTTACTCGTCCATGTTAGTCTTGGCCTGCCTCGGCCTCTTTTACCTTGTATTTTCCCCTCCAAGATTATTTTTTAGTAGGCTGTAGTGTCTTTTAACATGCTACACAAATTTCATTTGTCTTGTTCTAATTATGTTTAGTAGTCCTCTTTTCATGTTTAGTTCTTTTAAGACTTCATCGTTTGTTTTTTTTCTTTCCATCCAATTCTACCTATTCTTCTATATATCTACATTTCAAAGGCTTCAATTCTCTGTTCTGTTTTCTTGTCTAATGTCCATGTTTCTGCTCCATACATGAATATTGAGAAGATGTAATATTTTGCTATTTTTAGTTTTAGCCCTGGTGTTATTTGTTTTGATGTTAGTATGTTTGTGTCATGGCTGGAACAATTATTTTCTAAATGATAATTATGATGGTAATAATGGTGATGAAGGTGATGATGGTGATTAAGGTGATGATGGTGAAGGTGATGATGGTGAAGGTGATGATGGTGATGATGGTGAAGGTGATGATGGTGATGATGGTGGTGGTTATGATGGCGATGGTGATGAAGGTGAAGGTGATGATGGTGATGAAGGTGAAGGTGATGATGGTGATGAAGGTGAAGGTGATGATGGTGATTATGGTGATGATGGTGGTGGTTATGATGGCGATGGTGATGAAGGTGAAGGTGATGATGGTGATTAAGGTGATGATGGTGATGGTTATGATGGCGATGGTGATGATGGTGATGATGATGGTGATGATGGTGATGATGGTGAAGGTGATGATGGTGATGATGATGATGATGATGAAGGTGATGATGCTGATGGTGATGATGGTGATAAAGGTGATGGTAATAATGGTGATCATGGTGATGGTTATGATGATGATGATGGTGATGAAGGTGATGATGGTGATGATGATGATGGTGATAAAGGTGATGGTAATAATGGTGATGATGGTGATGGTTATGATGATGGTGATGAAGGTGATGATGGTGATGGTTACGATGATGAAGGTGATGATGCTGATGGTTATGATGATGATGGCGATGAAGGTGATGATGGTGATGATGGTGATGAAGGTGATGATGGTGATGATGGTGATGAAGGTGATGATGGTGATGGTTATGATGGTGATGATGATGGTGACGATGGTGATGATGGTGATTATGATGGTGATGATAAAGGTGATGGTGATGATGATGATGGTAATGATGATGGTGATAAAGGTGATGGTAATACTGGTGATGATGGTGATGGTTATGATGATGATGGTGATGAAGGTGATGATGGTGATGAAGGTGATGATGGTGATGAAGGTGATGTTGGTAATAATGTTGATGAAGGTGATGATGGTGAAGAAGGTGATGATGGTGATGGTTATGATAATGATAATGATGATGATGGTGACGATGGTGATGTTGGTAATAATGTTGATGAAGGTGATGATGGTGAAGAAGGTGATGATGGTGATGGTTATGATAATGATGGTGATGATGATGATGATGATGATGATGATGATGGTGATATTGTTGATGAAGGTGATGAAGGTGATGATGGTTATGATGATGATGATGATGGTGATGATGGTAATAATGTTGGTGAAGGTGATGATGGTGATGAAGGTGATGATGGTGATGGTTATGATGATGATAAAATTTGGTGACGATGGTGATGATGGTAATAATGTTAATGAAGGTGATGATGGTGATGATGGCGATGATGATGATGGTGTTGGTGATGATGGTAATAATGTTGATGATGATGATGATGATACTGGTGATGATGATGATGGTGATGATGATGGTGGTGATGATGATGATTCTGATGATGATGATGGTGATGATGATGATGGTGACGGTTATGGTGATGATGATGATGATGGCGATGGTGGTGATGATGGTAATAATGTTGATGAAGATGGTGATGATGATGATGGTAACAATGTTGATGAAGATGATGATGGTGATGGTGATGATGATGATGGTGGTGATGGTGATGATGGTAATAATGTTGATGAAGCTGATGATGATGGTGGTGATGGTAATAATGGTGATAAAGGTGAGGATAATGTTGGTCATGATGGTGATAATGGTGATGAAGGCGATGATGATGGTGATGGTGGTGGCGATGGTAATAATGGTGATGATGGTGATGATGATGATGATGCTAATGATGGTGATGTTGACGATGTTGGTGAAGATGGTGATGATGATGATGATGGTGATGATGATGATGATAGTGATGGTGATGATGATGGTGGTGATGGAGATGATATTGATGATGGTGATGATAGTGATGATGGTGATGAATATGGTGATGATGGTGATGATAGTGATGGTGATGATGATGATGATGGTGATGATGATGATTATGGTGATAGTGATGTGATGATGATGGTGATGGTGGTGATGATGATTGTGATGATGGTGATGATGATGGTGATGATGGAGATGATATTGATGATGGTGATGAATATGGTGATGATGGTGATGATAGTGATGGTGATGATGATGGTGATGGTGATGATGATGGTGATGATGATGGTGATAGTGATGGTGTGATGGTGTGATGGTGATGATGGTGATGATGGTGATGATGGTGATGATTATAGTGAGGATAGTGATGGTGATGGTGGTGATGATGGTGATGATGATAATGATACTGATGGTGATGATGATGTTGATGATGATTGTGATGGTGATGATAGTGATAATGATGATGGTGATGATTATGATGATGGTGATGATGATGATGGTGATGATGGTGATGATGGTGATAATGATGATGGTAATTGTGATGGTGATGAAGATGATGGTGATGTTGATGATGATGATGGTGATGATGATGATGGTGATGATAGTGGTGATGATGATGGTGATGACCATGGTGATGATGATGATGGTGATAGTGATGGTGTGATGGTAATGGCAGTGATGGTGATGATGGTGATGATGGTGATTATGGTGATGATAGTGATGGTGATGATGATGGTGATGATGATGTGATGATGATGATGGTGATGATGATGGTGATGATTATGGTGATGATAGTGATGGTGATGATGATGGTGATGATGATGATGGTGATGATGGTGATGATTATGGTGATGATAGTGATGGTGATGATAGTGATGGTGATGATGATGGTGATGATGAAAATCGTATTGATAATGATGGTTATGATGGTGATGGTGATGATGATGATGGTGATGATGGTGATGATGATGATAATGATGGTGATGATGATGGTAGTGATGATCAAAGTGATGATGATGATGATAGTGATAATGATGATGATGATGGTGGTGATGATGATCAAAATGGTGATGATGATGATATCGAAAATGATGACAGTGATAAAAATGGAGATGACCATGCGTGTGAGTTATTGTGAGAGTGTGTGCGTGAGTCTGTGTGGCAGAGTAGGTAGTCTGGTTTGCACAGTCGATACAAACATACAAATAACGAACATCAGTTGAGCAAGAAACGTGCTGAATCAACAGCTGATCCATCGCTGGTTATCTCTTGACACATCGGTTACGTTGATCTCAGGTAGGATCCATTGGTTGTACGTCTCTCTTAGCAGATGGTTACGTACAGTTCTTATTATTCTTGCAATTCGTTAAATATTACTCGTTCCACGCTTGAACCCACGCCCGTTTATGTAGCTTCAGTAAGTAAAGGTCTAATACACATTAAAAGGCGTATGTCTGAAATGGTAGTAAGGGCCATATGTTTTAGTACCCAGGGCTGCATTTTGTAAACTGAATTAGTGATTTTCCTTTGTTGTTACATGTCTCTATCACTGCATCTATCCATCTTCTTCTTTTCTCTTTCTCACTGATACCTAAAAGGTGTCGTGGTTTATATCATTTGCCATTCTTGTGCTGCTCGAACTGTCTGAATTAGTGATTTTCCTTTGTTGTTACATGTCTCTATCACTGCATCTATCCATCTTCTTCTGGGTCTTCCTCTTGGTCTTTTTCCATGCATTCTCGAGAAGAACGCCCTTGATGGTGATTGGTGAGGATTCATTCTGACCAGGTGACCAAACCAATTAAGTTGTTGTTGTTCTATATATTCCTGGCAGGGTTTTGTTCCTACTATTTTTCTTATGGTTTCATTTGGTATTCTATCTCTTCTTGTGTTGTTTGTTACTTTTCTCAAGCATCGCATCTCACATGTATTGATCTTTCTTAAATGTGATTTAGAAAGGGTCCATGTTTGACTTTCATAGCACAAAGTTGGTATGAAGATGCTATTTATCATTTGTTGTTTAGCTGACATAGAAATGTTTGGATGTCTTAGCAATGGTGAAAGCTGGTATGCGACAGCATTTGCTTTTTGTATTCTCATGTCAATTTCTCTGTCTAGTTTTCCATCTTTTGTGAACATTGTGCCTAAATACTTGAATTCCTCTACTTGTTTTATTTCTTTATCTTTGATCTTGATGTTTAATGGGTGTCTTAATTTGCTTATTCTTATAGCCTCTAGTTCCACCATAAAGTTCATAATATCCTAACTGGAGTCACTTTCATCTCACCATCCTGTCTCTCATCTCACCATCCTGTCTCTCATCTCTCCGTCCCCCCTCTCCCTAACTTCATCAACCGACATGTAGCTTTAGATATCTCTATCTCACCGTTTGTTGTCGTTGTCCCCTTATTCTGAAGAAAGCCACAGGCCGAAACGTCAGTATTTTGTTGTGTTCCTTTATCTGTAAAGCTGTCACCATACCTTGTAGTGTATACCACACCCCACTACTAGCTCCTTGCTATCAGCTTTACCGCAGCACTGAAAATAGCTGCCTGTTCCCATTTAATACCAGCTCTAAGAGAAAGTGGGAGACGCGATAGCTCAGTGGTTAGTGAACTGGACTACAAAGGACAAGAGGTACGGTTCGATCCCAACCGACGGACTCCGGGTTCACCCAGCCTTAAACGGGTACCGGAATTTTTTTTCAGGGAAAGTAAAGCGGCACGGGCGTAATACCGACCACATTACCCCAAAAATCATGCGCCGAAGGTCTGTAAAATGTATGGTCACTAACACCATATTCCCTATACGCCACTTGGCGTGACTTAGTTCTTTACTTTTTCTTTATTTGTTTTAAAGAGAAAGTAGAAGAACATCGACATCAATAATTGCTCACAAATTTCATGGACTAGATCTAAAATGCCACTTTTAGATGAAAGCACACAACTGTGAAATATATTTATTATTTAAAAAAAAAACACACACGTGACTTGGCTTGTGGAGTCAGGTTATTTTATACAGAAAGGAAGAGGAAATGACGCAATCTTAAAAATCCGGAAGTTCTATTACATCAGAACGCGCTAAAGAGCAGCAAAGTGTTTGCAGTGGGCGTGTTTTAGTTGGGGAGATTCATCATCATCATGTGCCATACCGGTTGGAGTAGGCGATCATGTCCTTCCATAACCGTTTATCCACAGTAAGTAAGTAAAGAGTCCCGTCACGCCAAGTGGCGGATAGGGAATATGGCGTTAGTGACCATGCATTCTACAGACATTAATTTTGGGGTGATGTGGTCGGTTTTGCGACCAAGCCGTTTTACTTTCCCAGAAAAAAAAATCAGGTATCCATTTAAGGCTGGGTGAACCTAGAAGCCGATGGTTTGGGTCGAACCCGATATGGTGTCCTTTTCTATCGCATCATATCAGTTCTGTTGTTGACTGTTTTCCATGCCATGACACCAAGCTATCCAGTATTTTCTCTCTTTGTCGTCCGCGATCTCTCTTTCCCTGTATTTTTGCCAGATGTAACCAAGTATTCCAACTTTCCTCTTATCTTGATGTTCCTGAAAAATGTTGATTGCTTCTTTCTGATGTTTTTTAGGAGCTCCCTTTTAGTGTTGGCCTCTTTGAGAACTTCCTCGTTGGTCTTTTTAACTCTCCAGGCAACTTTCAACATTCTTCTGAGAAACCCCATCTCTGTGACCTCTAATCGTCTTTTCATTTGTTTGTCTACTGTCCATGGTTTGCTTCCGTAGCTCTGAATTGGATCTAAGAAGACCTATTATATCCCCCTACACTATTTCTGCGTGGACTAAACCTACAAAAAAGTCTAAGACGATTACCGCTATTATTATATGAAATCTGTAGTTAATAACTTATTCACGGCACACGATGATACTTATTGCAGAAATAAATAAATTACAGAAAATCATCTTGAGGCCGACTTTTCTGAAGTAGACTGCCATTAATCTAATCTACATAGAGTATAATGGGCATCTATTAAGGGCTGCTATAGTGCGATAGACGGAATCTGGGATATCTCACCAGTGACCTTTATAATTATCATAGATGGGTTCTCACGTGAAGGGTAGATGTGACGTCAAACTAATCTCTTGTCTGCGACTATCAGAACAGGTAGCTTTCTCATCTGCAGGGTGTGGTAGGGTATGTATTCTGGTTATACTTTCACGTATATATGCTACTCGTTGGTAAGTGTATATATATATATATACTTAAATATACGGAAAAATGAAACCATAAGAAAAATGGTAGGAACAAAACCCTGCCAAGAATATATAGAACAACAACAACTTAAATGGTTGGGCCAACTGGTCAGAATGAATCCTCACCAATCACCATCAAGGGCGTTCTTCTCGAGAATGCATGGAAAAAGACCAAGTGGAAGACCTAAAAGAATATGGATAGATGCATTCACAGAGACATGTAACAACAAAGGAAAATCACTAATTCAGACAGTTCAAGCAGCTCAAGAACGACAAATGATATAAACCACGACACCTTTTAAGTATCAGTGAGAAAGAGAAAAGAAGAAGATGGATAGATGCAGTGATAGAGACATGTAACAACAAAGGAAAATCACTAATTCAGACAGTTCGAGCAGCTCAAGAACGACAAATGATATAAACCACGACACCTTTTAGGTATCAGTGAGAAAGAGAAAAGAAGAAGATGGATAGATGCAGTGATAGAGACATGTAACAACAAAGGAAAATCACTAATTCAGACAGTTCGAGCAGCTCAAGAACGACAAATGATATAACCACAACACCTTTTAGGTATCAGTGAGAAAGAGAAAAGAAGAAGATGGATAGATGCAGTGATAGAGACATGTAACAACAAAGGAAAATCACTAATTCAGACAGTTCGAGCCGCTCAAGAACGACAATGATATAAACCACGACACCTTTTAGGTATCAGTGAGAAAGAAAAGAAGAAGATGGATAGATGCAGTGATAGAGACTGTAACAACAAAGGAAAATCACTAATTCAGACAGTTCGAGCAGCTCAAGAACGACAAATGATATAAACCACGACACCTTTTAGGTATCAGTGAGAAAGAGAAAAGAAGAAGATGGATAGATGCAGTGATAGAGACATGTAACAACAAAGGAAAATCACTAATTCAGACAGTTCGAGCAGCTCAAGAACGACAAATGATATAAACCACGACACCTTTTAGGTATCAGTGAGAAGAGAAAAGATGAAAGAAAGAAGAAATACACGGAAAAACGAGCCAAACTCCCATTCGTCATGGCAACACTTAGGAGTCGTAGACTAAGGTGGCTGGGTCATGTAAGAAGAATGGCAAACAATCGTATTCCCAAACAAATATTGTATGGCGAACTTAAGGACGGAAAGAGACCAAAGGGCAGACCAGTGCTGAGATATAAGGATATTTGCAGGGCTTCCTTGTTGGAATTCTCTATCAGTGAAAGGAACTGGGAAAATTGGCTGTGGATCGTAGCACATGGAGAACAAACATAACAAATGGCACGGCAACTTTTGAGACAGTGTTGATGTCAAATTCAGAAGACAAAAGGCACAAGAGAAAAAAGGCAAGGCCAGGTGCTGCAAATACACCTTGCTCGTTCTATGTCTGTCCAGGATTGACAAATTCAGCCACGAGAGAAGATGTTCAGTAAAGTAGCAGCCAGTATGAGACACTAATATTTTACCAAACTACTGACTTATCATGATTGCTTGCTACCAACCGTCTGTCAAGACGCCAAAGGCCATACTTTTTATTCACGGAAAAAGACAAATTGACAGACCTAAACGACGATATAGAGATATCTGTGAATCATCTCTGAATGACTTCTCCATCTGTGAAAATGACTGGGAACATCTGGCATGTGATCGCATATCATGGAGAGCATGTATAAGGAATGGTATAACATCATTTGAGACTGTGCTAAGGCAAAACTTAGAGAAGAGAACAGACTCATGAAAAAGGATGGGAAACCCTGTGGATCAGTGGGCCTGACTTGTTCATTCTGTGGCCGTGTGTGTTTGTCAAACATTGGTAGAATTAGCCACGAGAGAAGCTGTTCGACAAAAACAAAACTTCAAAAAAAAAATACGCAATAGCCTCCACTAGACCGTCTTCATTTGTTTGTCTACTGTCCATTATTCGCTTTCATATATATATATACCTATGAAAGGTAAATGAAGTAAGAAAGAAGAAGATCAATAGAGATTGAAAGACCAAATCTCTGAAACACTCGAAAATATAAAAAGACAGAAAACTGTAAACACTGAGAAAAGAGTGAGAGATGAGATACCAGAAACATTGGGAAAAGTTGAATTGATAGAAAAACTATGAACACTTGGATAAGTTGTAGCTAAAGAAGTCAAGAGAAGAGGAAAACATCGTAAACTGCCGATCTGTCGACCGTGTGGACAAAGAGATAAGAAGGAGGAATGAACCACACACATAGTCTTAGAAAAAACTTTCAGATCTAAATGAATTAATCAGAATGGTTCATCGTACGTCCATAGACCGGCCATATGCTAATCTTACGGCCTGTTGTTTGATGTGCGACGGGGATAATCCGACGAATTGTGTCTATATGTTCGGAATTGGAGTCAACAACGATGGCCTAACATCATCAAGCGCTATACAGTAGTAAAAAAAATTGACGATCATCATTTTCAAGAGGACGCGAACTCCCGGTATATGGTGGATAGGCGGCGGGAACAATTGAAGGCTATGCATGAAAAGTGTTCCTTGTTACAGTTTCCTAATATTCCAAGTCCAGCTTGTTGCAGGAGCTACTGAGTTAAGTGCTCTGTGCACACCGAGAGCTGTGTGTCTCATCCGTTTTGATCATATTTCGATATTCCAATTGTTTACGATGAATGATGATATCGTATGACAGGGAACAGTTGACTGTGTTCACTTTCTGCGCGGTTTCTCCTTATGTCTTTTGGCGTGTGCTGAGACTGCTACGATGGGGACTACAGTTACCTTTCTTTGTTTGGGAGATGATATATTAATTCGGATGATTACGCTGGCACGGGCGGTTGAGCAATTATGGATTTTAATTCGTTTGCAATGATACTGGGGCCTTCCATAACCAAATATCCAAATCAATTAATTAAATTTAATACTTCCAAAACTTAAATCTGACAAAGATGTATAAATCTGTTAATGAACTCATTCTAAAGTATAAAAATGATGCCCTTTAACCTAGATTGTTGCTTTCCGGGTAATAAAAGTGACAGAAGAAGAAGATGTATGTTAAACAGCGGAAGTGACGTAATAAAAGCACTTTGAGTTGATCATGTCGACATCTCGAGATTGAAGAAGAAAACGTCAGGAGCAGTGTGTAGGAGAGGTAAAGGTAAGGATAGATAACAGGGGCACTAGGCGGCGATATCAGATAATTATGTTCTTTGTTTTTATTACAAAGAGCAGTTTTTTTGTTTGGAGCTGCACATCGACTTCATCGTGCAGAAATGCTGACGAGGTAACAAAGGCAATACATGGATGCAAGAATTCACAATTGGGGGACTTTGATTTTGCGGACGACATCATCATCATCATCATTATCATCATCATCATCATCATCATTATCATAATCATCATCATCATCATCATCGAGTGCCGTCTCCGCAACGAAGGTTGGCTACCATGGATCGCCATTCCACTCTGTTTCTTGCTGTGATGGTGCAGGCTGTCATAGATTGAGTTGTCATCTTTTGATGTTATTCGTCCATGGTAGTCTTGGTCTGCCTCTGCCTCTTTTACCTTGTATTTTCCCTTCCAATATTACTTTTAGTAGGCTGTTGTGTCTTTTAACATGGCCCAAAACTTTCATTTCTCGTGTTCTAATTGTGTTTAGTAGTTCTCTTTTTATTTTTAGTTGTTTTAAAACTTCACCGTTTGTTTTCTTTTCTTTCCATCCAATTCTACCTATTCTTCTGTAAATCCACATTTCAAAGGCTTCAATTTTCTGTTCTGTTGTGCGGATGACATAGTTTTTTTAAAATAAAAAAGTAAATGGTCAAGGTCAAGTACGAGACTTGAACCGGCGTCTTAGCACGCGAGTTTCCACCCATTCGCTTCAAGCATCGAAACTCACGATGCGAGGCGGCATTCCTCACCTTCTCAGGGTACTACCCTGGTACCCATTTCTGCCAACGGCTGGGTCGCCCGTGGAGGTATTTTTTTTTTCCAAACACGAGTACAACTCACACTGCTCCCAGCGGGAATCGAACACGGGTTGTCCGAACGTCGGTAGTCCAGTCGGGTGTTTTCCCAACTAGGCTACCGAGGTCCCATAAAAAAAGAAAATGTGTACACGATGCAAAACAGTACAAATATAATGTCAGCAATGGCTAGAAAAGCAGGCCTTGAGATCATCCAAGAGAAGTACACAAGAACAGAAAATAAAAAGACTTACAAAATCGGTTACATTAAATTGTGACGGAAATTGAACAAAAAGGCTTGACCCTTAACTTCACCATCATCATCAACATCATCATCAAGTACCGGACTTGTTGGCGTAGGTGATCATGTCTCTCCACAACTTTTGATCACGACAATTATTTATCATTTCTGTTGTTGACCTTCTGCTAAGCCATTCTCTTAAGCTGTCTGGTATCTTTTCTCTTTGCTTCCCTCTATCTCTTCGTCCCTCAATTTTCCCATTAAAGTAAAAAAGTAAAGTACCCCCGTCACGCCAAGTGGCGTGTAGGGAAATATGGTGTTAGTGACCCTATATTTTACAGACCTTCAGAACATGATTTTTGGGGTAATGTGGTCGGTATTATGCCCGTGCTGCTTTACTTTCCCAGAAAAAAATCCGGTACCCATTTAAGGCTGGGTGAACCCGGAAGCCGTCGGTTGGGATCAAACCCTACCCCTTGTCCGTGGTAGTCCAGTTCACTAACCACTGAGCTATTGCGGCTCCCTCAATTTTCCCAGTTGTTACAATATATTCCAGCTGTTCTCTTCTCATTACATGGCAAAAAAAAATGAAGATTTTAATGACCCTTAACTTAAAAAAGACATAAACTTTGATAATATCAGAGGAAACAAATGCACAAGGATGTAGGCACAAGTAGTGTGCTGTAACGTACAGTCCTACAAGGTATGGGGGCAGTTGTTAAAACACACATACACACACCACACACACACATACACCACACACACACCACACACACACACACAAAATAATGACGTTTCGGGTTTCATGCGGCCTTCTGGAGAAAACGAGAACAACACAAACGAACAACGAAATAAAGATAAACTAGTCTACATCTAGGATGAGCGCGGTATGTAAATCAAGGAAAAATAAACATAGGAATAAGAGATGAAATGATGAAACGAAAGAAAGATGTGCTAGATCATCATCATCAAGTACCGGGCCTGCTGGCGTAGGAGATCATGTCTCTCCACAACTTTCAATCTCGACAGTTATTTATCATTTCTGTTGTTGACCTTCTGCCAAGCCATTCTCTTAAGCTGCCTGGTATTTTTTCTCTTTGCTTCCCTCTATCTCTTCGTCCCTCAATTTCCCCAATTGTTACAATATATTCCAGCTGTTCTCTTCTCATTACATGGCCAAAAATGATGATTGTTTCTTCCTAATATTGGAAATTAGCTCTCTTTTTGCTTTGACCTCTTTCAGAACGTTTTCATTACTCTTCTTAGCTGTCCATGGTATTCTCAACATTCTTCTGTAAAACCACATTTATACAGGCTCCAGTGATATTCTTGTCTGTTGTCCTATTGTCCATGATTCATATCCACATGTTAAGACTGGCTCTACATAACATTTAAGAACTCTTTTTCTTGTTTCTATTGTCAAAAATGGATTGCATAGTATCTTCCTCATTTTTTGGAAAGCTGCTTTTGCCTGAGCAATTCCTCATCTCACCTCTTTTGTGCATCTACCATCTGAGGTTAACATTCTTCCTCTTCTTCTGCTTCTTTTCTCTTTCTCACTGATACCTAAAAGGTGCTGTGGTTATATCATTTGTCGTTCTTGAGCTGCTCGAACTGTCTGAATTAGTGATTTTCCTTTGTTGTTACATGTCTCTGTCACTGCATCTATCCATCTTCTTCTTTTCTCTTTCTCACTGATACCTAAAAGGTGTCGTGGTTTATATCATTTGTCGTTCTTGAGCTGCTAGAACTGTCTGAATTAGTGATTTTCCTTTGTTGTTACATGTCACTGTCACTGCATCTATCCATCTTCTTCTGGGTCTTCCTCTTGGTCTTTTTCCATGCATTCTCGAGAAGAATGCCCTTGATGGTGATTGGTGAGGATTCATTCTGACCAGGTGGCCAAACCATTTAAGTTGTTGTTGTTCTATATATTCTTGGCAGGGTTTTGTTCCTACCATTTTTCTTATGGTTTCATTTGGTATTCTATCTCTTCTTGTGTTGTTTGTTACTTTTCTCAAGCATCGCATCTCACATGTATTGATCTTTCTTAAATGTGATTTAGAAAGGGTCCATGTTTGACTTTCATAGCACAAAGTTGGTATGAAGATGCTATTTATCATTTGTTGTTTAGCTGACATAGAAATGTTTGGATGTCTTAACAATGGTGAAAGCTGGTATGTGACAGCATTTGCTTTTTGTATTCTCATGTCAATTTCTCTGTCTAGTTTTCCATCTTCTGTGAATATTTGTGCCTAAATACTTGAATTCATTTACCATCAAATTAAAATTACTAACCATGAAACCAAAGCTCAGGATGTTCAAATCAAATTAGTCATCCACTCTTACTTATACATGCGATAACTGGGAAACTACTAAAGAAATAAAAGATATGCATTTGGAAACAAATGCCGGAGGAAAATAGTTCGTATACCATATAATGAGTTCAAGACTAGTACAGAAGTAAGAGAGATGACAAAGTATCCAAAAATATCAACAATAATCAAGAGAAGAAGGTGGTCATATGTTGGCCATGTGATGAGAAGAGATAAGAAATGTCAAAGCGTGGCCTCAAATGGGAACCAGATGGTAAAAGAGAAAGAGGCCAACCTAGAGAAATATTACAAATACAAGTGAGGCGAGAGGCAAGAACAGCAGACACCAGATCCCTCGCCAGGACTGAGCAATTCGTACAGAAAAGAGCCGTGTGGTGAGATGCTCGTGGCGAGATCATGTGGAAAGTCGGATGCTTGATAACATAGACCGTCGGACACAGAGTCTAGAATTTCTGTACCATATACCGTCTTCGGATCAATAGACAGGCAGACAGACAGATAGATAGATAGATAGATAGATAGATAGATAGATAGATATGGATGGATGGATGGATGGATGGATGGATGGATGGATGGATGGATGGATGGATGGATGGATGGATGGATGGATGGATGGATGGATGGATGGATGGATGGATGGATGATGGATGGATGGATAGGATGGATAGATAGATAGATTGATAGATGGGTAGGATGGTATGGTATGGATAGATAGATAGATAGATAGATAGATAGATAGATAGATAGATAGATAGATAGATAGATAGATAGATAGATAGATAGATAGATAGATAGATGGATAGATAGATAGATAGATAGATAGATAGATAGATAGATAGATAGATAGATAGATACATAGATAGATAGATGGATGGATGGATAGATGGATGGATGGATGGATGGATGGATGGATGGATGGATGGATGGATGGATGGATGGATGGATGGATGGATGGATGGATGGATGGATGGATGGATATATGGATGGGTGGGTGGGTGGGTGGATGGGTGGGGTGGGTGGGTGGATGGAGGGATGGATGGGTGGGTGGGTGGATGGATGGATGGATGTGTGGGTGGATGGATGGGTGGATGGGTGAATGAATGGATGGATGGGTGGGTGATTGGATGGATGTGTGGGTGGATGGGTGGATGGATGGATGGGTGGATGGATGGATCGGTGGATTGATGGATGGATGGATGGGTGGATTGATGGATGGATGGGTGGATAGGTGTATTGATGGATAGGTGGATGGTTGGATGGGTGGGTGGGTGCATGGATGGGTGGATGGTTGGATGGGTGGGTGGTGGATGGATGGATGGATGGTGGATGGTTGGATGGTGGGTGGATGGATGGATGGATGGGTGGGTGGGTGGATGGGTTGGTTAGTGGATTAGTGGATGGATGGAGAGATATAGATAGATATATTTTAATGATGATGACGGTCTTGATAATAATGTTCATGATGATGACGGTCTTGATAATAATGTTCATGATGATGACGGTCTTGATAATAATGTTCATGATGATGACAAGGTAAAATCCATGAAAACGCCGCTTAAGAAAAGATGATTGTCTCCTTTGTTATCACTGAAGGTCACTTCAGTCTACCACCAACAACAGAGCATTCAAAATACAACCACTACCACCATATGGCAATAACCACTACCATAACAACAAACAACACCACCACCATGACAACCACCACAACTAACATAACAACAACCACAACAACGACATTAACCACATTCAAAATACAACTACCATAACAACCACCAATATTATAACAACAACCACAACCATAAGAACAACCACCATAACAACCACCACTATTATAAAAACAACTACCACCATAACAACAACCACAACAACAACCACCATAACAACTACTACTATTATAACAACAACCACCACTATTATACCAACAATCACAACCATAACAACAACCACCACTATTATAACAACAACCACAACCATAACAACAACCAGAACTATTATAACAACAACCACAAACATAACAACCACAACCATAACAACAACCAGAACTATTATAACAACAACCATCACCATAACAACAACCACAAACATAACAACAACCAGAACTATTATAACAACAACCATCACCATAACAACAACCACAACCATAACAGCAACCAGAACTATTATAACAACAACCACAACCATAACAACAACCACCACTATTATAACAACAACCACAACCATAACAACAACCAGAACTATTATAACAACAACCATCACCATAACAACAACCATGACAACATCCACCACCATTAAAACAACAACAACAACCATAACAACCAACAACCGTCATTATAACAACAACCACATCTATAACAACAACCACATCTATAACAACAACCACATCTATAACAACAACCACCATCATAACAACAACCACCATTATAACAACAACCACATCTATAACAACAACCACAACTATAACAATAACCACCATTATAACAACCACCACCATCATAACAACAACCACCATTATAACAACAACCACAATCATTACAAAAACCACCACCATAACAACAACCACCACCACAACAACAACCACCACCATAACAACAACCACCGCCATAACAACAACCACCACCATAACAACAACTACCACCATAACAACAACCACCACCATAACAACAACCACCACGATTATAACAACCACCACCATAACAACAACTACTACCGTAACAACAACTACCACCACAACAACAACTACCACCATAACAACAACCACCACCATAACAACAACCACCACCATAACAACAACTACCACTATAACAACAACTACCATCATAACAACAACCACCACCATAACAACAACTACCACCACAACAACAACTACCACCATAACAACAACTACCACCACAACAACAACCACCACCATAACAACAACTACCACCATAACAACAACTACCACCACAACAACAACCACCACCATAACAACAACCACCATCATAACAACAACTACCACCATAACAACAACCACCACCATAACAACATCCACCACCATAACAACAACTACCACCACAACAACAACCACCACCATAACAACAACCACCACCACAACAACTACCACCACAACAAAAACTTCCACCATATCAACAACTACCACCATAACAACAACCACCGCCATAACAACAACTACCACCATAACCACAACCACCACCAGAACAACAACCACCGCCATAACAACAACAACCACCGCCATAACAACAGCCACCGCCATAACAACAACCACGATCACCATAACAACAACCACCGCCATAACAACAACCACCGCCATAACAACAACAACGATCACCATAACAACAACCACCGCCATAACAACAACCACGATCACCATAACAACAACTACCGCCATAACAACAACCATGATCACCATAACAACAACCACCGCCATAACAACAACCACCGCCATAACAACATCCATCACCATAACAACAACCACCGCCATAACAACAACAACGATAACCATAACAACAACCACCACCATAACAACAACCACCGCCATAACAACAACCACCGCCATAACAACAACCATCACCATAACAACAACCACCGCCATAACAACAACAACGATCACCATAACAACAACCACCGCCATAACAACAACCACCGCCATAACAACAACAACGATCACCATAACAACAACCACCGCCATAACAACAACCATCACCATTACAACAACAACCACCGCGATAACAACAACCACCGCCATAACAACAACCACGATCACCATAACAACAACCACCGCCATAACAACAACCACAATAACAACAACAATCACCGCCATAACAACAACCACCGCCATAACAACAACCACGATCACCATAACAACAACCTTCGCCATAACAACAACCACGATCACCATAACAACAACCACCGCCATAACAATAAACACGATCACCATAACAACAACCACCGCCATAACAATAAACACGATCACCATAACAACAACCACCGCCATACCAATAACCACGAACACCATAACAACAACCTTCGCCATAACAACAACCACGATCACCATAACAACAACCACCGCCATAACAATAACCACGATCACCATAACAACAACCACGATCACCATAACAACAACCACGATCACCATAACAACACCCACCGCCATAACAACAACCACGATCACCATAACAACAACCACGATCACCATAACAACACCCACCGCCATAACAAGAACCACGATCACCACAACAACAACCACGATCATCATAACAACAACCACCGCCATAACAACAACCACGATCACCATAACAACAACCACCACCATAACAACAACCACCACCATAACAACAACACGATCACCATAACAACAACCACCGGCAGAACAACAACTCACATCACCATAACAACAACTACCGGCAGAACAACTTACAATACAACAACTCACATCATCATAACAACAACCACCGGCAGAACAACAACTCACATCACCATAACAACAACTACCGGCAGAACAACTTACAATACAACAACTCACATCACCATAACAACAACTACCGGCAGAACAACTTACAATACAACAACTCACATCACCATAACAACAACTACCGGCAGAACAACTTACAATACAACAACTCACATCATCATAACAACAACCACCGGCAGAACAACAACCACGATCACCATAACAACAACCACCGACAGAACAACTTACAATACAACAACTCACATCACCATAACAACAACCACCGACAGAACAACTTACAATACAACAACTCACATCACCATAACAACAACCACTGACAGAACAACTTACAATACAACAACTCACATCACCATAACAACAACCACTGACAGAACAACTTACAATACAACAACTCACATCACCATAACAACAACCACTGACAGAACAACTTACAATACAACAACTCACATCACCATAACAACAACCACTGACAGAACAACTTACAATACAACAACTCACATCACCATAACAACAACCACTGACAGAACAACTTACAATACAACAACTCACACCACCATAACAACAACCACTGACTGAACAACTTACAATACAACAACTCACACCACCATCACCACACCCTACTCCCACAAACATCCACTCACCTATTGTGGTAGTCACCGTAATGGCGTACAAAAGCGAGCTGGCATAGGTCCACAAACCGACCTCATCAACTCCCTCCACTCCATCCCAGCCCTTATCCTTGGTCACTCTGTGAATGAAAACTTGGTAATCCAGGATCGTATTGTTGGTTTCCTTGGTAAAGTTCTGTACTCCTTCTTCGTTCTTGTCGAACTCAAAGAACAGAGCGACCAGCCTGTCTACAGTCTTTTCTCTTTCTGTCTGAAGGTTGGGAATAGAGAAAACAAAGATGATGATTTTTATTTTGTTTTTCTATGTTAATGGTCTTACATATCATCATCATCATCAAGTATCGGGCCTAGTGGCGTAGGTGATCATGTCTCTCCACAACTTTCGATCTCGGCAGTTATTTATCATTTCTGTTGTTGACCTTCTGCCAAGCCATTCTCTTAACCTGTCTGGTATTTTCTCTCTTTGCTTCCCTCTATCTCTTCGTCCCTCAATTTTCCCAGTTGTTACAATATATTCCAGCTGTTCTCTTCTCATTACATGGTCAAAAAATGATGATTGTTTCTTCCTAATATTGGAAATTTGCTCTCTTTTTGCTTTGACCTCTCTCAGAACATCTTCATTACTCTTCTTAGCTGTCCATGGTATTCTCAACATTCTTCTGTAAAACCACATTTCTACAGACTCCAGTGATTTTCCTGTCTGTTGTCCTATTGTCCATGACTCGCATCCGTATGTTAAGACTGGCTCTATATAACATTTAAGAACTCTTTTTCTTGTTTCTGTTGTCAAAAATGGATTGCATAGGATCGTCTTCATTTTTTGGAAAGCTGCTTTTGCCTGAGCCATTCTACATCTCACCTCTTTTGTACATCTTCTGTCTGAGTTTAACAAAGTTACCAAATAGTTAAATTCATTTACTTGTTTTAATATTGTTCCACTTGTCTTTATTTTGCACTGAGGTGATGTCTTTTTCTTTGTTGTTACCATTACCTCTGTCCTTTTGCTATTAAGGCTGACTCCTTTATTTTTGCCTTCCTTCACTATAACATATGTTCTTACATATATCTCGGCAGTAATATAGATAAAGAGGGAGGAACAAAAAATGATACCAAAATAAGGATATCAAAAGCAAGAGGAGCTTTCATTGCACTGGGAAACATATGGAAGTCCAAAGAATTTAGGTTAAATACAAAAATAAAAATTTTCAACTCGAAAGTTAAGTCAGTCCTATTATATGGCTGTGAAACATGGAGAACAGCAAAACTGACACTCATGAAGTTACGGACTTTCATTAATGGATGCTTACGCAGAATAAAAGGATGGAAATGGCAGGACAAAATCACTAACATAGAATTATGGAAATGTACCAGTCAAACACCAGTGGATAAAGAGATACAGCGAAGACGATGGTGCTGGATAGGACACACACTACGGAAGCCAACTGAGAGTATTACACAGCAGGCCCTTTTTGGAATCCCCAGGGAAAGGACAAAGAGGAAGACCAAAGAATTCTTGGAGAAGACAGACAGAAGCAGAGATGGAGATGACAGACAGAAGCAGAGATGGAGAAGACATGGAATGATCTTAAAAGAATGGCAAGAAACAGAAGGACTTGGGAGGTGTTTGTTGAAGACCTATGCTCCACAGGGAGCTGAAAGGTAGAAGAAGAAGATGTTAATGTTACTTTGCGATATGTGGATGGCGCAGTCTTAATAGCAGAGACAGAGAACGAACTACAAGAAATGATAGACATAATAGTAAAAGAAAGCAACAAGAAAGGTCTCAGTCTGAATAGTAAGAAAACAGAAGTAATGGTTATATCGAAGAAACCATCATCGCCATCATGCAGCATAAAAATAAACAGGACAAATCTGAAACAAGTGCAACATTTCAAATACTTGGGCACAATAATAACATCAGATGGGAGATGCACCACAGAAATAAAAAGTAGAATAGCTGAGGCCCAAATAACATTTCAGAAAATGAAAAACGTCTTATGTAACAAATCTATGTCAATAGGAGTGAGAAAGAGAGTTCATCGGTGCTATATTGAGCCGATTCTGACTTATGGAAGCGAATCATGGACAGTAGACAAACAAATTAAAAGACAATTAGAGGCCACAGAGATGCGATTTCTCAGAAGAATGTTGAAAGTTCCCTGGACAGCTAAAAAGACCAATGAGGAAGTTCTCAAAGAGGCCAACACAAAAAGGGAACTCCTAATAAACATCAGAAAGAAACAATCAACATTTTTTGGGCACATCATGAGAAGATGAAAGTTGGAATTCTTGGTTACAACTGGCAAAATAAAAGGAAAGTGAGATCGCGGACGACAAAGAGAGAAAATACTGTGTAGCTTGGTGTTATGGCATGGAAAACAGTCAACAACAGAACTGATACGATGCACTGTAGATAGAAGGTTGTGGAAGGACATGATCGCCTGCACCAACCGGTATGACACATGATGATGATGATGAATGATTATTAACTTAACAAAGACAAGACTTGCAGATAGAACTACTGAGTTTATTGCTCTGTGCACACTGTGAGCTGTGTTTTTCAGCCGGATCGCGTTTCGATATTCCGATTTCTTACGATGATTGATGATATCGTATGGTGAAGGACAGTTCAGCTGCGTCCACTTTCAGTGCGGTTACGCCTTATGTCTTTTGGCGTGTACTGTAGCTGCTATAATGGGCACTGCAGCTGCCTTTCTTTAATTGCATCATTCAATTAGATGAGTTTCAATTCGGATGATTCCGCTGGCTCGGGCGGTTGACCTTCGATCTGGAGACGGCACCCAATGAATGAATGACGCTACATGGTAGCCAACCTTTTATGTGGAGACGGCACCCATTGAATGAGTGTCAACCATTAATTCACTCACTCAACCAGAAATGGAAAACTGTTTTCAAAAATAAGAACTTATCCTTCTACATTTTCTCTTTCTCACTGATACCTAAAAGGTGTCGTGGTTATATCATTTGTCGTTCTTGAGCTGCTCGAACTGTCTGAATTAGTGATTTTCCTTTGTTGTTACATGTCTCTGTCTCTGCATCTATCCATCTTCTTCTTTTCTCTTTCTCACTGATACCTAAAATGTGTCGTGGTTTATATCATTTGTTGTTCTTGAGCTGCTCGAACTGTCTGAATTAGTGATTTTCCTTTGTTGTTACATGTCTCTATCACTGCATCTATCCATCTTCTTCTGGGTCTTTTTCCATGCATTCTCGAGAAGAACGCCCTTGATGGTGATTGATAAGGATTCACTCTGACCAGGTGGCCAAACCATTTAAGTTGTTGTTCTATATATTCTTGACAGTGTTTTGTTCCTACCATTTTTCTTATGGTTTCATTTGGTATTCTATCTCTTCTTGTGTTGTTTGTTACTTTTCTCAAGCATCGCATCTCACATGTATTGATCTTTCTTAAATGTGATTTAGAAAGGGTCCATGTTTGACTTTCATAGCATAAAGTTGGTATGAAAATGCTATTTATCATTTGTTGTTTAGCTGCTATAGAAATGTTTGGATGTCTTTACATGGTTTGTGACGGCATTTGCTTTTTGTATTCTCATGTCAATTTCTCTGTCTAGTTTTCCATCTTCTGTAAACATTGTGCCCAAATACTTGAATCCCTCTACTTGTTTGATTTCTTTATCATTGATCATAATGTTTAATGGGTGCCTTAATTTGCTTATTCTCATAGCCTCTGTTTATGACCTCTGTTTTTACGACTAATTACCTTTCGTTAATCGAGGTAATACTTTCCACAGTCTCGAAGTAATTTCCGCTGGTGTTTTATTATTTTCTTAATTACAAGTAATGATCACGAACGTGACCCTAAACTGTACGCGTTCACGTTCGTGAACGCAAGTGTAAAGCCGTCATGAGTGGAAAGTTCTGTAGCGAGACGGAAAAAACAAATAAACAACGTCTTTTGGGCGTTTTTAGGAAGAATAGCTGAACAGTAAGTGAAGAAGTTACAATGTAATCTAAGTCTTAGAAGAAACAATAACAAAATGAGTCACTTGTGGTCTAGGCCGAATTATTTCTAAATAACAAGTTTAGCTGGTGACTTCTTTCAAATGAAAGTTGAGCGGGTGGTTGTGGTTGTGGTTGTGTGGTGGAGCCAGCGGTTTATCATTAATATTTTAGTTGCCTACGTCATTTTTTAAAACTATCAGATATATAAACTTTATTATAATTATAATGTCTATTTGGTCTTTCGAATGTAATAAACACGACAAGCAAAAAATAAGGACTAGACATGAATATCAAAAAGACTAAAAATATGATCATAAACAAAGGAAATACTCAAAACCCACAAGTGGATATCAAAATTGAAGGAATAGACCTGGAGACAGTCCAGAGCTACAACTACCTTGGACATACTATAACCAGTGATGGAAAATGTACAACTGAAATAAAGAAAAGAATAGGAATGGCAAAAAGTAATTTTAATGTCATGAAGAATATACTAACAACAAAACAAATAACATCAGGGTTTGAAACTAAGAATAGCAAAATGTTATATCTTCTCAACATTCCTGCATGGTGCAGAAACATGGACATTAGACAAGAAAACAGAACAGAGAATTGAAGCCTTTGAAATGTGGATTTATAGAAGAATAGGTAGAATTGGATGGAAGGAAAAGAAAACAAACGATGAAGTTTTAAAACAACTAAAAATGAAAAGAGAACTACTAAACACAATTAGAACAAGACAAATGAAATTGTTGGGGCATGTTAAAAGACACAACAGCCTACTAAAAGTAATCCTGGAGGGGAAAATACAAGGTAAAAGAGGCAGAGGCAGACCAAGACTAACATGGACGAGTAACATCAAAAGATGGACAAGTCAACCTTTGACAATCTGCACCATCAAAGCAAGAGACAGGGTAGAATGGTGCTCCATGGTAGCCAGCCTTCGATGCGGAGATGGCACTTGATGCTGATGATGATAATGTAGATTCTAAAGGTCGGTAGAGATCTTGTCGATGCTAAATGTCGCGCCGATTTGGTGATGAGTATTGGATCATTTTAGATAACCGAAACGTCGGATTGAAGATAGAGATGAAACAATTTTAGATACACACGCTGTTGCATTTTTAGATCGTTATCATCAAGTGCCATGCCTGCTGGCGTAGGCGATCATGTCTCTCCACAACTTTCGATCTCGACAGGTATTTATAATTTATGTTCTTGACCTTCTGCCAAACCATTCTCTTAAGCTGTCTGGTATCTTTTCTATTTTATTCCATCTATTTCTTCCTAATTTTTTCCCCAGTTGTTACAATATATTCCAGCTGTTCTCTTCTCATTACATGGCCAAAAAAAAAATGATGATTGTTTCTTCCTAATATTGGAAATGAGCTCTCTGTTTGCTTTGACCTCTTTCACAATGTTTTCTGTCTGTCTTTACACTTACTTTTAGGCAATGGATCGGGCGGACATCACCAATGCCCTCTGGGAAGTGGGAAGGACACAGGACTTCGTCAAACATGAGTCCACGTCACTCCTTCGGATGAAAGAGATGGGAGTTAAGATGGGCACAGCAAGAAACGAGAAACTTAGTGGTAAGAAGACTTATCAACCAACACAGAACTGGAGTCGTCAGTCGGGACTTGCAGAGGATGTGAGCACCTATGGACATGTTCGAAGTGCAATGATGATGACTCAATAACTCAATAACTTCATCATCAAGTACCGGGCCTGCTGGCGTAGGTGATTATCTCTCTCCACAACTTTCGATCACGACAGTTATTTATCATTTCTGTTGTTGAACTTCTGCCAAGCCATTCTCTAAAGCTGTCTATTGTGGCGATTCACGATTGTACAAAGAAGTTACGACGGTGGTTTTCTGTTGCCTTCCGTCGGTTTGTTTACGGTTGGCTCCGCTAGCCTTTGACTAAAAAGTCTCACCCACAAGGCAGTGGGGTTGTTTTACTTCGGGGTACCCTCCCTTAGCCTTTTACTCTCCCGAGCTCACCTGCAAGGCAGCAGGGCAGCCACAGGTTGTACTGTTTACTGCATACAGTAGCAGGTCAAATTACCCGACCTGACAATAACTTACTTTTAGATAATGTTTAGACGAAGGGGCCGTACAGTTTAAATGAAAGCGAAGATTTTATATGAAATTATGAAAGTGTGAGCCACTTCAGTGAAAGGATTGTATGAAATTCTATCTTGTTAAGGAAAACGTGCACAATTTTGTATTTTTCACCATTTTCGTATGAAATCTTGTACATAATTTAGGGATTCGATTGTGAATTGTTTCCATTCTGTCTCTAGCCAGATCTCGTAGCGAATGCTGCATTCACCACAGCCCGTCTGAAAGAATCTCTGTCTCTAGCCCGATCTCCCACGATCGTTGCATTTCACCACAGCCCGTCTGAAAGAATCTCTGTCTCTAGCCAGATCTCCCACAGAACGTTGCATTCACCACAGCCCGTCTGAAAGAATCTCTGTCTCTAGCCAGATCTCCCACAGAACGTTGCATTCACCACAGCCCGTCTGAAAGAATCTCTGTCTCTAGCCAGATCTCCCACAGAACGTTGCATTTCACCACAGCCCGTCTGAAAGAATCTCTGTCTCTAGCCAGATCTCCCACAGAACGTTGCATTCACCACAGCCCGTCTGAAAGAATCTCTGTCTCTAGCCAGATCTCCCACAGAACGTTGCATTCACCACAGCCCGTCTGAAAGAATCTCTGTCTCTAGCCAGATCTCCCACAGAACGTTACATTCACCACAGCCTGTCTGAAAGAATCTCTGTCTCTAGCCAGATCTCCCACAGAACGTTGTCATTCACCACAGCCCGTCTGAAAGAATCTCTGTCTCTAGCCAGATCTCCCACAGAACGTTACATTCACCACAGCCTGTCTGAAAGAATCTCTGTCTCTAGCCAGATCTCCCACAGAACGTTGTCTTCACCACAGCCCGTCTGAAAGAATCTCTGTCTCTAGCCAGATCTCCCACAGAACGTTACATTCACCACAGCCCGTCTGAAAGAATCTCTGTCTCTAGCCAGATCTCCCACAGAACGTTACATTCACCACAGCCCGTCTGAAAGAATCTCTGTCTCTAGCCAGATCTCCCACAGAACGTTACATTCACCACAGCCCGTCTGAAAGAATCTCTGTCTCTAGCCAGATCTCCCACAGAACGTTCCATTCACCACAGCTCGTCTGAAAGAATCCCTGTCTCTAGCCAGATCTCCCACTTCTTCTTTTGTCATGTTCAAAGTCTCCTTGATGTCTTGAAATCACCTACTTCTTGGTCTGCCTCTGTCGTAGAGGAACCATTCATAGCTCTCTTTCACTATCCAAGGCATTTTAAGGATTTTCCTGACGCATTTTGTCTCGAATAAATCAATTTTCTTCTTTGCTGTTTGCGAGATTGTCCCAGATTCACAAGTCCGTAGGTTGCTATCGACAAAATACATGTCCTCTCGTAATTTTAATGTTGCTTCTTTCTCTTGTTGTCTCACATGTTGTTTATGGCGTTTAACTCTTTCCGTACGTTTCACCTCATCGTGCATCACACTCAATTTGATTGGGGTCATCAAACCGTATTCTATATTACATTTCTTGCATTATCGTGGTATTGATAAAATCGAATAGCTTGTTCAATTATCTAAAAATTCATATATAATATGTTATATGTTAGATAAATATGTAGGTTTATTCTTCAAACCATGAAACATCTTGTCTCTGAAATCTCTTCCGTTGCAAAGAGTTAATGTTTGTGTTGCTATTAATAGTCTTCTTTTGATCTCATTCTGACAGTCTCCATTGTTAGTTACTGACAGATTTCATTTATTCATTGTTTCTTCTCCTTCTTCTTCTTCTCTCTTCTTCTACTTCTTTTCTTCTTCTTCTTCTTCTATTCTTCCTCCGTTGTCTTTGGCGTCGAGGGGAGATGCAATCTGCGATTCTTTGCTCTTCGGTTGGCCTCTTCTGATGTTATCCCTCCTAGTGACTCTAGTATTCCCTTTATCCATCTCTTTCTCGGTCTTTCTCTTAATCTACTTTTTTCGTAGCGTTTGTTTATGGTTCTGTGAGCCATTGTTAGTTCTTTTTGTCTTGTTATGTGGCCGAACCAATTTATCTGTTGTTTCTTTATGTATTCGATGGCTAGTTCAATTTCGAGTTTCTTCCTCAGGTCCGTGCGGCTAAAACCACTGTTCCGCTGGCTGAAAAGCCGGCGCACGGTGTTCAAAGCCCGCGGTAGACAGAAAGGATTTTTTCTATCCGGGGTGAAATAAAAATCCTGAGTCTCACACGTCGTGACGACTGCTTGACCAAGCGGCCTTTATCCCTCTGGTTCTATCGTTGCTCCCCGACATACACCAGCAAATGGTACTATGTGTCGTAAAGATAGTTTTTTTTTTTTTCCTCAGGTCGGTGTTTCTTACTCTGTCCCTTAAGTTGTTTCCTGTCATTCTTCTGACACATTTCATTTCTGTGGATGTTATCTTTCTTATTGTTCTAGAGTCCAGCGTCCAATTCTGGCACTGATAGCACAGAGTTGCATTGTTTGTTACAATTTCAAATTTTTCTTTGTTCATAATTTCCAATTGAAAATATACTTTGACTGGAAAACTATGTAGAAATGAGATGATACCATTGAAGCGATGATAACCAGCGAGCTACAGGCATACTCAGCATTCCTATCATTCGACACGTGTTCTCTGGGACTAATCATTTCTCGGAGTATCTGAAGTGCAGGAAGTTCGATCCTGCAAAACATTTACCCACAGGCTGAACTATTTTGGGTTCTCAGGCTTCAGCCGCGTCCTTAAGTTCTAGATCTGGCATCAATCGCTCCAGAGATAACACAGACCACACACTCATCTCCCACTCCATGTCAGTGGTTCCCAACTTGTGGGTCGTGACTTCAAGTGGATCTTCAAGAGGGTCTTTAAGTGTTCTCTTCTGGTCACTGAAAGTTATTTTAATTTTGAGTGCTTTTTTAACAGGCAATGTAGCAACGAATAGCTTCAGGGCTTTACATTGCATTTTTTGAGTTATTGAGTTGTTGAGTTATTGTGTTATTGAGTTATTGAGTCATTTGAGTTATCGAGTTATTTGAGTTATTGAGTTATTTGAGTTATATAGTATATGAGTTATTTGAGTTATTGAGTTATTTGAGTTGTTATTAAGTTATTGAGTTATTGAGTTATTTGAGTTATTTGAGTTATTGAGTTATTTGAGTTATTTAGTTATTTGAGTTATTGAGTTATTTGAGTTATTTGAGTTATTTGAGTTATTGAGTTATTTGAGTTATTGAGTTATTTGAGATATTGAGTTATTTGCGTTATTGAGTTATTTGAGTTATTTGAGTTATTGAGTTATTTGAGTTATTTGAGTTATTGAGTTATTTGAGTTATTGAGTTATTTGAGTTATTTGAGAATCGCAAGTATTTTGGGTGTTACAGAAAAGGGTCGTAACATCCTTAGATATTACAAAAGTGATCCAAACATACCTAACTATTACATAAACATAGTCCAATTGACTTATTACAGGAAATGATCGCAATTTAGCCATTGATGAAAGAAATGGTAACTTACTTATTATTGAGTTATTGAGTTATTTGAGGGTCATCATCATTGCACTCCGAACATGTCCATAGGTGCTCAGATCACCTCCTCAGCGATTCCATCAGTGTCCAGCGACTGACGACTCCAGTTCTATGTTGGTTGATAAGTCTTCTTACACGGCCACTAAGTTTCTCATTTCTGGCTGTGCCCATCTTAACTTCCATCAACTTACTTCGTTATTACATAGAAGCGTTATAACTTTCTTAGGTATCACGAAAAGGGTCTTAGCTTACTTAACTATTTCACTAAGTGATCCCACCTTATTTAACTAATACAGAAAGGGGTCTTAGCTTACTTAACTATTTCACTAAGTGATCCCACCTTATTTAACTAATACAGAAAGGGGTCTTAGCTTACTTAACTATTTCACTAAGTGATCCCACCTTATTTAACTAATACAGAAAGGGGTCTTAGCTTACTTAACTATTTCACTAAGTGATCCCACCTTATTTAACTAATACAGAAAGGGGTCGTAGCTTACTTAACTATTTCACTAAGTGATCCCACCTTATTTAACTAATACAGAAAGGGGTCTTAGCTTACTTAACTATTTCACTAAGTGATCCCACCTTTTTTAACTAATACAGAAAGGGGTCGAATCTACTTAATTATTAACTAAGGGAGTTGTAACTACCAGTCATGGTAGATGATGGCAGTAACTACCATAGTTTAATCATAGAGATCGCACTAACTACCAGTAGTTTAATCATAGAGATCATGGCAGTAACTAACCAGTAGTTTAATCATAGATATCATGGCAGTAACTACCAGTAGTTTGATCATAGAGATCATGACACTAACTACCAGTAGTTTAATCATAGAGATCATGGCAGTAACTACCAGTAGTTTAATCATAGATATCATGGCAGTAACTACAGTAGTTTGATCATAGAGATTATGACACTAACTACCAGTAGTTTAATCATAGAGATTATGGATGTAACTACCAGTAGTTTAATTATAGAGATCATGACAGTAACTACCAGTAGTTTAATCATAGAGATCATGACAGTAACTACCAGTAGTTTAATCATAGAGATCATGACAGTAACTACCAGTAGTTTGATAATAAAGTTCATGACTGTAACTGAAGCAATGGCCTAGTAGAGAAGACAACCATTTACTCATGTGTGTTTTCTGAGTGACTCGATGAGCATGCTCAGGAAGATAGAAGTGGCTGGGTTTGAAGACAGTGGTTAGAGCCACTAACAACCTTAGGTCTGAGGACCTGTTTCATCTCCGTTCCCGGAGACTCCGGCGTGAGAGCAAATGAACCAGCCTATACAGTCTGACTGGAACAGCTTCCGTGGATGGCGGACGCGCAATGGACCGGGGGGACGTTCTGAATACCGGCATGGAAGCAGTGCTTGTTGATGACTCAAGCAGTGATCGTGAATCTACAACCGTGTTGAGACTGTACACTCATGGGGCAAAGCTGGGGTGGCCAGAAAGGAGTGTTTTGCGGGGAGACACAGAAGGATAACAAATCAACACAGAACTGGAGTCGTCAGTCTCCACACACGCTGAGGGACACACTGGAGATAAGGTATCAGCATTTACTGGCATGGCCGATGTGCAACGAGTGGTCCGTCGATTAGACTCAATTAAACTAATCTAAACTAAACAACTAAACTAAACTAAACTGAACTGAACTGGTCTGGCCTAAACTAAACTAAACAACTAAACTAATCTAAACTAAATTAACAACTAAACTAAACAACTAAACTAATCTAAACTAAATTAACAACTAAACTAAACTAAACTAAACTAACTTAAAGTAAACTAAACTAAACTAACTTAAAGTAAACTAAACTAAACAACAATAAAATAATGTAATCTAAGTTAAGCTATGCTAAACTAAACTAAACTAAACTAAACTAAACTAAACTAAACTAAATAAACTAAACTAAACTAACTAAACTGAACTGAACTGAACTGAACTGAACTGAACTGAACTGGTCTGGCCTAAACTAAATAACTAAACTAATCTAAACTAAATTAACAACTAAACTAAACTAAACAACTAAACTAAACTAAACTAACTTAAATCAAACTAAACTAAATTAAACAACAATAAAATAATCTAATCTAAGTTAAGCTATAATAAGCTAAGATGTGCTATGCTAAACTAATTTGAACTAAACTAAACTAAACTAAACTAAACTAAACTAAACTAAACTAAACTAAACTAAAACTACACTGGCCTAAACTAACCTAAACTAAGTATAAAAAAAAATAAACTAAACTAAACTAAAACTACACTGACCTAAACTAAACTAAACTAAGTAAAAACTAAACTAAACTAAACTAAAACTACACTGACCTAAACTAACTAAACTAAACTAAGTAAAAACTAAACTAAACTAAAACTACACTGACCTAAACTAAACTAAAACTACACTGGCCTAAACTAAACTAAAACTACACTGGCCTAAACTAACCTAAACTGAACTAAGTAAAAAAAACTAAACTAAACTAAACTAAACTAAAACTACACTGGCCTAAACTAAACTAAACTAAACTTTAAAAGAGGGGTCACAATCCATCAGTTTGGGAATCATTCATCAATATCTGCTTGCTCTCCCACTGATTCATACTTCTCCATTCTTTCCTTTATGCAGTCGCTGTTTGCCTTTTATTAAATAAAATATTTTTGCGCGAGATTGCCGCGCGCCTGTTCTCCGCACGTGCTGCATACAAATCTGAACCATCTCGCACGTGATTGAGTGCCAGATGACGTCAGACCATACAGGTCCAGGCAGTATCGTCTATTAGCTCTCATCTCAACACTCCACAGTTCTATTCTTCTTCATTCTGTCTCGTCGTCACCATTATCAGCAAATATGCGTGCTGGCATAGGTGATCATGTTTCTCCACAATTTTCGGTCTCTGTAATTATTAATAAGTTTTATTATTAATTTCATAATATATGGGTGTGAATCATGGACAACAGACAAGAAAACCACTGGAGGCTGTAGAAATGTGGTTTTACAGAAGAATGTTGAGAGTACCACGGACAGCTAAGAAGAGTAATGAAAACATTCTGAGAGAGGATAAAGCAAAAAGAGAGCAAATTTCCAATATTAGGAAGAAACAATCATCATTTTTTAGCCATGTAATGAGAAGAGAACAGCTGGAATATATTGTAACAACTGGGAAATTGAGGGAGCCGCAATAGCTCAGTGGTTAGTGAACTGGACTACAAAGGACAAGAGGTAGGGTTCGATCCCAACCGACACAGTCCGGGTTCACCCAGCCTTTAATGGGTACGGAATTTTTTTTCGGGGAAAGTAAAGCGGCACGGGCGTAATACCGACCACATTACCCCAAAAATCATGTGCCGAAGGTCTGTAAAATGTAGGGTCACTGGCACCATATTCCCTATACGCCACTTGGCGTGACCGGGGTACTTTACTTTTACTTTACTGGGAAGATTGAGGGACGAAGAGATAGAGGGAAGGAACGAAAAAAGACATCAGACAGCTTAAGAGAATGGCTTGGCAGAAGGTCAACAACAGAAATGATCAATAACTGTCGAGATCGAAAGTTGTGGAGAGACAATAATCGCCTACGCCAGCAGGCATGGTACTAGATGATGATACTTCATTTGTACGAAATAATTTTTTGTGGTTAGTGAGCTCGGCTGTCAATTTGAAGATTAGGGGTTCAATACAACACTACGAAATGTTTGCTCCCACTTCAAATATTGACTAGATGAAAAATGGGAGTACGGGGAAATGCAAGAGCGGATAGGTTGGCTAGCTGCGCTATCGTTGAGGACGGTCAACTAATGGATCGAGTGGACATCATCAATGCCCTTTGGATAGTGGGAAGGGCACAGGACTTCGACAACCATGAGTCCACGTCACTCCTTCGGATGAAAGAGATGGGAGTTAAGATGGGCACAGCCAGAAACGAGAAACTTAGTGGCCGTGCAAGAAGACTTATCAACCAACTAGAACTGGAAGTCGTCAGTTGAGGGACACTTCGAGACTTGCTTAGGAGGGGATCTGAGCACCTATGGGCATGTACGGAGTGCAATGATGATGACCCGCTAATAAATCAATAATTCCCAAAGAGGCCAACACAAAATGGGAGCTCGTAAAAAAAACAAAAAACATAAAGAAATAATCAACATTATTCGGGCACGTCATGAGTAGAGGAAATTTGGAATACTTCGTTACAACTGGCAAATTAAGGGAACGAGAGATCGCGGACGACAAAGAGAGAAAATACTGGATAGCTTGGTGTTATGGCATGGAAAACAGTCAACAACAGAACTGATACGATGTACTGTAGATAGAAGATTGTGGAAGGACATGATCGCCTGCGGAAGTCAGAATGACACATGATGATGGTGAAAAGACTTGCGAGGTTCACCCAGCCTTTATAAATGGGTACCAGAGGTATCAGAGACGAACCACACATACAGCATGCAGGGCCGCGAGTAGAGATCCGGAGAACATGTCATCACCATCATCAAGTACCGGGCCTCCTGGCGTAGGTGATCACGTCTCTCCACAACTTTCGATCTCGACAGTTATTGATCATTTCTGTTGTTTGACCTTCTGCCAAGCCATTCTCTTCAGCTGTCTGATGTCTTTTATCGTTGCTTCCCTCTATCTCTTATTCCCTTAATTTCCCCAGTTGTTACAATATATTCCAGCTGTTCTCTTCTCATTACATGGCCAAAAAAATGATGATTGTCTCTTCCTAATATTGGAAATTAGCTCTCTTTTTGCTTTGGCCTCTTTCAGAACGTTTTCATTACTTTTCTTAGCTGCCCATGGTATTCTCAACATTCTTCTATAAAAACCACATTTCTACAGACTGCAGTGATTTTCTTGTCTGTTGTCCTATTGTCCATGATTCACATTCGTATGTTAATACTGGTTCCACATACTATTTAATAACGCTTTTTCTTAGTTCTATTGTCAAATATGGATTGCATTGTATCTTCCTCATTTTTTGGAAAGCTACTTTTGCCTGAGCCATTCTGCATCTCAACTCTGTTGTATATTTACCGTGGGACTTTAACAATACTCCCAGGTATCTAAATTCATTTACATGTTTAGACTAAACTTTATACTGAAACTAAACTAAGTTTAACTAAACTCGACTGAAACTAAGCTAACATTACAGAAAAGTAAACTTATACTAAACTAAAACTAAACTTATTCAAAAATAAACTTCTACTAAACTCAAACTAAACTAAACTAAACTAAAACTAAATTTAAACTAAACTTAAATAAAACTAAACTTATATTGAATTAAAACTAAACAGATCTAACTTAACTGAACTAAAGTGCAATTAAAATACACTAAAACTAAACTAAACTAAAATTAAACTAAACTTAAATAAAACTAAACTTATATTGAACTAAAACTAAACAAATTTAACTTAACTGAACTAAAGTGCAATTAAAATAAACTAAAACTAAACAAATTTAACTTAACTGAACTAAAGTGCAATTAAAATAAACTAAAACTAAACTAAACTAAAATTAAACTAAACTTACACTAAAATACACTATTCAGTTTTTAATTAAACGATTGAAAGATAAATTATAAACACATAACTTTGGGATAAAAAATAATGTTGGATAAGATTCCGTTTCTATTTCCGAATTGCACTTACTTCCCAAAATCTATTCCCATTTCCTGGATTGTTCCTACTTCTTCTCTATCCAACTCCAAATATCAAAGATCAAGATAACAAATATAAACATTTGATATCAAATGCCGCCGATAACAGAATAAGTAGAGTGTGAAAAATATCATCGTCATCTAGTGCCGTCTCCGCAAGGATGGTTAGCTACCATGGAGCGGCATTCTGCTCTGTCTCTTGCTTTGATGGTGCAGGTTGTCATAGGCTGATTTGTCCGTCTTTTGATGTTACTCGTCCATGTTAGTCTTGGTCTGCCTCTGCCTCTTTTACCTTGTATTTTCCCCTCCAGGATTACTTTTAGTAGGCTGTTGTGTCTTTTTACATGGCCCAAAAATAGCATTTGTCTTGTTTGAATTGTGTTTAGTAGATCTCTTTTCATTTTTAGTTGTTTTAAGACTTCATCGTTTGTTTTCTTTTCCTTCCATCCAATTCTACCTATTCTTCTATATATCCACATGTCAAAGGCTTCAATTTTCTGTTCTGTTTTTTTTTTCTAATGTCCATGTTTCTGCACCATACATGAATATTGAGAAGATGTAACATTTTTCTATTCTTAGTTTTAGCCCTGGTGTTATTTGTTTTGATGTTAGCATGTTCTTCATGACATTAAAATTACTTTTTGCCATTCCTATTCTTTTGTTTATTTCAGTTGTACATTTTCTATCACTGGTTATAGTATGTCCAAGGTAGTTGTAGTTCTGAACTGTCTCCAGGTCTATTTCTTCAATTTTGATATCCACTTGTGGGTTTTGAGTATTTTCTTTGTTTATGATCAAAGTTTTAGTCTTTTATAAATATACTTTAAACATAAGAAGGATGAAGTCTTTAACACAAGAAGCTATGGCGTGAGTCATTTTGTTTTTTGTGTGGTCGTTACTTCTGAACTAAATACCACTATTGTCCAACAAGGAAATAACTCTGGAGGCAAAACGGGCACTCTACAATACAATCTTCATCCCACGTTGTGCTACCAATGCCGGACCTGGACCCTAGATGCAAGAACAATAAGAAAAATAACCTCTACAGAGATGAAATGTGTTAGACGAATGACAGGAAACAGTATGAGAGATAAGATCAGAAATGAAGAACTGAGAAAAAAGCTAGGAATAGCCCCCGCCATAGAATATATAAAGAAACAACAGATAAAATGGTTTGGCCACGTGACAAGGCAGAAGATCAAAACACAACACAACGAGCCTTCAACAAACGTTGTAGGAACACCAGACCCAAGGGTCGACCACGAAAAAGATGGGTCGATGGAATATTAGAAGCACTAGGAAACATAACAGCAGCAGAGGCAAACAGAAGAGCAAAAGACCGCAAATTATATTTCCCCTCGACGCTGAAAGGCAGATGAGGAAGGAAAGAAGAAGAAGAAGATGTTAGTTCTGAAAATGGCGTAGTTGCGCTGTGTCGCAATTTACAACTAATACAGATGCACCGAACAGCTTCCGTTCAAACTTCCGGTCAATATGGTGGATAAGCGGCAGGAACCGTTAAAGGCTATGTCTGAAAAATGTTTCTTGTTGCAGTTTCCTCATATTCCAAGTCCGGCTTGTTGCAGGAGCTACTGAGTTAAGTGCTCTGTGCACACCGTGAGCTGTGCGTTTCATCTGTATTGATTCGTGTTTCGATATTCCGATTGCTTACAATGAATGATGATATCGTATGACGATGGCTGTGTTCATTTTCTGTGCCGTTTCGCCTTATGTCTTTTGGCGTGGGCTGAAAATGCTATGATGGGGACTGCAGGTAGCTTTCTTTGTTTGGTAAATGAGATATAGTAATTCGGATGATTCCACTGGCACGGTCGGTTGAGGAATTATGGATTTTAATCGTTTGCAGTGATACCGGGCCTTCTATAACCATAAACATAACCATAACCATAAACATAACCATAACATAACCATAAACATAACCATAAACATAACCTAACATAACCATAAACATAACCATAACATAACCATAAACATAACCATAACATAACCATAAACATAACCATAACATAACCATAAACATAACCATAACATAACCATAAACATAACCATAACCATAAACATAACCATAACCATAAAACATAACCATAAGATAAACATAAACATAACCATAACCATAACTATAAACATAACCATAAACATAACCATAAACATAACCATAACCATAACTATAACATAACCATAACCATAAACATAACCATAACCATAACCATAACCATAAACATAACCATAAAGATAAACATAAACATAACCATAAACATAACCATAAACATAACCATAAACATAACCATAAACATAACCATAAACATAACGAAACAGCACGGTTCAAAGATATAATACAATGCACACGGTAATATTCGATCAAAACGCCTTTTATGCCACTGTTTTTGTTGTTGAAAAGTTGATAACACAGCACTCTGGGCTGTCGCATAGGTATTCAGTAGCGTTCAGCAGATATCACAACTCTGACCACATGCGAACAATTACCGTCAGCATTTTTGGCATAACATTTAACAAAAATGCTGACGAGGTAACTATTTTACCCTTTTCATTAACATTTTCCTCTGTTAGGAATGTAAAGTATGTTGAGATATGAGCAATTGGTAATTATTTTCTTTTCTTTCTTTTTTTTTCTTTTTTGTTGTTGTAAACTTGAATACAAGCCGGCGTGAATTAATTTGTGTCGTAACACAGACCTGGTTAGTCGTGGTTAGCGTCATGTTTGATCTCTCTCTCTCTCTCTCTCTCTCTCTCTCTCTCTCTGCGATCAGGACTCAATCAGAGTAGGATTCCAGACTCTCACATGAAGTCAGCTGTCAGGCTAAGTGTGTTGATCGCTCCCACAAACAGAACATCACAATTAGAGTCTGCCAGATCCACTCTGATTGAACACCCGGTAAAACGTTGCACTGTGTTCTGCGCCAGTGGCCCAGTGCATCCGATTTCAGCCAGCATTTTATTCAGGTTTGCATTTCTTAGCCTTTGATTGTCCCCAATCTTCCTGCAAGGCAGCAGATGTCTTTTCTGTAGGGGGATTCTGCCCTTAGATGGTCGGCCCTCCCAGGTTTACGAAACACCATCTGCTCGAGATCGAAGAGAGGTATAAACGAGACTGTTCTCGGGGCGTGGTATCCTCGTGATGCATATCAGATATTGTTGACAATAGAAACCAGAAAAACAGTTCTTAAATGTTATGTAGAGCCAGTCTTAACATATGGATGTGAATCATGGACAATAGGACAGCAAACAAGAAAAGCATTGGATTCTGTAGAAATGTGGTTTTGTAGAAGAATGTTGGGAATACCATCGACAGAAGAGCAATGCAAACGTTGTGAAAGAGGTCAAAGCAAAAAGAGAGCTAATTTCCAATATTAGGAAGAAACAATCATCATTTTTTGGTCATGTAATGAGAAGAGAACAACTGGAATATATTGTAACAACTGGGGAAATTGAGGGACGAAGAGATAGAGGGAAACAAAGAGAAAAGATACCAGACAGCTTAAGAGAATGGCTTGGCAGAAGGTCAACAACAGAAATGATAAATAACTGTCGAGATCGAAAGTTGTGGAGAGACATGTGATAATCATGTGCCATATCATTTGGCGTAGGCGATCATGTCCTACCACAATTCTTTGTCCACAACCTATCATATCAATTCTGTTGTTGACTGTTTTCCATGCCATGACACCAAGTTATCCAGTATTTTCTCTCTTTGTCGTCCGAAATATCTATTTCCTTTTATTTTGCCAGTTGTAACCAAGTATTCAAACTTTCCTCTTCTCATGATGTGCCCGAAAGATGTTGATTGCTTCTTTCTGATGTTTTTTAGGAGCTGCCTTTTTGTGTTGGCCTCTTTGAGAACTTCCTCATTGGTCTTTTTAGCTGTCCACTGAACTTTCAACACTTTTCTGAGAAATCCCATCTCTGTGGCCTCTAATCGTCTTTTCATTTGTTTGTTTACTGTCTGTGATTCACTTCCATAGGTCACAATTGGTTCTATATAGCACGATGAACTCTCTTTCTCACTTCTATTGACATAGATTTTTTGAGCAAGACTTTTTCATTTTCTGAAATGCTATTTTAACCTGAGCTATTCTGCTTTTATTTCTGTGTTTCATCTTCCATCTGATGTTATTATTGTGCCCAAGTATTTGACGTGTTTCACTTGTTTCAGATTGTCCTGTTTATATTTATGCTGCATGATGGTGATGATTGTTTCTTCCTAATATTGGAGATCAGCTTTCAATTTTCTTTGGCTTATTTCAGAACGTTTGCATTACTCTTCTTAACTGTCCGCGGTATTCTCAACAATCTTCTGTAAAATTACATGTCTATAGTTTCAATTGATTTTCTTGTCTGTTGGCCTATGGTCTATGATTGGCATCCATATGTTAAGACTAGCTCTACATAACATTTAAAAACAATTTTATTTTATTGTGAAATAGAAAATCACTATGTAATGGCAGGACAAAATCACTAACATAGAATTATGGAAATGTACCAGTCAAATACCAGTGGATAAAGAGATACAGCGAAGACGATGGTGCTGGATAGGACACACACTACGGAAGCCAACTGAGAGTATTACACAACAGACCCTTTTTGGAATCCTCAGTGAAAAAGACAAAGAGGAGGACCAAGGTATTCTTGGAGAAGGCAGATAGAAGCAGAGATGAAAATGATGGAGAAGACATGGAATGATCTTAAAAGAATGGCAAGAAACAGAACGACTTGGAAAGTGTTTGTTGAAAACCTATGCTCCACAAGGAGCTGAAAGTGTTTGTTGAAGACCTATGCTCCACATGGAGCTGAAAGTGTTTGTTGAAGACCTATGCTTCACAGGGAGCTGAAAGTTTGTTGAAGACCTATACTCCACAGGGAGCTGAAAGTTTGTTGAAGACCCATGCTCCACATGGAGCTGAAAGTCTGTTGAAGACCTATGCTTCACAGGGAGCTGAAAGTGTTTGTTGAAGACCTATGCTCCACGTGGAGCTGAAAGTATTTGTTGAAGCCGTCTGCTCTACAGGGAGCTGAAAGTGTTTTTTAAAGACCTATGCTCCACAGGGAGCTGAAAGTGTTTGTTGAAGACCTATGCTCCACAGGGAGATGAAAGTGTTTGTTAAAGACCTATGCTCCACAGGGAGCTGAAAGTGTTTGTTGAAGACCTATGCTCTACAGGGAGATGAGAGTTTTTTTTGAAGACTTATGCTCCACATGGAGCTGAAAGTGTTTGTTAAAGGCCTATGCTCCACAGGGAGCTGAAAGTGTTTGTTGAAGACCTATGTTCCACAGGGAGATGAACGTATTTGTTGAAGACCTATGCTCCACATGGAACTGAAGGTGTTTGTTGAAGACCTATCAGGGAGCTGAAAGTGTTTGTTGAAGACCTATGCTCCACAGGGAGCTGAAAGTGTTTGTTAAAGACTTATGCTCCACAGGGAACTAAAAGTGTTTGTTGAAGACCTATGCTCCACAGGGAGCTGAAAGTGTTTGTTGAAGACCTATGCTCCACAGGGAGCTGAAAGTGTTTGTTGAAGACCTATGTTCCACAGGGAGATGAACGTATTTGTTGAAGACCTCAGGGAGCTGAAAGTGTTTGTTGAAGACCTATGCTCCACATGGAACTGAAAGTGTTTGTTGAAGACTTATGCTCCACAGGGAGCTGAAAGTGTTTGTTTAAGACCTATCAGGGAGCTGAAAGTGTTTGTTGAAGACCTATGCTCCACAGGGAGCTGAAAGTGTTTGTAAAGACTTATGCTCCACATGGAACTGAAAGTGTTTGTTTAAGACCTATCAGGGAGCTGAAAGTGTTTGTTGAAGACCTATGCTCCACAGGGAGCTGAAAGTGTTTGTTGAAGACCTATCAGGGAGCTGAAAGTGTTTGTTGAAGACCTATGCTCCACATGGAACTGAAAGTGTTTGTTGAAGACCTATCAGGGAGCTGAAAGTGTTTGTTAAAGACCTATGCTCCACAGGGAGCTGAAAGTGTTGTTAAAGACCTATGCTCCACAGGGAACTAAAAGTGTTTGTTGAAGACCTATGCTCCACAGGGAACTAAAAGTGTTTGTTAAAGACCTATGCTCCACAGGGAACTAAAAGTGTTTGTTGAAGACCTATGCTCCACAGGGAACTAAAAGTGTTTGTTGAAGACCTATGCTCCACAGGGAACTAAAAGTGTTTGTTGAAGACCTATGCTCCACAGGGAACTAAAAGTGTTTGTTGAAGACCTATGCTCCACAGGGAACTAAAAGTGTTTGTTGAAGACCTATGCTCCACAGGGAGCTGAACGTGTTTGTTGAAGACCTATGCTCCACAGGGAGCTGAAAGGTAGAAGAAGAAGAAAATAGAAAAAAATAATATTTCTCGGATTCTTCATTATTTGATAAGACAGATGATTCGATCAAAGGCACACACGACTGGCACTCAACCCGCTCACCACGGCACAATCAAGCAGAAGCCATCTCTTTCACTATTCCGCCACAAGATGGCAAAACGAATAACATGTCCTATCACTTTTAGGACTGGAAATTATAGTAAAAAACAGCAGTCGGACACGGGAAATTAATTTCCAACGCTGTAGGAGGAAATTCAATTCCAATTTGAAGGAAATTAGACATGCGGTGTGTTTTCACAGTCGTGTTATCGGTCCCTGGCGAATGTGTGAGCTGATATTGAATTATATTTGATTGACTTTACTGATGTTTATATAGGGGCAGGTACTTCATTGATGATGTAGGATGTTGAGAACGTAGTGGGTGTAAATATCATTGCTCTGTGCACACTGTGAGCAGTGTGTCTCATCTGTTTTAATGGTGTTTCGATATTGCGATTGCTTACGATGAATGGTGATATCGTATGATGGAGAACAGATGGCCGTGTTCACTTTCTGTGCGGTTTCGCCTTATGTCTTTTAGCATGTGCTGAGACTGCTATGATGGGGACTACAGGGTGTAAATATCATTGCTATGTAGACACTGTGAGCTGTGTGTTTCATCTGTTTTGATGGTGTTTCGATATACCGATTGCTTACGATGAATGGTGATATCGTATGATGGAGAACAGATGGCCGTGTTCACTTTCTGTGCGGTTTCGCCTTATGTCTTTTAGCATGTGCTGAGACTGCTATGATGGGGACTACAGGGTGTAAATATCATTGCTATGTAGACACTGTGAGCTGTGCGTTTCATCTGTTTTGATGGTGTTTCGATATACCGATTGCTTACGATGAATGATGATATCATATGATGGAGAACAGATGGCTGTGTTCACTTTCTGTGCGGTTTCGCCTTATGTCTTTTAGCGTGTGCTGAGACTGCTATGATGGGGACTACAGCTACTTTTCTTTGTTTGGGAGATGAGATAGTAATTCGGATGATTCCACTGGCACAGGCGGTTGAGCAATTATGGATTTTAATTCGTTGTCGGTGATACCGGGGGCCTTCCATGACCATGACCATAGCTGTTTGTTAGTGATACTTTAGCGGACTTGTTTATTTGTGTTTTTTTTTTCAGGAAGATAACACTTATTATATGATTAATTTATGGGACTGGTTGGTCTTGAGGTAAGACGCCAGGCCTCGAGACAGAGAGGTTGTGGGTTCAAATCCCGGCTGCACCAGTTGGGATTTTTATTTACGATTTCTCTCTGCGGCAACCACCCCTGGTCTCAGCAGCGAGCCCGGCTTGAAGCGTCAGTTACTCATCGACGGAAAAAAATATGAATATCTCCGAAGACGGAGTTATCTGCCTGTGTGGCGAGGAACCCCGGTGCACACGGCTGCCAGGGGAAAATGGATTAACAAGCAAAATTCAGTTCCTAGTCTCTAGGGACTTCGTCAGACGTCAAAGCTGGCGAACGAAAAAAAAATGCGTTTAATTTGATTAGAAAACGCAGTGTCTTATAATTTAATATATTTAGTTGTTAGCATCCGAATATTGCGTCTCCCGACACGCTCAGAGAGAGACGATAGCCCAGTGGTTAGTGAACTGGACTACAAAGGACGAGAAGTCAGGTTTGATCCTGATCAACGGCTTCCAGGTTCACCCAGCCTTTAATGGGTACCGGATTTTTTTGTCTGGGAAAGTAAAGCGGCACGGGCGTAATACCGACAACATTACCCCAAAAATCATGCGCCGAAGGTCTGTAAAATTTATGGTCACTAACACCATATTTTCCTATACGCCACTTGGCGTGACTGGGGTACTTTACTTTCATCATCATCATCGTGTGCCTTCTCCGCAACGAAGGTTGGCTACCATGGATCGCCATTCTACTCTGTTTCTTGCTTTGATGGTGCAGGCTTTCATAGATTGACTTGTCCATATTTTGATGTTACTCGTCCATGTTAGCCTTGGTCTGCCTCTACCTTGTATTTTTCCTTCCATTATTACTTTAGTAGGCTGTTGTGTCTTTTAACATGCCCCAAATATTTCATTTGTCTTGTCTTAATTGTATGTAGTAGTTCTCTTTTTATTTTCAGTTGTTTTAATACTTCATCGTTTGTTTTCTTTTCCTTCCATCCAATTCTACCTATTCCTCTATAAATCCACATTTCAAAGGCTTCAATTTTCTGTTCTGTTTTCTTGTCTAATGTCCATGTTTCTGCACCATACAGGAATATGAGAAGATGTAACATTTTGCCATTCTTAGTTTCAGCCCTGCTGATATTTGTTTTGTTGTTAGTATATTTTTCATGGCATTAAAATTACTTTTTGCCATTCCTATTCTTTTGTTTATTTCAGTTTACATTTTCCATCACTGGTTATATTATGTCCCAGGTAGTTGTAACTCTGGACTGTCTCCAGATTGGTTATTGGTTATTGGCTATGGAAGGCCTCGGTATCACTGCAAACGAATTAAAATCCATAATGACTGGGGTATTTTACTTTACTTACTTTTATATACTCCAAGGATAAAAATTACGGCGAAATCAAATGGGAAGGAACCGGGCGGTAGATAAAAGAAATAACAATCGCATCTATGATAAGCTTATCTAAGTTAATTTATCACCTGCGGATGTATTTTGCCAGATTTCTTCAACATCAGAGGGAATTAACATCCGTGGAAAGCAAGTCATATCCTGGATTCTTGTTTATTTGTTTGTAATTGTTTGTTTTAAACTGAATGCCAATTTGATGTGATGTCGGTTTCATAGACAATAGATATTGCCGGATTGGCTTTCGGAGCCAAGCGGGTTAGCAGGATTTGGGTTAAAAGTGGGCAGTGACTCATAAATGATAGACATAATAGTGAAAGAAAGCAACAAGAAAGGTCTCAGTCTGAATCGTGAGAAAACAGAAGTAATGGTTATATTGAAGAAACAAACATCACCATCATGCAGCATAAAAATAAACAGGACAGATCTGAAACAAGTGCAACGCGTCAAATACATGGGAATAATAATAACATCAGATGGAAGATGCACCACAGAAATGAAAAACAGATTAGCTCAGGCCAAAATAGTATTTCAGAAAATGAAAAACGTCTTGCTCAACAAATCTATGTCAATAGAAGTGAGTTATAGAGTTCATCGATGCTATATAGAGCCAATTCTGACCTATGGAAGCGAATCATGAACAGTAGACAAACAAATGAAAACACAATTAGAGGCCACAGAGATGGGATTTCTCAGAAGAGTGTTGAAAGTTCCCTGGACAGCTAAAAAGACCAATGAGGAAGTTCTCAAAGAGGCCAACACAAAAAGGGAGCTCCTAAAAACATCAGAAAGAAACAATCAACATTTGCGGGTACATCATGAGAAGAGGAACATTTGAATATTTGGTTACAACTGACAAAATACAGGGAAAGAGAAATTACGGAAGACAAAGATACTAGATAGCTTGTGTCATGGCATGGAAACAGTCAACAACAGAAGTGATACGCTGCACTGTAGATAGAAGATTGTGGAAGGACATGATCGCCTACGCCACACGGTATGGCACACGATGGGTGACTCATAGCTGACTGCTCGCGCCAGCGTAAGCTGCTGATCAAATCCATCTCCATTCACCGTCATGGTTCTAGAAACAGACTAATTAGTCTGCACTAACGAGTAGAGATTGAAAAAGAAAAAGGAAGGAAATCCCGGTACCTAAAATGCCTTGCTGAAGTCGGATGTGCTTGGCTGAGAGGTGCACATATCTGAGAGAGTTGTAAAGTACACCACAAGGCATCTACATGCACCTAGCATACGTTTAAAAATGCACAATTAAGAGGAACCAACAGCGAGAAGACGCACAAGAAAAGAAAAAAGGTGAGAAAAGAATATAAGATGGGGACGAAGAAGAAGTTTCTGTTAGCAGATGACTTTTTGTCAAACAAAATAAGCAATTTATTTATATTCGGGCAGAAATATTTTAGCGGATAAAAGAAGACAATGAAACAAGAAAACTGTTAACTTTTGTTAACAAAACTTCGAGCAATGGTAAAGGTCAAGGACGATACTTGAATCGGCGTCTTAAGACACGAGTTTCCACCCATATGTGCTCGGCCGCCATGCAGAAGTGTTCGGAGACTTATGGATAGTGTCGCTTCAAGCATCGAAATTCGCGATGCAAGGCGGCATTCCTCACCTTCCCAGAGTACTACCCTGGCACCCATTTCTGTCAGCGGCTGGGTCGACCGCAGGAGTATTTTCTTTTTGAACCACGAGTACAACTCAAATACCTTCTTCCAGCGGGAATCGAACACGGGTTGTCCGAATGTTGGTAGCCCAATCGGGTGGTTTTCCCACTGGGCTACCGAAGCCCCCTAAGAAGTTATTCGTGGCTCAGTGGGTAACTTGTTGCTCTCCGAACCAGTTGAACGCAAATCGAATCCAAGCAGGGTTAAACAAATGATTTTTTTTTAGTGTGTTGATATTTTTAAGCAGCTTTCCCAAAAAAATGAGGAAGATACTATGCAATCCATTTTTGACAATAGAAACAAGGAAAAGAGTTCTTAAATGTTATGTAATGTATTAACATATGGATGCGAATCCTTGACAATTGGACAACAGATAAGAAAATAACTGTAAAAAAAGTAAAGTCACGCCAAGTGGCGTATAGTGAATATGGTGTTAGTGACTATAACTTTTACAGACCTTCGGTACATGATTTTTGGGGTAATGTGGTCGGTATTACGCCTGTGCCGCTTCACTTTCCTGAAAAAAATCAGGTACCCATTAAAGGCTTGGTGAACCCGGAGGCCGTCCGTTGAGATCGAATTATACCTCTTGTCCTTTGTAGTCCAGTTCACTAACCACTGAGCTATCGCGGCTCCCTAAGAAAATCACTGGAGTCTGTAGAAATGTGGTTTTACAGAAGAATGTTGAGAATACCATGGACAGCTAAGAAGAGTAATGAAAATGTTCCGAAAGAGGCCAAAGCAAAAAGAGAACTAATTTTCCAATATTAGGAAGAAACAATCATCATTTTTGGCCATGTAATGAGAAGAGAACAACTGGAATATATTGTAACAACTGGGAAAATTGAGGGACGAGGAAATAGAGGGAAACAAAGAGAAAAATACCAGACAGCTTAATAGAATGGCTTGGCAGAAGGTCAACAACAGAAATGATAAAGAACTGTCGAGATCGAAAGTAGTGGAGAGACATGATCACCTACGCCAGCAGACCCGGTATTTGAAGATGATGATGATATTTTTAAAAAATCTGACTTGCTTTTAATGACTGAACATGAGATGCGGTCTCTGTTCTTCCCAACCGGGCTACCGAGGCTCCCGATGATGATGATTATATGGGTATGATACTGTACTAGGATACTGTACTAGGATACTGTACTGGGATCTCTTCTTCCTCTTTCTTTTCCCTTTCTCACTGATACCTAAAAGGTGTCGTGGTTATATCATTTGTCGTTCTTGAGCTGCTTGAACTGTCTGAATTAGTGATTTTCCTTTGTTGTTACATGTCTCTGTCACTGCATCTATCCATCTTCTTCTTTTCTCTTTCTCACTAATACCTAAAAGGTGTCGTGGTTTATATCATTTGTCGTTCTTGAGCTGCTCGAACTGTCTGAATTAGTGATTTTCCTTTGTTGTTACATGTCTCTATCACTGCATCTATCCATCTTCTCTTTTCTCTTTCTCACTGATACCTAAAGGTGTCGTGGTTTATATCATTTGTCGTTCTTGAGCTGCTCGAACTGTCTGAATTAGTGATTTTCTTTGTTGTTACATGTCTCTATCACTGCATCCATCCATCTTCTTCTGGGTATTCCTCTTGGTCATTTTCCATGCATTCTCGAGAAGAACACCCTTGATGGTGATTGATGGGGATTCATTCTGACCAGTTGGCCCAACTATTTAAGTTTGTACTGGGATACCTACTGTTATTGTACTTCTGTGTACTTCGCTCGGCCTTCAAACTGTTGAAATATGACCCCACATAATGTTACATTCGTACAGAAAACAAAAAAATTGAACAGGGAAAAGAAGAAGAGAAAGTAAAAGGAGTAACACAAATAAGATAAAGATCGGAGAAATGCAATTTGACATAAACTCCAAGGAGAAAAATTAACGCGGGAATCAAATCGGAAATAACCGGGCGGTAAGAGAAAAAAAAACAATCACTTCTATGGTAAAATGATGATATAATGTGTATGATACTGTACTGGGATACTGTGCTAGGTGCTAGGATACTGTACTGGGATACTGTACTGGGATACTGTACTGGGATACTGTGCTGGGATACTGTGCTAGGATACTGTACTAGGATACTGTACTGGGATACTGTACTGGGATACTGTAGTAGGATACTGTACTGGGATACTGTACTGGGATACTGTACTAGGATACTGAACTGGAATACTGTACCGGGATACTGTACTGGAATACTGTACTAGGATATTATACTAGGATACTGTACTGGGATACTGTACTGGGATATTGTACTGGGATACTGTACTGGTATATTGTACTGGGATACTGCACTGTGATACTTACTCTTATGGTACTCCTAACAGTGTACTCCGCTTGGCCTTCAAGCTGTTGAAATATGACCCCACCGAGTATCGTGTAGGCGACGACCAGAGAGCAAAGCCCGATGTGGGAGAAGAGAAAGGCAATGAACTTCTTGCAGTACTGAACACATTTTCTCCTCCTTTCTCGCAAAGTGCTCTCCGCCTCTGCCTCATGCGGCGGGACGTGAGGAGTGGTAACGGAGGTAGAGGCTCCTCACTTTGAATGGCTTCAGTAGAAGGTATAGATTCGAACCGTAACTGCTTCCGCGTGTAGCCCAAAGTAAATTCTGGTTCGTATATATCATCATCGTCATCGATAATGTCTGTCTCTTTGCTAACCTCTAACTTGCTGAGATTCAGCTCATTTTCTATGGTGATTAGCGTGTCGCTACCAACGCTATGAACGGAAGTATCATCATCGGGTGTCTCGTCGACAGAGTTCTGTTCAGATCTTTTCTTATCTCTGTATTGGCTAGTCGATTCTTTAAAAGAATAACAGCTGCCAACGATATCTTTTGGGCTTTTGTACCTCTGAATATTCATCAGGGCTTTCCGTAGAGTTGGACCTAAGACTGGACCCCTGGTAGAATAGGATCATGTCTGGTTATGATTCCACCTTGCCGTTTCGGTTTTGTGGCTTTCGTGATGCTTTTTTCTGAAGCGCCTCTGGTAAGTCGATCGGCTGCCGCTGTTCCTCTGTCGGTATCCGTTGTGAAACTAGCCATTGCTGCACAGGCTAATCTGATATCACCCAGAGATGACCTCTGGTGCGAGTCTTTTTTTTCATGAGATTCGTTGGTATAAACGTATCACTGACTGTACTACCTCGTCTTTGAGGTTTTCGTTTCTTAATTGAAAGCTGCTTGATTCTTTTTAATCTTTGAAGTCTTTTTCTTTATCAACGTGTTGATAAGCCAAGCAGATGTTTGGCATTCTTTATCAACCATTATTTTTAATTTGCTATCATCCGCTTCCTTTAGGCTTTGATCCAACGATAGTGAACGTTTTGTTTCTTGTAAAGCGATTTTCTTTTTGTCCAGTTTTGGTTCGATGCACTTTTGTCAGTCTCGTTCTTTTTTTTCGCGGACGAGCGTGACGGCCTTGTGTCCTTGTTTTTCCCACCTCGAGCCGGTGATTCATCTCTTCTGTCAGTTTTGATTGCCCCTTCAGATAGTCGGCCAATGAATATCCACTGAATGAGTGGACTTTGTGGATCCCTACTTCCAATCCATGAATGAGAGGGAAGTCTAGATTTATGTCAATTTCTTTTTTTGATATGTCTAATGTCTCCTCTTCAGCAACGGTTGGGTGTATGATGGTCAACTGTTGCATTAAATTCAGGAGATATTGATGATTGTGAAACATCAACATCAAAAATATTGATGGATAGAGGAATGGACGGAACTGAATCTTTTCCAGCGGACTTTTGCGGTGCGTCTGTTTTTGATGGCAGCTCGATACTGGTATCTGGTTTACCAGTAGTAGCGATACCGGTTTCTGTTTTTGATGACTCCTCGATACTATTTGATTTTCGTGTAGTTTTGTTACTAATCTCCGTTTTTGTTGGTGTTTTGATGATGTCTTCTAAGTTCTGTGATGTAGTTGAACTGTTTTCGGTTCTGATGATGTTTCAGAGTTATCTAATTTGTGTGGAGTTGAAACTCTGGTTTCTGTTGTTGATGATACATCCTTGCTCTTGCGTGATTTTCGGGGAGTCTTGAGGTTTACATCTGTTTTTGATTTATCAATTTTATTTTCTAATTTTGACAGGGTTTTAACATCAGTTTTAGGTGATGGTGGAATCTCATTAAGCGTTTCTGCTTTCAGCTTTTCATCAGGGCTGGTATCTGAAAGTGAAAGCGAGCGATCTTTCCCCGGGGATTTAGGATTCCCTTCTTGGGGGAGAACAGAGATGATTCCAGATGGGTTGTGGGATGAGTTTGTTGTTTTTCTGGTGGTTCTTGAACCGGAATAGACTTGTTGGAAGTTTGGGAGCTGGGTAGAGATGGTCCTTGTGGGTACATGCTCGTTGGTGAAGGAACATCGGTTGTTGAAGGTTTCTCGTTTTCTGAAGGTGGGATAAGTTTCGGGATTCTTGATGGAGAATATGTTCGTCTGTATTTCTGTTGCGCGACCGTTCCCATCACTGGGACAAGCTTTTGATCAGGACGGTCTATGGTTACGTGGTCTCCGTTTAAGATGCCAGCCTCGTCCTGAACTACTAGAGTTGACGTGCTGGCTGTTGACAGGCGATCTAGCTCAAACTTGACTTTCTCGCGACCAAAATTTGGTGACATCTCAAAGGCATCTGTTGAGCCAGTTCGCGAGTGTTGCTCCACATTGTGTGATGTTTGTCGATGGACCACCCCTGCAGGTTTGTACCGACTATCCACATCGCTTTTAGACCGTCTAACGCCTCTAGGTATATATCTTGCTTCAGCTTCTGCCGGTTTTACTTTTCCTAGAAATCTCTCCTTCGGTAAATCCCCTTCCTCTAAATCGTCCTCGACCTTCGGTAAAAGCCGACCTCTTTTTGTGTCCCAATTATCAAGGTCAAGTTCCGGGAAAAGACCTCTTTGCTTTTCATCACGTGATTTTGTTTGTAAAAGTTTTTCTAAAATTTCTGGGTTGAATGTCCGGGCTATTCTTTCTCGCTTTCCGGAGGATCGGGGATCAACTCCTCAGGCGGTGTTGAGAATGACGCGTCGTCGTCGTCACTGTCGCTGTTGACGTAACCTTGATCGGATGAACGGAAAGATGACGTCATGGAATTGATTTGAGGACTCGACGAGACGGAACTGGACTCGCCCATGCTGTCGTCGAGTTTGATGAAATTTGGCCTGTTCTTGCGCGTTCGGGTAGGGCCGTCTTTAGCATCAATTTGAGAACCGTTGAGTGATACCCTAGGAGCTGGGAGGAGAACCGGTGAGACGGACGCGCTGCTGATGACGTAAGGGGTCACGTGTTTCTCTGGGAGTTGAAGTTCTTGCGACGGTAGAACCTTCTCGGGCTGTCGCTGGATGACGTCGATGGGAACGAGGGGAGCACTCGGGGACGTGTCGCGGGACGTCACTCCCGAATCACTGGACTGGCTAAGGCGATGAGTTCTTGAGATCGATGAAGGTAAAGTCTGTCGAAGTTCTAGAAACTTCGAAAGAGATGCCTTTCTTTTCAGTTTGGCTTCTTTCGCTTCTTCGACAGACATTCGATGGAGAGGACTTGATGATTGTCGACGAGGTTTTTGAGCTACTTCCGCCTGATGGAGCGGCCGAGCGTTGAGAATTGATTGTCTGTCTGCTACATCAAGTCTCTGATGCATGCCGTCTTCATTATCTGATGTGTTTCTGTCTGTCTGTTTTTTCTTGCTTGAATCTGCAGACTCATTTGTTGAATCGGGTGATCTAGGAACATCTTTCCGTGAACTGATTTGGTCTAGACTTGAATTATCTTTACGTGATGCTTCAATAGCTGTTTCTTTTGTGGCTGTTTCTGGATAATCACGTTTATCTTGGATGTTTCTCGTCGATGGAAGGAGTTTAAATTGCGGGCGAATCACTTCATCAGATTTCTGCTTCCGGTTTAGCGGAGTCAAGATGGACGAAGGAGTGTCGTTCTGAGTCGCTTGGGTTGTGAGATCAGCCCCCACGATTGAAAGGGTTAAACTTGGCGAAGACATGCTCTTATATGTGACGTCCTTCCGTCAGGATCTTGAGTACGCTGGTACCTGTTAGCGGAATTCCTCTTCGCAGCCTCTGTTCCTTAACAGCATCAGCTACCGTCATATGAAGCAGTCGATCCCTTGGCTGGATCCTTGGGTCGTAGCTATAATGCTGTGGGGTTGTTTTCAAATTGCTCCTTAAAAGGTTTGTAGATCCACTTTCATCCAAATCATTACTGAATTGGAGTGTGCTTGTTCTATTCCTTGCTGTGATGCTCTCAGCACTTTCAGATCTTTTCTCACTTTCGTTTTTAGAGCTCCTGTTTAGATCCGTCTCCGACATGCTGTATCTCTTTCTCCTGAAAAAAACAGAGAATCTACTTCTTGACCCACTTCTGGATCGAGACTTCGACCGGTCTCGCTTTCGTGACGTATCACCACTGGTGGCTCCATCAACGTCATCCACTACATCTTTGTCTTGTGAAGCACGTGACACATTTTTATGCTCACTCGACAACCCACTTTCCCTCGGTTCGGCCTCGTTCTGAGAGTTAGCATCTGCAGACGTCTTACAATTCGTTTGTTTTGATGAAGCCGATTTTGACATTTTCTTTCGAGATTTCGTTCCCGTGGCGCTGGATTTTGCTTGTTTTTCTTTCTTCGCACTCTTTCCGATTCGTTACGCTTCTTATCTCGAGAATTTGGTTTGTGACCGACATTCTCCATTTCAGGAATGCAGAAGACGTTAATTCCAGCGAGGAGTTATCCCCCTTCAGTTTAAAATCATAAAAATCTGGCATAAGAACACATTTATCGTTTTGGGGCTGCTTGCCTGGTTGCGATTCTGGAATCCGCTTAAAACGTTGATGACTTCAATCGACGCTTCAGTCAATTCAGTCAACAATAAGATTATAACGGCTGTTAGGAATGTTCAGTTGACTGTAATCTTGGACATGTCTTGTTCATTTATCTGTCAGAAAAAAAGTTCAATATAAATTGTTAAATGATCTATTTAATGAATGAATTATTTAATGAATGAATTATTTAATGAATGAATTATTTAATGAATGAATTATTTAATGAATGAATTATTTAATGAATGAATTATTATATGAATGAATTATTTAATGAATGAATTATTTAATGAATGAATTTTTAATGAATGAATTATTTAATGAATGAATTATTTAATGAATGAATTATTTAGTGCATTAATTATTTAATGAATTAATTATTTAATGAATTACCTATTTTGACATTATATATATTTTTAAAAATTATTAATTCAATATTGATTTTCTTTAAACACGCGGTGGTGTTGTGGTTAGTTCACTGGCCTGCCGACCTAAAGTTATACGGTTGAAATCCTCAAGGAACAAGTCAAGCACAATCTGTGGTGAGAGCTTCATTTAAAAAATCACACAGAAAACAACACAGATTATTGACGTGTCGGCCCATATGCGGCCTTCCCAGAAAACAGGGACAACAAAAACGAACTGACACGCAAGGGAAATACACTTACTATATGCTGGGGACTCACTAAAACAGGTACAGCCAAGAAAGAAAAATTGTAATCAACAAAAACATAGAGGTGAGGTTCCAGGTTAAATTCAAGTTCAGGAACAATCTGTTCCAAACTAAAAAGCTCTTGGGGTCCACCCAGCCACTTTAGATGGGTGTTAGAGTTATTCTCACGGAATGTAAGGCAGCGAGGAAGAGAATTTGCCTTTGTGGTAGAGGAATGAAGGGGCAGATAAACTTTGGCAATCTGAGGTTTGTGAAGAATTATTCTTCATCGTCATTATCAGGTCGCATGTCCTTTACAGAACGTTGCTCTCACCACAGCCCGTCTGAAAGAATCTCTGTCTCTAGCCAGATCTCACACAGAACGTTGCTCTCACCACAGCCCGTCTGAAAGAATCTCTGTCTCTAGCCATATCTCACACAGAAACGTTGCATTCACCACAGCCCGTCTGAAAGAATCTCTGTCTCTAGCCAGATCTCACACAGAACGTTGCTCTCACCACAGCCCGTCTGAAAGAATCTCTGTCTCTAGCCAGATCTCACACAGAACGTTGCATTCACCACAGCCCGTCTGAAAGAATCTCTGTCTCTAGCCAGATCTCCCACAGAACGTTGCATTCACCCCACAACCCGTCCGAAAGAATCTCTGTCTCTAGCCAGATCTCCTACAGAACGTTACATTCACCACAGCCCGTCTGAAAGAATCTCTGTCTCTAGCCGGATCTCCTACAGAACGTTACATTCACCACAGCCCGTCTGAAAGAATCTCTGTCACTAGCCAGATCTCCTACAGAACGTTACATTCACCACAGCCCGTCTGAAAGAATCTCTGTCTCTAGCCAGATCTCCACAGAACGTTGCATTCACCACAGCCCGCCTGAAAGAATCTCTGTCTCTAGCCAGATCTCCCACAGAACGTTACATTCACCACAGCCCGTCTGAAAGAATCTCTGTCTCTAGCCAGATCTCCTACAGAACGTTACATTGACCACAGCCCGTCTGAAAGAATCTCTGTCTCTAGCCAGATCTCCTACAGAACGTTACATTCACCACAGCCCGTCTGAAAGAATCTCTGTCTCTAGCCAGATCTCCCACAGAACGTTGCATTCACCACAGCCCGCCTGAAAGAATCTCTGTCTCTAGCCAGATCTCCCACAGAACGTTACATTCACCACAGCCCGTCTGAAAGAATCTCTGTCTCTAGCCAGATCTCCTACAGAACGTTACATTCACCACAGCCCGTCTGAAAGAATCTCTGTCTCTAGCCAGATCTCCTACAGAACGTTACATTCACCACAGCCCGTCTGAAAGAATCTCTGTCTCTAGCCAGATCTCCCACAGAACGTTACATTCACCACAGCCCGTCTGAAAGAATCTCTGTCTCTAGCCAGATCTCCTACAGAACGTTACATTCACCACAGCCCGTGTGAAAGAATCTCTGTCTCTAGCCAAATCTTCCACAGAACGTTACATTCACCACAGCCCGTCTGAAAGAATCTCTGTCCCTAGCCAGATCTCCCACAGAACGTTGCATTCACCACAACTAATCTGAAAGAATCTATATCTCTATCCAAATCACCCACATGGACTTCCGGTCAATATGGCGCATAGACGACATGGAGCCGTTGAGGCTCTGTTTGAAAAGTGATCCTTAACGCCCTTTCCTCATATTCCAGGACCTGCTTGTTGCCGGCGCTATTGCGTCGAGCTCTGTGCACACCGTGAGCTGTGTGTTTCATCCGGATGGTGTTTCTATATTCCGATTGCTTACGGTTAATGATGATATCGTATATCGAAGGACAGTTCAGATGCGTTCACTGTCGGTGCTATAACACGCCTTATGTCTTTTGACGTGTGCTGTGTTTGCTGCGATAGGAACTGCAGCTACCTTTCTTTGTTTGGATATTCGATGAGATGTTCATTCGGATGTTTCAAGTAGCACTGGCGGTTGAGCAATTATGGGTTTCCATTCTTTTGCAATGATACCGGGGTATTCGAATAACCATAACTATCTCCCACAGAGGTAATGGTAACAACAAAGAAAAAGACATCATCTCAGTGCAAAATAAAGACAAGTGGAACAATATTAAAACAGGTAAATGAATTTAAATATTTGGGAACTTTGTTAACCTCAGACGGAAGATGTACAAAAGAGGTGAGATGCAGAATGGCTCAGGCAAAAGCAACTTTCCAAAAAATGAGGAAGATACTATGCAATCCATTTTTGACAATAAAAATAAGAAAAAGAGTTCTTAAATGTTATGTAGAGCCAGTCTTAACATATGGATGCGAATCATGGACAATAGGACAACAGTCAAGAAAATCACTGGAGTCTGTAGAAATGTGGTTTACAGAAGAATGTTGAGAGTATCATGGAGACCTAAGAAGAGTAATGAAAAAGTTTTGAGGGAGGTCAAAGCAAAAAGAGAAGTAATTTCCAATATTAGGAAGAAACAATCATCATTTTTTGGTCAAGTAATGAGAAGAGAACAACTGGAATATGTTGTAACAACTGGGAAAATTGAGGGACGAAGAGATAGAGGGAAGCAAAGAGAAAAATGCCAGACAGCTTAAGAGAATGGCTTGACAGAAGGTCAACAACAGAAATGATAAATAACTGTCGAGATCGAAAATTGTGGAGAGACATGATCACCTACGCCAGTAGGTACGGTACTTGATGATAATGATGATCTCCCACAGAATGTTGTATTCACCACAGTCCGTCTGAAAGAATCTCCGTCTCTAGTCAGATCTCCCACAGAATGTTGTATTCACCACAGTCCGTCTGAAAGATTCTCCGTCTCTAGCCAGATCTCCCACAGAATGTTGTATTCACCATAGTCCGTCTGAAAGAATATCCGTCTCTAGCCAGATCTCCCACAGAATGTTGTATTCACCACAGTCCGTCTGAAAGAATCTCCGTCTCTAGCCAGATCTCCCACAGAATGTTGTATTCACCACAGTCCGTCTGAAAGAATCTCCGTCTCTAGCCAGATCTCCCACAGAATGTTGTATTCACCACAGTATGTATGAAAGAATCTCCGTCTCTAGCCAGATCTCCCACAGAATGTTGTATTCACCACAGTATGTCTGAAAGAATCTCCGTCTCTAGCCAGATCTCCCACAGAATGTTGTATTCAACACAGTCCGGCTGAAAGAATCTCCGTCTCTAGTCAGATCTCCCACTTCGTCTGTTGTCATGTTCAAGGTCTCTTTGATGTCCTGAAACCTCCTTCTGCTTGTCAGCACAACCTCAATCCATATGTTTAAAAATCCAGATGTCAGAAGGTTGTACACAAAACATAGCGACCTGACAAGTTCGTGGCAAAGAAACAATGAAGAACGAGAAGAGGACATAGAAGAAGAGGGAAAAGAAGAGAGGAAAAGAAGAAGATAGAAGAGAAGATAAAGAAGGTGTAGGAGAGGAAGATGAAGAAGAAGGATAAGAAGATGAAGAAAAAAAAGAGGAAGAGAAAAGAGACAAAGAAGATGCATAGTATGAAGAGGAAAATGTAGAAGAAAAAAGAAGATGATTGAGAAGAAGGAGAAAAAGAGAGAAAAAGCAGAAGCTGAAGAGAGAGAAGAATAAGGAAATAATCGATGAGGATGACAAGAAGAAGAAGAAAATAGAGAAGAAGAATGAAAAGAAGACGATACTTAATTGATAGAAATGAAATGAGAAGATAAAGAAAAACTCAAATCTTTCCTTCTAGCTCAGATCTTTAAGCTTGGACAAATGGTGCTCGTATACCTGGAGGGCCGACCGTCTAAGGGCTGAATCCCCTACAGAAAAGACAATCTGCTGCCTTGCAGGAAGATTGGGGACAATCAAAGGCTAAGGAACGCAAACCTGAATAAAATTCTGGCTGAAATCGGATGCACTGGGCCACTGGCGCAGAACACAGTGCAACGTTGTAACAGAACGCTTAAACAGACAGCTGACTTTATGAGAGTGTCTGGAATCCTACTCTGATTGAGTCTTGATCGCAGAGAGAGAGAGAGAGAGAGAGAGAGAGAGAGAGAGAGAGATCTTTACGATCGGTTGCCGTGTGTTCCTGAAATGAGCTGTTCTATTAATGGAATCCATAACTCACAGTCTAGGTGTGCACAGAGCGCAAAACTACACAAGCGTGTCAATTACTACCACAGAGGGAATTATTTACCATACCTAGAACTATAGGCGTCATCAACAGGTACCGGACCTGCTGGAGTAGGCGATCATGTCTCTCCACAAATTTCGATCTCGACAGCTTTTTATCATTTCTGTTGTTGACCTTCTACCAAGCCATTCTCTTAAGCTGTCTGGTATCTTTTCTCTTTGCTTCCCTCTATCTCTTCGTCCCTCAATTTTCCCAGTTGTTACAATATAATGATGGTAATGAATCCTCACCAATCACCATCAAGGCGTTCTTCTCGAGAATGCAGGGAAAAAGACCAAGAGGAAGGCCCAGAAGAAGATGGATAGATGCAGTGACAGAGACATGTAACAACAAAGGAAAATCACTAATTCAGACAGTTCGAGCAGCTCAAGAACGACAAATGATATAAACCACGACACCTTTTAGGTATCAGTGAGAAAGAGAAAAGAAGAAGATGGATAGATGCAGTGACAGAGACATGTAATAACAAAGGAAAATCACTAATTCAGACAGTTCAAGCAGCTCAAGAACGACAAATGATATAAACCACGACACCTTTTAGGTATCAGTGAGAAAGAGAAAAGAAGAAGAAGAAAAAAGTCATAATATATTCCAGCTGTTCTCTTCTCATTACATGGCCAAAAAATGATGATTGTTTCTTCGTAATATTGGAAATTAGCTCTCTTTTTTGCTTTGCCCTCTTTCAGAACGTTTTCATTACTCTTCTTAGCTGTCCATGGTATTCTTAACATTCTTCTGTAAAACCACATTTCTACAGCCTCCAGTGATTTTCTTGTCTGTTGTCTTATTGTCCATGATTCACGCCCATATGTTAAGACTGGCTCTACAATACATCTAATAATCCTTTTTCTTGTTTCTAATGTGAGAGATGGATTGCGTAGTATCTTCCTATTATAGGCAAGTCATAAGCGATTACTAAAGAATATGAGAAAATAACACAAGAAAACAAATCATCATCATGTGTCGTGATGTAAGGCGCAAACTATCAATTACATATAAAATGATCATAACAGTGTATATATAATAATAATAAAAAAAAAGTAAAGTACTCCCGTCACGCCAAGTGTCGTATAGGGAATATGGTGTTAGTGACCCTATATTTTACAGACCTTCAGCACGTGATTTTTGGGGTAATGTGGTCGGTATTATGCCCGTGCCGCTTTACTTTCCCAGAAAAAAATCCGGTACCCATTAAAGGCTGGGTGAACCCGGAAGCCGTCGGTTGGGATCGAACCCTACCTCTTCTCCTTAGTCCTGTTCACTAACCACTGAGCTATCGCGGCTCCCGGTGATGATGATGCTAACACACACTGCTGTATGGTATGATAACAGCTTTACAAAACAGGAACACAACAAAATACTGACGTGTCGGCAAACATGCGCATTCTTCACAAAACGAGAACAACAAACGATGAAACACAGATAAATAGTACTGCATCTATGATGATTGGGACATGTAAGTTATGGAGAAGTGAACAGGAGAATATGAGATGAGATGATGCAACGAGAGAGATGTGCTACCGGTTTGAGGATAGGTAAATTGTGAAAATATGAAACTATCATCATCATCATCATCATCATGTGCCATACTGGTTGGCTTAGACGATCATGTCCTTCCACAATCTTTTATCTAGAGTGAATCGTAACAGTTATGTTGTTGAAGGTTTTCCATGCCATGACACCAAGCTATCTAGTATTTTCTCTCTCTGTCATCCGCGATTTCTCTTTTCTTGTATTTTGCCAATTGTAACCAAGTATTCCTCCAAATTTCCTCTTCCCATGACGTATACGAAAAATGTTGATTGTTTCTTTCTGAAGGTTTCTAGGAGTTCCCTTTTTGTGTTGGCCTCTTTGAGAACTTCCTGTTTGGTTTTTTTAGCTGTCCAGGGAACTTTCAACATTTTGCTGAGAAATCCCATCTCCATGGCCTCTAATCGTCTTTTCATATGAAAGTATAAGTAAATAATTAAAAAAAAAACATTATATATAAAAATAAGACTTAGCTCATAAAATATTCTTATAAATAAGAGAAACTTAGTGGCCGTATAAGAAGACTTATCAACCAACAGAGAACTGGAGTCTTCAGTCGCTGGACACTGCGGGACTTGCTGTGGAGGGGATCTGAGCACCTATGGGCATATTCGTAGTGTAATGATGATGACCCGCATGTAACGCAATAACTCAAACAAACTGTACAAATTAAATATATAAACCCAAGCTAGAAAACACAACAGATCTATATAAAAAAATGGCGGGGAAAGACTGTGGCCAGGTTTTAAGCATAGTATGGTTGAAAGATAAAAAGACAATATGGCAGGTAGGATTTAATTAGACCAAAGGGAAGAAAACAGCGACGAAAAAAATGGTAGAATGAAAGATGTCCTAGTGTACGCAGAAAACGAGAAGAGGAAAAGATAGAGCGAGAAAGGGTGGCAAGGGAAAGAAGAGACAGAGATTATTTAGGAGACGTAATAAAGATAACGCAGAGAAGAATAGAAATAAGAAACAGGAAATAAAAGGAGAGGAGGCTAGTTATTAAAGAAAAGAGTATTATTAGTCACAGATTAAATAAGAATAGAAATAAAGAAACAATTTTTGTTAAATGCTGAATTGCTTTTCAATACTTAGATAAGAGAAATAGCCATGCAACCCACGATCTCATCTACAATGGGATGAATTCAAGACTAATATAGAGATAAGAGAAATGGACATGCAACCAACGATCTCATCTACAATGGAATAAATTCAAGACTAATATAGAGATAAGAGAAATGGACATGCAACCAATGATCTCATCTACAATGGAATAAATTCAAGACTAATATAGAGATAAGAGAAATGGACATGCAACCAATGATCTCATCTACAATGGAATAAATTCAAGACTAATATAGAGATAAGAGAAATGGACATGCAACCAATGATCTCATCTACAATGGAATAAATTCAAGACTAATATAGAGATAAGAGAAATGGTCATGCAACCAATGATCTTATCTACAATGGAATGAATTCAAGACTAATATAGAGATAAGAGAAATGGCCATGCAACCAATGATCTCATCTACAATGGAATGAATTCAAGACTAATATAGAGAAAAGAGAAATGGTCATGAAACCAATGATCTCATCTACAATGGAATGATTTCAAGACTAATATAGAGATAAGAGAAATGGTCATGAAACCAATGATCTCATCTACAATGGAATGATTTCAAGACTAATATAGAGATAAGAGAAATGGACATGCAACCAAAGATCTCATCTACAATGGAATGAATTCAAGACTAATATAGAGATAAGAGAAATGGACATGCAACCAACGATCTCATCTACAATGGAATGAATTCAAGACTAATATAGAGATAAGAGAAATGGTCATGAAACCAATGATCTCATCTACAATGGAATGATTTCAAGACTAATATAGAGATAAGAGAAATGGCCATGCAACCAACGATCTCATCTACAATGGAATGAATTCAAGACTAATATAGAGATAAGAGAAATGGTCATGAAACCAATGATCTCATCTACAATGGAATAAATTCAAGACTAATATAGAGATAAGAGAAATGGTCATGAAACCAATGATCTCATCTACAATGGAATGATTTCAAGACTAATATAGAGATAAGAGAAATGGTCATGCAACCAACGATCTCATCTACAATGGAATAAATTCAAGACTAATATAGAGATAAGAGAAATGGTCATGCAACCAATGATCTCATCAACAATGGAATGAATTCAAGACTAATATAGAGATAAGAGAAATGGTCATGAAACCAATGATCTCATCTACAATGGAATGATTTCAAGACTAATATAGAGATAAGAGAAATGGTCATGCAACCAACGATCTCATCTACAATGGAATAAATTCAAGACTAATATAGAGATAAGAGAAATGGTCATGCAACCAACGATCTCATCTACAATGGAATGAATTCAAGACTAATATAGAGATAAGAGAAATGGCCATGCAACCAATGATCTCATCTACAATGGAATGAATTCAAGACTAATATAGAGATAAGAGAAATGGACATGCAACCAATGATCTTATCTACAATGGAATGAATTCAAGACTAATATAGAGATAAGAGAAATGGACATGAACCAATGATCTTATCTACAATGGAATGAATTCAAGACTAATATAGAGATAAGAGAAATGGACATGCAACCAATGATCTTATCTACAATGGAATGAATTCAAGACTAATATAGAGATAAGAGAAATGGACATGCAACCAATGATCTTATCTACAATGGAATGAATTCAAGACTAATATAGAGATAAGAGAAATGGTCATGCAACCAACGATCTCATCTACAATGGAATAAATTCAAGACTAATATAGAGATAAGAGAAATGGTCATGCAACCAATGATCTCATCAACAATGGAATGAATTCAAGACTAATATAGAGATAAGAGAAATGGTCATGAAACCAATGATCTCATCTACAATGGAATGATTTCAAGACTAATATAGAGATAAGAGAAATGGTCATGCAACCAACGATCTCATCTACAATGGAATAAATTCAAGACTAATATAGAGATAAGAGAAATGGTCATGCAACCAACGATCTCATCTACAATGGAATGAATTCAAGACTAATATAGAGATAAGAGAAATGGCCATGCAACCAATGATCTCATCTACAATGGAATGAATTCAAGACTAATATAGAGATAAGAGAAATGGACATGCAACCAATGATCTTATCTACAATGGAATGAATTCAAGACTAATATAGAGATAAGAGAAATGGACATGCAACCAATGATCTTATCTACAATGGAATGAATTCAAGACTAATATAGAGATAAGAGAAATGGACATGCAACCAATGATCTTATCTACAATGGAATGAATTCAAGACTAATATAGAGATAAGAGAAATGGACATGCAACCAATGATCTTATCTACAATGGAATGAATTCAAGACTAATATAGAGATAAGAGAAATGGTCATGCAACCAACGATCTCATCTACAATGGAATAAATTCAAGACTAATATAGAGATAAGAGAAATGGTCATGCAACCAATGATCTCATCTACAATGGAATGAATTCAAGACTAATATAGAGATAAGAGAAATGGACATGCAACCAATGATCTTATCTACAATGGAATGAATTCAAGACTAATATAGAGATAAGAGAAATGGCCATGCAACCAACGATCTCATCTACAATAGAATTAATTCAAGACTAATATAGAGATAAGAGAAATGGACATGCAACCAATGATCTTATCTACACTTAGGAAGAGAAATTTGTCATATCTCTGGCATGTGCTGAGAAGAGACAAGAGAAATCCAAAACAATCTCTTCCATGGAAAACATCAGTAAACAGAAAAAGAGGAAGACCTAGAGAAGTACTGAAAAGAACACTGATAAGAGAAGCAAATTTGGCAGGCATAAACTCGTTTGTTTTGCGAGAACATCTCGCATGGAATAGAGATGGACAGCGAAAAACTCGCCCTATAAGATGTCGACGCTGGAAGGATTACGGTCACGAACTAGGTCAAAAGTCATATCCCTAGACTCCCACGCATCAAAGTCAGATGTGACTTTATTTCAAACAGTCATATTACCCCATCATCATCATCATCATCATCTGCCATACCGGTTGGCGTAGGCGATCATGTCCCTCCACAATCTTCTATCTACAGTGCATCATATCAGTTCTGTTGTTGACTGTTTTCCATGCCATGACACCAAGCTATCCAGTATTTTCTCTCTTTGTCGTCCGCGATCTCTCTTTCCTTTTATTTTGCCATTTGTAACCAAGTATTCCAACTTTCCTCTTCTCATGATGTGCCCGAAAAATGTCGATTGCTTCTTTCTGATGTTGTGAAGTCCCCATTAACGTCGTTAGCTGTAAATATAAGGTTGTGATTGTTCATGATTATTCCAGGCAATTTAAGAAGGTAGTTTGCCATTCCTTTCCTTCTTGGCAGTGACTGTACTAGTCGGAGATCGCAGCCATTGTCTCTATACATGAGATCCTCTGCTGCCATCGCGGCGTGGGGACCCTAACCGGCACTACTTGTCGGCTGCTCCCACAACACCATCCACCACCTGCTCCAATGGCTTCCATATTACCCCACAGAGGAATTAATCTATTGAGAACAAATTAGACAAACAATCATTCAGTCTGGAACGTTACTGTTTTACGTGTTTCAAACTAAGTTGAAATAAAACTGTATACAAAACCTTGCTATCTACAAAACATTTCTATGTACCTATCTAGCCTATCTAAACACATGTCAACCTACCTACCTGCCTACATATCTAACTGCCTACCTGTCTATCACACCTGACTGCTTACATGTCATATAAACTAACAGCCTGCTAATGTAATTAAAATTTCGCATCCATCCATCCATCTGTACATCAATCCATCTGTCCATCAATCCATCCATTCACCTTCCCATCCATCCAGCCATCCATCCATCCATCCATCCATCCATCCATCCATCCATCCATCCATCAATCCATTCATCCATCCATCCATCTGTCCATCCATACATCCATCCATCTGTCCATCAATCCATCAATTCACCTTCTCATCCATCCATCCATCCACCCATCCATCCATCCTCCATCCTTCCATCCACCCACCTACTCATCCATCCACCCATCCACCCACGCATCCATCCATCCATCCACCCATCCACCCACCCATCCATCCATCCATCCACCCATGCATCCACTCATTCATTCATCCATCCACCCATCCATCCACCCATCCATCCACCCATCCACCCATCCACCCACCCATCTATCTATCCACCCATCCATCCACTCATCCATTAATCCACCCACCATCCATTAACCCATCCATCCATCTATCCATCCACACACCTACTCATCCATCCATCCACCTACTCATCCATCCATCCATAAATCCATCCACCTACTCATCCATCCACCCATCCATCAATCCATCCATCCATCCATCTATCCATCCACCCACCTATTCATCAATCCACCCACCCATCCATCCACCCATCCGTCTATTCATCCACCCACCCATCCATCCACCCACCCATCCATCCATCTATCCATCCACCCACCTACTCATCCATTCATCCATCTTCCCATCCAACCATCCACCTTCCAATCCACCCACCTGCTCATCCATCCATCAACATACCCACCCATCCTTCCACCCAACCATTCATCCACCAACCCATCCTTCCACCCACCCACCTATCCATCCACCCACCCTTCCATCCACCTACCCATTCTTCTATCCATCTACCTACCAATCTATCCATCCACCCACCCATCCACCCACCCATCTTTCCACCCACCCATCCATCTATCCACCCACCCATCCTTCCATCCACCCACCCATCCTTCCACCCATCCATCTATCCACCCAACCATTCTTCCACCCATCCATCTATCCACCCACCCATCCTTCCACCCATCTATCTATCCATCCACCCATCATTCCACCCACCCATCCTTCCACCCATCGATCTATCCACCCACCAATCCTTCCACCCATCCATCTATCCACCCACCCATCCTTCCACCCATCCTTCCACTCATCCTTCCATCCATCCATCCATCCATCCATCCATCCACCCACCCATCCTTCCACCCATCCATCCATCCTTCCACCCATCCATCTATCCACCCACCCATCCTTCTACCCATCCATCCACCCATCCATCCACCCACCCATCCTTCCACCCATCCATCTATCCATCCACCCATCCTTCCACCCATCCATCCATCCACCCACCCATCCTTCCACCCACCCATCTATCCACCCACCCATCCTTCCACCCATCCTTCCACCCATCCTTCCACCCATCCTTCCACCCATCCTTCCACCCATCCATCTATCCACCCACCCATCCTTCCACCCATCCTCCCAACCATCCATCCATCCACCCACCCATCCTTCCACCCATCCACCCATCCTTCCACCCATCCTTCCACCCATCCATCTATCCACCCACACATCCTTCCACCCATCCATCCATCCACCCAATCATCCTTCCACCCATCCTTCCACCCACCCATCCTTCCACCCATTCATCTATCCACCCACCCATTCTTCCGCCCATCCTTCCACCCATTCATCCACCCACCCATCCTTCCACCCACCCATCCATCCACCTACCCATCCTTCTATCCATCCATCCATCCACCTACCCATCTATTCATCCACCCACCCACCCTTCCACCCATCCATCTATTCATTCACCCATCCTTCCACCCATCCATCCTTCCACCTACCCATCTATCCATCCACCCACCCATCCATCCACCTACCCATCCTTCTAGCAACCCATTCATTCACCCACCCACCCACCCATCCATCCACCTACCCACCCACCCACCCATCCATTCACCCACCCATCCATCCATCCACCCACTCATCCATCCATCCATCCACCCATCCATCCATCCATCCTCCCACTCATCCATCCATCCACCCATCTATCTAATCTATATAATCTATTTGCCTGCCTGCCTACCTAATCTGATCTAATCTAATCCTGTCTGTCTGTCTATTTATATGACATGGTCTAATCTATATGTTGTTCGTCTGTCTAAAACTGCTCAATTCTGAGTTCTATCTATATGATCTAGTCTAAAACTGCTCAATTCTGAGTTCTATCTATATGATCTAGTCTAAAACTGCTCAATTCTGAGTTCTATCTATATGATCTAGTCTAAAACTGCTCAATTCTGAGTTCTATCTATATGATCTAGTCTAAAACTGTATCTATCTTACTCGCTAACTCTCCTATGTTCTCTTATTCCGACTCGATATTTATTTGCGCACTCTCCATCATCATTCTACAAGGCGATAGATACATGTGTAGTCGGAGAAGGTAATTATTAAGTGTGTAATGGACGACACAGGGCGTAGAAATATTTAGTTATCACTGGATCCTAGGAATCCTTAAGTAAGTAAGTGCGATAATGAATTCTGGGAGGTTCTGGACTATGGCACGGCCCGGTCTTAAGTCTGTCTAGGGCTGAAGTACGTCTTAAATTAAGAGAAAATCTGGCTGGCGGGTTATCATAATGTGGTTGACGTCATAGATACTTAACGGAGTATGTCAGGGAGCAATCCAGCGAGTTAATGTTCCTGTGTTGTGTGGTTGAGACGCCAGATTTTGGATGCGGTATGTAGGAACGGGGGCAAACTTGGGGAATGCTTGTGTTTTGTGTGATTGTCGGTAAGAGAGAAGAATTCTGTCCAGAGGGGGATACGATTCTATGTTCCTATTTTAACTTTCCTGGTCTCCGTTCTTTGTTTTTTCACGTAGGGCGGATGTAAAAGTTCTCTACGATGGACGATTTACTGTTAATTCTTGTAGTTCTTTGTCCTTTTTTTAGTTCCATGGATTGGGGGACTGGTTGGTCTCGAGGTAAGATGCCGGCTTCGAGACAGAGAGGTTGTGGGTTCAAATCCTGGCTGCAACAGTTTCGATTTTTATTTATGATTTCTCTCTGCGGCAACCACCCCTGGTCTCAGCAGCGAGGCCCGGCTTGAAACGTCAATTACTCATCGACGGAAAAAAATATGAGTACCTCCGAAGTCGGAGTTATCTGCCTGTGCGGCGAGGGACACTTGTGCACACGGCTGCCGGGGAAAAAAACGGATTAACACGCAAAATTTAGTTCCTAGTCTCTAGGGACTTTGTTAGAGGTAAAAGCTAGTGAACGAAAACAAATGTCCCATGGTTGAGCCGTCCCTAGAAATTGTTCTGTGCAGCGGTTCTCAAGTTATGCCTTGTTGTATTTTACCAAGTGGTTTCCACATGAATAGAGACTAGGAACTGAATTTGGCGTACTAATCCATTTTTATTACTAAACTACTAAAGACAGCTTCCATTTTTAACAATAGAAACAAGAAAAAGAGTTCTTAAATGTTATATAGAGCCAGTCTTAACATATGGATGTGAATCATGGACAATAGGACAACAGACATGAAAATCACTGGAGTCTGTAGAAATGTGGTTTTACAGAAGAATGTTGAGAATACCATGGGCAGCTAAGAAGAGTAATGAAGAGGTTCTGAGAAAGGTCAAAGCAAAAAGAGAGCTAATTTCCAATATTAGGAAGAAACTATCATCATTTTTGGTCATGTAATGAGAAGAGAACAACTGGAATATATTGTAACAACTGGAAAATTTGAGGGACGAAGAGATAGAAGGAAGGAAAGAGAAAAAATAACAGACAGCTTAAGAGAATGGCTTGGCAGAAGGACAACAACAGAAATGATAAATAGCTGCCGTGATCGAAAGTTGTGGAGAGACATGATCACCTACACCAGCAGGCCGGTACTTGATGATGACTAAAGACAATTAGAACAAGACAAATGCAATTTTTGGGGCATGTTAAAATACACAACAGCATACTAAAAGTAATTTTTGGAAGGGAAATAACAAGGTAAAAGAGGCAGAAGCAGACCAAGACAAACATGGACGAGTAATATCAAAAGATGGACAAGTCAGCCTATGACAATCTGCACCATCAAAGTAAGAGACAGAGTGGAATGGCGCTCCGTGGTAGCCAACCTTTGATGCCGAGACGGCATTCAATGATGATGAATAAATTTTTCCCTGGCAACCGTGTGCACAGGGGTCTCTCGCCGCACAGGCAGATAACTCCGGCTTCGAAGGTACTCATATTTTTTTCCGTGGATGAACAATTGACGTTTCAAACCGGACCTCGCTGCTGAGACCAGGTGTGGTTGCCGCAGAGAGAAATCATAAATAAAAATCCCAACCGATGCAGCCGGGATTTGAACCCACAACCACTCTGTCTCTCGAGACAGGTGTCTTGCCTCGAAACCAACCAGTCCCCCAAAAACCACTATTCAACCGGAAATTTGCTACCAGCCGGAGTGTGGTCGATTCGAGTGTTCAACCGAAGTGGAGGCGTGGCTTCATTTGTTGGGACACGCTCATTGGCCAAGAAGTCTACACCGGAATAGGCGCGAGGCGTATTGGGATTATGCTGCAAGTAATGCTCATTATAGCCAGTAATCTTTTCAGTAATCAAGAAAAGACGATGGTCGTATGTTAGACATGTGATGAGGAGAGATAACAACCTGTATAATAAAATATCCCACGTTATATAAAAATGATTAGATATTGATCTCAAAGTAGTGTTATGTGTGCCAAAGGATCTCAATGTTGGATGTTGGCGGTGTCAGGTGTGTTCGGGATGTAGGAATGTTAGTGTAGTCTAACAAAGCAAGCCCTCATGTGGGAAACAACAAGTAAGTGGAAAAGAGGCCGACCCAGAGAGACACTGAGAAGAACATTGATCAGAGAGGCAAGAGCAGCAGGAATCCTCGGCTCCCTCAATGAGATAGAGCTGCTTGCACTGAACAGAGACAAATGGCGAGATTTGATAAAATATCTTTAAAAGAAAACTGCTAGAACAAAAATTCAGATAGGAGAAGGAGTATCTTGGTCTACGCCCTATGGGCCGGCTACGGTTCGAAAGGTCAATAGATAGATAGATAGAAAGTAACTGCCCTATGGGCCGGCTAAAATATCTTTAGAAGGATAGAAAACTGCTAGAATACAAATTTAGATAAGAGAAAGTTACTGGGTCTATGCTCCATGGGCCGGCTACGGTTCGAAAGGTCAATAGATAGATAGATAGACTGCTCGTTATGACGACCCAGAAATGGCAATTTTGAGCTGCGCGCCATTCTTACAGTTACGCAGCACATTCAATAGCGTAGTGTGAGCGTCAAGATGCACAATTTTTACAAAAATCAACACGTTCAATTAAACAGTATGAACAATAAAGACGGGCACTTTGTTGATTGATAGAGCGGGGACAGAACAGATATGGGAATGCCCCGCCTGCAGTGAAGCCATTACGTTTCTAAAGTTTAAAGTCTAAAATCTAAAGTCTAAAATCTAAAATACAAAGTCTAAAGTCTAAAATCTAAAGTCTAAAATCTAAAGTCTAAAATCTAAAGTCTACATATCACAAAAGATAGCAACTATTCTTGGGTTGCTCAATTGGCGGTGTGCTTAACTTCAGCTTTCTCGTGGCAGAACGCTGTGTTTAGGAGTACAGGTTCGATCCCAGTTCGTGGTGTCTATTGTTCTCACTTATTTGTTGATGCATTTTTCCGAGCCCTGTAGACATAATAATGCCGCTTTATTTATTTGTTTTTCTCTTGCCCCAGAATATATTCCATTAATTATATATTGATCTATTATTATTGTTATGGCTATGAATCGGTCATAGTGTAGGATGGTTGTTTAAAGGTATCAAGACGTACCTGCAATGAATCATAGAAGGAAGAGGTGTGTTTACATTGTTTCCTTGAGTTATACTGCACATCTCTGTTGTACATCTACCATCTGATGTTAAGGTCGTCCTCATGTATTTGAATTCATTAATCTGTTTTAAATAAAAAAAGAAGAGTGAGACAGATCTTATCAGCAAGCTTGTTCAATCTATCATCATCAAGTGCCGGGCCTGCTGGCGTAGGTGATCATGTCTCTCCACAACTTTCGATCACAACAGTTATTTATCATTTCTGTTGTTGACCTTCTGTGCCAAGCCATTCTCTTAAGCTGTCTGGTATCTTTTCTCTTTGCTTCCCTCTATCTCTTCGTCCCTCAATTTTCCCTGTTGTTACAATATATTCCAGTTGTTCTCTTCTCATTACATGGCCACAAATGATGATTGTTTCTTCCTAATATTGGAAATTAGCTCTCTTTTTGCTTTGGCCTCTTTCAGAACGTTTTCATTACTCTTCTTAGCTCTCAATGGTATTCCCAACATTCTTCTGTAATACCACATTTCCACAGCCTCCAGTGATTTTCTTGTTTGTTGTCCTATTGTCCATGATTCACATCCATATGTTAAGACTGACTATACATAACATTTAAGAACTCTTTTCCTTTTTTCTATTGTCAAAAATGGATTGCAAAGTATCTTCCACATTTTCTTGAAAGCTGCTTTTGCCTGAGCCATTCTGCATCTCACCTCTGTTGTACATCTTCCATCTGAGGTTAACAAAGTTCCCAAATATTTAAATTCATTTACCTGTTTTAGTATTGTTCCACTTGTTCAAACTATACACAAAGCAAATCTTTCAAAACATCATAGAGATGCCCGGTCTAAACATTAATGGGAAGATAATCAATAACCTAAGATATGCTGATGATACTGTTCTACTAACACAAAATCCTAAAGATCTACAACAATTACTTAATGAAATAGACATGACAAGCAAAAAATGTGAATTAGATATAATATCAAAACGACTAAAACTATGATCATAAACAAAGATAATGCTCAAAACCTACAAGTGGATATCAAAGTTGAAGGAATAGACCTGGAGACAGTTCAGAACTACAACTACCTTGGAATACTATAACCAGTGATGGAAAATGTACAACTGAAATAAACAAAAGAATAGGTATGGCAAAAAGTAATTTTAATGTCATGAAAAATATACTAACATCAAAACAAATAACACAGGGCTAAAACTAAGAATAGCAAAATGTTATATCTTCTCAACAATCCTGTATGGTTCAGAAACATGGACATTAGACAAGAAAACAGAACAGAGAATTGAAGCCTTTGAAATGTGGATTTATAGAAGAATAGGTAGAATTGGATGGAAAGAAACGAAAACAAACGACGAAGTCTTAAAACAACTAAACATTAAAAGAGAACTACTAAATACAATTCAAACCCAAGACAAATGCGATTTTTGGGCCATGTTAAAAGACACAACAGCCTACTAAAAGTAATCCTGGAGGGGAAAATACAAGGTAAAAGAGGCAGAGGCAGACCAAGACTAACATGGACAAGTAACATCAAAAGATGGACAAGTCAGCCTATTACAACCTGCACCATCAAAGCAAAAGGCGTAGGCAGACCAAGACTAACATGGACAAGTAACATCAAAGATGGACAAGTCAGCCTATTACAACCTGCACCATCAAAGCAAAAGGCGGAGGCAGACCAAGACTAACATGGACGACATGGACGAATAACATCAAAAGATGGACAAGAGAAACTGCACCGTCAAAGCAAGAGACAGAGGCAGACCAAGACTAACATGGACGACATGGACGAGTAACATCAAAAGATGGACAAGTCAGCCTATTACAACCTGCACCATCAAAGCAAAGGCGGAGGCAGACCAAGACTAACATGGACGACATGGACGAGTAACATCAAAAGATGGACAAGACAAACTGCACCGTCAAAGCAAGAGACAGGGCAGAATAGCGGCCGTGGTAGTCAACCGTCTACTCGGAACAACACTCGTTAATGTTCTGTTTGAACACTGTTCCAACTACTTGAATTGCGCATTTAGGAGATGTCTTTCTCCTTTGTTGTGATGGATATTTTTATTATTTACTGCTGAGCTGCTGTCGAATCGAGTGGTTCATGGAAGTAGACCTGACTTCATTTGTTGGGACAGCGATTCGTGGTGCACGCTCTGAACACACGAAGTCTACACGAATTTGGCGCGGGTGAATAAAGGTTGTGTAGCCGGCGACGACCGTTATCAGAGACCTGGAGGTGTGAATCATGAGCTGCGCACCTTTTCCCCCCAGAACGCAACTCGTTCACTAGAATAGTATGAACGATCTTGATTAATTAACATTGTTGGTTTCTGGAATGGGGACGTAGCAGATTTAAATGTCCCGTTTACAGTGACGTCAATACGTTCTAAAGTCGAAATTCTTAATTTGTACTTTCCATCGCTAGAATATCAATCACTTGATAGAACTCATTTACATTCATAACGATTAGTGCAACGTCTTTAGTATACGTCCATTCGTTTATATAGTGGCAAGTCAACATCGTAGCTGTTGTTTAATCCTGGAATATCCGAGGCGCGGCGATAAGCGATAAGAAATTACATCATCGACCGTGGGCGAGCAACACCGGACGTTTGCAATAAGTTTCCAGCCCGACCTATCTTTATTACCTATTACCAGTTTCTGATCCACTCCAACTTGCTCGCGAGTCTATAAAAGAACGTTGCAATTAGTAGTCTGAAGAGGACAGTAATGTGCTGGGTTAATGCCAAGAGTGGTAAGTATGCCACACAAGTAAAATGCTGTATTCAAACGATGTGTTGCGTAGAGTAAGTGTAGCTATTTTGTGCCGAATAGATTGTAAGCTTTAGAGTCAATGCAGCAGGAGGTCGACATATGGAAGTCATGACCCAGGTGGACCCACCGCCCTTAGAGTGTCAAGAATCTAAAGGCCCAAAACACTTGTTGGACGGGTCCACTTCTGATGATCAGATTACCTCCTGCTGCTAAGCTCTGTATAAAGAGTTTCCTATTCATTAGTGTCTACCGATTCATATTCTTTGTATGTCATTTAAAGATCTTAGTCTAATCTCGACAACCTTGGACCAACTGTGCAATAAGTTCCAGAGAGTAGTCATTCAGTGGATACCATCACACTGTAAAATAAACACTGGAATGAACGCGCAGACAAATTAGCTAAAGAGGGAGGGAGATTACCACAAGAGAACCGTCCGCTCAGTTATGATGAAGCCAAATCCATCATAAAAGTCAGTTCCATGAAAAATGGAAACGAGAACACCCAAAGTATAACGAGAGGGATGGATACCACCAACTATCAAGGAGGGATCAAGTCATCTTACTTCGCCTACACACTGGCCACAACAGAATGAGAAACCACATGTTCACCAAACTCAAAATAGGAACTACCAGCCAATACCACTGTACACTGGACAATATGACAACAAAACATATTATACGTGATTGCCAACCAGTACACAGACCTGAGAAGGACAATGTGGTCCACACCCACATCCCTGGAAGAGAAACTATATGGGTCAACCGAATCACTTAAACAGCTGCCTTCATAAGAGAGTCTGGAATCCTACTCCGAATGAGCCATGATCGCAGAAGAAGAATAAGAATTTCATTGTACATATTAAATAGATCAGGTGACAACACAAACACTGGCCTAACCTCTTGTTTTATTTGTTGACATATACTCTTTTAATATTACGTTCATATGTCTGCTTTTTATTGCCAGTACATGTTTTTTTTTACTATCATGAGATCTTTGCAGCAAAAACATTTATTGATATTTATATTCAAATCTTAAGCGAATAAGAAAAAAATAATCATAACCACTACGGAGATTAAATGTGTTAGACGAATGGCAGGAAACAGACTGAGAGATAGAATCAGAAATGAAGAAATCAGAAATAAACTAGGAATAATTCCCGCCATATAATACATAAAAAAAAAAACAGATAAATGGTTTGGTCATGTTACAACGCAGAAAGATCAAAACCCAACAAGCCTTCAATAAACGTTGCGAGAACACCAGACCCAAGGGCCGACCATGACAAAAAGATGGATCGATGGAATATTAGAAACTCTAGAAACATAACAGCAGCACAGACCAACAGAAGAGGAAAATGCCGCAAATTATATCTCCCCTCGACGCTGAAAGGCATATGAGGAAAGAAAGGAAAATAAATAGAAAAAGAAAAAAGAACCAGCAATCAAACATTTAATTTCTGTGCATCAGATTCAATCATCGAATTAAATTTCATGATTTCAATCAATCGTGTTTGTTTATACAGGGGATAGTACTCTTGTTTCACAATTTAAATATTTAACAGCTGTTATTATATTAGATGGGAGATGCACCACAGAAATAAAAAGCAGAATAGCTCAGGCCAAAATAACATTTCAGAAAATGAAAAATATCTTATGCAACAAATCTATGTCAATAAAAATGAGAAAGAGAGTTCATCGGTGCTATATAGAAACAATTCTGACCTATGGAAGCGAATCATGGACAGTAGACAAACAAATGAAAAGACGATTAGAGGCCACAGAGATGGGATTTCTCAGAAGAATGTTGAAAGTTCCCTGGACAGCTAAAAAGACGAATGAGGAAGTTCTCAAAGTGGCCAACACAAAAAGGGAGCTCCTAAAAAACATCAGAAAGAAGCAATCAACATTTTTCGGGCACATCATGAGAAGAGGAAAGCTGGAATACTTGGTTACAACTGGCAAAATAAAAGGAAAGAGAGATCGCGGACGACAAAGAGAGAAAATACTGGATAGCTTGGTGTCATGGCATGGAAAACAGTCAACAACAGAACTGATACAATGTACTGTAGATAGAAGATTGTGGAGAGACATGATCGCCTACGCCAACCAGTATGACACATGATGATGATGATTAAATTATAACACAGGGATGCGACAGTGAAAAACATATCCAGGATTTAGATCGGAAATTAAATGCCTTTGATAACAAATGTCTAGGATCTGAAACCAGAGTTCTTAAATGTAATGTTGATCCAGTCTTAACATATGGATGTGAATCATGGACAATATGAGAACAGACAAAGTCACTGGAGCGTGTAGAAATGTGGTTTTACAGAAGAATGTTGAGAATACCATGAACAGCTAAGAAGAGTAATGAAGAGGTTCTGAGAGAGGTCAAAACAAAAAGAGAGCTAATTCCCAATATTAGGAAGAAACAATCATCATTTTTTTTGGCCATGTAATGAGAAGGGAACAACTGGAATATATTGTAACAACTGGGAGAATTGGGAAGGGGGTTGGGGGGGGGGGGGGACAAAGAGATAGAGGTAAACATAGAGAAAAGTTAACTGACAACTTAAGAGAATGGCTTGGCAGAAGGTCAACAACAGAAATGATAAATAAGTATCGAGATCGAGAGTTATAGAGAGACATGATCCCTTACGCAAGCAGGCATGACACTTGATGATGATAATCTCAAACATAAGCTGGAAAGAAAACATTACAAATGAACAGATAAGAGATGAATCAAAACAAGAATACGTGTCGAGCTTTATAAGAAGAAGGAAATACATCGGTCATGTGCTGAGAATGAATGAAGAAATACATCGGTCATGTGCTGAGAATGAATGAAGAAATACATCGGTCATGTGCTGAGAATGAATGAAGAAATACATCGGTCATGTGCTGAGAATGAATGAAGAAATACATCGGTCATGTGCTGAGAATGAATGCAGAAATACATCGGTCATGTGATGAGAATGAATGAAGAAATACATCGGTCATGTGCTGAGAATGAATGAAGAAATACATCGGTCATGTGCTGAGAATGAATGAAGAAATACATCGGTCATGTGCTGAGAATGAATGAAGAAAGACTTCCCCGTCAGGCATTCCTGTGGAAACCATTTGGTAAAAGAAAACAGGGCAGACCAAGAGAACCGGTACACATAACAATTACTAGGTAAAGCTCAACCATGGGAACTAAGGAACAACCAAGAACTACAAGAACTACCAAGAACTACAAGAACTACCAAGAACTACAAGAACTACCAGAACTACAAGAACTACCAAGAACTACCAGAACTACAAGAACTACCAAGAACTACCAGAACTACCAAGAACTACAAGAACTACCAAGAACTACAAGAACTACAAGAACTACAAGAACTACCAAGAACTACAAGAACTACCAAGAACTACAAGAACTACAAGAACTACCAGAACTACCAGAACTACAAGAACTACCAAGAACTACAAGAACTACCAGAACTACAAGAACTACAAGAACTACCAAGAACTACAAGAACTACAAGAACTACAAGAACTACCAAGATCTACAAGAACTACAAGAACTACCAAGAACTACCAAGAACTACCAGAACTACCAGAACTACAAGAACTACCAAGAACTACAAGAACTACCAAGAACTACCAGAACTACAAGAACTACCAAGAACTACCAGAACTACAAGAACTACAAGAACTACCAAGAACTACAAGAACTACCAGAACTACAAGAACTACCAGAACTACAAGAACTACCAAGAACTACCAGAACTACAAGAACTACCAAGAACTACAAGAACTACAAGAACTACAAGAACTACCAAAACTACCAAGAACTACCAGAACTACACGAACTACAAGAACTACCAAGAACTACCAGAACTACACGAACTACAAGAACTACCAAGAACTACCAAGAACTACCAAGAACTACCAAGAACTACCAAGAACTACCAGAACTACACGAACTACAAGAACTACCAAGAACTACCAAGAACTACCAAGAACTACCAGAACTACACGAACTACAAGAACTACAAGAACAACCAAGAACTACCAAGAACTACAAGAACTACCAAGAACTACCAAGAACTATAAGAACTACAAGAACCAGCAGCAAATCGTTAATCGTGGAGAACTATGACACTTCCACTCCCCCACCCTTTTTTCCCTATGTGCCATCTTCGGTCCGAGAGGAAAATGAATGAAGAAATTAATGAAATTATTGAAAGTACTTAAACATTTCGGGAGCCGCGATAGCTCAGTGGTTAGTGAACTGGACTACCACGGACAAGGGGTAGGGTTCGATCCCAACCGACGGCTTCCAGGTTCACCCAGCCTTAAATGGGTACCGCATTTTTTTTCTGGGAAAGTAAAGCAGCACGGGCGTAATACTGACCACATTACCCCAAAAATCATGTGCTGAAGGTCTGTAAAATGTATGGTCACTAACACCCTATTCCCTATACGCCACTTGGCGTGACGGGGGCTCTTTACTTTTTTACATAAACATATCCGAGTGGAAATAACTTTTGTAATTTCAATTGAAGGGCAGTTTTCATGTGAACACCGGGTGGTAAAAGAAAACACGGAAGACAAAAAGAAACTATAAGAAGAACAATTAACAGAGAGGGTTCAGCTATTGGCTTAATGACAAGACAAGACCTGGTCGTGAGTCGTTAGCTATTGGGGGTTAGAGTTTCTGTCTTTGGGATGTCTTCGACTCAAAGGTGGAAAAAATTAACCAACCAACCAACTAACAAACCAACCAACCAACCAACCAACTAAACTAAGTAACTGATTGATTAACTCACTAACTAGATAGCTACCTAAGCTAGCTAACTAGTTAACTAACCAACCAAAAAAGTAACTAACTAAACAACTCACAAGCTAACTAGCTAACTAACCAACTAACAAGCTAATTATTTAACTAACTAACCAACCAACAAGATAACTAACTTATTAATTAACAAACCAACAAGCTAACTAACCAACCAACAAGCTAACTAACCAACCAACAAGCTAACTAACAAACCAACAAGCTAACTAACCAACCAACAAGCTAACTAACAAACCAACTAGCTATTTAACAAACCAACATGCTAACTAACCAACCAACAAGATAACTAACTTATTAACTTATTAATTAACAAACCAACAAGCTAACTTACCAACCAACAAGCTAACTAACTTATTAACTTATTAATTAACAAACCAACAAGCTAACTTACCAACCAACAAGCTAACTTACCAACCAACAAGCTAACTAACTTATTAACTTATTAATTAACAAACCAACAAGCTAACTTACCAACCAACAAGCTAACTAACCAATCAACTAGCTATTTAACAAACCAACATGCTAACTAACCGACCACTAAGCTAACTTACCACCAACCAACAAGCTAACTAACAAACCAACTAGCTATTTAACAAACCAACATGCTTACTAACTAACCAACAAGATAACTAACTTATTAACTTATTAATTAACAAACCAACAAGCTAACTTACCAACCAACAAGCTAACTAACCAACCAACAAGCTAACTAACAAACCAACTAGCTATTTAACAAACCAACATGCTAACTAACCAACCAACAAGATAACTAACTTATTAACTTATTAATTAACAAACCAACAAGCTAATTTACCAACCAACAAGCTAACTAACTTATTAACTTATTAATTAACAAACCAACAAGCTAATTTACCAACCAACAAGATAACTAACTTATTAACTTATTAATTAACAAACCAACAAGCTAATTTACCAACCAACAAGCTAACTTACCAACCAACAAGCTAACTAACTTATTAACTTATTAATTAACAAACCAACAAGCTAATTTACCAACCAACAAGCTAACTAACTTATTAACTTATTAATTAACAAACCAACAAGCTAACTTACCAACCAACAAGCTAACTAACCAACCAACTAGCTATTTAACAAACCAACATGCTAACTAACCAACCAACAAGATAACTAACTTATTAACTTATTAATTAACAAACCAACAAGCTAATTTACCAACCAACAAGCTAACTAACTTATTAACTTATTAATTAACAAACCAACAAGCTAATTTACCAACCAACAAGATAACTAACTTATTAACTTATTAATTAACAAACCAACAAGCTAATTTACCAACCAACAAGCTAACTTACCAACCAACAAGCTAACTAACTTATTAACTTATTAATTAACAAACCAACAAGCTAATTTACCAACCAACAAGCTAACTAACTTATTAACTTATTAATTAACAAACCAACAAGCTAACTTACCAACCAACAAGCTAACTAACCAACCAACTAGCTATTTAACAAACCAACATGCTAACTAACCGACCATAAGCTAACTAACTTAATAACTAACTAGCCAACTAGCTAACTAACCAAGTAACAAGAGACTTAAGAACTAACTAATCAAATAACAAGCTAACTAGCTAATTAACCAACTAAAAAGTTAACTAACTATCTAACCACATAATCAATTCAGAGGAAGAGCTATGTTTACAGCACTCAGAAAAAATCACAAAGAATCAACAGGAAAAAACAAAGAACAATATATGGGCCGAAGCTGGATCGAACCCGTACTCAGTGGCACAGCGCCTTGCCACGAAAAGCCAAACGCTAGGGAACACTGCCACTCAGCTAACTTAAAAAAAATAGCTATCGTGGACAATGTCTTACACGCAGGTGTTCTCATGACTATAGCATAAGGTTGCGATCACAGCTCGGAAATACATTGTGTATCTGTATTTTTCCTGTTAAGACAAGTATCTCCCGGATAGGGTAGGGCTGAATACTTGCGTTGCAGACAAACATTTGGGACGAAACAGCACGAATAGTAGTTTCCAGTAGTTTAGACTGGAGACAAATAATAATAAATGAATATTATTATAGAGGGGAAACTTCCGAGGCGATAATCAGCGAATCAATTCAGAGGAAGAGGTATGTTTGCAGCACTCGGAAAAAATAACTAATCACTTAACAAGCTAACTAACTAAATAATTAACTTGCTAACTAGCCAGCAAATACGTTAACTAACTAAATAATTAACTTGCTAACTAGCCAGCAAATAAGCTAACTAACTAAATAATTAACTTGCTAACTAGCCAGCAAATAAGCTAACTAACTAAATAATTAACTTGCTAACTAGCCAGCAAATACGTTAACTAACTAAATAATTAACTTGCTAACTAGCTAGCAAATACGTTAACTAACTAAATAATTAACTTGCTAACTAGCCAGCAAATGAGCTAACTAACTAAATAATTAACTTGCTAACTAGCCAGCAAATAAGCTAACTAACTAAATAATTAACTTGCTAACTAGCCAGCAAGTAAGCTAACTAACTAAATAATTAACTTTCTAATTAGCCAGCAAATAAGCTAACTAACTAAATAATTAACTTGCTAACTAGCCAGCAAATGAGCTAACTAACTAAATAATTAACTTGCTAACTAGCCAGCAAATAAGCTAACTAACTAAATAATTAACTTGCTAACTAGCCAGCAAATAAGCTAACTAAATATTTAACTTGCTAACTAGCCAGCAAATGAGCTAACTAACTAAATAACTAACTTGCTAACTAACCAACCAATAAGCTAACTAACTGAATAACTAAAGACCTAAGAAACCAACCAATAAGTTAGCTGACTGAATAGTTAATTATACAACTAATCAACCAATAATCTAACTAACTAACTAGCTAACTATGATGGAGACTGCATCTAACTTTCTTTGTTTGGGAGATAAGTTAGTAATTCGGATGATTCCACTGGCACGGGCGGTTGAGCAATTATGGATTTTAATTCGTTTGCAGTGATACCGGGGCCTTCCATAACCATAACTATCTAGCTAACCAACAAATTAGTTGAACAAAATAACTAACAAACTATTTAATTCACCAACTAGTAAAAAAAATAATCTAATTCACCAACTAACTAACTAACTAACTAACTAACTAGCTAACAAAATAACTAACAAACTATCTAATTAACCAACTAACTATCTAGCTAACAAAATAACTAACAAATTATCTAATTCACCAACTAAACTAGCTAACAAAATAACTAACAAACTATCTAATTCACCAACTAACTAACTAGCTAACAAAATAACTAACAAACTATCTAATTCACCAACTAACTAACTAACAAAATAACTAACAAATTATCTAATTCCCCAACTAACTAGCTAACAAATTATCTAATTCACCAAATAACTAACAAAATAACTAACAAACTATCTCATTCACCAACTAACTAGCTAGCTAACAAAATAACTAACAAACTATTTAATTCACCAACTAGTAAAAAAAAAACAATCTAATTCACCAACTAACTAACTAGCTAACAAAATAACTAAGAAATGATCTAATTCACCAACTAACTAGCTAACAAAATAACTAACAAATTATCGAATTCACCAACTAAATAACTAGCTAACAAAATAACTAACAAATTATCTAATTCACCAACTAACTAACTAGCTAACAACACAACTAACAAATTATCTAATTCACCAACTAACTAACTAGCTAACAAAATAACAAACAAATTATCTAATTCACCAACTAACTAGCAAACACAATAACTAACAATTTATCTAATTCACCCACTAACTAGCTAACAAAATAACTAACAAACTATCTAATTCACCAACTAACTAACTAGCTAACAAAATAACTAACAAACTATCTAATTCACCAACTAACTAACTAAACAACTGACTGACTAATTAGTTGATTAACTATCTAACTAACTAATTAATTTACTCAACTTTCTAATTAAACAGATCACACAGATGTTTAAATTGAACTATTTGTACTGTATCACCTCCGAAAGGTTACCAAATTGAACGCTAATTATACAAGCTCAGAAAATACACCAAACATGTAATTTCATCCATATTTTTGCTACATATGTTTCACTTCGATCACCCTTTCCCTTCTTTGCATTCTCTTCTCAAAACATGACCTGTTTGGTTACATATCAGTATATTCGCAGCCTCGATTCTGTTTCCTTGTTGCTAGGTAACTAGTGTATATTGCACCACAGGTTAATGCAGTACTCAATAGTGTAAGAGATATCTCCCAAATTTGGCTAATTTGCCAGTAGCTGTATAATAAAATATTCCGCGTTATATAAAAATGATTAGATATCGATCTCAAAGTAGAGTTATTTGTGGCAGGGGATCTCAAAGTTGGCGGTGTCAGGTGTGTTCGGGATGTAGGAATGTTAGTTTAGTCTAACAAAGCAAGCCCTCATGTGGGGAAACAACAGGTAAGAGGAAAAGAGGCCGACCCAGAGAGACACCGAGGAGAATATTTGTCAGAGAGGAAAGAACAGCAGGAATCGGCTCCCTCAGTGAGATAGAGTTGCTTGCACAGAACAGAGACAAATGGTGAGATTTATTAATGATCTTTACAAGGATTGAAAACTGCTAGAATAAAATTTAGATAAGAGAAAGATTATCTGGGTCTATGCCCCATGGGCCGGTTACGGCTCGGAAGGTAGAATGATAGCTAGATAGATGGATGGATGGATGGAGGGAGGGAGGGAGGGAGGGAGGGATGGATGGATGGAGGGAGGGAGGGTTGGTTGTGTTACAATTTCTTTATTTGATCACTTATACTCATCCTTGTTGTTGATTGCGCTATTGGACGCGTGAAAAATGGCGGTTTGTTTACGCCGGTCTGTCGTCAAGGACGCGTAATTCATTTAATTTGTGAGAGTCTCACAGTGTATCCGCGTGCTGCAGAGCTATTTACTGGAGTTGGCCAGTTTATAACGTGGAAACGGGTTCTGGACCGTGCGACTGAGTAAGTGCACGTGAGTCTGGACCATCCACAGCATTGACGTTCAGCGACTAAATCATCTATGATACTATGACGACTGTAAGTATTCAGATGCAGCCCACACGACAACATCGAAGAGGGAAAACACGACAAGGCAAGCGTGGTGGCATTAAACTGTCGAAGTGTGAGAGGTTAGGCCTAAAGTATGTGCGCGTTACTTATTGGAATTGTGGGTCCTTAAATCAACGACAGCCCATTCTTGATAAGCTACTGTGCGGCGCCGATATAATGGTTTTGCAAGAAACTCTTCTTGGTGACAGGACAGTAAGTACTCCTGGCTTTCATTGTTTTTACAATAGACGACACCTTGGGCAGGCCATCCTTGTGCGCAACAACATGGTGGCAGCTGAGGTTGATATGTCTGCATGGGACAGTGCAGAATTGCAGGTACATGCGGTTAGGGTGCAGACCCCAGTTCCTTTCATGGTTGTAAATGTGTACGCCTGTAATGGGAAGGTGGACACACAACAATGGCAAAATCTCTTCGAGTTCCATGAAGAGAACGTCATTTTCTGCGGAGACTTTAATGCTAGAGGAAACCAGTGGGGTAACGTCATAACCAACAAGCAGGGAGAAAACCTAGAGAACGCACTAGTGTCAGTTGATTTAGTGTGCTTGAATGATGGAAGGGCAACAAGAATGGCCACTCGAACAGGGGAGCAAGAGACAAACGACCAAGACATGGGAGAAAGCCAGAAGGAATGGAAGAACACAACTTGAGCTCGTGATGCGTCTAAAAATAGAGGTCGACCAAAAAATGATGCACTTTAAACTGTGTGCTAAGCAGGTTGAGGATGCCAAATGGGATGACTTCTGTAAAAAAGTGTGCTCAGAAAAATTGCTAGCCACATTCTGGCGCCTTCATCAGGGCATGAATGGCACAACACGACACAGAGGCATACCAGACTTTCAGAGCACAGGCCGGATATGGCACAAATCAGATGAGAGCAAAGGGAAGGCCCTGCTTGCCCGCTACATTGAGCAGACGGGCCAAAGAAATGAGGCTGTAAGAATGAGGATACGGGGATCGCTGTAAAAATTGTGTAAGGATGTAGTGCTGGAAGAAAAACTCACAATCACAACCGATACCATTCACACGACACTTAAAAGGTCACACAACACTGCTCCTGGTCCAGATGGTGTTCGGTACGATGACATAAGCGATTTAGCTGACGACGACTTGACAAAATTGGCCAGTGAGTTAATGCCAGCATTCGGAGGGGCGAGATTAAGGAGGAGTGGCTACACAGCTACTTACTACTGCTACCGAAGCCAAACAAGGACCATTCTCAGATCAGTGCCTACAGAATCATCACAATGCAGAACACTGCGGGCAAGTTGCTGGAGAAAATAGTTGCCTGTGTCCTCACCTGTCACCTTGAACAGAAACGTGCATTCCCACCCAAACTCGGTGGTTATAGATATAACAAAGAGACATGGCTCAATGCGGCAGTCTTTGCCTATGACGTCTTCGAAGGCTTCCACAGACGAGAGGAGACATGTGCTGCTGCTATAGATCTGGAGGATGCATACAACAGGGTACCATTTGAATATCTCATGATTATGCTCCTCAAACTGGCGGTGCACCCCTTCCTCATTAGATGGATCGCCGCGGCACTGTTTCAGAGGAAGGTGATACTCAGATGTGGAAGTTGGTCTTCCGAGCCAACATCCATTTGTCCTGGGCTGCCACAAGGCTCACCATTGTCACCAGTTCTATTTAACGTGTACACAATAACGATCACGGAACGACAGCTGGATGGGAGGGGAAGAACTATGACTTTTGCTGATGATATTCTGGTATATCGACAGAGAAGGGACAGACGGGGAATCGCCTCCACAATGCAAGACGAACTCGATCGCATTTCTTCCTGGTGTAGGGTTTCAGGTGCCTTGGTTAATCCTAATAAAGCATTAGTTTCATGGTTCTCCCTTAACAATCATATCGTTAATACGACCACACCGGCAGTACGAATGGGAGCTGATGAGGTGACCAGGGACAAGTTGATGACATACCTCGGAGTTAAGTTTGATCGCAGCCTGTGTTTTCGGGACCACGTCGACCATGTGATAACAAAATCCCGCAAAGGATTAGCCTCCTTGAAGGTCATGGCAGCTGCCAACATCGAGCAGAGGCTACTTACTCTTCTGTCCCAGGGACTGGTCCTCGCACCAATCGAGTATGCCCTGGCAATTCTTACTGTCAGTACGACTCAAATTGATAGGCTGGAGAACATACAAAATGAAGCCATGCACATTATCCTGGATGTACGAGGGACACTCCCTGTGTAGCAATGAGGTATCTTCTTGACTTTCCAACCATGGATGACAGAATCAAGATCTGGAGAGCACGAGCATACCTGAAGATTAGTACAGATACAGAGCATCCATAGCACCACGTGCTCAACACAGGGAAAGGTGCCAGACTAAAAAGAGGCAAATCATGGGTGGGCCGAGCAGAAGATGTCATCAAACAGGTCTGTGGGCTTACCAATATCAGCGTTGGTGAGGAGTGGATACCGGTGCCTACGTCATTCAAGGAGACTTTCTCGTGTATTGTCACACTCGACAGGAAAAGTAGGGAACAGAACCCGGTCGTGGTCAATGCTGAGGTCAACGGTCTCATCTGCGATAACACCGATGAGAAAGATGCAGTCATCTATACAGACGGATCTGTAAGGCGACACCAAAGGAGTGCATGGGCATTTACAGCACGCTCGGCAGGCAGAATAGTCAAGGAAGACAGTGGTGCATACGTCATGACCACGAGTAGCATGACAATGGAGGTGATGGCAGTGACCAAGGCATTCATATGGTTAGAGTCACAAGACTACACCCACGCATGTATACTAAGTGATTCGATGAGCATGATAAAAAAAAAGTGGAGGCAGGCTCTGTACGCATGCACTGGTAGAGTCGTTGCAGAAATCAAAAATACGTAAGGTCACCTTTGTCTATGTCCCTGGACATGCGGGAGTTCAGTGAAATGAAAGGGCGGACGGGTTGGCTAGCTGTGCTGTCGTTGAGGACGCGCAACCAATGGATCGGGCGGACATCATCAATGCCCTCCAAGATGCGGGAAGAGCACAGGACTTCGACAAACACAGATCCACGTCACTTCTTCGGATGATGGAAATGGGAGTTAAGATGGGCACAGCCAGAAATGAGAAACTTAGTGGCCGTGTAAGAAGACTTATCAACCAACATAGAACTGGAGTCGTCAGTCGCTGGACACTGAGGGAATTGCTGAGGAGGGGATCTGAGCATCTATGGACATGTTCGGAGTGGAATGATGATGACCCACTAATAACTCAATAACTCAATGGGTGAATGGTTTAATGGATGGGTGGTTTAATGGATGGATGGTTTAATGGATGGATGGTTTAATGGATGGATGGTTTAATGGATGGATGGTTTAATGGATGGATGGTTTAATGGATGGATGGTTTAATGGATGGATGGTTTAATGCATTGATGGATGGATGGATGGTTGGTTTAATGGATGGATGGTTTAATGGATGGATGGTTTAATGGATGGATGGTTTAATGGATGGATGGTTGGTTTAATGGATGGATGGTTTAATGGATGGATTTATGGTTGGTTTAATGGATGGTATGACGGACGGACGGAGTGTAGTCTTTCTTTTCTTTTTCCTTGTCACAGCAGTTTATCATTGATATTTTAGTGGGAAGGCAAATTAGCATCCCAGCATCCCAGCAGCAGAGCTGGAAGTTGTCAGCGACCCATAGCTGATGGCTTTATGCCAGGATCGGTGAACCAGAACTATTCAGACCCTACTCCACGTCTCCGCTGTGCCTCCAGTAACAGACTAACATGCCTAGTTTGGCCAAGCGAGTAGGGATTGAAGAGGGAAGACAACCCGGTACTAAAAAATAACATGGTGAAGTCGGAGGTGTTGGGCTGCAAGGCGCAAATATCGTAGATTTACTGTAAACTACAACACAACGATGACACGCCCACTTAACTTCTTCTTAAGGGCGGAAGACGAGAGGGTGTATTCCTTCAGTCAACACCTGAACGCAAGCAAACATATCTTAACAGTTTTGAATATTTCTTGATAAAAATATCGTATTATTAATCTTCTTTCGACTTCTAGAGAGCATCATCATCATCATGTACCTTGCCGGTTGGTGTAGGCGATCATGTCCCTCCACAATCTTCTATCTACAGTGCATCGTATCAGTTCTGTTGTTGACTGTTTTCCATGCCATGACACCAAGCTATCCAGTATTTTCTCTCTTTGTCGTCCGCGATCTCTCTTTCCTTTTATATCACCAGTTGTAACCAAGTATTCCAAATTTCATCTTCTCATGATGTGCCCGAAAAATGTTGATTGCTTCTTTCTGATGTTTTTTAAGAGCTCCCTTTTTGTGTTGGCCTCTTTGAGAACTTCCTCATTGCTCTTTTTATCTGTCCAGGGAGCTTTCAACATTCTTCTGATAAATCCCATCTCTGAGGCCTCTAACCGTCTTTTCATTTGTTTGTCTACTGTCCATGATTCGCTTCCATAGGTCAGAATTGGTTCTATATAGCACCGATGAACTCTCTTCTAGAGATCAAGGTAGAAATAATCTTTCTGTCTTTCTTCCTTTATACTTCAAAGAAAAAGAAAAATTGACAAATGATCTTCTTTCTATTTAAAAATTGTTTTATTATTTCTTGGATGAAGAGAGCGAGTGGATCTTAATGTTGACTAGGATGATCAAAGAGGCGAAGATTATCAAAGACCTTCTTTAACTCAACCGTGAGGATGCGAAAAGTTTCATTTTTTCTGGGAAATTAGTTAACGAAGTGAAAGTAGCTGTGATTAGGAGGGCAAAGAAGGTTAGTTAATAGGAATAGGGGATCATGTAATTAATGTTTGTATACGTTTTATAATTAGGAGCGTGGTGTAAAGTGAGATAGAAAGAGGATGTTCAGTGAGATAGAAGCAGGATGTTCAGTGAGGTGGTAGTAAGATGTTCAGTGAGATTGTAGTAAGATGCTCAGTGAGGTAGTAGTAAGATGTTCACTGAGGTTGTAGTAAGATGTTCAGTGAGGTAGTAGTAAGATGTTCACTGAGGTTGTAGTAAGATGTTCAATGAGGTTGTAGTAAGATGTTCAGTGAGGTTGTAGTAAGATGCTCAGTGAGGTTGTAACAAAATGTTTAGTGAGGTTGTAGTAAGATGTTCACTGAGGTTGTAACAAAATGTTTAGTGAGGTTGTAACAAGATGTTCAGTGAGGTTGTAGTAAGATGTTCAGTGAGGTTGTAGTAAGATGTTGAGTGAGGTTGTAGTAAGATGTTCAGTGAGGTTGTAGTAAGATGTTCAGTGAGGTTGTAGTAAGATGTTCAGTGAGGTTGTAGTAAGATGTTCAGTGAGGTTGTAGTAAGATGTTCAGTGAGGTTGTAGTAAGATGCTCAGTGAGGTTGTAGTAAGATGTTCAGTGAGGTTGTAGTAAGATGCTCAGTGAGGTTGTAGTAAGATGTTCAGTGAGGTTGTAGTAAGATGTTCAGTGAGGTTGTAGTAAGATGTTCAGTGAGGATGTAGTAAGATGTTCAGTGAGGTTGTAGTAAGATGTTCAGTCAGGTTGTAGTAAGATGTTGAGTGAGGTTGTAGTAAGATGTTCACTGAGGTTGTAACAAGATGTTCAGTGAGGTTGTAGTAAGATGTTGAGTGAGGTTGTAGTAAGATGTTGAGTGAGGTTGTAGTAAGATGTTGAGTGAGGTTGTAGTAAGATGTTGAGTGAGGTTGTAGTAAGATGTTCAGTGAGGCTGTAGTAAGATGTTGAGTGAGGTTGTAGTAAGATGTTGAGTGAGGTTGTAGTAAGATGTTGAGTGAGGTTGTAGTAAGATGTTCAGTGAGGTTGTAGTAAGATGTTAGTTATGGTTATGGAAGGCCCCGGTATCACTGAAAATGAATTAAAATACACAATTGCTCAACCGCCCGTGCCAGTGGAATCATCCGGATTAATACCTCATCTCCCGAAAAAAGAAAGGTAGCTGCAGCCCCCATCATAGCAGTCTCGGCACACGTCAAAAGACACAATGCGAAACCGCACGGAAAGTGAGCACAGCCATCTGTTCCCGTCATACGATATCATCATTGATCATTAGCAATCGAAATACCGAAACATGATCTCAACGGATGAAACGCACAGCTCACGGTGTGCACAGATCACTTAACTCAGTAGCTCCTGCAACAAGCCGGACTTGGAATATAATGAAACTGCAACAAGCAACACTTTTCAGACATAGCCTTTAATGGTTCCTGCCGCCTATCCACCATATTGACCGGAAGTTCCCGTCAGTACTGATAAAAAAGATGGCGTTGGTTATCTACAACTAAGTGACCAAAATAAGTAAACAGAGAAAAATAAATAAAATAGGAAATAATACAAGATAATTAAAAGGGTAATGCGAATCAATTAAGATGAAGAGGTATGTTTACAGCACTCGGAAAAAATGACAAATAATCAACAACAGTGCTGTAAACATATCTCTTCCTCTGAATTGATTCGCTGATTATCGCCTCGGAAGTTTCCCTCTGTAATAATATTCATTTATAATTTGTCTCCAGTTAAAAGGGTAACAGAACAAGACGATTAAAACAAGTAATAAAACAAGACAATAAAAATAAGAAATGAATAAGAAAACCAAGAGAAATGGCAGAACAAGACAACAAAATATATTTTGCAGAACAAGGCAATTAAAATAAGTATGAGAACAAAGCAGTTAAAATAAGCATGAGAACAAAACAATTAAAATAAACAAAAGAACAAGAGAATTAAAATAAACAAAAGAACAAGACAATTAAAATAAACAAAAGAACAAGACAATTAAAACAAACAAAAGAACAAGACAATTAAAATAAACAAAAGAACAAGACAATTAAAATAAACAAAAGTACAAGACAATCAAAATAAAAAAAGAACAAGACAATTAAAATAAATAAGAAAACAAGACAGTTAAAATAAGTAAGAGAACAAGGCAATTACAATAAATAAGAGAAGAAGACAGTTAAAATAAATAAGGGAACAAGACAGTTAAAATAAGTAAGAGAACAAGGCAATTAAAATAAATAAGAGAACAAGACAGTTAAAATAAGTAAGAGAACAAGACAATTAAAATAAATAAGAGAACAAAACAGTTAAAATAAGTAAGAGAACAAGACAATTAAAATAAATAAGAGAACAAGACAATTAAAATAAATAAGAGAACAAGACAATTAAAATAAATAAGAGAACAAGACAATTAAAATAAATAAGAGAACAGGACAATTTAAATAAGCAAGAGAACAAGACAATTAAAATAAACAAGAGAACCAGACAATTTAAATAAGCAAGTGAACAAGACAATTTAAATAAACAAAAGAACAAGACAATTTAAATATAAAAAAAAAACATGACAATTAAAAATAGGTACAGGAACAAAACAACTGCAATAAACACTACCATTTTTTCTTGATGAAGATTGGACCAGAACAAGATTAATTTTAAAAAAAAATAACAAGACAATTTTTTACAAGGGAACTGAAATAAATAATGAAACAAGACAACAAAACGAGTAAGAGAATAATGCAACTAAAATAATGAACAGAACAGGATAATAAAAACATCAACTGATAAAGGCAGAGAACATAAATAACTTTCATTTTTTTAATGAAATTCCTTGCCAGTTAAGACAGGCCAGGTAATAGCGGATGTTTTATGGCAGTACTTCCTGGCACATGCTTGTTGTTTACATTTGATTGGTTGTATACAATCTCGAGCTGTTTTCTGATTGGCTGGCTGGGAGGGGGAGTGGTTTGAGAATGTGGTTAGGTGGTTGGTTGAGTGAATGGTGGAGTAGATGGTCGATTTAGTGGTTAGCTGGTTAGTTCTTCGCTTTCTGGAAGTCACGTGATGACTACTAAGGAATGGATACTGTCCTTTGTCAATCTACTTAACTTTTTCCGGAGACAAATAATAATAAATGAATATTATTATAGAGGGAAACTTCCGAGGCGATAATCAGCGAATCAATTCAGAGGAAGAGGTATGTTTACAGCACTCGGAAATAATTAGTGAACTGGACTACAACGGACAAGGGGTAGGGTTCGATCCCAACCGACGGCTTCCGGGTTCACCCAGCCTTAAATGGGTACCGGATTTTTTCTGGGAAAGTAAAGTAGCACGGGCGTAATACCGACCACATTACCCCAAAAATCATGTGCTGAAGGTCTGTAAAATATAGGGTCACTAACACCATATTTCCCTATACGCCACTTGGCGTGACGGGGGTACTTGACTTTTACTTACTCGGAAAAAATGACAAATAATCAACAACACAAAAAAATATGGACCAAAGCAGGATCGAACCCGTACTCAGTGGCACAGCGCCTTGCCACGAAAAGCCAAACGCTAGGGAACACTGCCACTCAGCTGTACGTTTAGCCGCATAGAGCGTCACTCGCTATTTGATTTGTGTAAACTGTCATCAACCTGATTCTTTTTTTTTTAGTCTGGATCTTGTATCATCTTGCTATTGGTGAAATCTGGTACCTTGTTTAATTATCTTAACGATGTAGATATCATAGATTTAGTGATCATCATCAACAAGTACCGGGCCTGCTGGCGTAGGTGATCATGTCTCTCCATAATTTTCGATCACGACAGTTATCTATCATTTCTGTTGAACTTCTGCCAAGCCATTGGTTATTGGTTATGGAAGGCCTCGGTATCACTGCAAACGAATTAAAATCCATAATTGCTCAACCGTCCGTGCCAGTGGAATCATCCGAATTACTAACTCATCTCCCAAACAAAGAAAGGTAGCTGTAGTCCCCATCGTAGCAGTCTCAGCACACGCCAAAAGACATACGGGCGAAACCGCGCAGAAAGTGACCAAGCCATTCCCTTAAGCTATCTGGTATCTTTTCTCTTTGCTTCCCTCTATCTCTTGGTCCCTCAATTTTCCCAGTTGTTACAATATATTCCAGTTGTTCTCTTCTCATTACATGGACAAAAAATGATGACTGTTTCATCCTAATATTGGAAATTAGCTCTCTTTTTCTTTGGCCTCTTTCAGAACGTTTTCATTACTCTTCTTAGCTGTCCATGGTATTCTCAACATTCTTCTGTAAAATCGCATTTCTACAGACTCCAAGTGATTTTCTTGTCTGTTGTCCATGATTCACATCCATATGTTAAGACTGGCTCTACATAACATTTAAAAACTCTTTTTATTGTTTCTGTTGTCAAAAATGGATTGCACAGTATCTTCCTCATTTTTTAGAAAGCTGCTTTTGCCTGAGCCATTCTTCATCTCACCTCTATTGTACATCTTCCATCTGAGGTTAACAAAGTTCCCATATATTTATATTCATTTACCTGTTTTAATATTGTCCCACTTGTCTCTATTTTGCACTGAGGTGATGTCTTTTTCTTTGTTTTTACCATTACTTCTGTCTTTTTGCTATTAATGCTGATACCTTTATTTTTGCTTTCCTTCACTATAATGTCCAACATTTCTTGTAACTCATTTTCACTCTTAGCGATTAAGACTGTATCATCAGCATACCTTAGATTATAAGTGATATATAATTATATTAAGTGAGTTTATATTAAGTGATAGATACATATAAACATGTAGAGTGATATTTAAAACCATGAACAATTTTGTCTATAACATTTCTACCGCTGGATTGATAAAAAACCTCCGTGCTGAAAGAGTTAAATGGCTTACATGTGCTGCGTTAATTATTAACGCCTTTTAGCCGAACACTTCCGACTCTTCTAATTATTTACGCCTTTTAGCCGAACACTTCCGACTCTTCTAATTATTTACGCCTTTTAGCCGAACACTTCCGACTCTTCTAATTATTTACGCCTTTTAGCCGAACACTTCCGACTCTTCTAATTATTTACGCCTTTTAGCCGAACACTTCCGACTCTTCTAATTATTTACGCCTTTTAGCCGAACACTTCCGACTCTTCTGCTTCGCACTTTTCCGCTTCGCACTTTTTATAGGCAGTTTTTCTTGAGTTAGTGAACCCGCCCAGTCCAGGTATGGAGAACTCTTCTGGTCTTTGGTTCATGAGGTCAAATCTTCAGTCTCGCTTCCATGATGAAGGTGACAGTTCACCCGAGATTGTGGCGGCTGTCCCATAGTTTCTGTTTAGTTCTCTCTCTCTATCTCTCTCTATCTCTCTCTCTCTCTCTCTCTCTCTCTCTCTCTCTCTCTGCGATCAAGCCTCAATCAGAGTAGGATTCCAGACTCTCTCATTAAGTCAGCTGTCTGTTTAAGCGAATCGATTGCCCCATATAGTTTTTCTTCCAGGTAGGTGGGAGTGGACCACATTGCTCTTCTCAGGTCTGTACTGGGGGCAATCCTGTAGAACATGTTTTGTTGCCATATTGTCCAGTGTACAGTGGCATAGGCTGGTTGTACCTATTTTGAATTTGGTGAACATGTGACTTCTCATTCTATTGTGGCCAGTGCGTAGGCGAAGTATGATGACTTGGTCCCTCCTTGATAGTTGGTGGTATCCGTCACTCTCGTTATGCTTTGGGTGTTCTTGTTTCCATTTTTCATGGAACTGACCCTTGAGGATGGATTTGGCCTCATCATAACTGAGCGGACGGTTCTCTTGTGGTAATCTCCCTCTCTCTTTAGCTAATTTGTCTGCGCGTTCGTTCCCGTGTATGTTACAGTGTGAAGGTATCCACTGAATGACTACTCTCTGGAAGTTATTGCATAGTTGGTCCAGGGTTGTTCTCAAGTCATCTAGTTCATTGTTCTTGGGGCTTTTAAGAGCTGATAGTATTGACAGTGCATCAGTCAGAATCACCAATTTATTGTGCATGTTATTTTTGTGTTGAGTAGCCAGTGTTGCAGCATCTCTGATGGCCTCAGTTTCTGCTTTAAAGTTGTTTGAGAATTTTCCAGTAGCTATTGACTTGGTGATCTCGTCCTGATTATTCAGTGTCAAGAATACACATCCCCCTCCATTTCTGATGGCATTTGTAGCAGAGCCATCTGTGTATATGTGGGACCAACAGTCCTGTGGGTAGGTATCGTGCATGTATTTTTCTGCTACGTGTTTTCTTTCTGTGTCTGATTGGGTGCCTTTTTTCATGATTCCTGTTATATTTTCGTTAAGTTCTGGTATTTTATATTTCCCATGAGGAGACATATCAGATGGGCCCAAGGATTTCGATATTGTTTGGGAAAGTGCTGGGTCTCCAGTAGTTAGTTCATTGGCGATTGCAGCGAAGTTGCTCCCCTTTAGTCGTACAATTCCGGAACCAGTTATTCTTTGGTGCATGGGGTGGCTAAGGAGCCTTCTATATTTCTCCGCTTGTTGCAATACTTTAGTGACCCGTCTGTCATCTAAGGGTTGTAAGCCTGTTACTGTTTCTAGAGTCTTGATAGGTATTTCATAGCACCAGTGATGATACGGGCAGCTTGGTTCTGTGTTCTGTTAATTTGGCTAAGGTGTGATTTGGAAGCCATAGCCCAGGCTGTGACTCCATACTCTAGAACTGGTCTGACTCTTCCTACGCATAGTCTTTTCAAAATATTGCTGTGGACCACCCCAGTACGTTACTGCCAGTTTCTTCATAATATTTGTTCGTTTTCTGGCTTTTTTCCTTGCTCTGTCTATCTGCTTTTTCCAAGTCATTCTGCGATTCATGGTTTCACGCCAAGATATGTTGGGTTTTGGTCAATAGGGAGTGTATGGTCTTTTATCTTCAAATTTGCAGAGAGTGTGTTTCTTGATAGGCTGAAAATTGTATATCTGTTTAGTTCAGAACCCACTGGCCAGACACCCGTGGTTCCTTGTGGGCCAGACACCCGTGTCCTCACCTGTCACCTAATCAGAAACGCGCATTCACACCCACACTCGGAGGTTATAGATATAACAAAGAGACATGGCTCAATGCGGCAGTCTTTGCCTATGACGTCTTCGAAGGCTTCCACAGACGAGAGGAGACATGTGCTGCTGCTATAGATCTGGAGGATGCATACAACAGGGTACCATTTGAATACCTCATGCATATGCTCCTCATACTGGCGGTGCACCCCTTCCTCATTAGATGGATCGCCGCGGCACTGTTTCAGAGGAAGGTGATACTCATCAGATGTGAAATTGGTCTTCCGGGCCAACATCCATTTGTCCAGGGCTGCCACAAGGCTCACCATTGTCACCAGTTCTATTTAACGTGTACACAATAACGATCACGGAACAACAGCTGGATGGGAGGGGAAGAACTATGACTTTTGCTGATGATATTCTGGTATATCGACAGAGAAGAGACAGACGGGGAATCGCCTCCACAATGCAAGACGAACTCGATCGCATTTCTTCCTGGTGTGGGGTTTCAGGTGCCTTGGTTAATCCTAATAAAGCATCAGTTTCATGGTTCTCCCTTAACAATCATATCGTTAATACGACCACACCGGTAGCACGAGTGGGAGCTGATGAGGTGACCAGGGACAAGTTGATGACATACCTCGGAGTTAAGTTTGATCGCAGCCTGTGTTTTCGGGACCACGTCGACCATGTGATAACAAAATCCCGCAAAGGATTAGCCGCCTTGAAGGTCATGGCAGCTGCCAACATCGAGTAGAGGCTACTTACTCTTCTGTCCCAGGGACTGGTCCTCGCACCAATCGAGTATGCCCTGGCAATTCTTACTGTCAGTACGACTCAAATTGATAGGCTGGAGAAAATACAAAATGAAGCCATGCGCATTATCTTGGGATGTACGAGGGACACTCCCTGTGTAGCAATAAGGTATCATATACGTCACTTCTTCGGATGATGGAAATGGGAGTTAAGATGGGCATAGCCAGAAATGAGAAACTTAGTGGCCGTGTAAGAAGACTTATCAACCAACATAGAATTAGAGTCGTCAGTCGCTGGACACTGCGAGACTTGCTGAGGAGGGGATCTGAACACCTATGGACATGTTCTGAGTGCAATGATGATGACCCGCAAATAACTCAATATATATATGTTATTATTGTTATTATTAATGTTATTATTATCACTGTCTCAATCACAGCTGTTTGTTTCAATCACAAAGTGACAATTTAGTTAATCTCTGCTATTGTGTAGCGTTTATGACAGAATACGTCTTGAGCCTAGCACATCCCTCCAATTCTTAAAATTGATATTTTACGAGAGTGGTTTCAATTTGTTTCTTTTTTTTTTTTCAAATGAAAAATGTTTTTTTCTAAATATGGTTTGGCCACCTGGTCAGAATGAATCCTCACCAATCACCATTAAGGGCGTTCTTCTCGAGAATGCATAGAAAAAGACCAAGAGGAAGACCCAGAAGAAGATGGATAGATGCAGTGACAGAGACATGTAACAACAAAGAAAAATCACTAATTCAGACAGTTCGAGCAGCTCAAGAACGACAAATGATATAAACCACGACACCTTTTAGGTATCAGTGAGAAAGAGAAAAGAAGAAGATGGATAGATGCAGTGACAGAGACATGTAACAACAAAGGAAAATCACTAATTCAGACAGTTCGAGCAGCTCAAGAACGACAAATGATATAAACCACAACACCTTTTAGGTATCAGTGAGAAAGAGGAAGAAAGAAAGAAAGAAAGAAGTGAAGGAAGGAAGGAGAGGAAGGAAGGAATGAGAGGAAGGAAGGAAGGAAGGAAGGAAGGCAGGCAGGAAGGAGGCAGGCAGGCAGGAAGGAAGGAAGGAAAAGTTTCTATTTGTGACACCACAGACAAAAAATAAACCTTTATGAACTCGAAGAAATATGTAGGAATGATATTTCAGTAGTTAATGTTCGTCATAAGAAATATGTAGGAATGATATTTCAGTCGTTAATGTTCGTCATAAGAAATATGTAGGAATGATATTTCAGTCGTTAATGTTCGTCATAAGAAATATGTAGGAATGATATTTCAGTCGTTAATGTTCGTCATAAGAAACATTGCCAAATCTGAGAGTTGTGGGGGATGCAATTTTCAATTTTTTACCACAAACAAGTTTTTTTTTAAATTTTCCAATACAGTTTCTTCTAAACATAAATTTACAGTTGTAGTTGTGGTTGTAGTTGTAGTTATAGTTGTAGATATAGTTGTAGTTGTATTGGTAGATGCAGTTGTAGATATGGTTGTAGATATAGTTGTAGATATAGTTGTAGTTGTATTGGTAGATGCAGTTGTAGATATGGTTGTAGATATAGTTGTAGATATAGTTGTAGATATAGTTGTGGATATAGTTGTAGTTATAGATATAGTTTTAGATATAGTTGTAGATATAGTTGTGGATATAGTTGTAGATATAGTTGTGGATATAGTTGTAGATATAGTTGTAGATATAGTTGTAGATATGGTTGTAGATATAGTTGTAAATATAGTTGTAGATATAGTTGTAGATATAGTTGTAGATATAGTTGTGGATATAATTGGAGATATAGTTGTTGATATAGTTGTAGATATAGTTGTGGATATAGTTGTAGATATAGTTGTAGATATAGTTGTAGATATAGTTGTAGATATGTTTGTAGATATAGTTGTAGATATAGTTGTGGATATAGTTGTAGATATAGTTGTGGATATAGTTGTAGATATAGTTGTAGATATAGTTGTAGATATAGCTGTGGATATAGTTGTAGATATAGTTGTGGATATAGTTGTGGATATAGTTGTAGATATAGTTGTAGATATAGTTGTAGTTGTATTGGTAGATATAGTTGTAGATATAGTTGTAGATATAGTTGTGGATATAGTTGTGGATATAGTTGTGGATATAATTGTGGATATAGTTGTAGATATAGTTGTATATATAGTTGTGGATATAGTTGTGGATATAGTTGTGGATATAGTTGTAGATATAGTTGTAGATATAGTTGTAGATATAGTTGTGGGTATAGTTGTAGTTGTATTGGTAGATGTAGTTGTAGATATAGTTGTAGCAGTAGATATAGTTGTAGTTGTAGATATAGTAGTAGTTTTAGATATAGTTGTAGTTGTAGATATAGTTGTAGTTGTAGATATAGTTGTAGTTGTATACATAGTTATAGTTTTAGTTGTAGATATAGTTGTAGTTGTACATATAGTTGTAGTTGTAGTTGTAGATATAGTTGTAAATATAGTTGTAGATATAGTTGTAGACATAGTTGTAGATATAATTGGAGATATAGTTGTTGATATAGTTGTAGATATAGTTGTGGATATAGTTGTAGATATAGTTGTAGATATAGTTGTAAATATAGTTGTAGATATAGTTGTTGATATAGTTGTAGATATAGTTGTGGATATAGTTGTAGATATAGTTGTAGATATAGTTGTAGATATAGTTGTATATATGTTTGTAGATATAGTTGTCGATATAGTTGTAGATATAGTTGTGGATATAGTTGTAGATATAGTTGTGGATATAGTTGTAGATATAGTTGTAGATATAGTTGTAGATATAGCTGTGGATATAGTTGTAGATATAGTTGTGGATATAGTTGTGGATATAGTTGTAGATATAGTTGTAGATATAGTTGTAGATATAGTTGTGGATATAGTTGTAGTTGTAGATATAGTTGGTGATATAGTTGTAGATATAGTTGTAGATATAGTTGTAGTTGTATTGGTAGATATAGTTGTAGATATAGTTGTAGATATAGTTGTGGATATAGTTGTAGTTGTAGATATAGTTGGTGATATAGTTGTAGATATAGTTGTAGATATAGTTGTAGTTGTATTGGTAGATATAGTTGTAGATATAGTTGTAGATATAGTTGTGGATATAGTTGTAGATATAGTTGTGGATATAATTGTGGATATAGTTGTAGATATAGTTGTATATATAGTTGTGGATATAGTTGTGGATATAGTTGTGGATATAGTTGTAGATATAGTTGTAGATATAGTTGTAGATATAGTTGTAGATATAGTTGTAGATATAGTTGTAGATATAGTTGTGGGTATAGTTGTAGTTGTATTGGTAGATGTAGTTGTAGATATAGTTGTAGCAGTAGATATAGTTGTAGTTGTAGATATAGTAGTAGTTTTAGATATAGTTGTAGTTGTAGATATAGTTGTAGTTGTAGATATAGTTGTAGTTGTATACATAGTTATAGTTTTAGTTGTAGATATAGTTGTAGTTGTACATATAGTTGTAGTTGTAGATATAGTTGTAAATATAGTTGTAGATATAGTTGTAGATATAGTTGTAGTTGTACATATAGTTGTAGTTATAGTTGTAGTTGTACATATAGTTGTAGTTGTAGATATAGTTGTAGTTGTAGTTGTAGATATAGTTGTAGTTATAAATATAGTTGTAGATGTAGTTGTAGATATAGTTGTAGTTGAAGATATGGTTGTAGTTGTAGATATAGTTGTAGTTGTAGTTGTAGATATAGTTGTAGTAGTACATATAGTTGTAGTTGTAGATATAGTTATAAATATAGTTGTAGATGTAGTTGTAGATGTAGTTGTAGATGTAGTTGAAGTTTTAGATATAGTTGTAGTTGTAGATATAGTTGTAGTTGTTGTTGTAGATATAGTTGTAGTTGTACATATAGTTATAGTTGTAGATATAGTTGTAAATATAGTTGTAGATGTAGTTGTAGATATAGTTGCAGTTGTAGATATAGTTGTAGTTGTAGATATAGTTGTAGTTGTAGATATAGTTGTAGTTGTAGATATAGTTGTAGTTGTAGATATAGTTGTAGTTGTAGATATAGTTGTAGTTGTAGATATAGTTGTAGTTGTAGATGTAGTTGTATTGGTAGTTATAGTTGTAGATGTAGACATAAGGCGTAGCCGCACCGACAGTAAACGCAGCTGAACTGACCTTCGTCATACAATAACATCATTCATCGTAAGCAATCGGAATATCGAAACACGATCCGGATTTAAAAAATATATATAACACACGGTGTGCACAAAGCACTAAACTCAGTAGCTCTGACAGTAAGCCAGACTTTGAATTTCTTCTACTTCTGCGATCATGACGTTATTTGGACTAGGACTCCGGACTCTCTTATGAAGGCAGCTGTCTGTTTAAGTGATTGGGTTGCCCCGTAGAGTTTCTCTTCCAGGGAGGTGGGTGTGGACCACATTGTCCTTCTCAGGTCTGTGTACTGGGGGCAATCCTGTAGATCATGTTTTGTTGTCATGTTATCCAGTGTACAGTGGCACTGGCTGGTAGTTCCTATTTTGAATTTGGTGAACATGTGATTCCTCATTCTGTTGTGGCCAGTGCGTAGGCGAAGTATGATGACTTGATCCATCCTTGATAGTTGGTTATATCCGTCCCTCTCAGGTAACGGCAAAACTTTTCAGAAAGATCTACTATAATTTCTAATCACTTGGAATGTAGAATGGACTCATGCTTATCGTATCATCCAGGAAGGGTACACATGAGTACACCAAGTACAGATCCAGGAAGGAAACACATGAGTACACCAAGTACAGATCCAGGAAGGATACACATGTGTACACCAAGTACAGATCCAGGAAGGAAACACATGAGTACACCAAGTACAGATCCAGGAAGGATACACATGAGTACACCAAGTACAGATCCAGGAAGGAAACACATGAGTACACCAAGTACAGATCCAGGAAGGAAACACATGAGTACACCAAGTACAGATCCAGGAAGGAAACACATGAGTACACCAAGTACAGATCCAGGAAGGAAACACATGAGTACACCAAGTACAGATCCAGGAAGGAAACACATGAGTACACCAAGTACAGATCCAGGAAGGATACACATGTGTACACCAAGTACAGATCCAGGAAGGAAACACATGAGTACACCAAGTACAGATCCAGGAAGGATACACATGAGTACACCAAGTACAGATCCAGGAAGGAAACACATGAGTACACCAAGTACAGATCCAGGAAGGATACACATGAGTACACCAAGTACAGATCTAGGAAGGAAACACATGAGTACACCAAGTACAGATCCAGGAAGGATACACATGAGTACATCACGTACAGATCCAGGAAGGAAACACATGAGTACACCAAGTACAGATCTAGGAAGGAAACACATGAGTACACCAAGTACAGATCCAGGAAGGAAACACATGAGTACACCAAGTACAGATCCAGGAAGGATACACATGTGTACACCAAGTACAGATCCAGGAAGGAAACACATGAGTACACCAAGTACAGATCCAGGAAGGATACACATGTGTACACCAAGTACAGTATCAAAGGTGAACTCTTCTTCCTCTTTCCTTCCTCATCTGCCTTTCAGCGTCGAGGGGAGATATAATTTGCGGTCTTTTGCTCTTCTGTTCGCCTCTGCTGCTGTTATGTTTCCTAGTGCTTCTAATATTCTATCGATCCATCTTTTTCGTGGTCGACCCTTGGGTCTGGTGTTCTCACAACGTTTGTTGAAGGCTTGTTGTGTTGTGTCTTGATCTTTCTGCCTTGTCACGTGGCCAAACCATTTTATCTGTTGTTTCCTTATATATTATATGGCGGGGGCTATTCCTAGCTTTTTTTCTCAGTTCTTCATTTCTGATCTTATCTCTCAGACTGTTTCCTGTCATTCGTCTAACACATTTCATCTCTGTAGAGGTTATTTTTCTTATTGTTCTTGCATCTAGGGTCCAGGTCTGGCATTGATAGCACAACGTTGGGATGAAGATTGTATTGTATAGTGCCTATTTCGTCTCTAGAGTTATTTCCTTGTTGGATAATAGTGGTGATAACTGTCCAATGATTTGACAAGCTTTTTTACATCTTGATTCTATCTCTGCTCAAAGATGAACAACAGTGCAATCTTTACCTAGTTGCAAGTCCGCACTTGGTCAGCATAAGGCCAAGGTGCCCATTTTTTCTCCAGTAAAAAAAATCTGTAGTAGCTATTTTTAGAAACTGTGTTAACCCTGAGGACGCAGAGGTCGGTAAAAATGCTTGCCGTAGTTTGAGATTAAAACCAGACCGTCTGTTTGGGTTATCAGGTGAGTGTTTTAAACAGCACGGGCCACCGGGACTTCTTGTGTTTGGCAAACCTAGATTTACGGTGCCGCATCGGCATTTCTGCTTGAGATTTGTCGATAATAGTTCAGTTGTACCAAAATATGTGTTCTCCACCGCCTCCTCAATCTTCTTCCTCTTCTTACTGTTCTTCTTCCTCTTCTTCTTCTTACTCTTATTCTTTCACTTCTTCTTGTTTTTTTCTTTTCATCTTTTTTTCTTCCTCTTCTTTTTTATCTTCTTCTTCTCCTCCTCATCCTTCTCCAACTCCTTCCCCATCTCATCTTCCTCCATCTTTTTCTTCTGCTTGTTCTTCTTCCTCCTTTTTCTTTTTCTTCCTTTCCTCTTCATTCTTTTGCTTCATCTTCTTTCTTCTTCTCCTTCTTCTCCTCCACATCACCCTCCCATCTTTCTTCATCTTCTTCCTTCTCTTCTCCTCCTCCTCCTCCTCCTCCTTCCCATCCTTCTTCTTCCTATTCCTTCTTTATCTTCATCTCCATCTCCTCCTCTTTCTACTACTATTTTTCTTTCTTCTCTTCTTCCTTCTCTTCTTCTCCTCCTCCTCCTCCTCCTCCTCCTCCTCCTTCCCATCCTTCTTCTTCCTATTCCTTCTTTATCTTCATCTCCATCTCCTCCTCTTTCTACTACTATTTTTCTTCCTTCTCTTCTCCTCCTCCTCCTCCTCCTCCTTCCCATCCTTCTTCTTCCTATTCCTTCTTTATCTTCATCTCCATCTCCTCCTCTTTCTACTACTATTTTTCTTTCTTCTCTTCTTCTCCACGTATCTTATGCTATATACGGAGACAGGAAGAGCGTTCAATGCAAAACACTAGATCTTCATTCATATTAGAGCTGGAATACTTCCCATCTAACTAACTAATTAACTACCCAACTAACCAACTAATCAATTAATTAACCAACTAACAAACTAACTACCCAACTAACTAATTAACTACCCAACTAATTACCCATCTAACTTACTACCCAACTAACCAACTATATATATATATTTTTTTTTTATAATCAAATTACTTAACCAACTAAAAAACTAACTACCCAACTAACCAACTAATCAATTAATTAACCAACTAACAAACTAACTACCCAACTAACTACCCATCTAACTAACTACCCAACTAATTACCTAACTAATTAACTAACTACCTAATTAATTAACTACCCAACTAACTACCCAAATAAATAACTAACTACCCAACTAACCCCCTAACTAATTAACTAACTACCCAACTAACCAACTAATCAATTAATTAACCAACTAACAAACTAACTACCCAACTAACTACCCATCTAACTAACTACCCAACTAATTACCTAACTAATTAACTAACTACCTAATTAATTAACTACCCAACTAACTACCCAAATAAATAAATAACTACCCAACTAACTACCTAAATAAATAACTAACTACCCAACTAACTACCCAAATAAATAACTAACTACCCAACTAACCCCCTAACTAATTAACTAACTACCCAACTAACTAATTAACTACCCAACTAACTAATCATCCAACTAACCAATTAACTCACTGATGTTATCTTCCCATTATTTCTCTGCCTACCCCTCTCCTCCCCCCCCCTTTTCACAGCCCCTTAAAGAAAGGTCACTGCCAGGCAAGACGATCGAGATATGTGACCAAACCATTTCATTTTGTGGTTCTTCACTATAGTCAAAAAACCACCCATTTATTCTTATATTACAAATGTATAGTCATCATCATCATCAAGTACCGGGCCTGCTGGCGTAGGTGATCATGTCTCTCCACAATTTTAGATCTCGACAGTTATTTATCATTTCTGTTGTCGACCTTCTGCCAAGCCATTCTCTTAAGCTGTCTGTTATTTTTTCTCTTTGCTTTCCTCTATCTCTTCGTCCCTCAATTTTCCCAGTTGTTACAATATATTCCAGTTGTTTTCTTCTCATTACATGGTCAAAAAATGATGATTGTTTCTTCCTAATATTAGAAATTAGCTCTCTTTTTGCTTTGACCTCTCTCAGAACATCTTCATTACTCTTCTTAGCTGTCCATGGTATTCTCAACATTCTTCTGTAAAACCACATTTCTACAGACTCCAGTGATTTTCTTGTCTGTTGTCCTATTGTCCATGATTCACATCCATATGTTAATACTGGCTCTACATAACATTTAAGAACTTTTTTTCTTGTTTCTATTGTCAAAAATGGATTGCACAGTACCTTCCTCATTTTTGGAAACCTGCTTTTGCCTGAGCCATTCTGCATCTCACCTCTGTTGTACATCTACCATCTGGGGTTAACAAAGTTCCCAAATATTTAAATTCATTTACCTGTTTTAATATTGTTGCACTTGTCTTTATTTTGCACTGTGGTGATGTCTTTTTCTTTGTTGTTACCATTACTTCTGTATTTTTACTATTAAATTTATATTAAAATCAGTGAGAAAAAAAAACATTTTGTGTTTTAAAAAAATACAACTGTGAAATGAACCAAACTCTTTTTTCTTCCTTTCATTTTTAGCTTTAGAATGCTAAGCCATGGAAAAGGATGGGGAATAGAAATATCTTGTAGACGAGCCTTCACAGCGATGACTGTTCTTAGTTTGGCACTAAAATCAAATTTTGGCTTTAGCTTATTGTAAAGCGGCCAAACTGGCAGATTTGGAGATGAAATAACGGTGGTGAATGAGGCGATGTAAAGATGGCGCTTAGTGTCACAGCTTTCAGTCGAATCTTACTTTATGTCGCCTTCAGCTGTTTTCTGGAACTTTTGTTCTGCAATTAGAACATCGGCAATCATGTAAACTTTGTTCTGATGTGAGAATAATCAGCTCTCATCTTACATATTTGTTTGGATTATATTATCAGCAAGCACCTTGTCTGCAGGCGTGGGTGATCATGTCTTGCCAAAACATTAAAATAATGTACATAGCGTATTATTAGTTTCTTATAAACAGTCTATTCTCTCTGTTTCCCTCTATCTACTTCCCTTCCCCCCGCCGCCGCCCCCCCCCCCCCCACTTCTTCTTCTTCTTCTCAAAGTCCTCCTCGTCCTCTTTTTATTCATGGGGTCCTTGGGGGCACCACTTACAAGCGTCATCAACCTCTTCTATTTCTCTCTATCTTCAGACATTTTTTAGAATTCTGCAGCAAGGTCAAGATCTGTCCAAACATTGATTTTATAACTGTCGTTGGATTAGTTCGGCGCCAAATACTTTCAGCTCCTTAATATGGATTGTTGTATCAAGTCAACCGAGGGTTCCACTTTAAGGATTCTGCGCCGTCGCTAGTGTTCGTGCGTCATGGCTACGTTCGTTAGAGTGAATCAAGCATTTTGAGTGCATGCATTGTTGTGTACTACGTCATGATGATGGGCGATCGGAAACCCCTAAACCCGGACGCACGTTCAAAATGAAGTGTCGAGATGATGAAGATGTCGATGGTGTTCACGAATCTGTGGCCTGGTGCGAATCTTCGATCTTCATGTTAGTCAAGAGGGATGTTGTCAAAATTCAGGAGAATTACGAGAGTTAGGGAGGGCTTGTGAATCAGTTTATCGTTTCACACTGCGGGATTTGATGGGGAGGAGATCTCAACGCTTATGGACCGTTGTGCGATGAGGATTTGATTCTTTGTTGCTCTATATAGTCAATAGCTGGTGCTACACCCAACATTTGATTCTTTGTTGCTCTATATAGTCAATAGCTGGTGCTACACCCAACATTTGATTCTTTGTTGCTCTATATAGTCAATAGCTGGTGCTACACCCAACATTTGATTCTGTGTTGCTCTATATAGTCAATGGCTGGTGCTACACCCAACATTTGATTCTTTGTTGCTCTATATAGTCAATAGCTGGTGCTACACCCAACATTTGATTCTTTGTTGTTCTATATAGTCAATAGCTGGTGCTACACCCAACATTTGATTCTTTGTTGTTCTATATAGTCAATAGCTGGTGCTACTCCCAACATTTGATTCTTTGTTGTTCTATATAGTCAATAGCTGGTGCTACATCCAACATTTGATTCTTTGTTGCTCTATATAGTCAATGGCTGGTGCTACACCCAACATTTGATTCTTTGTTGTTCTATATAGTCAATAGCTGGTGCTACACCCAACATTTGATTCTTTGTTGTTCTATATAGTCAATAGCTGGTGCTACACCCAACATTTGATTCTTTGTTGCTCTATATAGTCAATGGCTGGTGCTACACCCAACATTTGATTCTTTGTTGCTCTATATAGTCAATAGCTGGTGCTACACCCAACATTTGATTCTTTGTTGCTCTATATAGTCAATGGCTGGTGCTACACCCAATATTTGATTCCTTGTTGTTCTATATAGTCAATAGCTGGTGCTACACCCAATATTTGATTCCTTGTTGTTCTATATGTCAATAGCTGGTGCTACACCCAATATTTGATTCCTTGTTGTTCTATATAGTCAATAGCTGGTTCTACACACAACATTAGATTCTTTGTTGCTCTATATAGTCAATAGCTGGCGTTAGACACAACGTTAAATTCTTTGTTGCTCTATATAGCCAATATTTGGTGCTACACCCAACATTTGATTCTTTGTTGTTCTATATAATCAATTGTTGATGTTAGATAGAACGTTTGATTTTTTGTTGTTCTATATAGTCAATAGCTGGTGCTACATCCAACATTTGATTCTTTGTTGCTCTATATAGTCAATGGCTGGTGCTACACCCAACATTTGATTCTTTGTTGCTCTATATAGTCAATATCTGGTGCTACACCCAACATTTGATTCTTTGTTGTTCTATATAGTCAATAGCTGGTGCTACTCCCAAAATTTGATTCTTTGTTGTTCTATATAGTCAATAGCTGGTGCTACATCCAACATTTGAATCTTTGTTGTTCTATATAGTCAATAGCTGGTGCTACACCCAACATTTGATTCTTTGTTGCTCTATATAGTCAATGGCTGGTGCTACACCCAACATTTGATTCTTTGTTGCTCTATATAGTCAATAGCTGGTGCTACACCCAACATTTGATTCTTTGTTGCTCTATATAGTCAATGGCTGGTGCTACACCCAATATTTGATTCCTTGTTGTTCTATATAGTCAATAGCTGGTGCTACACCCAATATTTGATTCCTTGTTGTTCTATATGTCAATAGCTGGTGCTACACCCAATATTTGATTCCTTGTTGTTCTATATAGTCAATAGCTGGTGCTACACACAACATTAGATTCTTTGTTGCTCTATATAGTCAATAGCTGGCGTTAGACACAACGTTAAATTCTTTGTTGCTCTATATAACCAATATTTGGTGCTACACCCAACATTTGATTCTTTGTTGTTCTATATAGTCAATTGTTGATGTTAGATAGAACGTTTGATTTTTTGTTGTTCTATATAGCCAATGGTTGATGTTACACCCAAGATCTAATTCAAGAGCTCAGTCCCAATCGTACTATCTTGTAGTCTTCCTCACAAGCTTTCTTAGAAATTGCATGACGTGTAATGGATCAGGATGACCTGTTGAATACCCTCAGGGAAGCGGAGCGGGCTAATGACTCAGTCTCAGATCATGAATCTACATCCATGTTCAGACTGCACTAACATCAGGTCAAAATTTGGGATACCAGAAAGGGGCGCTACTCGGGGAGACACAGAAGAATAACATGTCAACACAGAACTGGAGTCGTCAGTCTCCACACATTGAGGGATATACAGGGGAGGAGATCTGGGCACTTATGGACGTGTTCCATGTGCAGTAAGGATGATAGTTTCATCATCATCATTAAGTACCGGACCTGCTGGCGTAGGTGATCATGTCTCTCCACAACTTTCGATCTCTGCAGTTATTTATCACTTCTATTGTTGACCTTCTGTCAAGCCATTCTCTTAAGCTGTCTGGTATCTTTTCTCTTTGCTTCCCTCTATCTCTTCGTCCCTCAATTTTCCCAGTTGTTACAATATATTCCAGCTGTTCCCTTCTCATTACATGACCAAAAAATGATGATTGTTTCTTCCTAATATTGGAAATTAGCTCTCCGTTTGCATTGACCTCTCTCAGAACATCTTCATTACTCTTCTTAGCTGTCCATGTTACTCATTTGTCCTCCACCATGGTGGGATGGTAACAACTTCATCGCGACACACGATGAGCTGGTCGTGTGGTCGACACTCCTACAGCGAATCATTTCGGATGAAGAGGTATGTTTACAGCACTCGGACAAAATGACAAATAATCAACAAGAGAAAAAAAACAATATATGGCCCGAAGCAAGATTGAACCGGTATTCCTTGGCACTGCGCCTTGACACGAGAAATCAAACGCTAGAGCACACTGCCAATTGAGCTAACTAAAAAAAATTCATTCACCATTGGCGGTTATTATTGTCGATGTCTTTCACGTTGGTGTAGTCATGGCTATAGCATAGCGTGACAATCACAACTCGGGAATAAATTGTGCATCTGTATTTTTCTATTGAGCCACGTATTTCCGGGATAAGGTAGGGCCGATATCTATAGTCCCCGTGTGTTACCGGGGCCTCATTATGAGGGAGTACAGAATAGTGACACTGTGACCTTCCAGGCATGTCGTAGGAGGCGACTAAGGAGGTTGATCGATGCCTTTACACGCTGTCATTGTAAAAAGTATTGTTATGGAAACAGCGCCATAGATTTTAGAAGCAGTGATCTCCGCAATATGTGCCATTTTGGCACGCAAGGTTTCTGTTTTTGAGATTGTGGTTCTGCCCTATGTGCCGTCTTCGGCTCGAAAGGACAATAGATTTATCTATATTTGACTTGTAAACATATAGTTGACTGGGGTAAATCTATAGTTTGTTGTGGTAAATCTATAGTTGGTTGCGGTAAATCTATAGGTGACTATGTTAAATCTATAGGTGGTTGCGGTAAATCTATAGGTGACATGTTAAATCTATAGTTGACTGTTGTAAACATATAGTTGACTTTGATAAATCTATAGTTTGTTGTGGTAAATCTATATTTCTGTGGCAAATCTATTTTTATTTGTGGTTGTACACATTACCCTGCCATTCGCTCACCTACCACCTTCCTGCTTGTACCTAACTTAACTCCCACTTCTCGCAGCCTCCTAACCACAGCCTCATCAATCACCGCGGCCCTGTAAAAAATCAAACCAACGTTTCTTTCTTGTCAAGCTCCGCACTTTCTGCACAGGTACCCCAGCAACAAATGTGCCAACTCTTTCAACTGCGTGGCCCCCAGAGTTCATTTCTAAGGCTGTAACGTATGTTTTGACAAATTTGACAACGCTAAAACACGCTATAAATAAACTAAAATAGCTTTAAAAATAAGGGAACAAAAAAGAGTAGAATTCTCGTTTTGAAACTTGTAAATAAATAAACAATTTTAAACTGAACTTCCGTTTGTGTGTTTTGGCTTCTTAGATATGTACTTTATGTTGGAGCAAGAAATGACTATCACTGAGTTCTTTGGTTGTGTTGGACGAGAGATGGAGACTGTAGCTAAATAGATGGTGGGCGATTTTAGAGGTTTTGTACTGGAAGGTTGGAGATTGTAGCTAAATAGAGGGTTGATGGTTTTAGAGGTTTTGTACTAGAGGGTTGGAGACTGTGGCTAAATAGATGGTGGGCGATTTTAGAGGTTTTGTACTGGAAGGTTGGAGATTGTAGCTAAATAGAGGGTTGATGGTTTTAGAGGTTTTGTACTAGAGGGTTGGAGACTGTGGCTAAATAGATGGTGGGCGATTTTAGAGGTTTTGTACTGGAAGGTTGGAGATTGTAGCTAAATAGAGGGTTGATGGTTTTAGAGGTTTTGTTCTAGAGGGTTGGAGACTGTGGATAAATAGAGGGTTGATGGTTTTAGAGGTTTTGTACTAGAGGGTTGGAGACTGTGGCTAAATAGAGGGTTGATGGTTTTAGAGGTTTTGTACTAGAGGGTTGGAGACTGTGGCTAAATAGAGGGTTGATGGTTTTAAGAGGTTTTGTACTAGAGGGTTGGAGACTGTGGCTAAATAGAGGGTTGATGGTTTTAGAGGTTTTGTACTAGAGGGTTGGAGACTGTGGCTAAATAGATGTTGACGTTGAGGGAGGGAGGGAGGAAGGTGAGCGAGGTAGGGAAGGAGAAAGGGAGGGAGGAAGGGAGGGAGGAAGGAAGGGAGGGAGATGTTAGGGGATGATGCCCAACATGACTCTTACATCCGAAGAGATGCATATATTCACCTACATTACTATCCACCTGGGAAGCGTTTTTTTGACGATCTATGCTCCACAGGGAGCTGAAAGGAAGGACATTCAACGGTTGATCCAGTGCGTCATTGACTCCTTATTCTCAACCAATTACAGCAGTCTCTGACTCAATCCACCCGTAACCACTTTTAAACCACCTTCTCTCAACAACTAGAAACCATTTCCCCACATTCCCACACAATCTCTCACACCCACACACATCACTAAAGGCCATGAAAATGACTCCCACACTAATAAACACGTACACGCCACAATGGCCAGGACATTCCAAAAGGGGAAAAGCAAACCAAACATAGAGTGGCCAAGTTTGTTCGTGTGGCAGGTTTTCAAACGCGGATTGTTTTGCTCGGAGTGACAATCTGGCATTCCCTGGTGTACAATCTGTGGGCAATGACAATAAATGGGTTCCCATTTTTTTTGTTTTTCGTCCTCCATCTTTTACCTCTGACGAAGTCCCTAGAGACTAGGAACTGAATTTTGCGTGTTAAACCATTAATCCCTGGCAGCCGTGTGTACAGGAGTCCCTCGCCGCACAGGCAGATAACTCCATCTTCGAAGGTACACATATTTTTTTCAGTCGATGAGTAAATGACTTTTCAAGCCGGGCCTCGCTGCTGAGACCAGGGGTGGTTGCCGCAGAGAGAAATAAGAATGTGGCAGAGTTCCCTAACGTTCGGCTTCCCGTGGCAAGGCGCAGTGCCAAGGAGTTCGGGTTCGATCCTGCTTCGGACCATATATTGTTCTTTGTTTTTTTTTTTTCTGTTGTATATTTGTCATTTTTTCTGAGTGCTGTAAACATATCTCTTCCTCCTATGATTCCCTGAATTATCGCCTCGGAAGTTTCCCTCTATAATAATAATAATTTTTAAAAAAAGTAAATTACCCCGGTCACGCCAAGTGACGTATAAGGAATATGGTGTTAGTGACCATAAATTTTACAGACCTTCGGCACATGATTTTTGGGGTAATGTGGTCGGTATTATGCCCGTGCCGCTTTACTTTCGCAGGAAAAAATCCGGTACCCATTAAAGACTGGGTGAACCGGCAGCCGTCGGTTAGGATCGAACCCTACCTCCTGTCCTTTATAATCCAGTTCACTAACCACTGAGATATCGTGGCTCCCCCTCTATAATAATATTCATTTATTATTATCTGTCTCTAGTTTGAACCCATAACCTCTCTGTCTCGAGGTCGGCGTCTTGCCTCAAGACCATCCAGTTCCCCAAGTTTCAAATTGCCGATATTCTTTTTTGATTTGTCTTTACCTTTTTACTGTTAGTGTTTTTTAATGGAAGATCGACGGAGGGGATTGATGGAAGGTTTAGCCCACTCTGTGACTATAAATGTGTTAGACATAGGCAAGGTTGTGTGCTGTCACCAGATGTGTCTAATATGTATCGTGAGATTAACTTTTGGGCTTAGCACACTATTATATGGATTTAAAAGAGCTTTAACGAATAAGGGAATAAGAAAGAGTAGAATACGTTTTGGCCACAATAGAATGAGAAACCACAAGTTCAACAAATTCAAAATAGGTACAACCAGCCTATGCCACTGTACACTGGACAATATGACTACAAAACATGTTCTACAGGATTGCCCCCAGTACACAGACCTGAGAAGTGCAATGTGGTCCACGCCCACCTCCCTGGAAGAGAAACTATGCCCCGTGCAATCGATTCGCTTAAACAGACAGCTGACTTCATGAGAGAGTCTGGAATCCTACTCTGATTGAGTCTTGATCGCAGAGAGAGAGAGAGAGAGAGAGAGAGAGAGAGAGGGAGAGAGAGAGATGGATCTGAAACCTGGACAACATACTCAAATCACGAAAAAAAAAGACTAAATGTCTTCCACATGCGATGTCTCCACAGAATAATGCACATCAAATGGCAGGACAAAATAACCAACTTGACTGTCCTGGAACGTGCTAAGACACCAACAATCATGTCGATGCTCAGATGTCGAAGACTAAGATGGCTGGGGCACGTCCAGCGAATGGAAGAAAAACGCATCCCCAGGCAAATACTATATGGTGAACTAATACACGGAAAAAGACAAATCGACAGACCTAAACTACGATATAGAGATATCTGTAAATCATCTCTGAATGACTTCTCCATCTGTGAAAATGACTGGGAACATCTGGCAAGTGATCGCACATCATGGAGAGCATGTATAAGGAACGGTATAACAACATTTGAGACTGTGCTAAGGCAAAACTTAGAAGAGAAAAGACTCATGAAAAGGGATGGAAAACTCTGTGGATCAGTGGGCCTGACTTGTTCATTCTGTGGCCGCGTGTGTTTGTCAAACATTGGTAGAATTAGCCACGAGAGAAGCTGTTCGACAAAAACAAAACCTCAAAAAAATACAGAATAGCCTCCCTAGACCGTCTTACTAGACGAAAAGGGCCATAATAGTGAGATTATTTTAAGATCTATAAGAGGCATGCCTGAAATAACAATTGGAGGTCATAATATAAATAATCTAAGGTATGCTGATGATACAGTCTTAATCGCTAAGAGTGAAAATGATTTACAAGAAATGTTGGATATTATAGTGAAAGAAAGCAAAAATAAAGGACTCCGCCTTAATAGCAAAAAGACAGAAGTAATGGTAACAACAAAGAAAAAGACATCACCTCAGTGCACAATAAAGACAAGTGGAACAATATTAAAACAGGTAAATGCATTTAAATATTTGGGAACTTTGTTAACTTCAGATGGTAGATGTACAACAGAGGTGAGATGCAGAATGGCTCAGGCAAAAGCAGCTTTCTAAAAATTTAGGAAGATACTGCGCAATCCAATTTTGACAATAGAAACAAGAAAAAAAGTTCATAAATGTTATGTAGAGCCAGTCTTAACATATGGATATGAATCATGGACAATAGTACAACAGACTTGAAAATCAATATGGTGGATATGCGACACGGAACCGTTGAGGCGCTGTCAGAAAGTGTTCCTTGTTGCAGTTTCTTCATATTCCGAGTTCGGCTTGGTACCGGAGCTACTGAGTTTAGTGCTCTGTGCACACAGTGAGCTGTGTTTTTCATCCGGATGGTGTTTCTATATTCAGATTGTTTACGATGAATGATGATATCGTATGACGAAGGACAGTCCAGGTGCGTTCATTGTTGGTGCTAATACGTCTTATGTCTTCTTTGACATGTGCTGTGTTTGCTACGATGCAGTTGTCGTTCTTTATTTGGATTTTCGACGAATTGTAAATTCGGATGATTCCACTGGCACGGGCGGTTGAACAATTATTGATTTCCATTCGTTTGCAGTGATACCGGGACCTTCGACTAACCATAATGATCATCTATAGTTTTGATACAGAGGCGCCTGATATTAAAAGCTGCAGAATACAAAACAAAGAGAAAGAAGAGTATTACTTAACTTATGAACATCTTCAACAGATGGATCGACACACACACAAAAGAAAAGATATTTTCTTACAACATCTTAAAGTTGTCTTTGGTGTTCTCAACACGTTGACATGCCTGAGACGCATATTATTTTATATTATATATTACCGGGCAGATCATCGTCATCATAATGTGCCATACCGGTTGGCGTTTGCGATCATGTCCTTCCTCAATCTTCTATCTACAGTGCATCGTATCAGTTCTGTTGTTGACTGTTTTCCATGCCATGGCACCAAGCTATCCAGTATATTTTCTCTTTTTCGTCCGCGATCTCTCTTTCCTTATATTTTGCCAGTTGTAACCAAGTATTCCTACTTTCCTTTTCTCATGATGTGCATGAAAAATGTTGATTGTTTCTAACTGATGTTTTTTAGGAGCTCCCTTTTTGTGTTGGCCTCTTTGAGGATTTCCTCATTGGTCTTTTTAGCTGTCCAGGGAACTTTCAACATTCTTCTGAGAAATCCCATCTCTGTGGCCTCTAATCGTCTTTTCATTTGTTTCTCGACTATCCATGATTAGCTTCCATAGGTCAGAATTGGTTCTATATAGCATCGATGAACTCTCTTTCTCACTCCTATTGACATAGACTTCTTACATAAGACATTTTTTCATTTTCTGAAATGCTATTTTGGCCTAAGCTATTCTGCTTTTTGTTTCTGTGGTGCATCTTCCATCTGATGTTATTAGACCGCCCAGATAAGTAATGAGAAACAGAACATCAACATAACTATAGACGGCAGACAACTAAAACAAGTAGAGGAATTTAAATACCTATAGCTTGTTTCATAACTCGTGCCTAACTTTTAAAATCGATAGCTTTTTAACCGCTTGTTGTAAGTTGTTCAAAATGTGCATGTAAAGTTATAATGATTAGAACCCAACAGGGAATTAATTTCATTAAAAAAAACATTTGGTTATTATTGTTGCTTATTTGATTTATATAAATTTATAACGACCCATTGATGTAGTCAAAACTTAATGTTTACAGTATTTTAAGTTAAAAATAGCGAGTAAAAATCCATACACGGTAAAATTGGCGTGTTTGCACGCTTTCGCCGTGGCTTTTCTGACACAATTAGAAACTTGAGAAATTGTGTGTACCATTTCCGTTCATTCTTAGGTGTAGACGTGGAACGATAACATTTATCATGAGTCTTAAAATGAAATTCTGCAGTTTACAAAACATCGCAATAAAAATGTATGACTATTTTTGCAAAGAGGCTAAACGAGGAAGATTATTGCATTCTTTAGAAAACCCTGAGAATAGGACAAGACACATTTTGGATTTATCTAAACGGTCATTTAATCGCTGGATTCAAGCACGTGACCGTCAATGTTCAAAATATACAAAATCACAAGGAAGAGCAAAAATGTTGGATAATTTCGACAGTGAACTTATTAGAAGTGAAATTCGCAAAATGTTGGGTATGAATGAAACTGTTACAATAAGAAAATTAAAAGTATCGCTGAAAAAGAACAACAGTATTGAAATATCAAAGTCTACATTATGGAGGAACGTGAGAGCTGCAGGCTTTACATTCAGAAAGTATTCCAATGGACGAAACATCATCTCTGAGAAGCCACATATAGTAGTCATGAGAAGCAAGTACTTACGTGAAGTAAAAGAGGTGCGCAAGCAAGGTTATGATATTGTGTACTTGGATGAAACATGGATCAATGCTCACCACGCTAACCAAAGGGAATGGCAGTCATCAGATGGAAAGATTAAGAGATTAATACCTAGCAGCAAAGGACAGCGCTTGATAATTGCTCATGCAGGTAGTCGACAACATGGACTAATACAGAATGCAGAGCTCATTTTTCTTTCAAAATCCATAGACAATCGGGATTATCACTCTGAGATGAATGGTCACATATTTAGACATTGGATTGAAAATTCTGTTCTCCCATCACTAGATCGACCATCTTGCCTAATAATGGACAATGCAGCATACCACAACATTGTTGCACTTGAAGATAAAGTCCCGACGTCATCCAGTACAAAAGATGCTATTAAGATATGGCTCACAAAGGAACACATACAATTTAATAACATGTACTTAAAACCTGAATTACTATCTCTAGTAAAGCAAAAACAAAGGACAAAGATTTTTCAAATAGATAAGATTATCCAAGAGCACGGTCATATAAGTTTGAGGCTGCCACCTTACCGTGCTCATTTAAATCCAATAGAACTAATCTGGGCAAAATTAAAAGGACAAGTGGCAGATAAAAATACAACATTCAAAATATGCGATGTAAAGACTCTTGCTAATCTCGCTTTATTAAATATAGACAAAGATTATTGGGCTAAATGTGAAGACCACGTCTTAAAACAGGAAGAGGAATATTGGAAAAATGATGGTTTGTGGAATGTTCAACCCCAAACAGTTATTAATCTTTTAGACTCGTCTGATTCAGAATGAAAGTATATAGCCCCCACAATGTTGGCCCCTATATTACCTTAAATTAGTTCAACAAACGGTCCTTTTCAGGACCACACAACTATGAAAATTGGACATACAGGTATACCTTGATATTATCGTCCGTCCTCGAACTGAGAAGACAATAATTCTCCTGGTGTTTTGTCTTATTAGGTTATTTCCCCATTACGGCCACGCCTTTACCTAGTGAAAATTAATCATAGACCAGCAACTACGGTAATTTCTATTATTTAGGGGTTCACAATTTACAATTTTGACAAACATCAAAGAAATTGGCCGCTTTAAGAAAACTGCAGCTGCAAGATATTTGTTAAATATACATTTAAATGGTCTTTTGCATTCTAATAACATTTGGAAAATTTCAACAGTTTTTAACAAACGGTTACTGAGTAATAACGTTTTGAAGTTGGGCACGCGATTTGAAACGAGCGATAGTAAGTTTAGTGACAAACGACAATTCACAAACAGCAGAGATAGACTCAAGATGCAACAAAGCTTGTCAAATCATTGGACAGTTATCACCACTATTGTCCAACAAGGAAATAACTCTAGAGGCAAAACGGGCACTCTACAATACAATCTTCATCCCAACGTTGTGCTGCCAATGCCAGACCTGGACCCTAGATGTAAGAACAATAATAAAAATAACCTCTACAGGGATGAAATGTGTTAGACGAATGACAGGAAACAGTCTGAGAGATGAGATCAGAAATGAAGAACTGAGAAAAAAGCTAGGAATAGCCCCCGCCATAGAATATATAAGGAAGCAACAGATAAATAGGTTTGGCCACGTGACAAGGCAGAAAGAACAAACCACAACACAACGAGCCTTCAAGAAACGTTACGAGAACACCAGACCCAAGGGCCGACCACGAACAAGATGGATTATTTGAATATTAGAAGCACTAGGAAACAGAACAACAAGAGAGGCCAAAAGAATAGCAAAAGACCGCAAATTATATCTCCCCTCGACGCTGAAAGGCAAAAAAGGAAAGAAAGAAGAAGAAATAATAAGAAATAATAAGAAATAATAAGAGACACGTTACATTTGGGTTCTTGGTCAACTCTAGTTCACTAACTCTGAGTACAAACAGTTTTGCTATAAATCATTGAAATTGGTATATCATCACTTCTTAGCATTACATAAGTCAATGACGCGTGAAGGTGGGTGATGCTGACGTTGCGCAACTCCGCTTCTCTGAGGACTGTTTCACGTCATTAAAACATCATCATCATTATCATAGTCATGATTTTCACATAATCATCATCATCATAGTAATTATCATTATCACATCATCATCATCATCATCCCGCCAAAATTACCGTCTCCTCTCAGGACACAAGCATCTCATATCCCAAACAAGCCAAATCCATCATTAAAGGCCAGTACCATGAAAAATGGAAACAAGAATACCCAAAGCGTAACGAGAGTGACGGATTCCTCCAACTATCAAAGAGGGATGAAGTCATCATACTTCGCCTACGCACTGGCCACAATAGAATGAGAAACGACAAGTTCACCAAATTCAAAATAGGTACAACCAGCCTATGCCACTGTGCACTCGACAATATGACTACAAAACATGTTCTACAGGATTGCCCCCAGTACACAGACCTGACAAGAGCAATGTGGTCCAAACACACCTCCCTGGAAGAGAAACTATATGGGGCAACCGAATCACTGAAACAGACAGCTGACTTCATGAGAGAGTCTGGAATCTTACTCTGAATGAGCCATGATCGCAGAAAAAGAAGAAATCCCAAACATAACATTCCGAATATGATGATCCAGTCTGACTCGACCTAACCTACTTTCCTAAACCCAGAAATTGTAGACGATTATATCACCGGTAAGGTAATTTCATTTGAAAATCACGAATAAGTTTTCACATTTCGTACGTGCATTACGTTATCATAATGTTGTTTAACTTCATAATAGTTTTATCATCAAGTTTATCGTGAGCCGTGTCGATTGGCATAGACTAAAAGTAGACCTGAGAAGGTGTATTTATTGTCACCACTAATACTGTTATCATAATCATGTGCTATACCGGTTGGGGTAGGCGATCATGTCTTTCCATAATCTTCTATCTTCAGTGCATCGTATCAGTTCTGTTGTTGACTATTTTCAATGCTATGTCACCAAGCTATGTAGTATTGTCTCTCTTTGTCGTCCACGATCTCTCTTTCCTTTTATTTTGCCAGTTTTAACCAAGTATTCCAACTTTACTCTGTTCAGTAACTAGGTCATTGAAGTAGATCAGAAAAAGTGTTGGAGATAGTACCTCTCCCTGTGGAACGCCCTGACGCAATAAGACCTTCTTACTCTTAAGACCATCCAGTTGCACTCTGGCTCTCCTGTTATGCAGGTATGCTTTGACCCATTTGTACATTCTGCCATTTACTCCATAATTTCTCAGTTTCTTCAAAAGCCCTTCCTTCCATACCTTATCAAATGCTTTCTTTAGGTCTATCCATGCTGCTAGTACCAGTTTCTTTTCTTGAAACGCATCTTCAATTTCCTGGGAAAGATAGGTTGCCTGATCTTCGGTAGAGTAACACTGTCTAAAGCCTGCTTGTTGTGGGACAAGGAGATTTTCACTTTCCAGGTACCACTGCAGTCTGAGATTGATTATACGTTCCATTGTTTTACACAAACAGCTTGTAAGGCTGATTGGTCTATAGCTGGATGTCATTGAACCATCTTTTCCTGGCTTTAGTAATGGTATCATAATTGCTTCTCTCCATGCCTGTGGCACTCTACCTGTGATCCAGCAAATGTTGTAGATCTGCAGTAGTTTTGTTTTAGCTGCAGTTCCCAAGTTCTTAATCATTTCACTGGACACTCCATCACTGCCTGGTGAATTTTTCATTTTTTAATTTGGATATTGCCAGCTCTAGCTCTCTTTGTGTAATGGGTATTTCCATGATTTCATGTGTGGTCTCTTCTTGTCTTGCATTTTGTTGTTTTAAACGGGTCTCTTGTGGTTTCCGTAGGCTAATTTCAATATTATTGTCATTTGCAAAGGAGTCTGCAAAGTAATTTGCTGCATGTTTACCTGTTAGGATGTTTCCATCCTTCTTCAGTGTAATTTTGGTGTTCCTTTCTGTACCCTCATCATTCAGCTGTTTTACAAGCTTCCACACTTTTCTTGTGTCTTGTTCAAGATTCAAGGACTCTGTTTTCTCTTTCCAGCTTCTTCGTCTGGCTTGTAGTTTAGCCCGTTGAAATTTGGCTCTAGCATGCTGGTAGTTGTTGTGGTGTTCTTGGCAAGGGTTATTTTCTGCTTGCTTTCGAGATGTTTCCATGTCATTGTGCAGTTGCTCTAGTTCACTACTCCAGTATGGTTTGTAGTGTTTCCGTGCCCCTCTAGGTATTGTTTCACTGGCAGCTTGTATTATCAGTCTACTGAATTCATCAACTATTTTGTTGATGTCTCTATCTGTATTTATATCTTTAGTCAGTACACTGGTGTAGTGTTGATACATTTTCCAGTCTGCCTTTTTGTAATTCCATCTGGAGAGAGTGCTGCTCTCCCTGACGGCTTCATTTTGCACCACTAAAAAGACTGGTCGGTGGTCGCTGCCTCCAAGTTGTTTCCCAACAATATGTGTGATATTCCAATCCAGGTTTGGTGAATGGAAAGCAAGGTCTGGTGTAGATGTGGTATGCCATGATCTGGAGTAGAATGTTGGTGGATCTGTTGTCTGGTTTAATATTATAAGCCCATTGTCATCCTGCCAATTTTCAAGTTCTTCACCTCTCTTGTCCATATGTTCATAGCCCCAGCTCTGTGAATGGCTGTTAAAGTCTCCACATACAATTATTCTTTCTTTTAATGAAATTGTGTCTAGTGCTAGTGGGCGGTCACTCGGACAGTAGTAGTTAAGTAGATGGAAGTTTGAATTTCCTGTCCTGAGGTGCAGTATTTGATATTCCGCCCCATCCATATACACTTCAATCTGACATGCATTAATGTTGTTCCTTACAAGTGTCAGTATTCCGCCCTTTTGTTAGTTTTTTCTGTCAGATCGGTAGCACTGGTATCCCCTAATCTTCAAGGCGATGTCGTTGTTTAGATGGGTTTCCTGCAAACAGCATATGCTTACTTGTTCTTCATGCAGGATACTTTCTAATTCAATCTTTTTACTGTACCCATCTCTTTTGCTGTTGATGCCTTCAGCATTCCAGTGCATTATTTTGGTGGTTTTATTTTGGATTGGCCAGTAGCTCTATTCTCTCGTCCCCTGACTCCACAGAGCGGTTGAGAAGGATATCCAGTAATAGAGGCTGGACCCTTTCGAGGCTGAGGGCCCGGCACTGCACCTGCCTGAGTGTCCATCACAGGGTGAGTGCCATATTGATTTGCGGTTATAGACATACTTCCATTTGCGTTGAGTGCGTGGCATCCTGATTGTTGTAGTGCGCCTTTTGGCTGGTTGCCTCCGACTTCAGTACTATTACTTGCTAGAGCAGACTGTGGTCTTGCTCGGTTGTAGGAAGGCCAGGTCAGTCTTGATTTTCAGTCCCTGGTGACTGTTAAACTCCATCCCCACGACAAGGAGCTGGCCTTGATGAGGACTCTCCCCTCTCTTTCATTCATCTTTCTCTCTCATCTTTCTCCCTCACCCTTCTCTTTCATTCATACTTCTCTTTCACTCATCCTTCCCACCTACTCAAATTTCTCTCTCACTCATTCTTCCAGCTCACTCATTCTTCCAGCTCACTCATCCTTCCCACCTACTCATACTTCTCTCTCATTCATTCTTCCCGCCCACTCATACTTCTCTCTCACTCATCCTTCCCGCCCACTCATACATCTCTCTCATTCATTCTTCCCGCCCACTCATACTTCTCTCTCACTCATTCTTCCCGCCCACTCATACATCTCTCTCATTCATTCTTCCCGCCCACTCATACTTCTCTCTCATTCATTCTTCCCGCCCACACATACTTCTCTCTCACTCATTCTTCCCGCCCACTCATACTTCTCTCTCACTCATTCTTCCCGCCCACTCATACTTCTCTCTCACTCATTCTTCCCGCCCACTCATACTTCTCTCTCACTCATTCTTCCCGCCCACTCATACTTCTCTCTCATTCATTCTTCCCGCCCACTCATACTTCTCTCTCACTCATTCTTCCCGCCCACTCATACTTCTCTCTCACTCATTCTTCCCGCCCACTCATACTTCTCTCTCATTCATTCTTCCCGCCCACTCATACTTCTCTCTCACTCATTCTTCCCGCCCACTCATACTTCTCTCTCACTCATTCTTCCCGCCCACTCATACTTCTCTCTCACTCATTCTTCCCGCCCACTCATACTTCTCTCTCACTCATTCTTCCCGCCCACTCATACTTCTCTCTCACTCATTCTTCCCGCCCACTCATACTTCTCTCTCACTCATTCTTCCCGCCCACTCATACTTCTCTCTCATTCATTCTTCCCGCCCACTCATACTTCTCTCTCACTCATTCTTCCCGCCCACTCATACTTCTCTCTCACTCATTCTTCCCGCCCACTCATACTTCTCTCTCACTCATTCTTCCCGCCCACTCATACTTCTCTCTCATTCATTCTTCCCGCCCACTCATACTTCTCTCTCACTCATTCTTCCCGCCCACTCATACTTCTCTCTCACTCATTCTTCCCGCCCACTCATACTTCTCTCTCATTCATTCTTCCCGCCCACTCATACTTCTCTCTCACTCATTCTTCCCGCCCACTCATACTTCTCTCTCACTCATTCTTCCCGCCCACTCATACTTCTCTCTCACTCATTCTTCCCGCCCACTCATACTTCTCTCTCACTCATTCTTCCCGCCCACTCATACTTCTCTCTCACTCATTCTTCCCGCCCACTCATACTTCTCTCTCACTCATTCTTCCCGCCCACTCATACTTCTCTCTCATTCATTCTTCCCGCCCACTCATACTTCTCTCTCACTCATTCTTCCCGCCCACTCATACTTCTCTCTCACTCATTCTTCCCGCCCACTCATACTTCTCTCTCATTCATTCTTCCCGCCCACTCATACTTCTCTCTCACTCATTCTTCCCGCCCACTCATACTTCTCTCTCATTCATTCTTCCCGCCCACTCATACTTCTCTATCATTCATTCTTCCCGCCCACTCATACTTCTCTCTCATTCATTCTTCCCGCCCACTCATACTTCTCTCTCATTCATTCTTCCCGCCCACTCATAATTCTCTCTCACTCATTCTTCCCGCCCACTCATAATTCTCTCTCACTCATTCTTCCCGCCCACTCATAATTCTCTCTCACTCATTCTTCCCGCCCACTCATACTTCTCTCTCACTCATTCTTCCCGCCCACTCATAATTCTCTCTCACTCATTCTTCCCGCCCACTCATAATTCTCTCTCACTCATTCTTCCCGCCCACTCATAATTCTCTCTCACTCATTCTTCCCGCCCACTCATACTTCTCTCTCACTCATTCTTCCCGCCCACTCATACTTCTCTCTCACTCATTCTTCCCGCCCACTCATAATTCTCTCTCACTCATTCTTCCCGCCCACTCATAATTCTCTCTCACTCATTCTTCCCGCCCACTCATAATTCTCTCTCACTCATTCTTCCCGCCCACTCATACTTCTCTCTCACTCATTCTTCCCGCCCACTCATACTTCTCTCTCACTCATTCTTCCCGCCCACTCATACTTCTCTCCTCCTACAGTCATCACTCACTTTTGTTGTACGTCTACATCTATTCACCATAATAATCATCTATTATATCTTCACCATAATAATCATCTATTATATCTTCACCATAATAATCATCTATTATATCTTCACCATAATAATCATCTATTATATCTTCACCATAATAATAATCAATATCTTCACCATAATAATCATCAATATCTTCACCATAATAATCATCAATATCTTCACCATAATAATCATCAATATCTTCACCATAATAATCATCAATATCTTCACCATAATAATCATCTATATCTTCACCATAATAATCATCTATATCTTCACCATAATAATCATCTATATCTTCACCATAATAATCATCTATATCTTCACCATGATAATCATCTATATCTTCACCATGATAATCATCTATATCTTCACCATAATAATCATCTTTATCTTCACCATAATAATCATCTTTATCTTCACCATGATAATCATCTATATCTTCACCATGATAATCATCTATATCTTCACCATAATAATCATCTATATCTTCACCATGATAATCATCTATATCTTCACCATGATAATCATCTATATCTTCACCATGATAATCATCTATATCTTCACCATGATAATCATCTATATCTTCACCATAATAATCATCTATATCTTCACCATGATAATCATCTATATCTTCACCATCTATATCTTCACCATGATAATCATCTATATCTTCACCATGATAATCATCTATATCTTCACCATGATAATCATCTATATCTTCACCATGATAATCATCTATATCATCACCATGATCATCATCTATATCTTCACCATAATAATCATCTATATCTTCACCATGATAATCATCTATATCTTCACCATGATAATCATCTATATCTTCACCATGATAATCATCTATATCTTCACCATGATAATCATCTATATCTTCACCATGATAATCATCTATATCTTCACCATGATAATCATCTATATCTTCACCATGATAATCATCTATATCTTCACCATGATAATCATCTATATCTTCACCATGATAATCATCTATATCTTCACCATGATAATCATCTATATCTTCACCATGATAATCATCTATATCTTCACCATGATAATCATCTATATCTTCACCATGATAATCATCTATATCTTCACCATAATAATCATCTATATCTTCACCATGATAATCATCTATATCTTCACCATGATAATCATCTATATCTTCACCATGATAATCATCTATATCTTCACCATGATAATCATCTATATCTTCACCATGATAATCATCAATATCTTCACCATAATAATCATCTATATCTTCACCATAATAATCATCTATATCTTCACCATGATAATCATCTATATCTTCACCATAATAATCATCTATATCTTCACCATAATAATCATCTATATCTTCACCATAATAATCATCAATATCTTCACCATGATAATCATCTATATCTTCACCATGATAATCATCTATATCTTCACCATGATAATCATCTATATCTTCACCATGATAATCATCTATATCTTCACCATAATAATCATCTATATCTTCACCATAATAATCATCTATATCTTCACCATAATAATCATCTATATCTTCACCATAATAATCATCTATATCTTCACCATAATAATCATCTATATCTTCACCATGATTATCATCTATATCTTCACCATAATAATCATCTATATCTTCACCATAATAATCATTTATAACTTCACCATGATAACCATCTATATCTTCACTATAACCATCTATATCTTCACTATAATCATCTATATCTTCACTATAATCATCTATATCTTCACCATAATAATCATCTATATCTTCACCATGATTATCATCTTTATAATTCCTCTGACATGCTGAGATTAGACCCTCTCTTGATGTTTCAATTGATCTATATAATCCTGTCACCCGCCGGCTTAAATTCTAAAAACTGACTCACCATTTGTTGAGAAAACTCAAAATATGGTTTTCTAATTGTCAAAATGTGCGGCTTAAACATTATCCTAAATTATTAGATCTTTGAACCGGATGTGTTAAGTTGTCGAACAGGAAGTGGTAGATTTGCAGACCGGAAGTATTACAACAGGTGGGCTACAATTATGAAATCGAAAGAGCAAGAGCTATTTGATCGGCAAGCCGGATATGCTCATTTTGACGGATGTCATTTCGTTTATTTTTAGCGGGAATTATGAATAAATGGCACAGCAGGGAAATTCAAAAAAAGGAATTGGTTAATGCGGTGATCTCGTTATCATTATGATGAAACGAAATATGGTTAGTATCTCTCTCTCTCTGTCTCTCTCTCTCTCTCTCTCTCTCTCTCTCTCTCTCTATCTCTCTCTCAGCGATCAGGACTCAGTCAGAGTAGGATTCCAGACTCTCACATGAAGTCAGCTGTCAGGTTAAGTGTGTTGATCGCCCCCACAGACAGAACAACACATTTAGAGTCTACCAGATCCACTCTGATTGAACACCCGTTAATACGTTGCACTGTGTTCTGCGCCAGTGGCCCAGTGCATCCGATTTCAGCCAGCATTTTTTCAGGTTTGCTTTCCTTAGCCTTTGATTGTCCCCAATCTTCCTGCAAGGCAGCAGATGATCTTTTCTGTAGGGGGGATTCTGCCCTTAGATGGTCTGCCCTCCCAGGTTTAAGAGCACTATCTGCCCGAGTCACTAGAGGTGACTAACACAGTCATGCACACACAAAGATATGACATGTGACTAACACAGACATGCACACACAAAGATATGAGATGTGACTAACACAGACATGCACACACAAAGATATGAGATGTGACTAACACAGACATGCACACACAAAGATATGAGAGGTGACTAACACAGACATGCACACACAAAGATATGAGATGTGACTAACACAGACATGCACACACAAAGATATGAGATGTGACTAACACAGACATGTACACACAAAGATATGAGAGGTGACTAACACAGACATGTACACACAAAGATATGAGATGTGACTAACACAGACATGCACACACAAAGATATGAGATGTGACTAACACAGACATGCACACACAAAGATATGAGATGTGACTAACACAGACATGCACACACAAAGATATGAGATGTGACTAACACAGACATGCACACACAAAGATATGAGATGTGACTAACACAGACATGCACACACAAAGATATGAGATGGGACTAACACAGACATGCACACACAAAGATATGAGAGGTGACTAACATAGACATGTACACACAAAGATATGAGATGTGACTAACACAGACATGCACACACAAAGATATGAGAGGTGACTAACACAGACATGCACACACAAAGATATGAGAGGTGACTAACACAGACATGCACACACAAAGATATGAGAGGTGACTAACACAGACATGCACACACAAAGATATGAGATGTGACTAACACAGACATGTACACACAAAGATATGAGATGTGACTAACACAGACATGCACACACAAAGATATGAGATGTGACTAACACAGACATGCACACACAAAGATATGAGATGTGACTAACACAGACATGTACACAGCGATACGAGACATGACTAATATGGTTAGTATTAAATCTAGTGTACTTTACTTTCGTCTGTCTCCGGTGTCTTTCAGTATCAAAAAGAAATGGAGTGGTTGAGGGGTAGCCTAGTTGGGAAAACGACTCGACTGGACTACCAACGTTCAGACAACCCGTGTTCGATTCCCGCTGGGAGCTGTGTGAGTTGTACTCGTGTTCAGAAAAAAAATACCTCCACGGTCGACCCAGCCGTTGTCAGAAATGGGTACCAGGGTAGTACTCTGGGAAGGTGACGTTATCATGACGCTAGGTGTGGTGACGCTAGATGTCATGACGCTAGAAGTGATGACGCTAGATGTCATGACGCTAGAAGTGATGACGCTAGATGTCATGACGCTAGAAGTGATGACGCTAGATGTCATGACGCTAGGTGTGATGACGCTAGATGTGATGACGCTAGGAGTGATGACGCTAGATGTCATGACGCTAGAAGTGATGACGCTAGATGTCATGACGCTAGGTGTGATGACGCTAGATGTGATGACGCTAGATGTCATGACTCTAGATGTCATGACGCTAGATGTCATTACTTTAGATGTCATGACGCTAGATGTCATGACGCTATATGTGATGACGCTAGATGTCATGGCACTAGATGTCATGACACTAGATGTCATGAAGCTTGATGTCATGACGCTTGGTGTCATGACGCTAGGTGTGTTTAAATAAGTTAACGAACATACCAATATCTTTCAAAATATCCACAGGAAAAGACAAGACATTGCACAATTCAGAAAACGAGCTGCATGAAATATAAACATCAAAGCTACGGAAGTCGAGGTACTAAACTTAAAAGTAACCAACATTTAAAAAAAAATAACGGCAGGAACTTGTAGCAATGAACTGTGTCACATACCCTGGCAAATATTGTAACACAAGATGGGGGTGCCAGGGAAGATATCAACAAATGGATAAACAAATCTAGAATGGTTCTGCTAGTCTAAACAACGTCTGGAGATTCACCCAGTGCAATACAAAAACAGGAATAAACATAAGTTGTGTACTTTGAGTGCTTGTGTACGGATCTGAATTCTGGGGATCTGCAGGAAGGGATACGTTGGGACTGGCATCGTTTTACATAACGGGCCCCCTCAGAGAAAGATTCTCAGCATATTTTAGTCGAATAAAGGCAAAATCTAAGAATTGATCAAAATGTGCATTCAAGAGGAGATGCGTGCTGTGATTATAGAGGAGAGATTGAGTTGGATTGGTCGCGTTTAAATAAGAGGTTCAGAAAGAAGAAACAAGAGCTGAGATGTAGGAGGGGCAGACAATGGGAATTCTGGGGGAGGTTTGTGGAAACAGGGAGAGATAGTGTGAGTCAGACTGAGGGCGAAGGATGCTCACGAGTCGCGATAAATTTAGGAAGTGACGCTAAAAGTCGCAATAAGGCTGTTATGTCTTTAGACTTTAGAACGGATTGCTATTACTGAGAGCGGGACATTCTCACATCCGCCACATACCAGTTCTTAAAACCAAAGAACGTGTTTTTCCTCTGCTACGTGACTGGTATATAAAAATTAAAAAAAGAAGTAAAGAGCCCCCGTCACGCCAAGTGGCGTACAGGGAATAAGGTGTTAGTGACCATAATTTTTACACACATTCGGCACATGATTTTTGGGGTAATGTGGTCGGTATTACGCCCGTGCCACTTTACTCCCATTTAAGGCTGGGTGAACCCGGAAGCCGTATATTGTGATCGAACCCTACCTCTTGTCTTATGTAGTCCAGTTCACTAACCACTGAGCTATCGTGGCTCCTTATTTGACTGGTACTTTTCCATAATCCTATGTTAGTGATTTTTGTCTTCTATTTCCATCCTGTTAATTAGTACAAGCATCCACTAATCTATCTATCATCTATCGTCTTTTCGAGCCGAAGACGGCTCATAGGGCAGAACCACAATCTCAAAAACAGAAACCTTTCGTGCCAAAATGGCACATTTTTGATCGATGGCTTGACAACCTGTCATTGTAAAAAGTATTGTTATGGAAACAGTGCCATATCCACTAATAAAGGCTTGAAAATACATTCAAAGTAATTAGAACAATATATATCTTGAAATTACTTTGAATGTATTTTTCAAACCTTTATTAATGGATGCTTACGCAGAATAAAAGGATGGAAATGGCAGGACAAAATCACAAACATAGAATTATGGAAATGTACCAGTCAAATACCAGTGGATAAAGAGATACTGCGAAGACGATGGCGCTGGATAGGACACACACAGTGGAAGACAAATGAGAGTATTACACAAAAGACCCTTTTTTGAAATCCCCAGAGGAAAGGACAAAGAGGAAGACCAAGGACTCAAGATGCAACAAAGCTTGTCAAATCATTGGACGGATGTCACCACTATTGTCAAATCATTGGACAGATATCACCACTATTGTCAAATCATTGGACGGATATCACCACTATTGTCAAATCATTGGACGGATATCACCACTATTGTCAAATCATTGGACGGATATCACCACTATTGTCAAATCATTGGACGGATATCACCACTATTGTCAAATCATTGGACGGATATTACCACTATTGTCAAATCATTGGACGGATATCACCACTATTGTCAAATCATTGGACGGATATTACCACTATTGTCAAATCATTGGACGGATATCACCACTATTGTTAAATCATTGGACGGATATCACCACTATTGTCAAATCATTGGACGGATATCACCACTATTGTCAAATCATTGGACGGATATCACCACTATTGTCAAATCATTGGACGGATATCACCACTATTGCCCAACAAGGAAATAACTCTGGAGGCAAAACGAGCACTATACAATACAATCTTCATCCCAACGTTGTGCTACCAATGCCAGACCTGGACCCTGGATGCAAAAACAATAAGAAAAATAACCTCTACAGAGATGAAATGTGTTAGACGAATGACAGGAAACAGTCTGAGAGATAAGATCAGAAATGAAGAACTGAGAAAAAAGCTAGGAATAGCCCCCGCCATAGAATAGATAAGGAAACAACAGATAAAATGGTTTGACCACGTGACAAGGCAGAAAGAACAAAACACAACACAACGAGCTTTCAACAAACGTTGTGAGAACACCAGACCCAAGGGTCGACTACGAAAAAGATGGGTCGATGGAATATTAGAAGCACCAGGAAACATAACAGCAGCAGAGGCGAACAGAAGAGCAAAAGACCGCAAATTATATCTCCCCTCGACGCTGAAAGGAAAATGAGGAAGGAAAGAAGAAGGAGAAGAAGATATATAATACATGCGGATGACACAGTCTTAATAGCAGAGACAGAGAATGAACTACAAGAAATGATAGGCATAATAGTAACATAAAGCAACACGAAAGTTCTCAGTCTGAATAGTAAGAAAACAGAAGTAATGGTTATATCGTAGAAACAATCACCACCATCATGCAGCATAAAAATAAACAGAACAAATCTGAAACAAGTGCAACGCGTCAAATACTTGGGCACAATAATAACATCAGATGGAACCGCACAAGTAAAAAACAGAATAACTCACGCCAAAATAACATTTCAGAAAATGAAAAATATCTTATGCAACAAGTCTATGTCAATAGAAGTGAGAGAGTTTCATCAGTGCTGTATAGAGCCAATTCTGACCTATGGAAGCGAATTATGGACAGTAGATAAACAAATGATAAAACGAGTAGAGGCCACAGAGATGGGATTTCTCAGAAGAATGTTGAAAGTTTCCTGGACAGCTAAAAAGACCAATGAGGAAGTTCTCAAAGAGGCCAACACAAAAAGGGAACTCCTAAAAAAAAACATCAGAACGAAACAATCAACATTTTTCGGGCACATCATGAGAAGAGGAAAGTTGGAATACTTGGCGACAAATTGCAAAATACAGGAAAAAAAAAGATCGCAGACGTCAAAGAGAGAAAATACTAGATAACTTGGTGTCATGGCATGGAAAACAGTTAACAACAGAACCGATACGATGCACTGTACATAGAAGATTGTGGAAGGACATGATCGCCTACGCCAGCCGGTATACATTACTGAGTAAATGTATTAAGCTCAGGACATCTTTACTCATACTTGATTCCGGTTTCGAAGATTAGAATTAAAAAGCCACTTTGTGATAAAAGCAAACAGCCGTGATAGCTGGTAAAAAGATGTTTCTCTTATTAGAGAGAAAGAAGATATAATTATATTTGTACAGGATGGAGAGAAAGAGAAAGGAAGCGTCTACAGAAATATTTACAAACATTTAGATGGATGAAGGAAAGTATAAGAATGTAGAATATAAACGAACAAGACAGAGCGAAAATAAATAGAAACTGAAAACAGACTGTTAGCAGGCAGACAGAGAGTCTACCTGAAAGTGAGCAGATGACGGAGAGACAGACTTTTCAACCGACAGAGGTAGACAACAGTTAGATCAAGAGTAGAAACACGATGATCTCTCAGAATATGGAGGTTGAAATCATAGACAGACAGAGCAACTCAGATCGATATAAGACATGAAACAGACAGAACAACTCAGATCGCTATAAGACATGAAAAAGACAGAACAACTCAGATCGATATAAGACATGAAACAGACAGAACGACTCAGATCGATATAAGACATGAAGCAGACAGAGCAACTCAGATCGATATAAGACATGAAACAGAGCAACTCAGATCGATATAAGACATGAAGCAGACAGAACAACTCAGATCGATATAAGACATGAAACAGACAGAGCAACTCAGATCGATATAAGACATGAAACAGACAGAGCAACTCAGATCGATATAAGACATGAAACAGACAGAGCGACTCAGATCGATATAAGACATGAAACAGACAGAGCAACTCAGATCGATATAAGACATCAAACAGACAGAGCAACTCAGATCGATATAAGACATGAAACAGACAGAGCAACTCAGATCGATATAAGACATCAAACAGACAGAGCAACTCAGATCGATATAAGACATGAAACAGACAGAGCAACTCAGATCGATATAAGACATGAAAAAGACAGAACGACTTAGATCGATATAAGACATGAAACAGACAGAACGACTTAGATCGATATAAGACATGACACAGACAGAACAACTTAGATCGCTACTAGACATGAAACAGACAGAACAACTCAGATCGATATAAGACATGAAACAGACAGAGCAACTTAGATCGCTACTAGACATGAAACAGACAGAGCAACTCAGATCGATATAAGACATGACACAGACAGAGCAACTCAGATCGATATAAGACATGAAACAGACTGAGCAACTCAGATCGATATAAGACATGAAGCAGACAGAGCAACTCAGATCGATATAAGACATGACACAGACAGAGCAACTCAGATCGATATAAGACATGACACAGACAGAGCAACTCAGATCGATATAAGACATGAAACAGACAGAGCAACTCAGATCGACATAAGACATGACACAGACAGAGCAACTCAGATCGATATAAGACATGAAGCAGACAGAGAAACTCAGATCGATATAAGACATGAAGCAGACAGAGCAACGCTGATCGATATAAGACATGAAAGAGACAGAGCAACTCAGGTCGATATAAGACATGAAGCAGACAGAACGACTCAGATCGATATAAGACATAAAACAGACAGAACAACTCAGATCGATATAAGACATGAAACAGACAGAGCGACTTAGATCGATATAAGACATGAAACAGACAGAGCAACTCAGATCGATATAAGACATGAAGCAGACAGAGCAACTCAGATCGACAGAAGAACGAAATAGGAGGGCTGGGTGGTCTAGAGGTAAGACGTTGGCCTGTTGACTGGAAGGTCACTGGGTTCGATTCCCACCACATTGAAAGTTGTTAATTGATCGAATCCGTGTTTTGTTTGTGGATTTACCATCCCCTGGTCTCTGCGTAGTGAAATCTGATGTCTAGACATCTCTGCGTAGTGAGATCTGATGTCTAGACATCTCTGCGTAGTGAGATCCGATGTCTAGACATCTCTGCGTAGTAAGATCCGATGTCTAGACATCTCTGCGTAGTGAGATCCGATGTCTAGACATCTCTGCGTAGTGAGATCCGATGTCTAGACATCTCTGGGTAGTGAGGTCCGATGTCTAGACATCTCTGGGTAGTGAGGTCCGATGTCTAGATATCTCTGGGTAGTGAGATCCGATGTCTAGACATCTCTGGGTAGTGAGATCCGATGTCTAGACATCTCTGGGTAGTGAGGTCCGATGTCTAGATATCTCTGGGTAGTGAGATCCGATGTCTAGACATCTCTGGGTAGTGAGATCCGATGTCTAGACATCTCTGGGTAGTGAGGTCCGATGTCTAGATATCTCTGGGTAGTGAGATCCGATGTCTAGACATCTCTGGGTAGTGAGATCTGATGTCTAGACATCTCTGGGTAGTGAGATCTGATGTCTAGACATCTCTGGGTAGTGAGATCTGATGTCTAGACATCTCTGGGTAGTGAGATCTGATGTCTAGACATCTCTGGGTAGTGAGATCTGATGTCATCTTTATTTATTAAAAAAAGGGTGGCAAAAAAGGAAGAAGAGGAAGAAAAGAAAATTGAAGGAAAAGAAGATTGTGAAAATTAAAGAAAGTAGGAAGGAAAGAAAAAAACATGAAAGAAGGAATGAAAACTAATGAAGGAGGGATAGAAAAAGGATGAAAACGAAATAGAGAATTGAAAGAAAGCATAATAAATGAATGGAAAGAAGGTCGGCATGAAAGAAAGAAAGAAAGAAAGAAAGAAAGAAAAATATACATGAAAAATAAGCAAAACAAGAAAGGAAAAACAAATAAAAAATGAATAGTAAAGTAGAAAAAAAAAATACAAATAGGAAGAAGAATAGTCTAATGAATGCGATAAAAGAAAGGAACTGCAGATAAAGACAACCGTTAGCTCGTTTCAAGAGCTGAGAGAAGACAAGCCAACAACTGTAAATCACAAATACTCCGACAAGAGGAACAAATAAGAAACAACAAAACAAAATATGTTTTATTGTAAGTAATGCCAGACTTGGCAGCAACGTTAACTCTAGAGCAATGAAATTAAAACGGCATATCCTCAGAAAGTTATACAAAGAAATGTGAATACAAGTGGAATGCAAGAAGCATAAGTGAAGAATATAATTACAAAGAAGCCGCTGAGTGGTAACAAAAAAATGAAATAAAAAACACGAATTTTAAGCCGAAATTTACGTTTGAGTAACCATGAAGGAGAAATTGACAGAATCTTTTGAACAAAAACGCATTAAAAACTAAATAAATAAAGGTAAAAAGATAAATTGTGTTTTAACACAGCAATAAAAAACAGGGGAAACACAAAAAATACAGATTGAAAGATCTGTCTTGAAGGTATGGCAGAGACTGAATTGAAAACAAAATGAAAAAGTATACACAAAGAAAAAATTAAAAAAAAACATATATTATATATAAAAAATGGTAATATATTATAAAAAAGGCATTACATTCTGCCAAAAAATAAATTACAGACGAATTTGATGTTATTTACAGTATATATAATAAAGAAGGGGGAAAAACAAGATGAATAATAGGAATTAGCAATGTGATAATGAAGTTATGGACAAAACGAAATTCTGAACGAGAACAAAGATGTTAGTAAGATGAATTGGGAAGATATCGTTTAGTGAGTTATTTGCGGGTTATCATCGTTGCAATCCGAACATGTCGATAGGAGCTCAGATCCCCTCCTCAGCAAGTCCCGTCCAGCGACTGACGACTCCAGTTCTATGTTGGTTGATAAGTCTTCTTACACGGCCACTAAGTTTCTCGTTTCTGGCTGTGCCCATCTTAACTCCCATCTCTTTCATCCGAAGGAGTGACGTTGACTCATGGTTGTCGAAGTCCTGTGCCCTTTCCATATCTCGGAGAGCATTGATGATATCGGTTCGATCCATTGGTTAACCGTCTTCAACGACAGCGCAGCTAGTCAACCTGTCCGCTTTTTCATTTCCCCGTACTCCCGCATGTCTTGGGACGTAGACAAAGGTGACCTTACGTATTTTCGACTTCTGCAACGACTCTACCCATTGCCTGTGTACAGATCCCGCCTCCACTTTTCTTATCATGCTCATCGAATCACTCAGTATACATGCATGAGTGTAGTTTGTGACTCTAACCATTTGAATGCCTTGGTCACTGCCATCACCTCCATTGTCATGCTACTCGTGGTCATGGCGTATGCACCACTGTCTTCGTTGACTACTCTGCCCGCCGAGCGGGTTGTAATTTATCCTTAATTCTGTAAACTAGGAGCTACGTTAGCTCAGTGCTTTGTGAACTGGACTACAAAGAACAAGAGGACGGGTTCGATTCTAATCGACGGCTTCCAGGTTCACCCAGCCGTAAATTAGCACCGGATTATTTTCCAGGAAACTAAAGCGGCACGGGCGTAATACTGACCACATTAACCCAAAAATCATGCGCCGAAGGTCTGTAAAAATTATGGTTACTAACATCATATTATCTATACGTCACTTGGTGTGACGGGGCTCTTTACTTTTTACTTTACGCCACTTGGTGTGATGGCTCTTTACTTTTTACTTTACGCCACTTGGTGTGATGGGGCTCTTTACTTTTTACTTTACGCCACTTGGTGTGATGGGGCTCTTTACTTTTTACTATACGTCACTTGCCGTGACAGGGCTCTTTACTTATTACTATACACCACTTGGCGTGACGGGGCTCTTTACTTATTACTATACGCCACTTGGCGTGACGGGGCTCTTTACTTATTGCATACACCACTTGGCGTGACGGGCTCTTTACTTATTACTATACGCCACTTGGCGTGACGGGGCTCTTTACTTATTACTATTCGCCACTTGGCGTTACGGGGCTCTTTACTTATTACTATTCGCCACTTGGCATGACGGGTTCTCTTTACTTATTACTATACACCACTTGGCGTGACGGGGCTCTTTACTTATTACTTTACGCCACTTGGTGTGATGGGGCTCTTTACTTTTTACTTTACGCCACTTGGTGTGACGGGGCTCTTTACTTATTACTATACACCACTTGGCGTGACGGGGCTCTTTACTTATTACTATACGCCACTTGGCGTGACGGGGCTCTTTACTTATTGCATACACCACTTGGCGTGACGGGCTCTTTACTTATTACTATACGCCACTTGGCGTGACGGGGCTCTTTACTTATTACTATTCGCCACTTGGCGTGACGGGGCTCTTTACTTATTACTATTCGCCACTTGGCGTGACGGGGCTCTTTACTTATTACTATACACCACTTGGCGTGGCGGGGCTCTTTACTTATTACTATACGCCACTTGGCGTGACGGGGCTCTTTACTTATTACTATTCGCCACTTGGCGTGACGGGGCTTTTTACTTATTACTATACACCACTTGGCGTGGCGGGGCTCTTTACTTATTACTTTACGCCACTTGGCGTGACGGGGCTCTTTACTTATTACTATTCGCCACTTGGCGTGACGGGGCTCTTTACTTATTACTATACACCACTTGGCGTGACGGAATTCTTTACTTATTACTATACACAACTTGGCGTGACGGGATTCTTTACTCTGTAAACTCAAAAAAGGGCAGCGGACAATGCAGTAGTATTTATCTGTCAGTTCTTGGGGTAAAGTTAAAAATTACGAGGGCGCTGTAAATGATAAAAAGATAAAATAACATAAAATAATCGTGATCTTTCCCTTGATTCTTCCCGCGCTACTTGATGTCACATTGCGCTTGTAGTATTTTTTCGCTTTTGTTCTTTGGTTCTTTGGTTCTTTGGTTATGGAAGACCTCGGTATCACTGCAAAAGAATTAAAATTCATAATTGCTCATCCGCCCGTGCCAGTGGAATCATCCGAACTACTAACTCATCTCCCAAAGAAAGAAAGGTAGCTGTAGTCCCCATCATAGCAGTATCAGCACACGCTAAAAGACATAAGACGATACCGCGCAGAAAGTGAACACTGCCAACTGTTCCCTGTCATACGATATCATCATTCATCGTAAACAAGCGGGATATCGAAACATGATCAAAATGGATGAGACACACAGCTCACGGTGTGCACAGAGCACTTAACTCAGTAGCTCCTGCAACAAGCCGGACTTGGAATATGAGGAAACTGCAACAAGGAACACTTTTCATGCATAGCCTTCAATTGTTCCCGCCGCCTATCCACCATATACCGGAAGTTCACGTCCTCTTGAAAATGATGATCGTCGTATTTATTACTACTGTATAGCTCTTGATGATGTTATGCCATCATTGTTGACACCAATTCCGAACATATAGACACACAGTTAGTCGTCAGATTATCCCCGTCGCACATCAAACAACAGACCGTAAGATTAGCGTACGGCCGGTCTAGGGATGTACGATGAGCCATTCACATATGTGTGTATGTAGTATTGTTCCTGTTGAAGGCGTATTGGGCCGAAAAGTTGTTCTAATTTGTGTCGTCCAATTATTACGTAAAGCTTTAACCGTTTTTTCTATTTTTTGTGGGGGGAGGGGAGGGGAGGGGGGGGTGTCATTTCTAAAGTTATTACTCCAAGTTCTCCATCGTCATACTTCTAGTGGTCACTGCGAAAGAACCGCCCACACGACCCATCGCTGTTCCCCCTTCTGACCCGAGACGTGAACGCCCACGAGCCCCTACGGTGCCGACCCTTCAGAACAGATGTCGAACCATCAGGTGACTTCTCGTAGATCAAGACCTTCATCTACCCTACAAAAACCATAAAGTTTGAAAACCGTCGGAGACGAAATCTTGTTTTGGATTAATCCTGTCTTACCAAGAAGGCTGAAATGAGTAGCTATTTCCCTGTATCTTATCTTACAAGTTTCATAAATGCCGTATGTATGTATACATATATATCAATATATATATATATATGTACGTGATCACTGTAATGAAATCTACATTTAAATGGAAAGATAAATGCAATTTCTAGATTTACCTGTTTTTGTTTTTATTTAGAATTTCAAAGATAAATACTTGTATTTTACATTTCTGCAGAGTGTCCTACCCTGAAATGAAGGACCGACCTTACAGGTATTCCTGAATACAAATTTAGGTGATTGATATTTTATCATCATCATAATCATTAGCATGTGCCATACCGGTTGGCGCTCACGAAGATACAGACTTTCATTAATGGATGCTTACGCAGAATAAAAGGATGGAAATGGCAGGACAAAATCACTAACATAGAATTATGGAAATGTACCAGTCAAACACCAGTGGATAAAGAGATACAGCGTAGACGATGGTGCTGGATGGGACACACACTACGGAAACCAACTGAGAGTATTACACAATGGGCTGTTTTTTTTAATCCCAAGGGGAAAAGACAAAGAGGAAGACCAAGGAATTCTTGGAGAAGACAGATAGAGGCAGAGATGAAGATGATGGGGAAGACATGGAATGATCTTAAAAGATGGGGAAGACATGGAATGATCTTAAAAGAATGGCAAAAAACAGAACGAGTTGGAAAGTGTTTGTTGAAGACCTATGCTCCACAGGGCGCTGAAAGTGTTTGTTGAAGACCTATACTCCACTGGGAGCTAAAAAGGTAGAAGAAGAAAAAAGAAGATACCGGTTGGCGTAGGCGATCATGTCCCTCCACAATCTTCTATCTACAGTACATCGTATCAGTTCTGTTGTTGACTGTTTTCCATGCCATGACACCAAGCTATCCAGTATTTTCTCTCTTTGTCGTCCGCGATCTCCCTTTCCCTGTATTTTGCCAGTTGTAACCAAGTATTCCAACTTTCCTCTTCTCATGATGTACCCGAAAAATGTTGATTGTTTCTTTCTGATGTTTGTTAGGAGCTCCCTTTTTGTTTTGGCCTCTCTGAGAATGTCTCCATTGGTCTTTTTAGCTGTCCAGGGAACTTTCAACATTCTTCTGAGAAATCCCATCTCTGTGGCCTCTAATCGTCTTTTCATTTGTTTGTCTAGTGTCCATGATTCGTTTCATTACGTAAAAGTGGGCTCTGTATAGCACCGATAATATAGACTCGTTACGTAAGACGTTTTTCATTTTCTGAAATGCTATTTTGGCTTAAGCTATTCTGCTTTTTATTTCTGTGGTACGTCTGTTCTGATGTTATTATTGTGTCCAAGTCTTAGAAACGTTGCACTTGTTTAAGATTTTTCCTGTTTATTTTTATGCTGGTGATGATTGTTTCTTCGATATGCTCATTACTTCCGTTGTTTCACAGTTTAGGCGGAGACTTTTCTTAGTACTCTCTCTCACTTTTATGTCTATCATTTCTTGTAGTTCATTCTCTGTCTCTGGGATTATTGTTCAACATATGATTACGAAATATACATTCTGATCGTTATTTCTAAAACTATATTTAAATATATAAATTGTAAAATATAAAGAGCCCCGTCACGACAAATGGCCTACATAGCTATGGTTATAGAAGGCCCCGGTATCACTGCAAACGAATTAAAATATATAATTGCTTAACCGCCCGTGCCAGTGGAATCATCCGAATTAATATCTCATCTCTCAAACAAAGATAGGTAGCTGCAGGCCCCATCATAGCTGTCCCAGCACACGCCAAAAGACATAAGGTGAAACCGCACGGAAAGTGACACAGTCATCTGTTCCCCGTCATACGATATCATTATTCATCGTAAGGAATAAGAATATTGAAGCACGATCAATACGGGTGGAACACACAGCTCACGGTGTGCACAGAGTACTTAACTCAGTAGCTCCTGCAGCAAGCCGCACTTGGAATATGAGGAAACAGCAACAAGGAACACTTTTCAGACACAGCCTTCAACAGTTCCTGCCGCCTATCCGACATATTGACCGGAAGTTCCATATCAACTTTACATAGGAGATGTGCAGCAGAGCTCAGATGTAGAACAACTCAGGCAATTGCTGTTGATTAGCTCAGCCAATAGATCTAAAACAGATGAGGCAGAAAATGTAGAATAACTCAGGCAGAAAATGTAGAATAGCTCAGACAGAAAATGTAGAATAGCTCAGACAGAAAATGTAGAATAGCTCAGACAGAAAATGTAGAATAAATTAAGGCAGAAAATGTAGAATAGCTCAGACAGAAAATGTAGAATAGCTCAGACAGAAAATGTAGAATAGCTCAGACAGAAAATGTAGAATAGCTCAGACAGAAAATGTAGAATAACTCAGGCAGAAAATGTAGAATAACTCAGGCAGAAAATGTAGAATAGCTCAGACAGAAAATGTAGAATAACTCAGGCAGAAAATGTAGAATAGCTCAGGCAGAAAATGTAGAATAACTCAGGCAGAAAATGTAGAATAGCTCAGGCAGAAAATGTAGAATAGCTCAGGCAGAAAATGTAGAATAGCTCAGGCAGAAAATGTAGAATAGCTCAGACAGAAAATGTAGAATAACTCAGGCAGAAAATGTAGAATAACTCAGACAGAAAATGTAGAATAGCTCAGGCAGAAAATGTAGAATAGCTCAGACAGAAAATGTAGAATAACTCAGGCAGAAAATGTAGAATAGCTCAGGCAGAAAATGTAGAATAGCTCAGGCAGAAAATGTAGAATAGCTCAGGCAGAAAATGTAGAATAACTCAGGCAGAAAACGTAGAATAACTCAGACATAAAATGTAGAATAACTCAGGCAGAAAATGAAGAATAACTCAGACATAAAATGTAGAATAACTCGGGCAGAAAATGTAGAATAGCTCAGGCAGAAAATGAAGAATAGCTCAGACAGAAAATGAAGAATAACTCAGGAAGAAAATGAAGAATAGCTGAGGTAGAAAATGTAGAATAGCTCAGACAGAAAATGTTTAATAGCTCCAGCAGAAAATGTAGAATAGCTTAGGCAGAAAATGAAGAATAGTTGAGGCAGAACAATATAGAATAGCTGAGGCTAAAGAGAGAATAGACAACATGATAGAAACGTTATAACAACATCAATTAGCAATGATTGAAGCCGCCAAGAGGGCGATAACCAGAACTTTATATCTCCCTCGTCATCTGAACGGGTACAAGAGGAAGTGAAAAAAGAAGAAGGAAAGAAAAAGTTTGCGTTCCAAAGTTTAATGAAAAATAGACCACAATCCAATGCTTTCAAAGGAAGGAACGAAAGAGCCCTCCAATGTTGTGTAGAGCTAACTATAACATTGCTATAGTTAGCCGAAGGCCCCGTATTGGTAAAGCCGCTACCACCTTTGTCCGTCTTTCTAGGCGTGTCTGGCAAAACAACAAACTGAGAATTAGAACAAAAGTCGCAGTGTACAATGCCTGCATAAATATGATACTCCTATATGGCAGCGAATTTGGACAACCGATCTAAAGCAGGAGAGAGGGCTAAATACATTTCATATGTGATGTCTACGCCGTATTCTTGGTATCACCTGGAAGGATAAAGTGACAAACGTGGAGGTCCTGACTTGCACAGGTCTCCCGAACATCTACACGCTGCTCAAACAGAGTAAACAGAGGTCAAAACGAAAAGGAAATAGCAACCAAGTGCGGCTGTCGTGAACGTACAGAAACGTGCAGAAATGTGCGAAAATGCACACAGAACCAGAGGAGTTCACACAGGGGTCAGTGTGCAAACACAAAGGAGAAAGAAAAGAACAGCAGAACAACAGGTGCTCAAAAGGCAGCAAGAGTGAGATGTGTGAGAGTGGGGTACAATAAAAACAAATAAGGGGTAAGGAGCACAGAAAAAAGGTATAGAGGAGAACACCGAAGTGTCTCATTAGGGACTCGAGGAGGAGAACTATAAATAGCATGGCATAGTAAGTAGACCAAAGAACCCAAATATGTGCAGTAGAGAAGGCTATGCAAAAGGGAAGGAGCAACCAAAAGGAAACTATGTGTATGAGTATGATACATTCATACCTCGTGGGGTCAGCGAACCATACTGGACTATGAGGCGATTTTCCAAAGTATAGCGGCTGCGGTCGCCAGAGTGACAAAGGACAATACCAGTGACACGGATGTCGTCTTTGCCCTTGTGATCAGGGGAGTTGAAGTGGGAAGACACCGGAGTACCAGTATTCTGTTGGACATCACGTAGATGTTCACAAAATCTTTCCGCTAATCTTCTCCCAGACTCACCAATATAGGTCACGTGGCTAAGGATGTTCCTAAGGATGGGTAAACCCGAAAGCCGTCGATCAGGGATCGAACCCGACCTATAATCCTTTGCAGTCCAGTTCACTAACCACTGAGCTATCGCGGCTCCAATGTAAATAATAGCATATATCAAATGACTGCTTTAGCAACACAACTTAGATTTAACGAGCCTGTATTCTTCCCATAACAACATATGGCAGTGAAACATGAAGAATCGACAAATCTGCTACAAAAATACATCAATGTATTATTAATACAAGTATTACAGAAAATTGTATTTTGATTGCACAATAATAACACCAGATGGAAGATGCACCACAGAAATAAAAAGTGGAATAGCTCAGGCCAAAATAGCATTTCAGAAAATGAAAAAAATATCTTATGCAACAAATCTATGTCAATAGAAGTGAGAAAGAGAGTTCATCGGTGCTATATAGAACCAATTCTGATCTATGGAAGCGAATCATGGACAGTATACAAACAGATGAAAAGACGATTAGAGAGACACAGAGATGGGATTTCTCAGAAGAATGTTGAAAGTTCCCTGGACAACTAAAAAGACCAATGAGAAAGTTCTCAAAGACGCCAACACAAAAGGGAACTCCTACTAAAAACATCAGAAAGAAGCAATCAACATATTTCGGGCACATCATGAGAAGAGGAATGTTGAAATACTTGGTTACAACTGGCAAAATAAAAGGAAAGAGTGATCGCTGTTACAATATATTCCATCTGTTCTCTTCTCATTACATGGCCAAAAAATGATGATTGTTTCTTCCTAATATTGAAAATTAGCTCTCTTTTTTATTTGACCTCTCTCAGAACATCTTCATTACTCTTCTTATCTGTCCATGGTATTCTCAACATTCTTCTGTAAAACCACATTTCTACAGACTCCAGTGATTTTCTTGTCTGTTGTCCTATTGTCCAAGATTCACACCCATATGTTAAGACTATATAACATTTAAGAACTTTTTTTCTTGTTTCATTTGGGATATTGGATACATCTCGAATTTAACAATTTCCCCGGAAGAACGAAGAAAGTTAAGTCTACTCTGTTCAGGAGTTACCTACCATGAGTTCTTTTTTAACGTACGCAGAGTGCACACTCCACTTCCTGTTTCTTGTAGTGCATACGTGTTACCTTCAGACTACTCAAAACCCGTTTTAAGTTTAACTATTCGAGTACGTAACGAAGTCTTTCAACAATTATGGAGCATTCCTATCTGTGAGCATTCCTATCTGTGAGCATTCCTATCTGTGAGCATTCCTATCTGTGAGCATCCATATCTGTGAGCATTCCTATCTGTGAGCATTCCTATCTGTGAGTATTCCTATCTGTGAGAATCCCTTTCTGTGAGTATTCCTATCTGTGAGCATTCCTATCTGTGAGCATCCCTATCTGTGAGCATTCCTATCTGTGAGTATTCCTATCTGTGAGTATTCCTATCTGTGAGTATTCCTATCTGTGAGCATCCCTATCTGTGAGCATTCCTATCTGTGAGTATTCCTGTCTATGAGTATTCCTATCTGTGAGCATCCCTATCTGTGAGCATTCCTATCTGTGAGCATTCCTATCTGTGAGCATTCCTATCTGTGAGTATTCCTATCTGTGAGTATTCCTGTCTATGAGTATTCCTATCTGTGAGTATCTCTATCTGTGAGCATTCCTATCTGTGAGCATTCCTATCTGTGAGCATTCCTATCTGCGAGTATTCCTATCTGTGAGTATTCCTATCTGTGAGTATTCCTGTCTATGAACATTCCTATCTGTGAGCATTCATATCTGTGAGTATTCGTATCTGTGAGCATTTTTATCTGTGAGTATTCCTATCTGTGAGCATTCCTATCTGTGAGCATTCCTATCTGTGAGCATTCCTATCTGTGAGTATTCCTATCTGTGAGTATTCCTATCTGTGAGTATTCCTGTCTGTGAGTATTCCTATATGTGAGCCGGTGGAAAAGACAAAGAAGAAGACCAAGGAATTCTTGGAGAAGACAGATAGAAGCAGAGATGAAGATGATGGGGAAGACATAGAATGATCTTAAAAGAATAGCAAGAAACAGAACGACTTGGAAAGAGTTTGTTGAAGACCCATGCTTCGTAGGGAGCTGAAAATGTTTGTTAAAGACCAATGCTCCGTAGGGAGCTGAAAATGTTTGTTGAAGTCCTATGCTCCGTAGTGAGCTGAAAATGTTTGTTGAAGACCTATGCTCCGTAGGGAGCTGAAAATGTTTGTTGAAGACCTATGCTCCGTAGGGAGCTGAAAATCTTTGTTGAAGACCTATGCTCCGTAGTGAGCTGAAAATGTTTGTTGAAGACCTATGCTCCGTAGGGAGCTGAAAATGTTTGTTGAAGACCTAAGCTCCGTAGTGAGCGGAAAATGTTTGTTGAAGACCTATGCTCCGTAGTGAGCTGAAAATGTTTGTTGAAGACCTATGCTCCGTAGTGAGCTGAAAATGTTTGTTGAAGACCTATGCTCCACGGGGAGCTAAAAAGGTAGAGGAAGAAGAAGATGATTAAAATAAATATATAGGTTCATTGTTAAAACCATGACAAATTATGTCTCTGTAATCTCTTACATTGTATCTATCAAAATCTTCCATATGGAAATAGTTAACAGGAGGATTTGGACACCATTTACTTAAGGTCTGTGCTCCACAGGGAGCCCAAACGGAGGAGAAGAAGGGGTATCTTTACGTGCTCAACCTGAACACCGCCCTTCATTTTAACATCCCTGTCCGATAGGATTATGCACTCAATCTATTGAATATCGTCCCACTCCGATACGATTATTATTATCATCATCATCATCATCAAGTGCCATGCCTGCTGTCGTAGGCGATCATGTCTCACCACAACTTTCGATCTCGACAGTTATTTATCATTTCTGTTGTTGACCTTCTGCCAAGACATTCTCTTAAACTTTCTTGTATTTTTTTTGTCTTTGCTTTCCTCTGTCTCTTCGTCCCTCAATTTTCCAGTTGTTACTATATATTGCAGCTGTTACGTTCTCATTACATGGCCAAGAAATGATGATTGTTTCTTCCTAATATTGGAAATTAGCTCTGTTTTTGCTTTGGCCTCTTTCAGAACATTTTCATTACTCTTCTTAGCTGTCCATGGTATTCTCAACATTCTTCTGTAAAACCACATTCTAAAAATACGATTATTCAATCGATGTACTTATGATCATCCCTCTCCGATAAGACTATACTTTAGATCTCACATAATATCATCCCTCTCCGATAAGACTATACTTTAGATCTCGCATAATATCATCCCTCTCCGATAAGACTATACTTTAGATCTCACATAATATCATCCCTCTCCGATAAGACTATACTTTAGATCTCACATAATATCATCCCTCTCCGATAAGACTATACTTTAGATCTCACATAATATCATCCCTCTCCGATAAGACTATACTTTAGATCTCACATAATATCATCCCTCTCCGATAAGACTATACTTTAGATCTCACATAATATCATCCCTCTCCGATAAGACTATACTTTAGATCTCACATAATATCATCCCTCTCCGATTGGACTATACACCAGATCTCACATAATATCATCCCTCTCTGATTGGACTATACACCAGATCACACTTAATATCATCCCTCTCTGATTAGACTAGATACCAATATCACCTTTTCTCCAATGGACCATACACCAGATCTCACTTAATATCATCCCTCTCTGATTGGACTATACGCCAGATCTCACTTAATATCATCCCTCTCTGATTGGACTATACGCCAGATCTCACTTAATATCATCCCTCTCTGATTGGACTATACGCCAGATCTCACTTAATATCATCCCTCTCTGATTGGACTATACGCCAGATCTCACTTAATATCATCCCTCTCTGATTAGACTATACGCCAGATCTCACTTAATATCATCCCTCTCTGATTGGACTATACGCCAGATCTCACTTAATATCATCCCTCTCTGATTGGACTATACGCCAGATCTCACTTAATATCATCCCTCTCTGATTGGACTATACGCCAGATCTCACTTAATATCATCCCTCTCTGATTGGACTATACGCCAGATCTCACTTAATATCATCCCTCTCTGATTGGACTATACGCCAGATCTCACTTAATATCATCCCTCTCTGATTAGACTATACTTTAGATTTCACTAATACCATCCTTCTCTGAATGGACTATACATCAGATCTCACTTAATATCATCCTTCTCTGATAAGACTAGATACCAATATCACCTTTTCTCCAATGGACCATACACCAGATCTCACTTAATATCATCCCTCTCTGATTGGACTATACGCCAGATCTCACTTAATATCATCCCTCTCTGATTGGACTATACTTTAGATCTCACTTAATATCATCCCTCTCTGATTGAACTATACGCCAGATCTCACTTAATATCATCCCTCTCTGATTGGACTATACGCCAGATCTCACTTAATAGCATCCCTCTCTGATTGAACTATACGCCAGATCTCACTTAATATCATCCCCCTCTGATTGGACTATACGCCAGATCTCACTTAATATCATCCTTCTCTGATAAGACTATAATACCAATATCACCTAATATCACCTTTTCCCCAATGAACCATACACCAGATCTCACTTAATATCACCCCTCTCCCGAATAGACTATATACTCGCTTTAACTTTAAACAAATCTCGATGTCTTCAAATGTGGTCCGAACCGACTTTCCCCTGCTTGAAAGGTAAGCATCTTACCTCAAAGCTACTACAGCCACCCCTTGGCTTAAGTAATGGCTACAATTGCAACACCGCTGAGACAACTCTCTCACATCTTATTTCAATTTCTCTTTCAGCTCTTTCATGCAGTGTAAATATTCTCAGGTAATTGAAATCTAATCTACTCGTGTCGCTTTAATTTCCACTTCCTGGAATTTGTAACGAGATAGATGAGGATGAAGCGAGGGCTGATAGGGTGTGTCAATTCTTACAGCAAAATAACAATAAAACAACAACAAAATAATACCAAAATAACAAAAAAATAAGTTCAGATTTGGGGGAGAGTTCAAGCTATACAAACCAATGTTTCGGCTTCAAGTGCTCTTCTTCAGGTGGCATGCACAGATTAACTATCATAGGATACAAGAATATCATCATCATCATCAAGTACCGGGCCTACTGGCGTAGGTGATCATGTCTCTCCACAATTTTCCATCTCGACAGTTATTTATCATTTCTGTTGTTGACCTTCTGCCAAGCCATTCTCTCAAGCTGTCTGGTATTTTTTCTCTTTACTTCCCTCTATCTCTTCGTCCCTCAATTTTTCCACTTGTTACAATATATTTCAGCTGTTCTCTTCTCATTACATGGCCAAAAAATTATGATTGTTTCTTCCTAATATTGGAAATTAGCTCTCTTTTTGCTTTGACCTCTTTCAGAACGTTTTCATTACTCTTCTTAGCTGTCCATGGTATTCTCAACATTCTTCTGTAAAACCTCATTTCTACAGACTCCAGTGATTTTCTTGTCTGTTGTCCTATTATCCATGATTCACATCCATATGTTAAGACTGACTCTACATAACATTTAAGAACTCATTTTCTTGTTTCTATTGTCAAAAATGGATTGCATAGTATTTTCCTCATTTTTTGGAAAGCTGCTTTTGCCTGAGCAATTCTGCAACCCACCTCTGTTGTACATCTTCCGTCTGAGGTTAACACAGTTCCCAAAATATGTAAATTCATTTACCTGTTTTAATATTGTTCCACTTGTCTTTATTTTGCACTGAGGTGATGTCTTTTTCTTTGTTGTTACCATTACTTCTGTCTTTTTGCTATTATGCTATCAAAATATCATATAACAACAAAAAATACAGAGTTACAGTTCTGGGAAAGAGACACTACTATACAAACCAACGTTTCGATTCAAAGTTTTCTTCTTCAGGTGGCAAGATTAAACTAAATATGTTTGGGGAAAAAAGTGTAGTAATTACAATAAAATAGGGTTTTAGTTCTGGGAAAAAGACAAGACTAAACAAACCAACGTTTCAACTCAAAGGGCTCTTCATCAGGTGGCAAGCATAGACTAAACATTTTTTTGGAAAAAAAATCACTAATAAAAATAATAACAACAAAAATCAGGGTTTCTGTTGTGAGGAAGAGTCAAGACTATGCAAACCAACGTTTCGACTCATATGGTTCTTCTTCAGGTCGCAAGAAAAGACTAAAAACTTTTGTGCAAAAAATTCTGCAATAATTTCAACAAAATAGAGTTTTAGTTCTGGGGAAGAGCAAAATTATACAAACCAACGTTTCGACTCAAAGGGTTCTTTTTCATGTGACAAGCATAGACTAAACACGTTTTTGACCCCAAAAAAATCACTAATAATAATAATTAAAAAAAAAAAAATCAGGGTTTCAGTTGCGGAAAAGAGTCAAAACTATGCAAAGCAACGTTTCGACTCAAAGGGTTCTTCTTAAGGTGGCAATCATAGACTGAATATGTTAACGAAAAATAAAAAAAAAATGAATGTAAATTTGATATAGAGGTGTAAATGGATAACGATTGTTATGTAAATGGATGGTCAATAAAACTCTATTGCCGCTGGATTGATAATTTGTTAAATATGTAAATGAGTGTAAATTTGATCTAGGTGAAAATGGATATTTCAATGGTTGTGTAAATGGATGGATAATTGAATGAAATTATAATTGGGTGATTAATATAATTGTTCCAGGGAATAAATATATTTGTTTGATGTTGGGATCACCATCATTGCACACCGGACAAGCTCATTGGTACTCCGAAATCCCCTTCAAAAAATTTCAAGAAAATCCAAAGAGAATCCTGGACCACGTGCACAAACTCCGTACCACCACCTGCTATCTACGGTGTCTTCTTATTCTTCTACCTTTCAGCTCCCTGTGGAGCATAGGGCTTCAACAAACAATTTCAGCTCCCTGTGGAGTATAGGTTTTCAACAAACACTTTCAGCTCCCTGTGGAGCATAGGTCTTCAACAAACACTTTCAGCTCCCTGTGGAGCATATGTCTTCAACAAACACTTTCAGCTCCCTGTGAAGCATAGTATCGCTGTATCTCTTTATCCACTGGTGTTTGACTGGTACATTTCCATAATTCTATGTTAGTGATTTTGCCCTGCCATTTCCATTCTTCTATTCTGCGTAAGCATCCATTAATAAAAGTCTGTATCTTCATGATTGTCAATTTTGTTGTTCTCCGTGTTTCACAGCATATAATAGGACCGACTTAACATTGGAGTTGATACGTTTTTATTTGTGTATTTAACCTAATTTCTTTGGACTTCCATATGTTTCCCAGTGCAACCAAAGTTCCTCTTGCTTTTGATATCCTTGTGATTTTTGAGTAGATATCAATGTAAAGTTAATTACCGGTTGTCACTAATTAATTACACAATAGGACTATCAAGCAAAGGGAAGAAAGTGGAAACTGAATTTTGTAATTTTCACGGAAGATGGACTGTGGATTATTTTTTTTTTATTCTGTATCGCCTGTAATGGTAACAACAAAGAAAAAGACATCACCTCAGTGCACAATAAAGACGAGTGCAACAATATTAAAACAGGTAAATGAATTTAAATATTTGGGAACTTTGTTAACCTCAGACGGAAGATGTACAAAAGAGGTGAGATGCAGAATGGCTCAGGCAAAAGCAGCTTTCCAAAAAATGAGGAAGATACTATGCAATCCATTTTTGACAACAGAAACAAGAAAAAGAGTTCTTAAATGTTATGTAGAGCCAGTCTTAAAATATGGATGCGAATCATGGACAATAGGACAACAGACAAGAAAATCACTGGAGTCTGTAGAAATGTGGTTTTACAGAAGAATGTTGAGAATACCATGGACAGCTAAGGCGAGTAATGAAGATGTTCTGAGAGAGGCCAAAGCAAAAATAGAGCTAATTTCCAATATTAGGAAGAAACAATCATCATTTTTTGGCCATGTAACGAGAAGAGAACAGCTGGAATATATTGTAACAACTGGGAAAATCACAAACTCTCACCCAAAATATCCCACCTAATTACACACTTCTCAAACTCTCACCCGAAATACCCCAGCTAATTACACACTTCTCAAACTCTCCCCGAAATACCCCACCTAATTACACACTTCTCAAACTCTCCCCGAAATAACCCACTCTAATTACACACTTCTCAAACTCTCCCCGAAATAACCCACCCTAATTACACACTTCTCAAACTCTCCCCGAAATACCCCACCTAATTACACACTTCTCAAACTATCCCCGAAATACCCCACCTAATTACACACTTCACGAAATTTCCCCAAAATATCCCACCTTAATTACACACTTCTCAAACTCCCCCCAAAATATCCCACCTTAATTACACACTTCTCAAACTCTCCCCAAAATATCCCACCTTAATTACACACTTCTCAAACTCTCCCAAAATATCCCACCTTAATTACACACTTCTCAAACTCTCCCCAAAATATCCCACCTTAATTACACACTTCTCAAAGCTTCCCTTAAATACCCCACCTTAATTACACACTTCATGAACTCTCCCCAAAATATCCCACCTTAATTACACACTTCTCAAAGCTTCCCTTAAATACCCCACCTTATCTACACACTCCTCACACAAACTTAGATGACTATCTAAAAAAAAAAAAAACCCGCAGAAAAAAACTAAATAAAAAAAACAAAAAAAAAAAAACCGAAAAAAGCACTTTGAACTTCTCTACCTGTATTGCATCCGACTGGCTCATGTTCCCCCGAGAGCGCTTCATAAAATGTTTATGACTCAACTCAAGAACGGAGCCAGGAACACCGCACATGTTTGGCCTATCGGATCGCGCGCCATTTTGAGTGGATTGAAGTCAAGCGGGGACCTGGAGTGTCCCGTGCCATTACACGAAGAGATTATGTAAGAGCTGTGTAAGTGAATCTGTGTCAGTGTGTGAGCGATAATTTACACCTGTTTCCAAAATTAAAATAAATATTACGAAGCCTGTCTTATTTCACCACAACGGGTCTGTCACTTGTTGCCTGGAAGAGTAATATTGTGTGTGGAATTAGCCATTATTATGTCTTTATGTTTGACTTCTTCTCTCTCCTCCTCGCTGTGGTTCTCCTTCTCTTCACCTTCTTCCACGTCTTCCTATTCTTTCCCTTTTTCTCCCTCCTCCTCCCTGTGGTTCTTCTCATCTTTCTTTTCTTCACCCTCCTCCTCGCTGTGGTTCTCCTTCTCATCTTTCTTTTCTTCACCCTCCTCCTCGCTGTGGTTCTCCTTCTCTTCTTTCTTTTCTTCACCCTCCTCCTCGCTGTGGTTCTCTCCTTCTCTTCTTTCTTTTTTTCTCCCTCCTCCTCGCTGTGGTTCTCTCCTTCTCTTCTTTCTTTTTTTCTCCCTCCTCCTTGCTGTGGTTCTCTCCTTCTCTTCTTTCTTTTTTTTTCCCCCTCCTCCTCGCGGTGGTTCTCCTTCTCTTTCTCTCCTTCTCTCTCCTCCTCGCTGTGATTCTCCTTCTCCTCTTTCTTTTCTTCTGCCTCCTCTTCGCTGTGGTTCTCCTTCTCCTCTTTCTTCTTCTCCCTCCTCCTCGCTGTGGTTCTCCTTCTCTTCTTTCTTCTTCTCCCTCCTCCTCGCTGTGGTTCTCCTTCTCTTTCTCTCCTTCACTCTCCTCCTCGCTGTGATTCTCCTTCTCCTCTTTCTTTTCTTCTCCCTCCTCCTCGCTGTGGTTCTCATTCTCTTTCTCTCCTTCTCTCTCCTCTTCGCTGTGATTCTCCTTCTTCTCTTTCTTTTCTTCTCCCTCCTCTTCGCTGTGGTTCTCCTTCTCCTCTTTCTTCTCCCTCCTCCTCGCTGTGGTTCTCCTTCTCTTCTTTCTTCTTCTCCCTCCTCCTCGCTGTGGTTCTCCTTCTCTTTCTCTCCTTCTCTCTCCTCCTCGCTGTGGTTCTCATTCTCTTCTTTCTTTTCTTCTTCCTCCTATCCTCCTCTTTCTCTTCTTCTCCCTCCTCCTCGCTGTGATTCTCCTTCTCCTCTTTCTCTTCTTCTCCCTCCTCCTCGCTGTGGTTCTCCTTCTCCTCTTTCTCTTCTTCTCTCTCTTCCTCGCTGTGATTCTCCTTCTCCTCTTTCTCTTTTTCTCCCTCCTCCTCGCTGTGGTTCTCCTTCTCCTCTTTCTCTTCTTCTCTCTCTTCCTCGCTGTGATTCTCCTTCTCCTCTTTCTCTTCTTCTCCCTCCTCCTCGCTGTGGTTCTCCTTCTCCTCTTTCTCTTCTTCTCTCTCTTCCTCGCTGTGGTTCTCCTTCTCCTCTTTCTCTTCTTCTCTCTCTTCCTCGCTGTGGTTCTCCTTCTCCTCTTTCTCTTCTTCTCTCTCTTCCTCGCTGTGGTTCTCCTTCTCCTCTTTCTCTTCTTCTCTCTCTTCCTCGCTGTGATTCTCCTTCTCCTCTTTCTCTTCTTCTCCCTCCTCCTCGCTGTGGTTCTCCTTCTCCTCTTTCTCTTCTTCTCTCTCTTCCTCGCTGTGGTTCTCCTTCTCTTCTTTCTTTTCTTCTCCCTCCACCTCGCTGTGGTTCTCCTTCTCTTCTTTGTTTTCTTCTCCCTCCTCCTCGCTGTGGTTCTCCTTCTCTTCTTTCTTTTATTCTCCCTTCTCGCTTTTGTTTTCCGTTTTTTCTTCATCTTCAGCGTAATGTTCTTTTTCGTCCCCCATTTCTACTTCTTCTTCCTCCTCACCTTGATTGTCCTTCTCATCTTAATCCACTGCCTCCTCCTCACTGTGGTTCTATTTCTCTTTTTCTTCCTCCTCACTGTGGTTCTCCTTCTCTTTTTCTTCCTCCTCACTGTGGTTGTCCTTCTCTTTTTCTTCCTCCTCACTGTGGTTGTCCTTCTCTTTTTCTTCCTCCTCACTGTGGTTGTTCTTCTCTTTTTCTTCCTCCTCACTGTGGTTCTCCTTCTCTTTTTCTTCCTCCTCACTGTGGTTGTCCTCCTCATTGTGGTTGTCCTCCTCACTGTGGTTGTCCTCCTCACTGTGGTTGTCCTCCTCACTGTGGTTGTCCTCCTCACTGTGGTTGTCCTCCTCACTGTGGTTGTCCTCCTCACTGTGGTTGTCCTCCTCACTGTGGTTGTCCTCCTCACTGTGGTTGTCCTCCTCACTGTGGTTGTCCTCCTCACTGTGGTTGTCCTCCTCACTGTGGTTGTCCTCCTCATTGTGGTTGTCCTCCTCACTGTGGTTGTCCTCCTCATCTATTTCTTCTTCCCCCCTTCTACTTCGCCTGCTTCTTATTTCATCCTCATTTAACCTTTCAGAGGAGGGGGGAGAAGGGAGAGGGGAGAGGGGCGGAGGAGAGGGGAGAGGGGAGAGGGGAGAGGGGAGAGGGGAGAGAGGAGAGGGGAGAGGGGAGAGGGGAGAGGGGAGAGGGACGGAGGAGAGGGGGAGAGGGGAGAGGGGAGAGGGGAGAGGGACGGAGGAGAGGGGAGAGGGACGGAGGAGGGGGGAGAGGGGAGAGGGGAGAGGGACGGAGGAGAGGGGAGAGGGGAGAGGGACGGAGGAGAGGGGAGAGGGACGGAGGAGGAGGGGAGAGGGGAGAGGGGAGAGGGGAGGGGGGAGAGGGACGGAGGAGAGGGGAGAGAGGGACGGAGGAGAGGGGAGGGGGGAGAGGGAGAGAGGGGGAGAGGGGACGGAGGAGAGGGGAGAGGGGAGGGGGGAGGGGGAGAGGGGGGAGAGGACGGAGGAGAGGGGAGAGGGACGGAGGAGAGGGGAGAGGGGAGAGGAGAGGGGAGAGGGGAGGGGGGAGAGGGGAGGGGGAGAGGGGAGAGGGGAGAGGGGAGAGGGACGGAGGAGAGGGGAGGGGGAGAGGGGAGAGGGGACGGAGGGAGAGGGGAGAGGGCAGAGGGGGAGAGGGACGGAGGAGAGGGGAGAGGGGAGAGGGGAGAGGGGAGGGGGGAGAGGGGAGAGGGACGGAGGAGAGGGGAGAGAGGAGAGGGGAGGGGGGAGAGGGGAGGGGGGAGGGGTGAGAGGAGGGGAGGGGGGAGAGAGGAGGGGGGAGGGGGAGAGGGGAGGGGGAAGAGAGAGGAGGGGGGAGGGGGGAGAGGGGAGAGAGGGGAGAGGGGAGAGAGGAGAGGGGAGAGGGGAGAGAAGAGAGGGGAGAGGGGAGAGGGGAGAGGGCAGAGAGGAGAGGGGAGAGGGGAGAGGGGGAGAGGGAAGGGAAATATAATTTACGGTCTTTTACTCTTCACTTGGCCTCTGCTGCTGTTATGTTTCCTAGTGTTTCTAATATACCATCAATCCATCTTTTGCTCTTCTGTTGACCTCTGCTGCTGTTATGTTTCCTAGTGTTTCTAATATTCCATCAACCCATCTTTTGCTCTTCTGTTGTCCTCTCCTGCTGTTATGTTTCCTAGTGTTTCTAATATTCCATCAACCCATCTTTTGCTCTTCTGTTAACCTCTCCTGCTGTTATGTTTCCTAGTGTTTCTAATATTCCATCAACCCATCTTTTGCTCTTCTGTTGTCCTCTCCTGCTGTTATGTTTCCTAGTGTTTCTAATATTCCATCAATCCATCTTTTGCTCTTCTGTTAACCTCTCCTGCTGTTATGTTTCCTATTGTTTCTAATATTCCATCAACCCATCTTTTGCTCTTCTGTTAACCTCTCCTGCTGTTATGTTTCCTAGTATTTCTAATATTCCATCAACCCATCTTTTGCTCTTCTGTTTGCCTCTCCTGCTGTTATGTTTCCTAGTGTTTCTAATATTCCATCAATCCATCTTTTACTCTTCTGTTGGCCTCTGCTACTGTTATGTTTCCTAGTGTTTCTAATATTCCATCAACCCATCTTTTGCTCTTCTGTTAACCTCTCCTGCTGTTATGTTTCCTAGTGTTTCTAATATTCCATCAACCCATCTTTTGCTCTTCTGTTAACCTCTCCTGCTGTTATGTTTCCTAGTATTTCTAATATTCCATCAATCCATCTTTTGCTCTTCTGTTTGCCTCTCCTGCTGTTATGTTTCCTAGTGTTTCTAATATTCCATCAATCCATCTTTTACTCTTCTGTTGGCCTCTGCTACTGTTATGTTTCCTAGTGTTTCTAATATTCCATCAACCCATCTTTTGCTCTTCTGTTAACCTCTCCTGCTGTTATGTTTCCTAGTGTTTCTAATATTCCATCAACCCATCTTTTGCTCTTCTGTTGTCCTCTCCTGCTGTTATGTTTCCTAGTGTTTCTAATATTCCATCATTCCATCTTTTGCTCTTCTGTTAACCTCTCCTGCTGTTATGTTTCCTAGTGTTTCTAATATTCCATCAACCCATCTTTTGCTCTTCTGTTAACCTCTCCTGCTGTTATGTTTCCTAGTATTTCTAATATTCCATCAACCCATCTTTTGCTCTTCTGTTTGCCTCTCCTGCTGTTATGTTTCCTAGTGTTTCTAATATTCCATCAATCCATCTTTTACTCTTCTGTTGGCCTCTGCTACTGTTATGTTTCCTAGTGTTTCTAATATTCCATCAACCCATCTTTTGCTCTTCTGTTAACCTCTCCTGCTGTTATGTTTCCTAGTGTTTCTAATATTCCATCAATCCATCTTTTGCTCTTCTGTTAACCTCTCCTGCTGTTATGTTTCCTAGTGTTTCTAATATTCCATCAATCCATCTTTTACTCTTCTGTTGGCCTCTGCTACTGTTATGTTTCCTAGTGTTTCTAATATTCCATCAATCCATCTTTTGCTCTTCTGTTGACCTCTGCTGCTGTTATGTTTCCTAGTGTTTCTAATATACCATCAACCCATCTTTTGCTCTTCTGTTGTCCTCTCCTGCTGTTATGTTTCCTAGTGTTTCTAATATTCCATCAACCCATCTTTTGCTCTTCTGTTAACCTCTCCTGCTGTTATGTTTCCTAGTGTTTCTAATATTCCATCAATCCATCTTTTGCTCTTCTGTTTGCCTCTCCTGCTGTTATGTTTCCTAGTGTTTTTCTAATATTCCATCAATCCATCTTTTGCTCTTCTGTTGGCCTCTCTTACTGTTATGTTTCCTAGTGTTTCTAATATTCCATCAACCCATCTTTTGCTCTTCTGTTAACCTCTCCTGCTGTTATGTTTCCTAGTATTTCTAATATTCCATCAACCCATCTTTTGCTCTTCTGTTTGCCTCTCCTGCTGTTATGTTTCCTAGTGTTTCTAATATTCCATCAATCCATCTTTTACTCTTCTGTTGGCCTCTGCTACTGTTATGTTTCCTAGTGTTTCTAATATTCCATCAACCCATCTTTTGCTCTTCTGTTAACCTCTCCTGCTGTTATGTTTCCTAGTGTTTCTAATATTCCATCAATCCATCTTTTGCTCTTCTGTTAACCTCTCCTGCTGTTATGTTTCCTAGTGTTTCTAATATTCCATCAATCCATCTTTTACTCTTCTGTTGGCCTCTGCTACTGTTATGTTTCATAGTGTTTCTAATATTCCATCAATCCATCTTTTGCTCTTCTGTTGACCTCTGCTGCTGTTATGTTTCCTAGTGTTTCTAATATACCATCAACCCATCTTTTGCTCTTCTGTTGTCCTCTCCTGCTGTTATGTTTCCTAGTGTTTCTAATATTCCATCAACCCATCTTTTGCTCTTCTGTTTGCCTCTCCTGCTGTTATGTTTCCTAGTGTTTTTCTAATATTCCATCAATCCATCTTTTGCTCTTCTGTTGGCCTCTCTTACTGTTATGTTTCCTAGTGTTTCTAATATTCCATCAACCCATCTTTTGCTCTTCTGTTAACCTCTCCTGCTGTTATGTTTCCTAGTGTTTCTAATATTCCATCAATCCATCTTTTGCTCTTCTGTTTGCCTCTCCTGCTGTTATGTTTCCTAGTGTTTTTCTAATATTCCATCAACCCATCTTTTGCTCTTCTATTGGCCTCTCCTGCTGTTATGTTTCCTACTGTTTCTAATATTCCATCAACCCATCTTTTGCTCTTCTGTTAACCTCTCCTGCTGTTATGTTTCCTAGTATTTCTAATATTCCATCAACCCATCTTTTGCTCTTCTGTTTGCCTCTCCTGCTGTTATGTTTCCTAGTGTTTCTAATATTCCATCAATCCATCTTTTACTCTTCTGTTGGCCTCTGCTACTGTTATGTTTCCTAGTGTTTCTAATATTCCATCAACCCATCTTTTGCTCTTCTGTTAACCTCTCCTGCTGTTATGTTTCCTAGTGTTTCTAATATTCCATCAATCCATCTTTTGCTCTTCTGTTAACCTCTCCTGCTGTTATGTTTCCTAGTGTTTCTAATATTCCATCAATCCATCTTTTACTCTTCTGTTGGCCTCTGCTACTGTTATGTTTCCTAGTGTTTCTAATATTCCATCAATCCATCTTTTGCTCTTCTGTTGACCTCTGCTGCTGTTATGTTTCCTAGTGTTTCTAATATACCATCAACCCATCTTTTGCTCTTCTGTTGTCCTCTCCTGCTGTTATGTTTCCTAGTGTTTCTAATATTCCATCAACCCATCTTTTGCTCTTCTGTTAACCTCTCCTGCTGTTATGTTTCCTAGTGTTTCTAATATTCCATCAATCCATCTTTTGCTCTTCTGTTTGCCTCTCCTGCTGTTATGTTTCCTAGTGTTTTTCTAATATTCCATCAATCCATCTTTTGCTCTTCTGTTGGCCTCTCTTACTGTTATGTTTCCTAGTGTTTCTAATATTCCATCAACCCATCTTTTGCTCTTCTGTTAACCTCTCCTGCTGTTATGTTTCCTAGTATTTCTAATATTCCATCAACCCATCTTTTGCTCTTCTGTTGTCCTCTCCTGCTGTTATGTTTCCTAGTGTTTCTAATATTCCATCAACCCATCTTTTGCTCTTCTGTTAACCTCTCCTGCTGTTATGTTTCCTAGTGTTTCTAATATTCCATCAATCCATCTTTTGCTCTTCTGTTTGCCTCTCCTGCTGTTATGTTTCCTAGTGTTTTTCTAATATTCCATCAATCCATCTTTTGCTCTTCTGTTGGCCTCTCTTACTGTTATGTTTCCTACTGTTTCTAATATTCCATCAACCCATCTTTTGCTCTTCTGTTAACCTCTCCTGCTGTTATGTTTCCTAGTATTTCTAATATTCCATCAACCCATCTTTTGCTCTTCTGTTTGCCTCTCCTGCTGTTATGTTTCCTAGTGTTTCTAATATTCCATCAATCCATCTTTTACTCTTCTGTTGGCCTCTGCTACTGTTATGTTTCCTAGTGTTTCTAATATTCCATCAATCCATCTTTTGCTCTTCTGTTAACCTCTCCTGCTGTTATGTTTCCTAGTGTTTTTCTAATATTCCATCAACCCATCTTTTGCTCTTCTATTGGCCTCTCCTGCTGTTATGTTTCCTACTGTTTCTAATATTCCATCAATCCATCTTTTTCATGGTTGTCTCTAGGATCCGATGATTGCTTAAAGCAATGAAGTCTAATACTTACCACCCAAATACATTTGCTATGGGACTCACCTTTACCTTTACTCTACCTAATGTTTTCATGTAATATGCTCGAGATGCAAGTTGAGTTCAATTCTAGTCAAATACTCCTAATATATTATTCTGTAATTTACGTATTCTACTTTGTTCTTGATCATTCCAGCGTGGCTTGGAGTCACATAGGGCTTGTATTATTACCCACCATACATCTCAATGCTGGGCGAGATGTTCTATATGATCTAATGAGTCTATGCCTGCCAACTTTGCTTCTCTTATAAGTATTCTGACTAATGTTCTATTTAGTGTTTCTCTAGGTCTTCCTCTTTTTCTGTATCCTGATGTTTCCCATAGAAGAGCCTGTTTTAGAATTATTTTGTCCTCACAAAAAGAAACTATCATCACCATCATGCAGCATAAAAATAAACTGAACAAATCTGAAACAAGTGCAACGCGTCAAATACTTGGGCACAATAATATCAGATGGGAGATTTTAAAAAGTAAAGCAAAGTACCCCCGTCTCGCCAAGTGGCGTATAGGGAATATGGTGTTAGTGACTATAAATTTTACAGACCTTCGGCACATGATTTTTGAGGTAATGTGGTCGGTATTACGCCCGTGCCGCTTTACTTTCCTAGAAAAAAATCAGGTACCCATTAAAGGCTGGGTGAACCGGAGCCGTCAGTTTGGATCGAACCCTACCTCTTGTCCTTTGTAGTCCAGTTCACTAACCACTGAGCTATCGCGGCTCCCAGATGGAAGATGCACCACAGAAATAAAAAAAAACAGAATATAGCTCAGGCCAAAATAGCATTTCAGGAAATGAAAAACGCCTTATCTAACAAGTCTATGTCAATAGAAGTGAGAAAGAGAGTTCATGGGTGCTATATATATATATATATATATATGTAATTTTGCCCTATGGAAGCGAATCATGGACAGTAAACAAACAAATGAAAAGACGTTTAGAAGCCACAGAGATAGGATTTCTCAGAAGAATGTTGAAAGTTCCCTGGACAGCTAAAAAGACCAATGAGGAAGTTCTAAAAGAGGCCAACACAAAAAGGGAGCTCCTAAAAAACATCAGAAAGAAACAATCAACATTTTTCGGACACATCATGAGAAGAGGAAAGTTGGAATACTTGGTTACAACTGGCAAAATAAAAGGAAAGAGATATCGTGGACAACAGAGAAAATACTATACAGCTTGGTGTCATGACATGGAAAACAGCCAACAACAGATTTAATACGGTGTACCGTGGATAGAAGATTATGAATAAAACATGATCGCCTACGCCAGGCGGTATGGCACATGATGATGATTATTATGATTATTAATGAGGGGAGGGTAACGTTTAAAAAAACAACACGGATTTAAGTTTTTTTTTCTGTTTTTGAAAAATCACCGACACTTCATGTGGAGTTTAAACCCACGTACTTCAGATCATGAGTCCGCGGTTGTTCCGCTAAATTACCCAGCCAACTAGAATTGTAAACCTTTACCCCCCAATTTCTCACTCTATTAATTTGCTATTAATATTACCTTGTTAACCTCAGACGGTAGATGTACAAAAGAGGTGAGATGCAGAATGGCTCAGGCAAAAGCAGCTTTCCAAAAAATGAGGAAGATATAGTGCAATCCATTTTGACAATAGAAACAAGAAAAAGAGTTCTGAAATGTTATGTAGAGCCAGTCTTAACATATGGATGTGAATCATGGACGATATGACAACAAACAAGAAAAACACTGGAGTCTAGAAATTTGGTTTTACAGAACAATGTTGAGAATGCCATGGACAACTAAGAAGAGTAATGAAAACATTCTGAAAGGGTCAAAGCAAAAGGAGAGCTAATTACCAATATTATGAAGAAACAATTATCATTTTTTGACCATGTAATGAGAAGAGAACAACTGGAATATATTGTGACAACTGGGAAAATTGAGGGACGAAGAGATAGAGGGAAGCAAAGAGAAAAAATACCAGACAGCTTAAGAGAATGGCTTGGCAGAAGGTCAACAACAGAAATGATAAATAACTGTCGAGATAGAAAATTGTGGAGAGACATGATCACCTACACCAGCAGTTCCAGTACTTGATGATCAAGATTAATTTGCATTTGTTCGTATAACCTATGGTGGTTGTATTGGTTTGAACCCACCAGGTCTTATTTCGCCTCACATCTCGTGACCATCTCACCAGGGACAACAAAGCATCAGAGAATCATCTACCTGCAACATCCTCATCTGGTTCTTCACTAAACCAAGCTGATACGATATCTGCTCATATCCTGCCACCTTCTTGTGCAATCAAAGCCACCGTGATAATAGATTTACCACACTTCCGCCGAGTCTGTGCACAGCATCCATTTCAGAGGTTCTAAAACTGCATATACTGGGTGCTACAACCCATCAAAAGAATAATTGTATTCTTAAAGATCATCCAACAAGGAAATAACTCTGGAGGCAAAACGAGCACTATACAATACATTCTTCATCCAAACGTTGTGCTACCAATGCCAGACCTGGACCCTAGATGCAAGAACAATAAGAAAAATAACCTCTACTGAGATGAAATGTGTTAGACGAATGACAGGAAACAGTCTGAGAGATAAGATCAGAAATGAAGAACTGAGAAAAAAGCTAGGAATAACCCCCGCCATAGAATATATAAGGAAACAATAGATAAAATGGTTTGGCCACGTGACAATGCAGAACGAACAAAACAGAACACAACAGACGTTACAACAGAGCCTTCAACAAACGTTGTGAGAACACCAGAGCCAAGGGTCGACCACGAAAAAGATGGATCGATGGAATATTAGAAGCACTAGGAAACATAACAGCAACAGAGGCGAACAGAAGAGCAAAAGACCGCAAATTATATCTCCCCTCGACGCTGAAAGGCAGATGAGGAAGGAAAGAAGAAAAAGAGGAAGAAGAAGAAGAAAGATCATTAAATAATTGCATCTTCATATCAGAACTTCTGGTCAATGTGGCGGATCGGCGGCAAGAACCGTTAACTCCTTCTGTACGTTTCGACGCACCATGCGTCATACCAATTTCGGTCGTGTACGTTTAGCCGCACAGTGCGTCACTCTCAAATTGATTAGTGTAAACTGTCACCAAAGCATATTCGTTTTATATGTCTTGTATCATCTTTGTAAAAAGGGAGCTCTTAAAAAACGTCAAAATAAGTGACCATAATTTTTATAGAACTTCGGCACATGATTTTTGGGATAATGTGGTCGGTATTACGCCCGTGTCGCTTTACTTTCCCAGACAAAAAATCCGGTACTCATTTAAGACTGGGTGAACCCGGAAGCCGTCGATCAGGATAGAACCCGACCTCTTGTTTGTTGTTGTCCAGTTCACTAACCACTATCTAGAGCTATCGCGGATTCCAGGAGGTCGCGAGGAAGTGATTTATTGTTACAGTCAGGGGCGGAATCAAACGTTAATTGGGACTTACTCTAAAGAAACCCATGTTATAAAGAGCAGAGATGGAAGCAGATATAGTCGTCTTTCATCGTCATCATCACCATCATCAAGTACCGGGCCTGCTGGCGTAGGTGACAAGTCTCTCCACAACTTTTGATCTCGACAGTTATTTATCATTTATGTTGTTGACCTTCTGCCAAGCCATTCTCATAAGCTGTCTGATATCTTTTCTCTTTGCTTCCCTCTATCTCTTCGTCCCTCAATTTTCCCAGTTGTTACAATATATTCCAGTTGTTCTCTTCTCATTACGTAACCAAAATTGATGATTGTTTCTTCCTAATATTGGAAATTAGCTCTCTTTTTGCTTTGGCCTCTTTCAGAACGTTTTCATTACTCTTCTTTGCTGTACATGGTATTTTCAACATTCTTCTGTAGTCATGGACAGATATACAAACAAATGAAAAGAAGTTTAGAAGCCACAGAGATGGGAGTTCTCAGAAGTGTGTTGAGAGTTCATTGGACAGCTAAAAAAACTAACGTGGAAGTTCTCAAAGAGGCCAACACAAAAAGGGAGCCCCAAAGAAACATCAGAATGAAACAATCGACATTTTTCTGGCACATCATAAGAAGAGGAAAGTTGGAATACTTGGTTACAACTGGCAAAATACAGGGAAAGAGAGATCGTGGACGACAAATAGAGAAGCTCGTAGTTAGCTTGGTCTCGTGACACGCAAAACAGTCAACACCAGAACTGATACGATGTACTGTGGATAGAAGATTGTGGAAGGACATGATCGCCTACGCCAACCGGTAAGCCACACAATGATGATGGGCTTCTCGACATTCTTCTTTTGCCATCCTCCTTGCCTATTATACTCTGATTATCTCTATTAGGTCCACACATCGTCCCTAATCACACAGAGTTAGATTTAGGGTTCAGCTTCAACACAGTATCCTTTTCGACATTTGCCTCTGATAGGACTAGGCACCCGATTCTTCCTACCTTATGTCAGGGGTTACTGGAAGAAGATGAGGAAGATTAAGATTATGAAATAGATGAAGCAGAAGAAATAGATAATGATGATGAAGTAGAAGATGATGATGATGAAGTAGAAGAAGAAAATGAAGAAGTAGAAGATGATGATGATGAAGTAGAAGAAGAAATTATGAAGTAGAAGATGATGATGATGAAGTAGAAGAAGAAATTATGAAGTAGAAGATGATGATGATGAAGTAGAAGAAGAAAATGATGAAGTAGAAGAAGATGATGATGAAGTAGAAGAAGAAAATGATGAAGTGGAATATGATGATGATGAAGTAGAAGTAGATGATGAAGTAGAAGTAGATGATGAAGTAGAAGTAGATGATGAAGTAGAAGTAGATGATGAAGTAGAAGTAGATGATGAAGTGGAAGTAGACGATGAAGTAGAAGTAGATGATGAAGTAGACGATGAAGTAGAAGTAGATGATGAAGTAGATGATGAAGTAGAAGTAGATGATGAAGTGGAAAAAGATGAAGTAGAAGTAGATGATGAAGTAGAAGTAGACGATGAAGTAGAAGTAGACGATGAAGTAGAAAAAGATGACGTAGAAGTAGATGATGAAGTAGAAGTAGATGATGAAGTAGAAGTAGATGATGAAGTAGAAGTAGATGATGAAGTAGAAGTAGACGATGAAGTAAAAGTAGATGATGAAGTAGAAAAAGATGAAGTAGATGATGAAGTAGAAGTAGACGATGAAAAAGAAGTAGATGATGAAATACAAGTAGATGATGAAGTAGAAGTAGACGATGAAGTAGAAGTAGACGATGAAGTAGAAGTAGATGATGAAGTAGAAGTAGACGATGAAGTAGAAGTAGATGATGAAGTAGAAGTAGACGATGAAGTAGAAGTAGATGATGAAGTAGAAGTAGACGATGAAAAAGAAGTAGATGATGAAGTAGAAGTAGATGATAAAGTTGAAGTAGACGATGAAGTAGAAGTAGATGATGAAGTAGAAGTAGACGATGAAGTAGAAGTAGACGATGAAGTAGAAGTAGCTGATGAAGTAGAAGTAGATGAAGAAGTAGAAAAAGATGAAGTAGAAGTAGATGATGAAGTAGAAGTAGATGATGAAGTAGAAGTAGACGATGAAGTAGAAGTAGATGATGAAGTAGATGATGAAGTAGACGTAGATGATGAAGTAGAAGTAGATGATGAAGTAGAAAAAGATGAAGTAGAAGTAGATGATGAAGTAGAAGTAGACGATGAAGTAGAAGTAGATGATGAAGAAGAAAAAGATGAAATAGCAGTAGATGATGAAGTAGAAGTAGATGATGAATTCGAAGAAGATGAAGTAGAAGTAGATAATGAAGTAGATGATGAAGTAGAAGTTGATGATAAAGTAGAAGTAGATGATGAAGTAGATGATGAAGTCGAAGTAAATGATGAAGTAGAAGTAGACGATGAAGTAGAAGAAGAGGAAGATGACGTAGAAGACGTAGACGAAGAAGATGAAGAAGAAGTAGAAATAGAAGATGAGGATGATGAAAGAGAATAAGATGAAGGAGAAAAAGAATTAGAAGATAAAAAGAAGAAGAAGATGGTGAAGTAGAAGAAGAAGGGGAACTAATTCAAACTGGCCACATCATCGTATATGAGACGAGTTCTCCGCGTCAATAAACAAAAACCACTCAGGCGATGATAAGCAAGATATGAAGAAAGAAATGCAGACAGCCCCTAGAGTAATCATAATGTGAGAACCCCTGTGGAAACACAACGACAAAAACACCTCATTTCAAGGTTTACTTGTGTTTTTACCCCCCTTTCCACAACGTTACAGAGAGACAAATTATTTCCCCTTCTCTGGCGTAAACATTTGGATAAATGGTATCTCCGTTAACAAAGTTAGCAACCAGATTTTTACAGTTTACGTTAACAGTATAACCTGTCTGGTAATCCCAAATAATTCCTGCGACACAGACATAAATATTACATTAATAAACACGTATCCATGCATTCGTAGTTAATAATTCGTTTACCATAATAAATTTGGCTTTATTCACCGTTAATACCGTATTATCTGTAATAAACACTACGTTATCTATCGTTTATACTGTATTATCTATAATAAACACTGTTATTCATCGTTTTTACCCCACAATCTATAAGAAAACACCATGTTATCTGCCGTTTATACCGTACTATCTGTAATAAACACTGTGTTAACTGTCGTTTATACCGTACTATCTATAATAAACACTATGTTAACTGTCGTTCATACCGTACAATCTATAATAAACACTACGTTAACTGTCGTTTATACCGTACAAGCTATAATAAAAACTATGTTAACTATCGTTTATACCGCACAGTCTATAATAAACACTATGTTATCTGTCGTTTATTCCGTAAATATATAATAAACACTACGTTATCTGTCATTTATACCGTACAACCTATAATAAACACTATGTTAACTATCGTTTATACCGCACAATCTATTATAATAAACACTGCGTTAACTGTCGTTTATACCGTATTATCTATAATAAACACTTTGTTATTCATCGTTTATACCGTATTATCTATAATAAACACTACGTTTTCTATTGTTTCTGCCGTATTATCTATAATAAACACTACGTTATCTGTCATTTATACCGTACAACCTATAATGAACACTGCGTTATCTGTCGTTTATACCGTACAATCTATAATAAAGACTGCGTTAACTGTCGTTTATACCGTACAATCTATAATAAACACTGCGTTAACTGTCGTTTATACCGTAAAATCTATAATAAACACTATGTTAACTATCGTTTATACCGCACAATCTATAATAAACACTATGTTAACTATCGTTTTTACCGCACAATCTATAATAAACACTACGTTGTCTGTCATTTATACCGTACAACCTATAATAAACACTATGTTAACTATCGTTTATACCGCACAATCTATTATAATAAACACTGCGTTAACTGTCGTTTTTACCGTATTATCTATAATAAACACTTTGTTATTCATCGTTTATACCGTATTATCTATAATAAACACTACGTTTTCCATTGTTTCTGCCGTATTATCTATAATAAACACTACGTTATCTGTCATTTATACCGTACAACCTATAATGAACACTGCATTAGCTGTCGTTTATACCGTACAATCTATATAATAAACACTATGTTAACTGTCATTTATACCGCACAATCTATAATAAACACTACATTATCTGTCGTTTATACCGTACAATCTATAATAAACACTGCGTTAACTGTCGTTTATACCGTACAATCTATAATAAACACTGCGTCAACTGTCGTTTATACCGTACAATCTATAATAAACACTATGTTAACTGTCGTTTATACCGTACAATCTATAATAAACACATAGTTTATACCGTACAATCTATAATAAACACTATGTTAACTGTCGTTTATACCGTACAATCTATAATAAACACTATGTTAACTGTCGTTTATACCGTACAATCTATAATAAACACTATGTTAACTGTCGTTTATACCGTACAATCTATAATAAACACTATGTTATACATCGTTTATACCGTATTGTCTATAAAAAACGGAACACTGCCCCCTAGTAAGCTCTACAAATGTGACGTTACTCATCGTTGTACCTTCATATTAAGAGTTCGTTCGTTCGCTTTCGTCAGCTTTGACCTCTGACGAAGTCCCACCCACTCAATTTTGTGGGACTGAATTTTGCGTGTAAAGTCTGTTTTATCCCATTACAGGATGCCCCTCGCCATGCAGGCAGATTTACTCCGACTTCAGAGGTACTAATTTTTAGGGAATTAGTAAAACCCAGGTGTCATCGCCAGGGTACGAACCCCGGCTGTTGCCGTGGTAAGCCAACCGCCTATCGATTGCGCTAACCGGACACCCATATTAAGAGTAATGAGACTGTCTATAGATAGCACTTCCATATTCTGAACAAATTTGTTGTTATAAATGATTATACTTGTATTATGTTCTTCATAGTGGGTACCTTCAAATCTAAGGGAAATGTTTAGTAACTCATCGTTGATTCATCCATTTATCGACGATTGGGGGTGCGGGGGGTATTGTAGAGGTACAATCTCAACCCCAGGACTGGATGGTCCAGTGGTCAAAGTCTACCAGAAGCGGGGGTCATTTTTCAACATAAGTCAATCAATCAATCAATCAGTCAATCAATCAATCACTCAATCAATCAATTCATCAATCAATCAATCAATAATCAATTAGTCAATCAATCAATCACTCAATCAATCAATCAATCAATCATCAATCAATCAATCATCGAGTGCCGTCTCCGCATCGAAGGTTGGCTACCATGGAGCGCCATTCTGCTCTGTCTCTTGCTTTGATAGTGTAGGTTGTCATAGGTAGATTTGTCCCATCTTTTGATGTTACTCGTCCATGTTAGTATTGGTATGCCTCTGCCTCTTTTACCTTGTATTTTCCCCTCCTGGTTTACTTTTTTAGGCTGTTGTGTCTTTTAACATAGCCCAAAAATCACATTTGTCTTGTTTGAATTGTGTTTAGTAGTTCTCTTTTCATTTTTAGTTGTTTTAAAACTTCATCGTTTGTTTTCTTTTCCTTCCATCCAATTCTACCTATTCTTCTATATATCCACATTTCAAAGGCTTCAATTCTCTGTTCTGTTTTCTTGTCTAATGTCCATGTTTCTGCACCATACAGGAATGTTGAGAAGATATAACATTTTGCTATTCTTAGTTTTAGCCCTGGCGTTATTTGTTTTGATGTTAGTATGTTCTTCAGGACATTAAAATTACTTTTTGCCATTCCTATTCTTTTGTTTATTTCAGTTGTACATTTTCCATCACTGGTTATAGTATGTCCAGGTAGTTGTAGCAATAAACAGGGGATCCTGTGTACACTCTCGCACGTTAAAGAACCATTGACAGTTGAAATCTAAAAGTGTAGGCCACAAATCTCGGTTTTTCTCGGGGGAAAAAAACTGCCAGCAGAAACCTATACCCACATCGTAGAATACAGGGCTGGCTACGGAGTTCTGGCATATGGGCTGTGATGCGTTCTGGGCTTCTCTTGAGATTCTTGAGGGAGATATCGGAGCACCTATGTGTCTGTCCGGTGTACAGTACTGATGATGTTAGCAACAAACAAACAAGTATTGATCGATTTCCAAAACATAGGGAACAGGTATGGCAAAAGTAATTTTAATATCACGAAGAACATGCTAACATCAAAACAAATAATACCAGGGCTAAAACTAAGAATAGCAAAATGTTACATCTTCTCAATATTCCTGTATGGTGCAGAAACATGGAGATAAGACAAGAATACAGAACAGAAAATTGAAGTCTTTGAAATGTGGATTTATAGAAGAATAGGTAGAATTGGATGGAAAGAAAAGAAAACAAACGATGAAGTTTTAAAAGAACTGAAAATAAAAAGAGAACTATTAAACACAATTAGAACAAGACAAATGAAATGTTTGGGGCATGTTAAAAGACACAACAACATAATAAAAGTAATATTGCAAGGGAAAATACAAGGTAAAAGAGAGAGTGGCAGACCAAGAGTAACATGGACGAGTAACATCAAAAGATGGACAAGTCAATCTATGACAACTTGCACCATCAAATCAAGAGACAGAGTGGAATGGCGCTTCATGGTAGCCAACCTTCAATGCGGAGACGGCACTCAATGATGACGAGGTAACAGACAAATGACTGCAGTGCTGCTGTAAAGCTGGTAGCGATGAGCAAATGGTGGGGTGTAACGTACACGCCCACAAAGTCTAGTCACAGCTTCCAGGAAGAGAAACAAAACAAACTCAAGAAGTCTCGACCTACATACGTTGGCACATATATGTGTATGTATGTTGGCACTTATATTTGTATGTACGCTGGCACATATATTTGTATGTATGTTGGCACATATATTTGTATGTACGTTGGCACATATATTTGTATGGACGTTGGCACTTATATTTGTATGTACGCTGGCACATATATTTGTATGTATGTTGGCACATATATTTGTATGCATGTTGGCACATATATTTGTATGTACGTTGGCACATATATTTGTATGTACGTTAGCATATATATTTGTATGTATGTTGGCACATATATTTGTATGTACGTTGGCACATATATTTGTATGTACGTTGGCACATATATTTGTATGTACGTTAGCACACATATTTGTATGTATTTAGGCACATATATTTGCATGTAATTTGACACATATATTTGTATGTACTTTGTCACATATATTTGTATGAACGTTGGCACATATATTTGTATGTAATTTGACACATATTTTTGTATGTACGTTGGCACATGTATTTGTATGTACGTTGACATATGTATTTGTATGTACGCTGGCACATATATTTGTATGTACGTTGCCATCTATATTTGTATGTACTTTGGCATATATATTTGTATGTACGTTGGCACATATATTTTTATGTACGTTGGCATATATATTTGTATGTATGTTCGCACATTATACATTTGTATGTACATTGAAACATATATTTGTATGTACGTTGGGAAATATATTTGTATGTATGGTTCACATTATACATCTGTATGTACATTGCCACATACATTTGTATGTATGTTAGCACATATATTGGTATGTACCTTCAAAAACACGGAGCTGCGATCGCTCAGTGGTTAGTGAACTGTACTACAAAGGACAAGGGGTAGGGTTCGATCCCAACCGACGGCTTCCGGGTTCACCCAGCCTTTAATGGGTACCGGATTTTTTTCTGGGAAAGTAAAAAGCGGCACGGGCGTAATACCGACCACATTACCCCAAAAATCATGTGCCGAAGGTCTGTAAGATTTATGGTCACTAACACCATATTCCCTATACGCCACTTGGCAGGACGGGGGTCCTTTACTTTTTTTTTTTTTACCTTCAAAAACACAAATACAGAAACGGACAACGAAATGAAAAATAGCTCAACTATATGTTCTAGAGCAGGGATAGCCAATTAGGTGCCCGCGGGCCACAAGTGCGCGCGACGTCCTTTTTTTGGCCCGCGGCGGATAAAAAATAAAATCAGGTTGCATTGAGCAAAATTTCGGGGGTAAATTTGATTTAAAATTTGTTACATTAACTTCTACCGTGGAGAAAGCTAACTCAAATATTCCCTAGTAGACCTATGTTTAATACTCGGAACACTATAGTAGTTAGTTTAACGTCGACTTCCCGTCATTCCCGGTCCATCCTTTTTTCCGTTTGATCATCCTGCGACCGACTTAAACAAAGGAAGAAGCCGACGAATGGTTTTAGAGCCGACTCTCGGTTCGGCGAGTTCAAACAGTTTCCGCCACGAAATACTGTCAGTCACCCACCTCCTCCACCCCAACACATTCACCTCACAATTATTTTACTTTCAGTTTCTTTCTCTCCAAACCTCTTTTCATCAGTCAAAATTATATATCCGATCTGATCATTCTGATTTTGTCGAGTCACAGTGAACAGTTCCATTTTAACAGGAAACAGTGCTATTGTTGTAATCTGTGTTTTCATTGTCTGTTGCTTCGGTCGTGGTATAATATGAACAATAAACGTCAATTAAATGAAAAAATCAGATTTTTTCATGAGAAATGGGAACATGATTTTTTTAATTTATCAACAATAAGGATAGCAAACCGCAGTGCCTTGTGTGTTTGCAAGTGTTGTCTGTAAATAAAGAGTATAATCTTAAACGGCATTACACACAACATCACGTCGCTAAAGACAAGGACTACATTGGTACAATACGTTCTACACTTGTGTGCGATTTGAAGAAAAAGGTTAGTGCTCAGAAATCTGTTTTTACTACATTAGCAACAAAACAAACAAGTTCCTTAATGGCATCGTTTGTTGTAAGCGCAGAGATAGCGAAATCAAAAAAATCCTTATGTGACGGTGACTTCGTAAAGCGTTGTTCTATTAACATGGCGCGTGCATTTGGGGAGAAAAAATTGCCAGTCATTTTGAGAGCGGTCCACTATCAAAACAGACAGTCACTAGAAGGGTTAAGGAAATAAGTTCTCATATATCTAGTAAATTAAAGAGTCGTTACAAATTCCGCTTACTTTTCTCTGGCTTTGGAGGAATCTACTGACATATCAGACACAGCACAACTTTTAATTTTCATAAAAACTGTTTCAAAAGACTTTATTATCAATGAAGAGCTACTAGCTTTAGATTCATTGCATAATACGACCAAAGGTCAAGACATTTATGACTCAGTTATGAAAGTTGTTAACGGTATCGGTGACATAAACAGACTTTCAGCAATAGTGACAGATGGCGCTAAGTCAATGTATGGTACTCAAACAGGTATAGTTGGATTATTAAGGAAGGCTGGAATCCATTGCCCAGCATTACACTGCATTATACACCAGGAGGCGCTGTGTGGCAAGATTCTAGACGTGGTGGATGTTATGAAAACTGTAATAAAGTGTGTGAATTTAATAAAATGCGGGAATCGGTCTTTGACACACTGACAGTTTATAAATTTTCTATCAGAAGTTGAGGCGGAATATGGCGATTTGGTGCTCTACACACAATTACGCTGGCTAAGCAGAGGGAATTGTTTGAGGCGGTTTTTGCTTTGAGAAACGATATAAAGCAGTTTTTAGAGAAACATGACACTAACAAAGAACTGATCAGAAAAATGTCTGATCCACATTTTAACAGCGTATTGGTCTTTTTAACTGATATCACCCAGCACATGAGTGAACTCAACGTGAAGCTACAGGGACGTTCCCAAACAGTCTCAGACTTGGTAGGACACCTAGATGGATTTATAAGTCAACTAAAAGTTTTTAGATTTACCCTGGCCAAAGAAAACTTCATTCATTTTCCTTCGTGCAAAGAATTGATTGAGGAGAGCAGTGACACTGATTTCAAATTTTCTGTATTAATGTTAGACAAAACTATTGGAGCAATTCAATGAACGATTTTCTGACTTCAGTGGTATACGACCAGAACTGACATTGTTTAACAACTCTATGAAGTGTGACATTTTCCAACAACATGACACTTTTCAGTTGGAGTTATGTAACCTCCAAAGTGACCCCTTTTTCCAATCAAGGATGGATATAGGAGTTGACTTTTGGAAACTTGTGCCACAGGAAAAATATCCTGCATTGAGTGATTTCAGTTTGAAAATTACTTCTATGTTCGGAAGCACATATATATGTGAATGCGCTTTTTCAACAATGAAGGAGATTAAATCGTCACAAAGAAACCGACTCACTGATGGCCATCTTCAGGATTTATTACGAATATCATCATCATCTTTACACATTAACTTTGATGAACTTGTTGCTGCACATGAACGTCCACATTATTCTCATTAAGGTTTTTGTTACATGTCAACTTTAAAATGACCTAACTAAAACATGTTTGTTAAACAATATAAATATAATATAACAATATAAATCAACTAGGCAATGTTAAACAACATAAATCAACTAGGCATTTTAACTCTGTTGCAACAAAATGATTTATGTAAGCAAATAATGCCGATAAATAACAAAAATATTACCTTAAAACAAATGCGAAGTTTATTTGTATTGATGTTGTTATGTGAGTGGCCCGCCACACACAAAAAATAATTAAAAAGTGGCCCGCCATTTGAAAGAAATTGGCCATCCCTGTTGTAGAGTAACCACAATTAGTAGATTTAAAAAAAGAGAGTGAAATAGGAAGGGGAAGTTCTATGTTACTGGACAGACAGTCATTCATTAAAAACGAGAATTAAATTAAATAAGATATTTTTAATTTCCTGAAATGCTATTTTGGCCTGAGCTATTCTGTTTTTTTTTTTTTTATTTCTGTGTTATAAGTAACATATAACTACATCTGTCATCAATAACATATAACTACATCTGTCATGAGTTTACACTTTAATTCTTGTCTCTGTTGACAATGACAGTACAGATGTGAGTACATGAGATCTACCATAGCCTGGTAGGCGATCACGATGCTCTTGTTGCATAGGGTGGGATTATGCTGTGCCAGGCCTTGGGTTATCAAGGGTTAAATTGTGTAGTAAGTTATAAGAGTTAACAGGGGAATGTAGAGTTAATCAGCCACGAGGTATACTGGTCAGTTTGGGAGAACATCATTAGATCGCGAGTTTAGTCAATGATCACGTGACGACATCGACGAGAAAAACTAGAGAGTTGGACTAGTCAGTTTCCGTCAGTATCTCGAGAAGGCAAGATGGAGAGTTGGACTAGTCAGTTTCCGTCAGTATCTCCAGCAGGCAAGACGGAGAGTTGGACTAGTCAGTTTCCGTCAGTATCTCGAGAAGGCAAGACGGAGAGTTGGACTAGTCAGTTTCCGTCAGTATCTCGAGAAGGCAAGACGGAGAGTTGGACAAGTCAGTTTCCGTCAGTATCTCGAGCAGGCAAAATGGAGAGTTGGACTAGTCAGTTTCCGTCAGTATCTCGAGAAGATAAGACGGAGAGTTGGACTAGTCAGTTTCCGTCAGTATCTCGAGCAGGCAAGACGGAGAGTTGGACTAGTCAGTTTCCGTCAGTATCTCGAGGAGGCAAGACGGAGAGTTGGACTAGTCAGTTTCCGTCAGTATCTCGAGCAGGCAAGACGGAGAGTTGGACAAGTCAGTTTCCGTCAGTATCTCGAGAAGGCAAGATGGAGATTTGGACTAGTCAGTTTCCGTCAGTATCTCGAGAAGGCAAGACGGAGAGTTGGACTAGTCAGTTTCCGTCAGTATCTCGAGCAGGCAAGACGGAGAGTTGGACTAGTCAGTTTCCGTCAGTATCTCGAGCAGGCAAGACGGAGAGTTGGACTTGTCAGTTTCCGTCAGTATCTCGAGCAGGCAAGACGGAGAGTTGGACTAGTCAGTTTCCGTCAGTATCTCGAGAAGGCAAGACGGAGAGTTGGACTAGTCAGTTTCCATCAGTATCTCGAGCAGGCAAGACGGAGAGTTGGACTAGTCAGTTTCCGTCAGTATCTCGAGAAGGCAAGACGGAGATTTGGACTAGTCAGTTTAGGTCAGTATCTCGAGAAGGCAAGAGGGAGAGTTGGACAAGTCAGTTTCCGTCAGTATCTCGAGCAGGCAAGATGGAGAGTTGGACAAGTCAGTTTCCGTCAGTATCTCGAGCAGACAAGACGGAGAGTTGGACTAGTCAGTTTCCGTCAGTATCTCAAGCAGGCAAGATGGAGAGTTGGACTAGTCAGTTTCCGTCAGTATCTCGAGAAGGCAAGACGGAGAGTTGGACTAGTCAGTTTCCGTCAGTATCTCGAGCAGGCAAGACGGAGAGTTGGACTAGTCAGTTTCCGTCAGTATCTCGAGAAGGCAAGACGGAGAGTTGGACAAGTCAGTTTCCGTCAGTATCTCGAGCAGGCAAGACGTAGAGTTGGACTAGTCAGTTTCCGTCAGTATCTCGAGCAGGCAAGATGGAGAGTTGGACTAGTCAGTTTCCGTCAGTATCTCAAGAAGGCAAGACGGAGAGTTGGACAAGTCAGTTTCCGTCAGTATCTCGAGCAGGCAAGACGGAGAGTTGGACAAGTCAGTTTAGGTCAGTATCTCGAGAAGGCAAGACGGAGAGTTGGACAAGTCAGTTTCCGTCAGTATCTCGAGCAGGCAAGACGGAGAGTTGGACAAGTCAGTTTCCGTCAGTATCTCAAGAAGGCAAGACGGAGAGTTGGACAAGTCAGTTTCCGTCAGTATCTCAAGAAGGCAAGACGGAGAGTTGGACAAGTCAGTTTCCGTCAGTATCTCAAGAAGGCAAGACGGAGAGTTGGACAAGTCAGTTTCCGTCAGTATCTCGAGAAGGCAAGATGGAGAGTTGGACTAGTCAGTTTCCGTCAGTATCTCGAGAAGGCAAGACGGAGAGTTGGACTAGTCAGTTTCCGTCAGTATCTCGAGCAGGCAAGATGGAGAGTTGGACTAGTCAGTTTCCGTCAGTATCTCGAGAAGGCAAGATGGAGAGTTGGACTAGTCAGTTTCCGTCAGTATCTCGAGAAGGCAAGACGGAGAGTTGGACTAGTCAGTTTCCGTCAGTATCTCAAGAAGGCAAGATGGAGAGTTGGACTAGTCAGTTTCCGTCAGTATCTCGAGCAGGCAAGACGGAGAGTTGAACTAGTCAGTTTCCGTCAGTATCTCAAGAAGGCAAGACGGAGAGTTGGACTAGTCAGTTTCCGTCAGTATCTCGAGAAGGCAAGATGGAGAGTTGGATTAGTCAGTTTCCGTCAGTATCTCAAGAAGGCAAGACGGAGAGTTGGACAAGTCAGTTTAGGTCAGTATCTCGAGAAGGCAAGACGGAGAGTTGGACTAGTCTGTTTCCGTCAGTATCTCGAGAAGGCAAGACGTAGAGTTGGACTAGTCAGTTTCCGTCAGTATCTCGAGAAGGCAAGATGGAGAGTTGGACTAGTCAGTTTCCGTCAGTATATCGAGAAGGCAAGACGGAGAGTTGGACAAGCCAGTTTCCGTCAGTATCTCGAGCAGGCAAGACGGAGAGTTGGACTAGTCAGTTTCCGTCAGTATCTCGAGCAGGCAAGATGGAGAGTTGGACAAGTCAGTTTCCGTCAGTATCTCGAGAAGGCAAGACGGAGAGTTGGACTAGTCAGTTTCCGTCAGTATCTCGAGAAGGCAAGACGGAGAGTTGGACAAGTCAGTTTCCGTCAGTATCTCGAGCAGGCAAGATGGAGAGTTGGACTAGTCAGTTTCCGTCAGTATCTCGAGCAGGCAAGACGGAGAGTTGAACTAGTCAGTTTCCGTCAGTATCTCGAGAAGGCAAGACGTAGAGTTGGACAAGTCAGTTTCCGTCAGTATCTCGAGCAGGCAAGACGGAGAGTTGGACAAGTCAGTTTCCGTCAGTATCTCGAGCAGGCAAGACGGAGAGTTGGACAAGTCAGTTTCCGTCAGTATCTCGAGAAGGCAAGACGGAGAGTTGGACTAGTCAGTTTCCGTCAGTATCTCGAGCAGGCAAGACGGAGAGTTGGACTAGTCAGTTTCCGTCAGTATCTCAAGAAGGCAAGAAGAAGAGTTGGACAAGTCAGTTTCCGTCAGTATCTCAAGAAGGCAAGACGGAGAGTTGGACAAGTCAGTTTCCGTCAGTATCTCAAGAAGGCAAGACGGAGAGTTGGACAAGTCAGTTTAGGTCAGTATCTCAAGAAGGCAAGACGGAGAGTTGGACAAGTCAGTTTAGGTCAGTATCTCGAGAAGGCAAGACGGAGAGTTGGACAAGTCAGTTTCCGTCAGCATCTCGAGCAGGCAAGACGGAGAGTTGGACAAGTCAGTTTCCGTCAGTATCTCAAGAAGGCAAGATGGAGAGTTGGACTAGTCAGTTTCCGTCAGTATCTCGAGCAGGCAAGACGGAGAGATGGACTAGTCAGTTTCAGTCAGTATCTCGAGAAGGCAAGATGGAGAGTTGAACTAGTCAGTTTCCGTCAGTATCTCGAGAAGGCAAGACGGAGAGTTGGACTAGTCAGTTTCCGTCAGTATCTCGAGAAGGCAAGACGTAGAGTTGGACTAGTCAGTTTCCGTCAGTATCTCGAGCAGGCAAGACGGAGAGTTGGACTAGTCAGTTTCCGTCAGTATCTCGAGAAGGCAAGACGGAGAGTTGGACTAGTCAGTTTCCGTCAGTATCTCGAGCAGGCAAGACGGAGAGTTGGACAAGTCAGTTTCCGTCAGTATCTCGAGAAGGCAGGACGGAGAGTTGGACTAGTCAGTTTCCGTCAGTATCTCGAGAAGGCAGGACGGAGAGTTGGACAAGTCAGTTTCCGTCAGTATCTCGAGAAGGCAGGACGGAGAGTTGGACAAGTCAGTTTCCGTCAGTATCTCGAGCAGGCAAGACGGAGAGTTGGACTAGTCAGTTTCCGTCAGTATCTCAAGAAGGCAAGATGGAGAGTTGGACTAGTCAGTTTCCGTCAGTATCTCGAGCAGGCAAGACGGAGAGTTGGACTAGTCAGTTTCCGTCAGTATCTCGAGCAGGCAAGACGTAGAGTTGGACTAGTCAGTTTCCGTCAGTATCTCGAGCAGGCAAGACGGAGAGTTGGACAAGTCAGTTTCCGTCAGTATCTCGAGAAGGCAGGACGGAGAGTTGGACTAGTCAGTTTCCGTCAGTATCTCGAGAAGGCAGGACGGAGAGTTGGACAAGTCAGTTTCCGTCAGTATCTCGAGAAGGCAGGACGGAGAGTTGGACAAGTCAGTTTCCGTCAGTATCTCGAGCAGGCAAGACGGAGAGTTGGACTAGTCAGTTTCCGTCAGTATCTCAAGAAGGCAAGATGGAGAGTTGGACTAGTCAGTTTCCGTCAGTATCTCGAGCAGGCAAGATGGAGAGTTGGACTAGTCAGTTTCCGTCAGTATCTCGAGCAGGCAAGATGGAGAGTTGGACTAGTCAGTTTCCGTCAGTATCTCGAGAAGGCAAGACGGAGAGTTGGACTAGTCAGTTTCCGTCAGTATCTCAAGAAGGCAAGATGGAGAGTTGGACTAGTCAGTTTCCGTCAGTATCTCGAGCAGGCAAGACGGAGAGTTGAACTAGTCAGTTTCCGTCAGTATCTCAAGAAGGCAAGATGGAGAGTTGGATTAGTCAGTTTCCGTCAGTATCTCGAGAAGGCAAGATGGAGAGTTGGATTAGTCAGTTTCCGTCAGTATCTCAAGAAGGCAAGACGGAGAGTTGGACAAGTCAGTTTAGGTCAGTATCTCGAGAAGGCAAGACGGAGAGTTGGACTAGTCTGTTTCCGTCAGTATCTCGAGAAGGCAAGACGTAGAGTTGGACTAGTCAGTTTCCGTCAGTATCTCGAGAAGGCAAGATGGAGAGTTGGACTAGTCAGTTTCCGTCAGTATATCGAGAAGGCAAGACGGAGAGTTGGACAAGCCAGTTTCCGTCAGTATCTCGAGCAGGCAAGACGGAGAGTTGGACTAGTCAGTTTCCGTCAGTATCTCGAGCAGGCAAGATGGAGAGTTGGACAAGTCAGTTTCCGTCAGTATCTCGAGAAGGCAAGACGGAGAGTTGGACTAGTCAGTTTCCGTCAGTATCTCGAGAAGGCAAGACGGAGAGTTGGACAAGTCAGTTTCCGTCAGTATCTCGAGCAGGCAAGATGGAGAGTTGGACTAGTCAGTTTCCGTCAGTATCTCGAGCAGGCAAGACGGAGAGTTGAACTAGTCAGTTTCCGTCAGTATCTCGAGAAGGCAAGACGTAGAGTTGGACAAGTCAGTTTCCGTCAGTATCTCGAGCAGGCAAGACGGAGAGTTGGACAAGTCAGTTTCCGTCAGTATCTCGAGCAGGCAAGACGGAGAGTTGGACAAGTCAGTTTCCGTCAGTATCTCGAGAAGGCAAGACGGAGAGTTGGACTAGTCAGTTTCCGTCAGTATCTCGAGCAGGCAAGACGGAGAGTTGGACTAGTCAGTTTCCGTCAGTATCTCAAGAAGGCAAGAAGAAGAGTTGGACAAGTCAGTTTCCGTCAGTATCTCAAGAAGGCAAGACGGAGAGTTGGACAAGTCAGTTTCCGTCAGCATCTCGAGCAGGCAAGACGGAGAGTTGGACAAGTCAGTTTCCGTCAGTATCTCAAGAAGGCAAGATGGAGAGTTGGACTAGTCAGTTTCCGTCAGTATCTCGAGCAGGCAAGACGGAGAGTTGGACTAGTCAGTTTCAGTCAGTATCTCGAGAAGGCAAGATGGAGAGTTGAACTAGTCAGTTTCCGTCAGTATCTCGAGAAGGCAAGACGGAGAGTTGGACTAGTCAGTTTCCGTCAGTATCTCGAGAAGGCAAGACGTAGAGTTGGACTAGTCAGTTTCCGTCAGTATCTCGAGCAGGCAAGACGGAGAGTTGGACTAGTCAGTTTCCGTCAGTATCTCGAGAAGGCAAGACGGAGAGTTGGACTAGTCAGTTTCCGTCAGTATCTCGAGCAGGCAAGACGGAGAGTTGGACAAGTCAGTTTCCGTCAGTATCTCGAGAAGGCAGGACGGAGAGTTGGACTAGTCAGTTTCCGTCAGTATCTCGAGAAGGCAGGACGGAGAGTTGGACAAGTCAGTTTCCGTCAGTATCTCGAGAAGGCAGGACGGAGAGTTGGACAAGTCAGTTTCCGTCAGTATCTCGAGCAGGCAAGACGGAGAGTTGGACTAGTCAGTTTCCGTCAGTATCTCAAGAAGGCAAGATGGAGAGTTGGACTAGTCAGTTTCCGTCAGTATCTCGAGCAGGCAAGACGGAGAGTTGGACTAGTCAGTTTCCGTCAGTATCTCGAGCAGGCAAGACGTAGAGTTGGACTAGTCAGTTTCCGTCAGTATCTCGAGCAGGCAAGACGGAGAGTTGGACTAGTCAGTTTCCGTCAGTATCTCGAGCAGGCAAGACGGAGAGTTGGACAAGTCAGTTTCCGTCAGTATCTCGAGCAGGCAAGACGGAGAGTTGGACTAGTCAGTTTCCGTCAGTATCTCGAGAAGGCAAGACGGAGAGTTGGACTAGTCAGTTTCCGTCAGTATCTCGAGAAGGCAAGATGGAGAGTTGGAATAGTCAGTTTCCGTCTGTATCTCGAGCAGGCAAGATGGAGAGTTGGACTAGTCAGTTTCCGTCAGTATCTCGAGCAGGCAAGACGGAGAGTTGGACTAGTCAGTTTCCGTCAGTATCTCGAGCAGGCAAGACGGAGAGTTGGACTAGTCAGTTTCCGTCAGTATCTCGAGGAGGCAAGACGGAGAGTTGGATTGGTCAGTTTCCGTCAGTATCTCGAGCAGGCAAGACGGAGAGTTGGACAAGTCAGTTTCCGTCAGTATCTCGAGAAGGCAAGACGGAGAGTTGGACTAGTCAGTTTCCGTCAGTATCTCGAGAATGCAAGATGGAGAGTTGGACTAGTCAGTTTCAGTCAGTATCTCGAGAAGGCAAGACGGAGAGTTGGACTAGTCAGTTTCCGTCAGTATCTCGAGCAGGCAAGACGGAGAGTTGGACTAGTCAGTTTCCGTCAGTATCTCGAGCAGGCAAGACGGAGAGTTGGACTTGTCAGTTTCCGTCAGTATCTCGAGCAGGCAAGACGGAGAGTTGGACTAGTCAGTTTCCGTCAGTATCTCGAGAAGGCAAGACGGAGAGTTGGACTAGTCAGTTTCCATCAGTATCTCGAGCAGGCAAGACGGAGAGTTGGACTAGTCAGTTTCCGTCAGTATCTCGAGAAGGCAAGACGGAGATTTGGACTAGTCAGTTTAGGTCAGTATCTCGAGAAGGCAAGAGGGAGAGTTGGACAAGTCAGTTTCCGTCAGTATCTCGAGCAGGCAAGATGGAGAGTTGGACAAGTCAGTTTCCGTCAGTATCTCGAGCAGGCAAGACGGAGAGTTGGAAAAGTCAGTTTCCGTCAGTATCTCGAGCAGGCAAGACGTAGAGTTGGACTAGTCAGTTTCCGTCAGTATCTCGAGAAGGCAAGACGGAGAGTTGGACTAGTCAGTTTCCGTCAGTATCTCAAGCAGGCAAGATGGAGAGTTGGACTAGTCAGTTTCCGTCAGTATCTCGAGAAGGCAAGACGGAGAGTTGGACTAGTCAGTTTCCGTCAGTATCTCAAGCAGGCAAGATGGAGAGTTGGACTAGTCAGTTTCCGTCAGTATCTCAAGCAGGCAAGATGGAGAGTTGGACTAGTCAGTTTCCGTCAGTATCTCGAGAAGGCAAGACGGAGAGTTGGACTAGTCAGTTTCCGTCAGTATCTCGAGCAGGCAAGACGGAGAGTTGGACTAGTCAGTTTCCGTCAGTATCTCGAGAAGGCAAGACGGAGAGTTGGACAAGTCAGTTTCCGTCAGTATCTCGAGCAGGCAAGATGGAGAGTTGGACTAGTCAGTTTCCGTCAGTATCTCGAGCAGGCAAGACGTAGAGTTGGACTAGTCAGTTTCCGTCAGTATCTCGAGCAGGCAAGATGGAGAGTTGGACAAGTCAGTTTCCGTCAGTATCTCGAGCAGGCAAGACGGAGAGTTGGACTAGTCAGTTTCCGTCAGTATCTCGAGAAGGCAAGATGGAGAGTTGGACTAGTCAGTTTCCGTCAGTATCTCGAGCAGGCAAGACGTAGAGTTGGACTAGTCAGTTTAGGTCAGTATCTCGAGAAGGCAAGATGGAGAGTTGGACAAGTCAGTTTCCGTCAGTATCTCGAGCAGGCAAGACGGAGAGTTGGACTAGTCAGTTTCCGTCAGTATCTCGAGCAGGCAAGATGGAGAGTTGGACTAGTCAGTTTCCGTCAGTATCTCGAGCAGGCAAGACGGAGAGTTGGACTAGTCAGTTTCCGTCAGTATCTCGAGCAGGCAAGACGGAGAGTTGGACTAGTCAGTTTCCGTCAGTATCTCGAGCAGGCAAGATGGAGAGTTGGACTAGTCAGTTTCCGTCAGTATCTCGAGCAGGCAAGACGGAGAGTTGGACTAGTCAGTTTCCGTCAGTATCTCGAGAAGGCAAGACGGAGAGTTGGACAAGTCAGTTTCCGTCAGTATCTCGAGCAGGCAAGATGGAGAGTTGGACTAGTCAGTTTCCGTCAGTATCTCGAGCAGGCAAGACGTAGAGTTGGACTAGTCAGTTTCCGTCAGTATCTCGAGCAGGCAAGATGGAGAGTTGGACAAGTCAGTTTCCGTCAGTATCCCGAGCAGGCAAGACGGAGAGTTGGACTAGTCAGTTTCCGTCAGTATCTCGAGAAGGCAAGATGGAGAGTTGGACTAGTCAGTTTCCGTCAGTATCTCGAGCAGGCAAGACGTAGAGTTGGACTAGTCAGTTTAGGTCAGTATCTCGAGAAGGCAAGATGGAGAGTTGGACTAGTCAGTTTCCGTCAGTATCTCGAGCAGGCAAGACGGAGAGTTGGACTAGTCAGTTTCCGTCAGTATCTCGAGCAGGCAAGATGGAGAGTTGGACTAGTCAGTTTCCGTCAGTATCTCGAGCAGGCAAGACGGAGAGGTGGACTAGTCAGTTTCCGTCAGTATCTCGAGCAGGCAAGACGGAGAGTTGGACTAGTCAGTTTCCGTCAATATCTCGAGAAGGCAAGACGGAGAGTTGAACTAGTCAGTTTCCGTCAGTATCTCGAGCAGGCAAGATGGAGAGTTGGACAAGTCAGTTTCCGTCAGTATCTCGAGCAGGCAAGATGGAGAGTTGGACAAGTCAGTTTCCGTCAGTATCTCGAGCAGGCAAGATGGAGAGTTGGACTAGTCAGTTTTCGTCAGTATCTCGAGCAGGCAAGATGGAGAGTTGGACTAGTCAGTTTCCGTCAGTATCTCGAGCAGGCAAGATGGAGAGTTGGACTAGTCAGTTTCCGTCAGTATCTCGAGCAGGCAAGATGGAGAGTTGGACTAGTCAGTTTCCGTCAGTATCTCGAGAAGGCAAGACGGAGAGTTGGACTAGTCGGTTTCCGTCAGTATCTCGAGAAGGCAAGACGGAGAGTTGGACTAGTCAGTTTCCGTCAGTATCTCGAGAAGGCAAGACGGAGAGTTGGATCAGGAATTGCGCTGGCGTAACAGAGGATGGCTGACACTGGAATAGGAAGGGTAGATGGTTGACATCAGAATAGGAAGTGTAGATGGTTGACATCAGAATAGGAAGGGTAGATGGTTGACATCAGAATAGGAAGGGTAGATGGTTGACATCAGGATAGGAAGGGTAGATGGTTGACATCAGAATAGGAAGGGTAGGTGGATGACATCAGGTAGAGAAGGGTAGATGGTTGACATCAGAATAGGAAGGGTAGATGGTTGTCATCAGGATAGGAAGGGTAGATGACTGACATCAGGTAGAGAAGGGTAGATGGTTGACATCAGAATAGGAAGAGTAGATTGTTGACATCAGGATAGGAAGGGTAGATGACTGACATCAGAATTGGAAGGGTAGATGGTTGACATCAGGATAGGAAGGGTAGATGGTTGACATCAGGATAGGAAGAGTAGATGGTTGACATTAGAATATGAAGGATAGATTGTTGACATCAGAATAGGAAGGGTAGATGGTTGAAATTAGAATAAGAAGGGTAGATAGTTGACATTAGGATAGGAAGGGTAGATGGTTGACATTAGAATTGGAAGAGCAGATGGTTGACATTAGAATAAGAAGGGTAGATGGTTGACACCAGGATAGAAAGGGCAGATGGTTGACATTAGGATAGGAAGGGTAGATGGTTTACGTGAGGATAGGAAGGGTAGATGTCTGACATTACAATAGGAAGGGTAGATGTCTGACATTAGAATAGGAAGAGTTGATGGTTGACATTAGGAGATAGGAAGGGTAGATGGTTGACATTAGAATAGGAAGAGTTGATGGTTGACATTAGGAGATAGGAAGGGTAGATGGTTGACACCAGGACAAGCAGAGTGGATGGTTGACATTAGGATAGGAAGGGTAGATGGTTGACATTACAATAGGAAGGGTAGATGGTTGACACCAGGATAGGAAGAGTGGATGGTTGACATTAGGATAGGAAGGGTAGATGGTTGATATCAGGATAGGAAGGGTAGATGGTTGACATTACAATAGGAAGGGTAGATGGTTGACATCAGGATAGGAAGGGTAGATGGTTGACATTAGAATAGGAAAGGTAGATGGTTGACATTATAATAGGAAGAGTAGATGGCTGCCATTACGATAGGAAGGGAAGATGGTTGACATTAGGATATGAAGGGTAGATGGTTGACAACAGGATAGGAAGAGTAGATGGTTGACATTCGGTTAGGAAGGGTTGATGGATGACATTAGGATAGGAAGGGAGGATGGTTGACATTAGGACAGGAAGGGTATGCGGTTGACATTAGGATAGGAAGGGTAAGTGGTTAACATGACAATAGGAAGGGTAGATGGCTGACATTAGGATAGGAAGGGTTGATGGTTGACATTAGGATAAGAAGGGTAGATGGTTGACAAAAGGATAGGAAGAGTAGATGGTTGACATTAGGATAGGAAGGGAAGATGATTGACATTAGGATAGGAAGGGAAGATGGTTGACATTACGATAGGAAGAGTTGATGGTTGACATTAGGATAAGAAGGGTAGATGGTTGACATTAGAATAGGAAGGGTAGATGGTTGACAAAAGGATAGGAAGAGTAGATGGTTGACATTAGGATAGGAAGGGTAGATGGTTGACATTAGAATAAGAAGGGTGGATAGCTGACACCAGAATAGGAAGTGTGGATGGTTGACATTAGAATAAGAAGGGTAGATGGTTGACATTAGAAAAGGATGGGTAGATGGTTGACATTAGAATAAGAAGGGTGGATAGCTGACACCAGAATAGGAAGTGTGGGAGGTTGACATTAGGATAGGAAGGGTAGATGGCTGACATCAGGATAGGAAGGGTAGATGGTTGACATTAGAATAGGAAGGGTAGATGGTTGACATTACAATATGAATGGTAGATGGTTGACACCAGGATAGGAAGGGTAGATGGTTGACATTAGGATAGGAAAGGTAGATGGTTGACATTACAATAGGAAGAGTAGATGGCTGACATTAGGATAGGAAGGGAAGATGGTTGACATTAGGATAGGAAGGGAGGATGGTTGACATTAGGATAGGAAGGGTAGGTGGTTGACAGTAGGATAGGAAAAGTAGATGGTTGACATTAGGATAGGAAGGGTAGATGGTTGACATTAAGATAGGAAGGGTAGATGGTTGATATTGGGATAGGAAAGGTACATGGCAGACATTTGGATAGGAAGGGTAAATGGTTGATATTAAGATAGGAAGAGTAGATGTTTGACATTAGGATAAGAAGGGTAGATGGTTGACATTAGGATAGGAAGGGTATATGTTTGACATTAGGATAATAAGGGTAGATGGTTGATATTAGGATAGGAAGGGTAGACGGTTGACATTAGGATAGGAAGAGTAGATGGTTGACATTAGGATAGGAAGAGTAGATCGTTGACATTAGGATAGGAAGGGTAGACGGTTGACATTAGGATAGGAAGGGTAGATGGTTGACATTAGGATAGGAAGAGTAGATGTTTGATATTAGGATAAGAAGGGTAGATGTTTGACATTAGGATAATAAGGGTAGATGTTTGACATTAGGATAATAAGGGTAGATGGTTGATATTAGGATAGGAAGGGTAGATGGTTGACCCCAGGATAGGAAGGGTAGATGTTTGACACCTGGATAAGAAGGGTAGATGTTTGACATTAGGATAATAAGGGTAGATGGTTGATATTAGGATAGGAAGGGTAGATGGTTGACCCCAGGATAGGAAGGGTAGATGGTTGACATTAGGATAGGAAGGGTATATGTTTGACATTAGGATAGGAAGGGTAGATGGTTGACCCCAGGATAGGAAGGGTAGATGTTTGACACCAGGATAGGAAGGGTAGATGTTTGACACCAGGATAGGAAGGGTAGATGGTTGACACCAGGATAGGAAGGGTATATGTTTGACATTAGGATAGGAAGGGTAGATGTTTGGCACCAGGATAGGAAGGGTAGATGTTTGGCACCAGGATAGGAAGGGTAGATTTTTGGCGCCAGGATAGGAAGGGTAGATGTTTGGCACCAGGATAGGAAGGGTAGATTTTTGGCGCCAGGATAGGAAGGGTAGATGTTTGGCACCAGGATAGGAAGGGTAGATGGTTGATAGCAAAACTACAATAACGATACAAACAACAACAATAACAAATAAATAACAACAACAATAATAACAGTAACAACAATAACAGTCACGATAACAACAATATCGATAACAGCAATAAAGATAACAACAGCAAAACTAATGATAACAACAATAACGATAACAACAACAACAGCAACAATAACAGTAAGAGCAACTATAACAATAGCAAGAAAAGCAACAATAATGATAACACGAGAAACAATAATGATAACAGTAACAATAACGATAACAACAACATTAACAATAACAACAGTAACGGTGTCGATAACAACAACAGCGATAACAGCAACGATAACAAGAACTGTAACAATTAATGTATAACAATAACTATAACAAGAACTGTAACAATTACTGTATAACAATAACTATAACAACAGCAGCAAAAATAACGATAACGGTTGTTGGAACAACAATAACAATAGAACTACGTTAGTGTTTACAAAGTTATAGTTGTAACTTACCTGATAAATCAACAGAGGAATCCATCAACACTCAAGAAACAATCAAGTTAAAAAATCAAAAGTCCACACTTCTAAAGAACTAACATGAATCTCACTTTTTAAATAACTGAAAAAACACTTCTGAATAACTCAATACCTGGTATATGTTTAACTTAAAAATCACTTCTCATAACTCAATTCTTGGTATATGTTTAACTTAAAAAAACACTTCTCATAACTCAATTCTTGGTATATGTTTAACTTAAAAAAAACACTTCTCATAACTCAATTCCTGGTATATGTTTAACTGAAAAAAAACATTTCTGAATAACTCAATTCCTGGTATATGTTTAACTTAAAAAACACCTCTCAATAACTCAATTCCTGGTATATGTTTAATCTTAAAAAAAATCATTTCTGATTAACTCAATTCCTGGTATATGTTTAACCGAAAAAAACACTTCTGAATAACTCAATTCCTGGTATATGTTTAAACCCCCCCCCCCCCCAAAAAAAAAAAAAAACACTTCTGAATAACTCAATTCCTGGTATATGCTTAACGTAAAAAAAAACACTTCATTTTCTTAATCACACAAATAAATTTTACAAAAACTCGACTTACTAAATGATCTGTGAGTTACTGAATTATTTTATTTCACTTTAAAGTTAATTAATTTAGTTTAACCATTACTTAAGTTTGGGGAGTCGCGATAGCTCAGTGGTTAGTGAACTAGACTACAAAAGACAAGAGGTAGGGTTCGATCCAAACCGACGGCTTCCAGGTTCACCCAGCCTTAAACGGGTACCGAATTTCTTTCTGGGAAAGTAAAGCGGCACGGGCGTAATACCGACCACATTACCCCAAAAATCATGTGCTGAAGGTCTGTAAAATTTATGGTCACTAACACCTTATTCCCTGTACGCCACTTGGCGTGACGGGGCTCTTTAACATTTTAACATTACTTAAGCAAGCTATAGATAATCTATCTATCTATCTATTGTCCTTTCGAGCCGAAGACGGCACATAGGGCAGAACTACAATCTCAAAAGCAGAAACCTTGCGTGCCAAAATGGCACATATTGCAGAGATCACTGCTCTGTAGATAATACATTTGTAATTTAACAAGTTTATATAGATCTTAAATAATTTATTTTGTTACTATTAATGACATGTCCTTGAGAAGAATATATGTCCTTAACAACACACTTAATGTTCTTTGAAACACAGTAGGAAACACATAATTATCCAAATACATTTCAGTGTTTCCAAGAATTTGAAAAATACGAAATCAACTTTTAAAATAAAATAAAAAGTTAACACGTAATTAAATAACGTTACAAATTTAATTTTAAAATACTGGGTGTTTGAATGTAACAAATTGTTAACTCACTGTTAAATAAAGTGCGAGCGAGACCGATGTGAAGAGAGTTAACTGTTACAGCAACCATCTAACACACCTGCTCTTTGTGTAACGCAGAGCGAGATTGAAGAAGCGAGACAACATACCCAGCAGGAGAAAGGTTGCAGGTAGCTAACCTCTCTACTCTTCTTTCTTTACCTCTTCCAGAATACTCTTATTCTTTCTTCATCTCCTATCTGAGCGCACACTTACCTTCCACGGCTGTTGGGTTAATATACAAAGTCGTATTTTAGTTTCGTTTTCTCAAGACTTACACATAAATATCACAGTTGAAGGAATACATCTGGAGACAGTTCAGAGCTACAACTACCTTGGACATACTATAACCAGTGATGGAAAATGTACAACTGAAATAAACAAAAGAATAGGAATGGCAAAAAGTAATTTTAATGTCATGAAAAATATACTAACAACAAAACAAATAACAGTAGGGCTGAAGCTAAGAATGGCAAAATGTTACGTCTTCTCAATATTCCTGTATGGTGCAGAAACATGGACATTAGACAAGAAAACAGAACAGAGAATTGAAGCCTTTGAAATGTGTATATATAGAAGAATAGGTAGAATTGGATGGAAAGAAAAGAAAACAAACGATGAAGTTTTAAAACAGCTAAAAATGAAAAGAGAACTACTAAATACAATTAAGACAAGACACATGAAATTTTTGGGGCATGTTAAAAGACTAAAAGACTAACATGGACGAGTAACATCAAAAGATGGACAAGTCAATCTATGACAACCTGCACCATCAAAGCAAGAAATAGAGTGGAATGGCGAGCCATGGTAGCCAACCTTCGTTGCGGAGACGGCACTCAATGATGATGATGATGATGATTTTATTTTCATTATTAGATATCAACAATATTCATTCATCATCATTAAGTGCCGTCTCCGCATCGAAGGTTGGCTACCATGGAGCGCCATTCCGCTTTGTCTCTTGCTTTGATGGTGCAGGTTGTCATAGGCTCACTTGTCCATATTTTGATGTTACTCGTCCGTGTTAGTCTTGGTCTGCCTCTGCCTCTTTTAATTTTTAGTTGTTTTAAGACTTCATCGTTTCATCAACAATATTAGTGGTATATATAGTATATAGTAGTGAAGTGAAACAATATTAAAACAGGTCAATGAATTTAAATATTTGGGAACAATGTTAACCTCAGATGGTAGATGTACAACAGAGGTGAGATGGTGGATGTACAACAGAGGTGATATGGTAGATGTACAACAGAGGTGAGATGGTAGATGTACAACAGAGGTGAGATGGTAGATGTACAACAGAGGTGAGATGGTAGATGTACAACAGAGGTGAGATGGTAGATGTACAACAGAGGTGAGATGGTAGATGTACAAAAGAGGTGAGATGGTAGATGTACAACAGAGGTGAGATGGTAGATGTACAACAGAGGTGAGATGTAGAATGGCTCAGGCAAAAGCAGCTTTCCAAAAAAAAATGTGGAAGATACTATGCAATCCATTGTTGACAATAGAAACAAGAAAAATAGTTCTTAAATGTTATGTAGAGTCAGTCTTAACATATGGATGTGAATCATGGACAATAGGAAAACACACAGAAAATAAATCACTGGAGTCTGTAGAACTGTGGTTTTACAGAAGAATGTTGAGAGTACTATGGACAGCTAAGAAGAGTAATGAAAACGTTCTGGAAGAGCTATTTTAACAACTGGGAAAATTGAGGGACGAAGAGATAGAGGGAAGCAAAGAGAAAAGATACCAGACAGCTTAAGAGAATGGCTTGGTAGAAGGTCAACAACAGAAATGATAAATAACTGTCGAGATCGAAAGTTGTGGAGAGATATGATCACCTACGCCAGCAGGCCAGGTACTTGATGTAGATTATGTATTAGCCTCGAAAAGGATAGCCAGATGCATTTTCATTAAAACTTGCCAGTTTGGTTTCGCTCCTAGTAATTACTGTCAAACTGGGCAGGCTTGATCGATTTGGGGGGGGGGGGGGGGGGGGGGGGGGAACGAGGCACGCTTGTCCTCAGCCTTTGATATAGGGACACATCATCATGTGTCATGTCGTCTAGCATACACGATCATATTCTTCTACAATTCGCAGTGCTTCGTATCCAATATGTTGTTAGACAGTTTACCGTGCCACGACCCCAAGCTATCTAGTTCTCATCATCATCATCATCAAGTACCAGGCCTGCTGGTGAAGGTGATCATGTCTCTCCACAACTTTCGATCTCGACAGTTATTTATCATTTCTGTTGTTGACCTTCTGCCAAACCATTCTCTTAAGCTGTCTGGTATCTTTTCTCTTCGCTTCCCTCTATCTCTTCGTCCCTCAATTTTCCTAGTTGTTACAATATATTCCAGTTGTTCTCTTCTCATTACATGGCCAAAAAATGATGATTGTTTCTTCCTAATATTGAAAATTAGCTCTCTTTTTGCTTTGACCTCTTTCAGAAAATCTTCATTACTCTTCTTAGCTGTCCATGGTATTCTCAACATTCTTCTGTAAAACCACATTTCTACAGACTCCAGTAATTTTCTTGTCTGTTGTCCTATTATCCATGATTCACATCCATATGTTAAGACTGGCTCTACATAATATTTAAGAACTCTTTTTCTTACCTAGTTCTATTCTATTCTATTCTATTCTATTCTATTCTATTCTATTCTATTCTATTCTATTCTATTCTATTCTATTCTATTCTATTCTATTCTATTCTATTCTATTCTATTCTATTCTATTCTATTCTATTCTGTTCTATTCTATTATATTCTATTCTATTCTATCCATGTAACCCGTTTCATTGCAGTCAGGAATTCCCCATATTCGTCCCATCACCTTGTTACAGCATGTTCCAAAATGCATCGATAAACTCCGTTCACAAGGTCTCCCTGTGCACGTCCTCCACGACTGAATAGGCGACCACTCCAAAAATCCTTAGTACCATCTTATATTCGAACTTGAAATATATTCTCTCTAAGTTTATGCTCTCATTACAGTCCTTCCGATAGAATCTTTGTCTCTAGCCGGACCTACCTCAGAATGCTGCTCTCATTACAGTCCTGGTTATTGAGTTATTGGGAACCGCGATAGCTCAGTGGCTAGTGAACTGGACTACAATGGTCAAGAGGTAGGGTTCGATCCAAACCGACGGCTCCGGTTCACCCAGACTTTAATGGGTACGTGATTTTTTTTCTGGGAAAGTTGTTTTTGTTGTTGTTGTTGCGTTCGCCAGCTTTCAACTCTGGCGAAGTCCCTAGAGACTAGGAACTGAATTTTGCGTGTTAATCCATTTTTCCCTGGCAGCCGTGTGTACAGAGTTCCTCGCCGCATAGGCAGATAACTCCGACTTCGGAGGTACTCATGTTTATTTCCGTCGATGAGTAACTGACGTTTCAAGCTGGGCCTCGCTGCTGAGACCAGGGGTGGTTGTCCCAGAGAGGAATCATAAATTAAAATTCCAACCGGTGTAGCCGGGATTTGAACCCACAACCTCTCTGTCCCGAGGCCGGCGACTTGCCACGATACCAACCAGTCCCCATGGACTGGGTATATGAGGAAACTGCAACAAGGAACACCTTTCATGCATAGCCTGCAATGGTTCCTGCCGCCTATCCACCATATACCATAAGTTCACGTCCTCCCGAAAGTGATGATCGTCATATTTCTTTACAAATGTATAGCGCTTGATGATGGTAGGCCATCGTTGTTGACTCCAATTTCGAACATGTAAACACACAGTTAGTCGTCAGATTATCCCCGTCGCACATCAAACAACAGACCGTAAGATTAGCATATGGCCGGTCTAGGGGGATACGATGAGCCATTACGATGACGTAGCACACATAACAATGGCGCAAGCACAGCAATGTCGCGCCCTTTAGATTCTTGATTACTCTAGTGAATGTAGCCTACGACGAACAGAACACGGTGCAAATTCCCCAAAGAGTTAAAACTGCGGCTGACGAAGCAGTTCACATTTAATGAGAACATACAAATAACTTGCGTCAAGCAAATCCAACAACGGTCATGAACAGCACTAATGTGACGTAAAGCGCAGAACAAGCCTAGACGATGGAAGGTCGCATTCACAACACTTGATTTGTCGAAAATGGTATAAAAGCGGAACAGACGTAATACCGACAACATTACCTCATGATGTTGTCGAAGGCCTGTAAAATGATGTCGAAGGCCTGTAAAATGTTGTCGAAGGCCTGTAAAATTTATGGTCACTAACACCATATTCCCTAAACACCACTTGAGGTGACAGGGGTACTTTATTTTTTAAATACTTATTTAGTTATTAGCGCGTCATCATCATTGCACTCCGAACATGTCCATAGGTGCTCAAATTCCCCACCTTAGCCAGCGTCCAGCGACTAACGACTCCAGTTCTGTGTTGGCTGATAACTCTTTCTTAGACACCCACTGAGTTTCTCGTATCTGGCTGCGCCCACCTTAACTCCCATCTCTTTCATCCCAAAAAGAGTGAAGTGAACTCATAGTTGTCGAAGTTCTTTGTACTTCCCACGTCTCGGAGGGCATTCATGACGTCTGCCCGATCCATTGGTTGTCGTCTTCAACGACAGCATAGTTTGGTCTATGTCTCTAGCCAGATCTCCCACAGAACATTGGTCTCATCACATCCAATCTGAAAGATTCTCTATGTCTAGCCAAATCTCCCACAGAACATTGCTCTCATCACATCCAATCTGAAAGATTCTCTATGTCTAGCCAGATCTCCCACAGAACATTGCTCTCATCACATCCAATCTGAAAGAATCTCTATGTCTAGCCAAATCTCCCACAGAACATTGCTCTCATCACATCCAGTCTGAAAGAATCTCTATGTTTAGCCAAAATCTCCCACAGAACATTGCTCTCATCACATCCAATCTGAAAGATTCTCTATGTCTAGCCAAATCTCCCACAGAACATTGCTCTCACACATCCAATCTGAAAGAATCTCTATGTCTAGTCAAATCTCCCACAGAACATTGCACTCATACATCCAATCTGAAAGAATCTCTATGTCTAGTCAAATCTCCCACAGAACATTATTCTCACACATCCAATCTGACAGAATCTCTATGTCTAGCCAAATCTCCCACAGAACATTGCTCTCATCACATCCAATCTGAAAGAATCTCTATGTCTAGCCAAATCTCCCACAGAACATTGCTCTCATCACATCCAATCTGAAAGATTCTCCATGTCTAGCCAAATCTCCCACAGAACATTGCTCTCACACATCCAATCTGAAAGAATCTCTATGTCTAGCCAAATCTCCCACAGAACGTTGCTCTCATCACATCCAATCTGAAAGAATCTCTATGTCTAGCCAAATCTCCCACAGAACATTGCTCTCATCACATCCAATCTGAAAGATTCTCCATGTCTAGCCAAATCTCCCACAGAACATTGCTCTCACACATCCAATCTGAAAGAATCTCTATGTCTAGCCAAATCTCCCACAGAACATTGCTCTCATCACATCCAATCTGAAAGAATCTCTATGTCTAGCCAAATCTCCCACAGAACATTGCTCTCACACATCCAATCTGAAAGAATCTCTATGTCTAGCCAAATCTCCCACAGAACATTGCTCTCATCACATCCAATCTGAAATAGTCTCTATGTCTAGCCAAATCTCCCACAGAACATTGCTCTCATCACATCCAATCTGAAATATTCTCTATGTCTAGCCAAATCTCCCACTTCTTGCATTCTAATTTTCAAAGTCTTTTTCACGTTGTAAAACCACCGTTTTCTTGATCTGCTCCTGTCTCGTCATTCTGGAACCATGCCTTCCATTATTGTTCTTTCCAGTCCACTGTGTCTCTTGACGTAATCATAGTATATTTATTTCACCTGTAGTGCTTGCTCTTTGTAACCCATTCCTCTTTATATTTATGTCGTTTATTTCGTCTTAATAGTGTTCAATGTTAAAAGACACAACAGCCTAATAAAAGTAACCCTGGAGGGGAAAATACAAGGTAAAAGAGGCAGACGCAGACCAAGACTAACATGGACGAGTAACATCAAAAGATGGACAAACCAGCCTATGACAACCTGCACCATCGAAGCAAGAGACAGAGGCAGACCAAGACTAACACGGACGAGTAACATCAAAAGATGGACAAACCAGCCTATGACAATCTGCACCATCGAAGCAAGAGACAGAGCGGAATGGCGCTCCATGGTAGCCAACCTTCGTTACGGAGATGACACTCAATGATGATGACAACGTCTTGATTGCATTATTTCATTATCTTAGACAATTTTTTTATACTATCATTCTCTTTCAAATAAATTAATTCGTTTCATTGTTAAGCAACAGATTGTCCATGATTGGCAACTATATCTTTTATACGAGGAGGATATGCGTCTTCGGTAGTTTTTAAAAAAAAATTTTTTTAAGTAAAAAAGTAAAGTACCCACGTCACTGGTGTTAGTGACCATACATTTTAAAGATTTTACAGTATTACGCCCGTGCCGCTTTACTTTCTCAGAAAAAAAAAACCCGGTACACATTAAAGGCTGGTTGAACCCGGAAGCCGTCGGTTGGGATCGAACCTTGAGTCGGGGTGCTCGGTAGGTAAAAAAAAAAAGTAAACTACCGCTGTCACGCCAAGTGGCGTATAGTAAAATATGGTGTTAGTGACCCTATATTTTACAGACCTTCAGCACATGATTTTTGGGGTAATGTGGTCGGTATTACGCCCGTGCCGCTTTACTTTCCAGAAAATAATCCGGTACCCATTTAAGGCCGGGTGAACCCGGAAGCCGTCGGTTGGGATCGAACCCTACCCCTTGTCCTTTGTAGTCCAGTTCACTAACCACTGAGCTATCGCGGCTCCGGTGCTCGGTAGGCCAGTTGAGAAAACCACCCGACTGGGCTACCGACGTTCGGACAACCCGTGTTCGATTCCCGCTGGGAGCAGTGTCAGTTGTACTCGTGGTTGGGGAAAAAATATACACCCGCCGTCGACCCGGCCGCTGGCAGAAATGGGTACCAGGGTAGTACTTTGGGAAGGTGAGGAATGCCGCCTCGCTTCGTGAGTTTTGATGCTTGAAGCGACACTGTCCAGAAGTCTCCGAACATTTCTGGATAGGCGGCCGAGCACATATGTCGGGAAACGGGCGTGCTTAGACTCCGATTCAAGTCTCGTACTTTACCTTTACATTTACCTTTACCTTGATTTTTACCTTTACACTTACCTTTACATTTATCTTTACATTTACCTTTACATTTACCTTACATTTGCCTTTACATTTACCTTTACAGTTACCTTTACAGTTACCTTTACATTTATCTTTACATTTACCTTTACAGTTACCTTTACAGTTACCTTTACATTTACCTTTACCGTTACCTTTACATTTACTTTACCTTTACATTTACCCTTTACATTTATCTTTACCTTTATCTTACTTTATTTTTACCTTTACCATTATCTTTACCTTTACAGTTACCTTTACGTTTACATGTATCTTTACCTTTACCTTTACAGCTACCTTTACCTTTACATTTACTTTTACAGTTATCCTTCATCATCATTGAGTGCCGTCTCCGCAACGAAGGTTGGCTACCATGGAGCGCCATTTTGCTCTATCTCTTGCTTTGATGGTGCAGGTTGTCATCGGTTGGTTTGTCCATCTTTTGATGTTACTCGTCCATGTTAATCTTGGTCTGCCTCTGCCTCTTTTACCTTGTATTTTCCCCTCCAGGATCACTTTCAGTAGGCTGTTGTGTCTTTTAACATGGCCTAAGAATCGCATTTGTCTTGTTCTAATTGTGTTCAGAAGTTCTCTTTTCATTTTTAGTTGTTTTAAGACTTTGTCGTTTGTTTTCTTTTCCTTCCATCCAATTCTACCTATTCTTCTATATATCCACATTTCAAAGGCTTCAATTCTCTGTTCTGTTTTCTTGTCTAATGTCCATGTTTCAGCACCATATAGGAATATTGAGAAGATGTAACATTTTGCTATTCTTAGTTTTAGCTCTGGTGTTATTTGTTTTGATGTTAGTATGTCCTTCATGACATTAAAATTACTTTTGCCATTCCTATTCTTTGTTTATTTCAGTTGTACATTTTCCATCACTGGTTATAGTATGTCCAAGGTAGTTATAGTTCTGAACTGTCTCAAGGTCTATTCCTTCAATTTTGATATCCACTTGTGGGTTTTGAGTATTTTCTTTGTTTATGATCATAGTTTTAGTCTTTTTGATATTCATATCTAGTCCATATTTTTTGCTTGTCGTGTTTATCCTTACCTTTACATTTACCTTTATCTTTACCTTTACATTTACCTTTACATTGACCTTTACAGTTACCCTAACCCTTACCTTTACCTTTACCGTTACCATTACAGTAACCTTTACCTTGATCTTTAGCTTTACAGTTACCTTTACATTTACCTATACAGTTACCTTTACATTTACCTTTACCTTTACAGTTACCTTTAGATTTACCTTTACCTTACCTTTACATTTACCCTGAGTCGAGAGGATATCGTCAAGCTGCTACCGAATCCGCGCACACTTTATCGCCGAATCACCTCGCTACCTCTACACTAATGACGCAACATTCGGCGTTACGGAAATAAGAACAAACAACTAAAGTATCAGCACTAAACAGCTGTACTTTCTCCACGCGCTGCTCACGTTTCACCTCAGACACTGCCAACGTCTGTCTCCCCCCCCCCCCCCCCCTCCCTCCTCACCACCTCGCTACTGCAGCCCTCTTGCTAGTCTCGTGTTTTCTTTGCCTACCTACCAAAAGATTACAGTTTTCACGAGTAGAGCTCTCCTTGAAAGTAGACGAAAAGAAAAAATAAAACTCAACACGAAATAGCCATGACAGTTCAAATAATAAATCGACAACACTCTACACCACGAGGCGAACACGAGGGTATAATTAATTTGTTAAAAGTGAGTGAGTGTTTCAAGTTCTCTTATTAGCTACTATGCCAGACCAACTAGGGGTGAGTCATTTTCTCTTATTTTTGTTTTAACTACTTTTTTTTTTAATGGAGGCACGTTTCATACTCTCGTGGACGCCATTGAATCGACGTTTCGTTACGTCAAATGGCGTGCTACTCACTAGCATTTATTGTTATCATCATGGAGTGCCGTCTCCGCATCGAAGGTTGGCTACCATGGAGCGCCATTTCGCTCTGTCTCTTGCTTTGATGGTGCAGGTTGTCATAGGCTGTCTTGTCCATCTTTTGATTTTACTCGTCCATGTTAGTCTTGGTCTGCCTCTGTCTCTTGCTTTGATGGTGCAGGTTGTCATAGGCTGTCTTGTCCATCTTTTGATTTTACTCGTCCATGTTAGTCTTGGTCTGCCTCTGTCTCTTGCTTTGATGGTGCAGGTTGTCATAGGCTGTCTTGTCCATCTTTTGATGTTTACTCGTCCATGTTAGTCTTGGTCTGCCTCTGTCTCTTGCTTTGATGGTGCAGGTGGTCATAGGCTGTCATGTCCATCTTTGATATTTACTCGTCTATGTTAGTCTTGGTCTGCCTTTGCCTCTTTTACCTTGTATTTTCCCTTCCAATATTACTTTTAGTAGGCTGTTGTGTCTTTGCCGACACCCACCTCCCTGGAAGAGAAACTATACGGGTCAACCGAATCACTGAAACAGAAGCTGCCTTCATATAGCTTCACATGTGTGTCCCGCAACATCATTTATGCCATCATATGCCAACGATGCCACATGACCTATGTTGGTGAGTCTGGGAGAAGATTAGCGGAAAGATTTTGTGAACATCTACATGATGTCCACCAGAATACTAGTACTCCGGTGTCTTCCCACTTCAACTCCCCAGATCACAAGGGGAAAGACGACATCCGTGTCACTGGTATTGTCCTTTGTCACTCTGGCGACCGCAGCCGCTATACTTTGGAAAATCGCCTCATGGTCCAGTATGGTTCGCTGACCCCACGAGGTATGAATGTTTCACACTCATACACATAGTTTCCTTTTGGTTGCTGCTTCCCTTTTGGTTGCTGCTTCCCTTTTGCATAGCCATCTCTACTGCACATATTTGGGTTCTTTGGTCTATTTACTATGCCATGCTATTTATAGTTCTCCTCCTCGAGTCCCTAATGAGACACTTCGGTGTTCTCCTCTATACCATTTTTCTGTGCTCCTTACCCCTCATTTGTTTTATTGTACCCCACTCTCACACATCTCACTCTTGCTGCCTTTTGAGCACCTGTTGTTCTGCTGTTCTTTTCTTTCTCCTTTGTGTTTGCACACTGACCCCTGTGTGAACTCCTCTGGTTCTGTGTGTATTTGCGCACATTTCTGCAAGTTTCTGTACGTTCACGGCAGCCGCACTTGGTTGCTATTTCCTTTTCGTTTTGATCTCTGTTTACACACAGGATAGATAATTTTGTTTTCTTTAACACATTTCGATTGTTTTTGTTTTGGTTGTTAGTTTTTTGTGTGTGTGTTTTTTTTTTTTTTTGTTTCTGCTGAAGGCCTATTGGGCCGAAACGTCGTTTAGTCTGTGTCGTCCACTTATCACGTAAAGCTTCTTACATACCATTTTTTTCTATTTTTTAATTTTTCTTCATAAGAGAGTCCGGAGTCCTATACTTTGAATGAGCCATGATAGCAGCAGAAGAAGAAAAATACACGTCTCGTCAATTATACCAGAGGTTTGCAACCTACGACTCCCTGTGCAATACCGGCCTGCCAAGCTGTTTTGACTGGCCCTTGTGCTAGATTATAAAATTACTATCCACTCCATTCCGTGTGCAAAAAAAAAAAACAAAGAAAAAAACAAATAAATACATAAATAAAAAGGACACAAAAATGTATAAACCATTACTGACAAACGACCTATTTATAATTTATTGTTGAATTTGTGGATTTTATCTCCCCCCCCTCCCCCCTCACAAACCCCCGTCATTTTATTTCACACCCCTCTCCTTTTATTCCACTCTCCCTTCTATCTTCCACTCTCCCTTCTATCTTCCACTCTCCTTCACCAATAAGATTTGTCCATTACAATCTCTTGTGAATGCAAATTAGGTCATTTATATAAATAATTCATTACGAGATGGTATCTGACTCTGGTCGTCTTCATAATTTTTCAGATTTGCCCCTCGTCGTCTTCATCGTTTATCAGATCTGTCCGTCGACGTATTCATCGTTTATCAGATCTGGCCCTCGACGTATTCATCGTTTATCAGATCTGGCCCTCGACGTATTCATCGTTTATCAGATCTGGCCCTCGACGTATTCATCGTTGTTCAGATCTGGCCCTCGACGTCTTCGTCGTTTATCAGATCTGGCCCTCGACGTCTTCGTCGTTTATCAGATCTGGCCCTCGACGTCTTCGTCGTTTATCAGATCTGGCCCTCGACGTATTTATCGTTCAGATCTGGCCCTCGACGTTTTCAACGTTTTTCAGATAGGTTATCGTGTCTTCTTCGTTTTCAGGTCTGGTCCTCGACATCTTCATCGTTTCTAACATCTGGTCCTCGACATCTTCATCGTTTCTAACATCTGGTCCTCGACATCTTCATTGTTTCAAACATCTGGTCCTCAACATCTTCATCGTTTCTAACATCTGGTCCTCGACATCTTCATCGTTTCAAACATCTGGTCCTCGACATCTTCATCGTTTCTAACATCTGGTCCTCGACATCTTCATTGTTTCTAACATCTGGTCCTCAACATCTTCATCGTTTCTAACATCTGGTCCTCGACATCTTCATCGTTTCTAACATCTGGTCCTCGACATCTTCATTGTTTCTAACATCTGGTCCTCAACATCTTCATTGTTTCTAACATCTGGTCCTCGACATCTTCATCGTTTCTAACATCTGGCCCTCGACATCTTCATCGTTTCTAACATCTGGCCCTCGACATCTTCATCGTTTCTAACATCTGGCCCTCGACATCTTCATTGTTTCTAACATCTGGTCCTCGACATCTTCATCGTTTCTAACATCTGGTCCTCGACATCTTCATCGTTTCTAACATCTGGCCCTCGACATCTTCATCGTTTCTAACATCTGGCCCTCGACATCTTCATCGTTTCTAACATCTGGTTCTCGACATCTTCATCGTTTCTAACATCTGGTCCTCGACATCTTCATTGTTTCTAACATCTGGTCCTCAACATCTTCATCGTTTCTAACATCTGGTCCTCGACATCTTCATCGTTTCTAACATCTGGCCCTCGACATCTTCATCGTTTATCGGACCTGGCCCTCAGAAAATGAAAGTTTGCTCAGCCCCTGTATTATACAAGCAAAGAGATTAAAATAAGTGATATCTTCAAATAACATTACAAATGTGACGTCAAAGGTTTCACATTTCATCCGCTAAAACTCAAATTTGCCATCTTTTGTGTGTGTGTGTGTGTGAGTGTGTGTGTGAGTGTGTGTGAGTGTGTTTGTGTGAGTGTGTGAGTGTTTGTGTGTTATATTGATATCACATCCATATGTTAACACTGGTATCACATCCATATGTTAGCACTGGTATCACATCCATATGTTAGCACTGGTATCACATCCATATGTTAGCACTTGTATCACATCCATATGTTAGCACTTGTATCACATCCATATGTTAGCACTTGTATCACGTCCATATGTTAGCACTGGTATCACATCCATATGTCAGCACTGGTATCACATCCATATGTTAGTACTGGTATCAAATCCATATGTTAGTACTGGTATCACATCCATATGTTAGCACTTGTATCACATCCATATGTTAGCACTTGTATCACATCCATATGTTAGCACTTGTATCACATCCATATGTTAATACTTGTATCACACCCATATGTTAGCACTTGTATCACATCCATATGTTAGCACTTGTATCACATCCATATGTTAGTACTGGTATCACATCCATATGTTAGCGCTTGCATCTCATCCACATGTTAGCATTGGTATCACGTCCATATGTTATAACTGGTATCTCTTCCTTATGTTAGCACTGGTATTACATCCATATGTTAGCCCAGGTATCTCACCCATATGTTAGCAGTGGTATCACATCCATATGTTAGCACTGGCATCACACCCATATGTTAGCACTGGTATCACATCCATATTTTAACACTGATATCACATCCATATTTTAGCACTGATTTCACATCCATATTTTAGCACTGATATCACATCCATATTTTAGCACTGATTTCACATCCATATTTTAGCACTGGTATCACATCCATATTTTAGCACTGATTTCACATCCATATTTTAGCACTCATATCACATTCATATGTTAGCACTGGTATCACATCCATATTTTAACACTGATATCACATCCATATTTTAGCACTGATTTCACGTCCATATTTTAGCACTCATATCACATCCATATGTTAGCACTAATATCACACCGATATGTTAGCAGTGGAATCACATCCGTATTTTAGCATTGGTATCACATCCATATGTTGGAACAGGTATCACACACACATATGTTAGCACTGGTATCACATTCATATGTTAGCACTTTTATCTCATCTCGCTTCATTGACTACTGGCCTATGTGTTCTGGTCCATTAAAAAGCGTGGAAAAAAATCGTATGCGCTTCGACACAAGAAAAAAAAGTGTCGACATCATCAAGAAAAAAAGATGTAATAAAGATATGGCTCTCTCAGGAACATATACCATATAACGCCATTAATCTCTACTTAATATGGCCCTTTACGTCTTGTCAGACGGTCTAGTGGAGGCTATTGTGTATATGGCCCTTTACGTCTTGTCAGACGGTCTAGTGGAGGCTATTGTGTATATGGCTCTTTTCGTCTTGTCAGATGGTCTAGTGGAGGCTATTGTGTATTTTGTTGTTGAGATGTTGTTTTTGTCGAACAGCTTCTCTCGTGGCTAATTCTACCAATGTTTGACAAACACACACGGCCACAGAATGAACAAGTCAGGCCCGCTGATCCACAGGGTTTCCCATCCTTTTTCATGAGTCTTTTCTCTTCTAAGTTTTGCTTTAGCACAGTCTCAAATGATGTTATACCATTCCTTATATATGCTCTCCATGATGTGCGATCACTTGCCAGATGTTCCCATTCATTTTCACAGATGGAGGAGTCATTCAGAGATGATTTACAGATATCTCTATATCGTAGTTTATGTCTGCCGATATGTTTTTTTCCGTGTGTTAGCTCACCATATAGTATTTGTTTGGAGATGCGTTTTTCTTCCATTCGCTGGACATGTCCCCGCCATCTTAGTCTTCGACATCTGAGCATCGACATGATTGTTGGGGTCTTAGCACGTTACAGGACAGTTATGTTGGTTATTTTGTCCTGCCATTTGATGTGCATTATTCTGCGAAGACCACATGTGAAGATATTTATTATTTTTTTCGTGATTTGAGTATGTTGTCCAGGTTTCAGATCCATATAATAGTGTGCTAAGCACGCAGGCCTGATATATTAAGTTTCCTTATCAGGGTTTGATAAAGAACTATAAAGACTCATTATTTACTCTATCTGTAAAAATATTGATAAATATTCAATGCGATAGTTTGAAGTGTAACGAATTTCATTTTTAGACTAATTGTAAAAAGCGCCCAATCACAAGAAAGTATTTATACGCCTTTGAAATAAATTAGGACACACGGAGAGATTCAGCATAAGGCGGATAAACCATGCCTGTGTAAGAAATCTGTGCACTTTTTTTTTAATTACGCGTGCAATGTTGACCAGCGGAAACTATCTATTCTATTTGATTAGTTTCATTATCATTAAAGAAAAAGACATGACCTCAGTGCAAAATAAAGATAAGTGGAACAATATTAAAACAGGTCATCATCATCATCGAGTGCCGTCTCCGCAACGAAGGTTAACTACCATGGGCGCCATTCTGCTGTGCCTCTTGCTTTGATGGTGCAGGTTGTCATAGACTGGTTTGTCCATCTTTTGATGTTACTCGTCCATGTTAGTCTTGATCTGCCTCTGCCCTCTTTTACCTTGTATTTTCCCCTCCAGGATTACTTTTAGTAGGCTGTTGTGTCTTTTAATATGGCCCAAAAATCGCATTTGTCTTGTTTGAATTGTGTTTAGTAGTTCTCTTTTCATTTTTAGTTGTTTTAAGGCTTCATCGTTTGTTTTCTTATCCTTCCATCCAATTCTACCTATTCTTCTATATATCCACATTTCAAAGGCTTCAATTCTCTGTTCTGTTTTCTTGTCTAATGTCCAAGTTTTTGCACCATATAGGAATATTGAGAAGATATAACATTTTGCTATTCTTAGTTTTAGCCCTGGTGTTATTTGTTTTGATGTTAGTATGTTCTTCATGACAATAACATTACTTTTTGCCATTCCTATTCTTTTGTTTATTTCAGTTTTGCATTTTCCATCACTGGTTATAGTATGTCCAAGGTAGTTGTAGTTCTGAACAGTCTCCAGGTCTATTCCTTCTATTTTGACATCCACTTGTGGGTTTTGAGTATTTCCTTTGTTTATGATCATAGTTTTAGTCTTTTTGATATTCATATCTAGTCCATATTTTTTGCTTGTCGTGTTTATTTCATTAAGTAATTGTTGTACATCTTTAGGATTGTCTGCTAGTAGTACAGTATCATCAGCATATCTCAGGTTATTGATTATCTTTCCATTAATGTTTAGGCCTGGTATCTCTGAGATGTTTTTAAAGATTTGCTCAGTGTATAGATTGAACAAGTTTGGTGATAGGATGCATCCCTGTCTTACTCCTCTTTTTATATCAATGGGTGTAGAGTTCTCTTTGTTATGTTTTATTATTGCTGTTTGCTCCCAGTATAGATTACATATTAGTCGAATGTCCCTGTCCTCTAGATGTATCTCTTTTAGGCATTCTATAAGTTGTTTGTGGTGTACTCTATCAAATGCTTAGGTGTAGTCTATGAAGCAGGCATATATTGGTTTGTTTACTTCTGTGTACTTTCCGATTAATGTTCTCATGCAGAATATGACTTCTTTTGTCCTGCTGTTTTTCCTAAATCCAAATTGCTGCTTATCTAATTCAGTATTGACTTTATTCTGAATCCTTCCTTGTATAACTTTTAGCAAGATTTTTGTAACATGGCTCATTGGGCTTATTGTTCTAAAGTCACTGCATTCAACTGCACCATTCTTTTTAGGCAATGCAATGAAAGTTGATGTTTTTTAGTTCATTTGGTATGTATCCTGTGTGGTATATGTCGTTGCATATGTCTGTGATCACTTCAATGTCAAAATCCTCAAGTGCCTATATCATATTAAAACAGGTAAATGAATTTAAATATCTGGGAACAATGTTAGCACCAGATGGAAAATGTACAAAAGAGATGAGATTCAGAATGGCTCAGGCAAAAGCAGCTTTCCACAAAGAGGAAGATACTATGCAATCCATTTTTGAAAATAGAAACAAGACAAAGAGTTCTTAAATGTTATGTAGAGCCAGTCTTAACATATGGATGTGAATCATGGACAATAGGACAACAGACAAGAAAATCACTGCAGTCTGTAGAAATGTGGTTTTACAGAAGAATGTTGAGAATACCATGGACAGCTGAGAAGAGTAATGAAAACGTTCTGAAAAGGCCAAAGCAAAAAGAGAGCTAATTTCCAATATTAGGAAGAAACAATCATCGTTTTTTGGCCATGTAATGAGAAGAGAACAACTGGAATATATTGTAACAACTGGAAAAATTAAGGGATGAGGAGATAGAGGGAAGCAAAGAGAAAAGATACCAGGCAATTTAAGAGAATGGCTTGCAGAGGGTCAACAACAGAAATGATAAATAACTGTTGAGATCGAAAGTTGTGGAGAGACATGATCGCCTACACCAGCAGGCCCGGTACTTGAAAACGGAAAAGAAAATTGAAGCCTTTGAAATGTCGATATATAGAAGAATAGGTAGAATTGGATGGAAAGGAAAAAAAACAAAAACGATGAAGCCTTAAAACAACTAAAAATGAAAAGAGAACTGCTAAATACAATTCAAACAAGACAAATGAGATTGTTGGGGCATGTTAAAAGACACAACAGCCTAATGGAGGTAATTTTAAAGGGAAAAATACAGGGTAAAAGAGGCAGAGGCAGATCAAGACTAACATTGACGAGTAACATCAAAAGATGAACAAACCAGCCTCTGACAACCTGCACCATCAAAGCAAGAGACAGAGTGGAATTACGCTCCATGGTAGCCAATCTTCGATGCGGAGACGGCACTCGATGATGATGACTAAACAAAAATTGAAAAGAAGAAGTAGAGAAATAAAAGATTATATTGCAGCAAGGCGCTGCATTATTGCTATAAACTTGACACCAGATTTATCACCATCATCATCATCACCATCAAGTACCGGGCCTGCTGGCGTAGGTGATCATGTCTCTCCACAACTTTCGATCTCGGCAGCTATTTATCATTTCTGATGTTGACCTTCTGCCAAGCCATTCTCTTAAGCTGTCTTGTATCTTTTCTCTTTGCTTCCCTCTATCTCTTCGTCCCTCAATTTTCCCAGTTGTTACAATATATCCCAGTTGTTCTCTTCTCATTACATGGCCAAAAAATGATGATTGTTTCTTCCTAATATTGGAAATTGTCTCTTTTGCTTTGGCCTCTTTCAGAACCTTTTCATTACTCTTCTTAGCTGTCCATGGTATTCTCAACATTCTTCTGTAAAACCACATTTCTACAGACTCCACCAGGCTCTACATAACATTTAAGAACTTTTTTGACACCAGACTAGTCCAAAGTAACAAAACACTTCATCACAGTGGAAGTGTCTTTTTTAATTCTTATTTGTGTATGTGTATTTTTTATGTGTGTGTATATATATATGTGTTTTCCTTTGTGTGTTTATGTTACCTGTGTTTTCTTGTGTGTGTGGATGTTATTCTTGCTTTTACTTACACGGACGCGCCGCATCAGGCGAGGTAATCACTTCCACATGCATAACCTGAAAGAAACTGCCAAACAGGATTGTGATTTCACAGTGAGACATGTCAAGAATACACGCCATGCGATGCAAATACCTGCTTAGATGGATCGGCCACGTGGTAGCTATGTCCAATTAGCGTCTACCATAGTCGTTGCTCACGCCTGCTAGCGATGACATCGGATACCTTCAGGGGAATATCATTCGGTGATGAGTTATTTTGAGCAGTGACACTTTCACTACAGCCAACTGTAGAATTGCTAAGACCTGCCGGCAGGACAACACCGGAAAACCCTCCAATTAGTGTGACGTTTTCAAATATAGGAGGTATATTCGGCTGACGTCATTCTACCTAAAATAACCACTCATCATCATCATCATCATGTGCCATACCGTTTGACGTAGGCGATCATGTCCTTCCAAAATCTTCTATCTACAGTGCATCATTATAGTTCTATTGTTGACTGTTTTCCATGCCATGACACCAAGCTGTCCAGTATTTTCTCACTTTGACGTCCGCGATCTCTCTTTCCTTTTATTTTGCCAGTTGTTGCCAAGTATTCCAACTTTCCTCTTCTCATGATGTGCCCGAAAAATGTTGATTGCTTCTTTCTGATGTTTTTTAGGAGCTCTCTTTTTGTGTTGGCCTCTTTGAGAACTTCCTCATTGGTCTTTTTAGCTGTCCAGGGAACTTTCAACATTCTTCTGAGAAATCCCATCTCTGTGGCCTCTAATCGTCTTTTCATTTGTTTGACTACTGTCGATGATTCGCTTCCAAAATAACCACTACCAAGATGAAATGTGTCAGACGAATGGCAGGAAACAGCCTGAGAGACAAGATCAGAAATGAAGAACTGAGAAAATATCTTGTAGTAACCTTCGATGTAGAATATATAAAGAAACAACATATAGAATAGTTTGGCCACGTGACAAGGCAGAAAGATCAAAACACAACACAACGAGCCTTCAACAAACGTTGTGGGAACACCAGACACGTCAGGGCCGACCACGAAAAAGATGGATCGATGGAATATTAGAAGCACTAGGAAAAACATAACAGCATAAAATGACGTCAGCCGTCTATAGCTTGGGCAGCTGATTACGTCATACTAGTCTGGACGGCGTAGGCTTCTCTTTGCAGCCATTAAACCAATGTAATATAGGTCATCAAGTACCGGGGCTGCTGGCGTAGGTGATCATGTCTCTCTACAATCTCGATCTCGACAGTTATTTATCATTTCTGTTGTTGACCTTCTGTCAAGCCATTCTCTTAAGCTGTCTGGTATCTTTTCTCTTAGCTTCTCTCTATCTCTTCGTCCCTCAATTTTCCCAGTTGTTACAATATATTCCAGTTGTTCTCTTCTCATTACGTGGCCAAAAAGTGATGATTGTTTCTTCCTAATATTGGAAATTAGCTCTCTTTTTGCTTTAGCCTCTCTCAGAACATCTTCATTGCTCTTCTTAGCTCTCCTTGGTATTCTCAACATTCTTCTGTAAAACCACATTTCTACAGACTCCAGTGATTTTCTTGTCTGTTTGTCCTATTGTCCATGATTCGCATCCATATGTTAAGACTGGCTCTACATAACATTTAAGAACTCTTTTTCTTGTTTCTATTGTCAACAATGGATTGCATAGTAGTTTCCTACACAATGAAGGTCATGATTAATCATTCACTAAATCCTTTTCCTGGGGCCCTCGGTGGCCTAGTTGGGAAAACCACCCGACTGGGGGCCTCGGTGGCCTAGTTGGGAAAACCACCCGACTGGGGGCCTCGGTGGTCTAGTTGGGAAAACCACCCGACTGGGGGCCTCGGTAGCCTAGTTGGGAAAACCACCCGACTGGGGGCCTCGGTAGTCTAGTTGGGAAAACCACCCGACTGGGGGCCTCGGTAGCCTAGTTGGGAAAACCACCCGACTGGGGGCCTCGGTAGTCTAGTTGGGAAAACCACCCGACTGGGGGCCTCGGTAGCCTAGTTGGGAAAACCACCCGACTGGGGGATCGGTAGCCTAGTTGGGAAAACCACCTGACTGTGCTCTCACAAGTGGTCCGCGAAGGCTTGAAGAATATTTTGTAGCTAAATGGAAAGAGAGAATGAATTACTCTTCTTCTCCTTTCCTTCCTCACTTGCCTTTCAGCGTCGAGGGGAGATATAATTTGTTGTCTTTTGCTCTTCTGTTTGCCTCTGCTACTTTTATGCTTCGTATTGTTTCCAATATTCTGTCAATATTATGGGTTTTAATTCGTTTGCAGTGATGCCAGAGCCTTCCATAAGCATAACCATTCTGTCAGTCCATCTTTATCGTGGTCATCCCTTGGGTCTGGTGTTCTCACAACGTTTATTGAAGGCTCGTTGTGTTGTATTTTGATCTTTCTGTCTTGTCACATGGCTAAACCCTTTTATCTGTTGTTTCTTTATATATTCTATGGTGGGGGTTATTCCTAGCTTTTTTTCTCAGTTCTACATTTCTGATCTTATCTCTCAGACTGTTTCCTGTCATTCGTCTAACACATTTCATCTCTGTAGAGGTTATTTTCTTATTGTTCTTGCATCTAGGGTCCAGGTCTGGCATTGGAAGCAAAACGTTGGGATGAAGATTGTATTGTAGAGTGCTCGTTTTGCCTCCAGAGTTATTTCCTTGTTGGACAATAGTGGTGATAACTGTCCGATGATTTGACAAGCTTTGTTGCATCTTGATTCTATCTCTGCTGTTTGAGAATTATCGTTTGTCATTAGACTTCCTAGGTATTTGAATTCCTCTACTTGTTTTAGTTGTCTGCCTTCTATAGTTATGTTGATGTTTTGTTTGTCTTTTGCGAAATTCATGACTTCTGTTTTGTTGATGTTGATTTTCATGTTGTATTTTGTCCCTGTTGAGTCTACTTAAGTGTTCTTGTAGGTCTTAGATTTTTCCAAGTAGTAACTTTATATCATTTAATACCATTGTGTATATATATATATATATATATATATATATATATATATATATATAAGTAAAGAGCCCCCGTCACGCCAGGTGGCGTATAGGGCAATATGGTGTTAGTGACCATAAATTTTACAGACCTTCGGCACACGATTTTTGGGGTAATGTGGTCGGTATTACGCACGTGCCGTGTCACTTTCCTATTTAAAAAAATCCGGTACCCACTAAATGCTGGGTGAAACGGAAGCCGTCGGTTGGGATCGAACCCTACCTCTTGTCCTTTGTAGTCCAGTTCACTAACCACTGAGCTATCGCGGCTCCCTAGATATATATATATATATATATATATATATATATATATATATATAGTAAATATACACACACACATATATAAATATATGGTATTAGTACATGTATATATCATTAACAAATGAATGAAATCTCAAAAGAAAATAAATCGTAAAAGTGAGAATTTTGAGCTGAATTTGAATCATGGGGATCCGCGACTACAAAATGTAAATATTGGGGGTCTGCGGTTAAGGAACGTTTAAGAACCGCAGGTCTACAGTGATGGTGAACTTTGAATGGAACATTGTTTGATTTCACCTATCCTCCAACATGTAGCACATCTCTCTCTCTCTCTCTCTCTCTCTCTCTCTCTCCTCTCTCTCTCTCCTCTCTCTCTCTCTCTCCATCATCTCATCTCTTATTCCTCCATCCACTTCTCCCTAACTTACCTGTCCCAATCAACCTAGATGCAGGAATGTTTATCTCTCCCTCATCGTATGTTGTTGTTGTTCTCGTTTTCTGAAGACGGTCGTATGTAGACCGAAACGTCAGTATTTGTGTATGTTCCTGTTTGTAAAGCTGTCACCATAGCTTGTAGGAGTGTACGCTACACCCCACTACTGGCTCCTTGCTACAACTTTACCGCAGCACTGCATTTATTTACCTGTTACCTAGTTGGTTGGTTAGTTAGTAGGTTCCTTAATTGGTTAGTTCGTTGGTTGGTTAGTTTGTTGGTTGGTTAGTTTGTTAGTTGAATGGTTGGTTGGTTAGTTTGTTAGTTGATTGGTTGTTTGGTTAGTTTGTTAGTTGGTTGTTTAGTTGATTAGTTTGTTAGTTGATTGGTTGGTTGATTGGTTAGTTTGTAGGTTGGTTGGTTAGTTTGTTAGTTGATTGGTAGGTTGGTTAGTTTGTTAGCTGATTCGCTGCTTAGTTAGTTTGTTAGTTGATTGGTTAGTTTGTTAGTTGATTGGTTGGTTGGTTAGTTTGTTAGTTGATTGGTTAGTTTGTTAGTTGATTGGTTGGTTGGTTAGTTTGTTAGTTGATTGGTTAGTTTGTTAGTTGATTGGTTGGTTGGTTAGTTTATTAGTTGATTGGTTGGTTGGTTAGTTTGTTAGTTGATTGGTTAGTTTGTTAGTTGATTGGTTGGTTAGTTAGTTTGTTAGTTGATTGGGTAGTTTGTTAGTTGATTGGTTAGTTTGTTAGTTGATTGGTTGGTTGGTTAGTTTGTTAGTTGATTGGTTGGTTGGTTAGTTTGTTAGTTGATTGGTTGGTTGGTTAGTTTGTCGGTTGGTTGGTTAGTTTGTTAGTTGATTGTTTGGTTAGTTAGTTAGTTAGTTGGTTGGTTAGTTAGTTGATTGGTTGGTTAGTTAGTTAGTTAGTTGGTTGGTTGGTTGGTTAGTTTGTTAGTTGATTGGTTGGTTGGTTAGTTTGTCGGTTGGTTGGTTAGTTTGTTAGTTGATTGGTTGGTTAGTTAGTTAGTTAGTTGGTTGGTTGGTTGGTTAGTTTGTCGGTTGGTTGGTTGGTTAGCTTGTTAGTTGATTGGTTGGTTGGTTAGTTGGTTGGTTGGTTAGTTTGTCGGTTGGTTGGTTGGTTAGTTTGTTAGTTGATTGGTTGGTTGGTTAGTTTGTCGGTTGGTTGGTTAGTTTGTCGGTTGGTTGGTTGGTTAGTTTGTTAGTTGATTGGTAGGTTGGTTGGTTGGTTGGTTAGTTTGTCGGTTGGTTGGTTGGTTAGTTTGTTAGTTGATTGGTTGGTTGGTTAGTTGGTTGGTTGGTTGGTTAGTTTGTCGGTTGGTTGGTTGGTTAGTTTGTTAGTTGATTGGTTGGTTGGTTAGTTTGTCGGTTGGTTGGTTGGTTGGTTGGTTGGTTAGTTTGTTAGTTGATTGGTTGGTTGGTTAGTTTGTCGGTTGGTTGGTTAGTTTGTTAGTTGATTGGTTGGTTAGTTAGTTAGTTAGTTGGTTGGTTGGTTGGTTAGTTTGTCGATTGGTTGGTTAGCTTGTTAGTTGATTGTTTGGTTGGTTAGTTTGTTAGTTGGTTGGTTGGTTGGTAGGTTCCTTAGTCAGTTGGTTAGTTCGTTGGTTGGTTGGCTGGTTAGTTGGTTGGTTGGTTAGTTAATTAGTTGGTTGGTTGGTTAGTTAATTAGTTAGTTGGGTGGTTTGTTAGTTAATTAGTTAGTTGGTTGGTTAGTTGGTGCGTTAGTTAGTAGGTTAATTGGTTGATTAGTTGGTTGGTTAGTTGTTGGTTGGTTAGTTAGTGGGTTAGTTGGTTGGTTTGTTAGTTAAATAGTTGGTTGGTTAGTTGGTACGTTAGTTGGTAGGTTAGTTGGTTGGTTGGTTAGTTAGCTAATTTGTAGGTACGTTTTTTTAGTTAGTTGGTAGGTAGGTTAGTTTGTTAGTTGGTTAGTTAGATAATTAGTTATTTAGCACGACTGTAAGTTGGTTGGTTAATTTTTATAAGGTTAGTTAAATAGTTACTAGGTACGTTATTTATTTATTTAGTTAATTAGTTTGTAAGTTGGTTAGTTTGTTAGTTGGTTAATTATATAATTAGTTAGGTAGCAAGGCTGTAAGTTGGTTGGTTAGTTAGTTAATTAGTTAATAATAGTTGATTGGTTGGTTGGTTGTTTTGTTGGTTAGTTAATCAGCTAGATTACTTAGTTAGTTACCTACTTACTTTAGTTAGTTAATTAGTTGATAACAGTTGATTGGTTGGTTGGTTGTTTTGTTGGTTAGTTAATCAGCTAGATTACTTAGTTACCTACTTACTTCAGTTAGTTAATTAGTTGATAATAGTTGATTGGTTGGTTGGTTGTTTTGTTGATTAGTTAATCAGATTACTTAGTTAGTTACCTTCTTACTTCAGTTATTTAATTAGTTTGTTAGTCTGATGATTGATTGCTAGGACATGTTTTGTTCTTAAGACATAGATGAGCCCTGTCTTTTTCGTGTTCTCTTCAAAACTTACTTTTGCTCTTTCATGTTTCCTTTCGCTGCCTGGTCTCCAGATGAGAACTTGAGTCATTCTTTTATCAACATTGAGCACATGACCGATCAGTTCCGTCAATTCGTTCTGTTTTTGTTATTTCTCGACGTGTGAACGTCTAACGTAGAATTATGTGAAAGTACCAGTGAAATACCAGTGGACAAAGAGATACAACGAAGACGATGGCGCTGGATAGGACACACACTGTGGAAGTCAACTGAGAGTATTACACGACAGGCCCTTTTTTTGGAATACCCAGGGGAAGAGACAAAGAGGAAGATCAAAATAAAGGTAGGGTTTCAACGGCCTATGGGCAGAAATGTCCTGCTTCGATTGCCACTACAAGCGGAGAGTATTTAACAAAAATAATAGACCCCAAGTGTTTTCATTGCTTTACCAACCCATGGTCTCCGGGTAGTGAGATCCGATGTCTAGTCCTCTCTGTGTAGTGAGATCCGATGTCTAGTCCTCTCTGTGTAGTGAGATCCGATGTCTAGTCCTCTCTGTGTAGTGAGATCTGATGTCTAGTCCTCTCTGTGTAGTGAGATCCGATGTCTAGTCCTCTCTGTGTAGTGAGATCTGATGTCTAGTCCTCTCTGTGTAGTGAGATCCGATGTCTAGTCCTCTCTGTGTAGTGAGATCTGATGTCTAGTCCTCTCTGTGTAGTGAGATCCAATGTCTAGCCCTCTCTGTGTAGTGAGATCCGATGTCTAGCCCTCTCTGTGTAGTGAGATCCGATGTCTAGTCATCTCTGTGTAGTGAGATCCGATGTCTAGTCATCTCTGTGTAGTGAGATCCGATGTCTAGTCCTCTCTGTGTAGTGAGATCCAATGGTCTCTGTGTAGTGAGATCCAATGGTCTCTGTGTAGTGAGATCCAATGTCTAGTCCTCTCTGTGTAGTGAGATCCCATGTCTAGTCCTCTCTGTGTAGTGAGATCCAATGTCTAGTCCTCTCTGTGTAGTGAGATCCGATGTCTAGCCCTCTCTGTGTAGTGAGATCCGATGTCTAGCCCTCTCTGTGTAGTGAGATCCGATGTCTAGCCCTCTCTGTGTAGTGAGATCCGATGTCTAGCCCTCTCTGTGTAGTGAGATCCGATGTCTAGCCCTATATGTGTAGTGAGATCCGATGTCTAGCCCTCTCTGTGTAGTGAGATCCGATGTCTAGTCATCTCTGTGTAGTGAGATCCGATGTCTAGTCATCTCTGTGTAGTGAGATCCGATGTCTAGTCCTCTCTGTGTAGTGAGATCCGATGTCTAGCCCTCTCTGTGTAGTGAGATCCGATGTCTAGCCCTCTCTGTGTAGTGAGATCCGATGTCTAGCCCTCTCTGTGTAGTGAGATCCGATGTCTAGCCCTCTCTGTGTAGTGAGATCCGATGTCTAGCCCTCTCTGTGTAGTGAGATCCGATGTCTAGCCCTCTCTGTGTAGTGAGATCCGATGTCTAGCCCTCTCTGTGTAGTGAGATCCGATGTCTAGCCCTCTCTGTGTAGTGAGATCCGATGTCTAGCCCTCTCTGTGTAGTGAGATCCGATGTCTAGCCCTCTCTGTGTAGTGAGATCCGATGTCTAGCCCTATATGTGTAGTGAGATCCGATGTCTAGCCCTCTCTGTGTAGTGAGATCCGATGTCTAGTCATCTCTGTGTAGTGAGATCCGATGTCTAGTCATCTCTGTGTAGTGAGATCCGATGTCTAGTCCTCTCTGTGTAGTGAGATCCGATGTCTAGCCCTCTCTGTGTAGTGAGATCCGATGTCTAGCCCTCTCTGTGTAGTGAGATCCGATGTCTAGCCCTCTCTGTGTAGTGAGATCCGATGTCTAGCCCTCTCTGTGTAGTGAGATCCGATGTCTAGCCCTCTCTGTGTAGTGAGATCCGATGTCTAGCCCTCTCTGTGTAGTGAGATCCGATGTCTAGCCCTCTCTGTGTAGTGAGATCCGATGTCTAGTCATCTCTGTGTAGTGAGATCCGATGTCTAGTCATCTCTGTGTAGTGAGATCCGATGTCTAGTCCTCTCTGTGTAGTGAGATCCAATGGTCTCTGTGTAGTGAGATCCAATGGTCTCTGTGTAGTGAGATCCAATGTCTAGTCCTCTCTGTGTAGTGAGATCCCATGTCTAGTCCTCTCTGTGTAGTGAGATCCAATGTCTAGTCCTCTCTGTGTAGTCAGATCCCATGTCTAGTCCTCTCTGTGTAGTGAGATCCAATGTCTAGTCCTCTCTGTGTAGTGAGATCCAATGTCTAGTCCTCTCTGTGTAGTGAGATCCAATGTCTAGTCCTCTCTGGGTAGTAAGATCCGATGTCTAGCCCTCTCTGTGTAGTGAGATCCAATGTCTAGTCCTCTCTGTGTAGTGAGATCCGATGTCTAGCCATATCCGGTTTGTGAGATCCCATGTCTAGCCCTCTCTGGGTAGTGAGATCCCATGTCTGGCCCTCTCTGTGTAGTGAGATCCAATGTCTAGTCCTCTCTGTGTAGTGAGATCCCATGTCTAACCCTCTCTGTGTAGTGAGATCCAATGTCTAGCCCTCTCTGTGTAGTGAGATCCAATGTCTAGCCCTCTCTGTGTAGTGAGATCCAATGTCTAGCCCTCTCTGTGTAGTGAGATCCAATGTCTAGCCCTCTCTGTGTAGTGAGATCCAATGTCTAGTCCTCTCTGTGTAGTGAGATCCAATGTCTAGCCCTCTCTGTGTAGTGAGATCCAATGTCTAGCCCTCTCTGTGTAGTGAGATCCAATGTCTAGCCCTCTCTGTGTAGTGAGATCCAATGTCTAGTCCTCTCTGGGTAGTGAGATCCAATGTCTAGCCCTCTCTGGGTAGTGAGATCCCATGTCTAGCCCTCTCTGGGTAGTGAGATCCCATGTCTAGCCCTCTCTGGGTAGTGAGATCCAATGTCTAGCCCTCTCTGGGTAGTGAGATCCCATGTCTAGTCCTCTCTGGGTAGTGAGATCCCATGTCTAGCCATCTCCGGTTTGTGAGATCCCATGTCTAGCCCTATCTGGGTAGTGAGATCCAATGTCTAGTCCTCTCTGTGTAGTGAGATCCCATGTCTAGCCCTCTCTGGGTAGTGAGATCCCATGTCTAGTCCTCTCTGTGTAGTGAGATCCGATGTCTAGCCCTCTCTGTGTAGTGAGATCCCATGTCTAGTCCTCTCTGTGTAGTGAGATCCAATGTCTAGCCCTCTCTGGGTAGTGAGATCCCATGTCTAGTCCTCTCTGTGTAGTGAGATCCGATGTCTAGCCCTCTCTGGGTAGTGAGATCCCATGTCTAGTCCTCTCTGTGTGGTGAGATCCGATGTCTAGCCCTCTCTGTGTAGTGAGATCCCATGTCTAGTCCTCTCTGTGTAGTGAGATCCAATGTCTAGTCCTCTCTGTGTAGTGAGATCCAATGTCTAGCCCTCTCTGTGTAGTGAGATCCCATGTCTAGTCCTCTCTGTGTAGTGAGATCCAATGTCTAGCCCTCTCTGTGTAGTGAGATCCAATGTCTAGCCCTCTCTGTGTAGTGAGATCCCATGTCTAGTCCTCTCTGTGTAGTGAGATCCCATGTCTAGCCCTCTCTGGGTAGTGAGATCCGATGTCTAGCCCTCTCTGGGTAGTGAGATCCGATGTCTAGCCCTCTCTGTGTAGTGAGATCCGATGTCTAGCCCTCTCTGTGTAGTGAGATCCGATGTCTAGTCCTCTCTGGGTAGTGAGATCCCATGTCTAGCCCTCTCTGGGTAGTGAGATCCGATGTCTAGTCCTCTCTGGGTAGTGAGATCCCATGTCCAGGCCTCTCTGGGTAGTGAGATCCAATGTCTAGCCCTCTCTGGGTAGTGAGATCCAATGTCTAGCCCTCTCTGGGTAGTGAGCTAGCCCTCTCTGGGTAGTAAGATCCGATGTCTAGCCCTCTCTGGGTAGTGAGATCCAATGTCTAGCCCTCTCTGGGTAGTGAGATCCAATGTCTAGCCCTCTCTGGGTAGTGAGCTAGCCCTCTCTGGGTAGTAAGATCCGATGTCTAGCCCTCTCTGGGTAGTGAGATCCGATGTCTATCCCTGTCTAAAACGGTGAAAAATAGGAGGTCCCGTGTTTGCACTCGCACACGTTAAAAAAACTCATGTCAGTTTAAAGTCGAAAAGAGTAGACCTGAAATGGTAGCAGTCCGGGCAAAAACTTTTAAACAAAATCTACTCATCCATGCCGAAGATTGATTTTTCGAGCCGAATGGTGCAGATATCGCGGTCTTGACGTAATTTAGCCACACAGCGCATCTACGCCACTTAACGGACGTACTTTAAGAAGAAAAGGAAATGTGTCTTTAAACTCTTTCCCTCCGTTTCGCCGCACAGGGCGGCACTCCAAATTTGATCAGCGTGAAGCATCAATAAATCTTTTTCTTGTTACATGTCTTGTATCATTTTGGTGTTGGTGAAATCTAATACCTTGTTCATTTATCTAAACATCAAATACAATATGTTATATGTTAGTTAATTATAAATAACATAGAGGCAGAAAACTCCAACATCAATGAGCTACTATTCGCAGATGACCAATGCCTAATATATGAGGATGAAAAGCTGCTACAACAGCATTTAACATCTCTAGATAAAAGCTGCACAAACTACAGTATGAAAATGTACACAGCAAAAACAGAGGCTATGAGAATAAGTAAATTAAGACACCCATTAAACATTAAGATGAAAGATAAAGAAATAAAACCAGTAGAAGAATTCAAGTATTTGGGCACAATGTTCACAGAAGATGAAAAACTAGACAGAGAAATTGACATGAGAATACAAAAAGCAAATGCTGTCACATACCAGCTTTCACCATTGCTAAGACATCCAAACATTTCTATGCCAGCTAAACAACAAATGATAAATGGCATTTTCATACCAACTTTGTGCTATGAAAGTCAAACATGGACCCTTTCTAAATCACATTTAAGAAAGATCAATACATGTGAGATGCGTTGATTGAGAAAAGTAACAAACAACACAAGAAGAGATAGAATACCAAATGAAACCATAAGAAAAATGGTAGGAACAAAACCCTGCCAAGAATATATAGAACAACAACAACAACTTAAATGGTTTGGCCACCTGGTCAGAATGAATCCTTACCAATTACTATCAAGGGTGTTCTTCTCGGGAATGCATGGAAAAAAACCAAGAGGAAGACCCAGAAGAAGATGGATAGATGCAGTGATAGAGACATGTAACAACAAAGGAAAATCACTAATTCAGACAGTTCGAGCAGCTCAAGAACGACAAATGATATAACCACGACACCTTTTAGGTATCAGTGAGAAAGAGAAAAGAAGAAGATGGACAGATGCAGTGATAGAGACATGTAATAACAAAGGAAAATCACTAATTCAGACAGTTCGAGCAGCTCAAGAACGACAAATGATATAACCACGACACCTTTTAGGTATCAGTGAGAAAGAGAAAAGAAGAAGATGGACAGATGCAGTGATAGAGACATGTAATAACAAAGGAAAATCACTAATTCAGACAGTTCGAGCAGCTCAAGAACGACAAATGATATAACCACGACACCTTTTAGGTATCAGTGAGAAAGAGAAAAGAAGAAGATGGATAGATGCAGTGACAGAGACATGTAACAACAAAGGAAAATCACTAATTCAGACAGTTCGAGCAGCTCAAGAACGACAAATGATATAAACCATGACACCTTTTAGGTATCAGTGAAAGAGAAAAGAAGAAGATGGATAGATGCAGTGACAGAGACATGTAATAACAAAGGAAAATCACTAATTCAGACAGTTCGAGCAGCTCAAGAACGACAAATGATATAAACCACGACACCTTTTAGGTATCAGTGAGAAAGAGAAAAGAAGATGGATAGATGCAGTGACAGAGACATGTAATAACAAAGGAAAATCACTAATTCAGACAGTTCGAGCAGCTCAAGAACGACAAATGATATAAACCACGCCACCTTTTAGGTATCAGTGTGAAAGAGAAAAGAAGAAGATGGATAGATGCAGTGATAGAGACATGTAACAACAAAGGAAAATCACTAATTCAGACAGTTCGAGCAGCTCAAGAACGACAAATGATATAAACCACGACACCTTTTAGGTATCAGTGAGAAAGAGAAAAGATGAAGATGGATAGATGCAGTGATAGAGACATGTAACAACAAAGGAAAATCACTAATTCAGACAGTTCGAGCAGCTCAAGAACGACAAATGATATAAACCACGACACCTTTTAGGTATCAGTGAGAAAGAAGAAGAAGAAGATAAATATAAATATGTAGATCGATTCTTAAAACCATGAACAATTTTTGCCCCGAATCTCTTCCACTGCATTGATAAAATGCTTCCGTATGGAAAGAGTTAAGGATAGTCAGAAAATAAGACATGATTTATGTCTAGAAAATAAGACATGTTTATGTCTAGAAATTAAGACATGATTTCTGTCTAGAAAATAAGACATGATTTCTGTCTAGAAAATAAGACATGTTTATGTCTAGAAATTAAGACATGATTTCTGTCTAGAAAATAAGACATGATTTATGTCTAGAAATTCAGACATTAAGGTATTGAGAATATTAAAATAATTCCGAAAAATTGTGGATAATGACTCAACATTTTGAAATTAAAAAATGGGAGAGACTCCGGAATACAAAGGGAAAGAAATAACGCCTGATCTACGGACGGAATAGTTAAAAATAAGCAAAATGACGTTGCAAAGAGAATGACGTCAGAAGCAGGAATCTGTGCCTAGAATATGAAATGCCGCCTGTAAAAAGCCCCGCATAATTAATCTCCCACGCCTAAAATAAGACGGTGTCGACCGAATGGAAGGAAGCTATGCCGGAGGGGGAGAACATGCCTCAATGGTTTTCAGTAGAGATTAAAAATAAGGAATAAGGTCTCACCAGAAAATAAAAAATGAAAATGTTAAACACGTGAGGAAATGTTCGAACAAGGAAGAAAAGGTGAGAAAATAGATTAAAAAAAAAAAAAGAAATACGACAACTGTAGAATGTTCGGACCAGTTATTTTGACATTTGGAAAGTACAAGGAAATAACTTTAGGGGGCAAAACGGGCAGTCAACAATACAATATTCATCCCAACGTTGTGCTACCAATTTGGTTGGTTATTTGGTTATGGAAGGCCCCGGTATCACTGCAAACAAATTAAAATCCATAATTGCTCAACCGCCCGTGCCAGCGTAATCATCCGAATTAATATCTGATCTCCCAAACAAAGAAAGGTAACTGTAGTCCCCATCGTAGCAGTCTCAGCACACGCCAAAAGACATAAGGCAAACCCGCGCAGAAAGTGAACACAGCTAACTGTTCCCTGTCATACGATGTCATCATTCATCGTAAACAATTGGAATATCGAAACATGATCAAAACGGATGAAACACACAGCTCACGGTGTGCACAGAGCACTTAACTCAGTAGCTCCTGCAACAAGCCGGACTTGGAATATGAGGAAACTGCAACAAGGAACACTTTTCAGACATAGCCTTCAATGGTTCCCGCCGCCTATCCACCATATACCGGAAGTTCATGTCCTCTTGAAAATGATGATCGTCGTATTTTTTTTAAAATGTATAGCGCTTGACGATGTTAGGCCATCGATGTTGACTCCAATTCCGAACCTATAAACACACAGTTAGTCGTCAGATTATCCCCGTCGCACATCAAACAACAGACCTTAAGATTAACGTACGGCCAGTTATCAGACGTGATCTTGTCAACTGTAAGTGTCTTCAAACTGTGTTGTTGGTTTTGTTCCTCAATGAGATCATAGCAACATGGACAAATACAAATTAACTTAAGAAAAGTTGCACAACTTGAGCCTTTTGACTTTGCTTTTAGAACGGAATCAGTGCTACCACTGCCGGTTAGAAGCCCAGATGAAAGAACAAAAATAAACTGTGCTGAGATGAAATGTGTTAGACAAATGACAGGAAAAGACCAACATTGACGAGTAACATCAAAAGATGAACAAATCAGCCTATGACAACCTACACCATCAAAGCGGGAGACAGTGGAATGTCGCTGCATGGTAGCAACCCTTCGTTGCGGAGGTGGCACTCGATGATGAAAGGAGTAAAGGCATCAAGATACTTCTTCTTCTTTCCTTCCTCATTTGCCTTTCAGCGTCGAGGGGAGATATAATTTGCGGTCTTTTGCTCTTCTGTTCGCCTCTGCTGCTGTTATGTTTCCTAGTGCTTCTAATATTCCATCGATCCATCTTTTTCGTGGTCGACCCTTGGGTCTGGTGTTCTCACAACGTTTGTTGAAGGCTCGTTGTGTTGTGTTTTGATCTTTCTGCCTTCTCACGTGGCCAAACCATTTTATCTGTTGTTTCTTTATATATTCTATGGCGGGGGCTATTCCTAGCTTTTTTCTCAGTTCTTCATTTCTGATCTTATCTCTCAGACTGTTTCCTGTCATTCGTCTAACACATTTCATCTCTGTAGAGGTTATTTTTTCTTATTGTTCTTGCATCTAGGGTCCAGGTCTGGCATTGGTAGCACAACGTTGGGATGAAGATTGTATTGTATAGTGCTCGTTTTGCCTCCAGAGTTATTTCCTTGTTGGACAATAGTGGTGATAACTGTCCGATGATTTGACAAGCTTTGTTACATCTTGATTCTATCTCTGCTGTTTGAGAATTATCCTTTGTCATTAGACTTCCTCGGTATTTGAATTCCTCTACTTGTTTTAGTTGTCTGCCTTCTATAGTTATGTTGATGTTCTGTTTAATCTTGGCGACATTCATGACTTCTGTTATGTTGATGTTGATTTTCATGTTGTATTCATCAAGATGCGAAGCTGCTGTAAATCTGATGATAATAATGACAATAAAAAAAAACACAAGTGGTTTTGGTAACAGCTTTACGTAGGTGAGAGACAAAACAAAGTCGACGTTTCGGTCAAGTAGGCCTTCAGCTGAAGCATTAAGCAGCAACACAAAAAATATATAAGGATATTCTGATATGCATTTTGTTTATCGTTCCATCTGAAGGCCTACTTAGCCGAAACGTCGACTTTTCTTTTGTTTCTCACGTACTTGAAAGTTCCCTGGACAGCTAAAAAGACCAATGAGAAAGTTCTCAAATAGGCCAACACAAAAAGGCAGCTCCTAAAAAACATCAGAAAGAAACAATCAACATTTTTCGGGCACATTATGAGAATGGGAAAGTTGGAATACTTGGTTACAACTGGCAAAATAAAAGGAAAGAGAGATCGCGGACGACAATGACAGAAAATACTGGATAGCTTGGTTTCATGGCTTAGAAAACAGTCACCAACAGAACTGATACGATGCACTGTAGATAGAAGATTGTGGACGGACATGATCGCCCACGCCAACCGGTATGGCACATGATGATGATGATCTCACCTACGTAAAGCTGTTACCATACAACTTTTTATTTGGCCATTATTACAGCTGAGTTGTAAACTACAAACACAGCACATTCTGAAAGAACGTCTGATGTCCTTCTAAGGTTTTGCGATTAAGAGGCGTTTTCATTTTACAGCAAACATGTTATGAGATCAATAGTAGACGAAAGAGGTGCGCGTGGCCGTGCGGCTAAAACCACTGTTCCGCTGGCTGAAAAGCCGGCCTACGGTGTTCGAAGCCCGCGCGGGACAGAAAGCATTTTTTTTCTTTCGGGGGTGAAATAAAAATCCTGAATCTCACACGTCGTGGCGACTGCTTGACCAAGCGGCCTTTATCCCTCGGGTTCTATCGTTGCCCCCCGACATACACCAGCAATGGTACTATGTGTCGTAAAGAAGATAGTAATAGTAGACACATAAGGAATTGAAGACAAAGGTCACAACATAAATAATTTATGACATGCGGATGACACAGTCTTAATAGCAGAGAGAATGAATGAACTACAAGAAATGATAGACATAATAGTAAAAGAAAGCAACAAGAAAGGTCTCAGTATGAATAGTAAGAAAACAGAAGTAATGGTTATATCAAAGAAACAATCATCATCATCATCATGCAGCATAAAAATAAACAGGACAAATCTGAAACATGAGAAACGCGTCAAATACTTGCGCACAATAATAACATCAGATGGAAGATGCACCTCAGAAATAAAAAGTAGAATAGCTCAGGCCAAAATAGCATTTCAGAAAATGAAAAATATGTTAGGCAACAAATCTATGTCAATAGAAATGATAAAGAGAGTTCATCAACGCTATAAAGAACCAATTCTGACCTATGGAGGTGAATCAAGGACAGTAGACAAACAAATGAAAAGACGATTAGAGGCCACAGAGATGGGATTTCTCAGAAGAATGTTGAAAGTTCCCTGGAAAGTTAAAAAGACCAATGAGGAAATTCTCAAAGAGGCCAACACAAAAAGGGATCTCATAAAAAACATCAGAAAGAAACAATCAACATTTTTCTGGCACATCATGAGAAGAGGAAAGTCGGAATACTTGATTACAACTGGCAAAATGCAGGGAAAGAGATATCGCGGATGACAAATTGAGAAAATACTGGATAGCTTAGTGTCACGGCATGGAAAACAGTCAACAACAGACCTGATACGATGTACTGTAGATAGAAGATTGTGGAAGGACATGGTCGCCTACGCCAACCGGTATGGCACATGATGATGATGATGAAGATGATGAAGCAGAACATTCAGTCCATTAGTAATTCGTCGCAAGACCATAGTGAAAAGCCAAATCGATATCCAAACAAAGAGAGAACTGAGATAATCGCCACTGGCACAACAAGTCAAGCCAATATCAACATCAAAAGTAACGAACTTGAAATTGCAACAAACTATCAATATCTGGGGAGCCGCGATAGCTCAGTGGGTAGTGAACTGGACTACAAAGGACAAGAGGTCGGATTCGATCCTGAACGACGGCTTCCAGGTTCACCCAGCCTTAAATGGGTACTGGATTTTTTAATGGGAAAATAAAGCGGCACAGGCGTAATACCGACCACATTACTAAAAAATCATGTGCTGAAAGTCTGTAAAATTTATGGTCACTAACACCATATTTCATATACGCCACTTGGCGTGACATGGGTACTTTACTTTTTTTTTTTTTAATATTTACGCTTATTTAGCGTCCATTAAGAACGAACGATGTGGTGGGTTTGACGTTGAGAAGGTCAAAAGGACATCAAGTAACAAGAAAGACACATTAGGACTTCCGGTCTCAAGATGGCGCGGTCATATTTGCGTCAATGTTCCTCGTTACGTTTTTTTGCATGAAAGATGGTTAATTCTATCTTTCTAATGCAGATCAGTGTATAGATAGGGAGTTCCACTGTTGGGATCGTCGCCGGTGAAGCGGAGTACGTGCATGTGATCTGAAATCCTCTACAATGTGCGCAATAGTGTGTTCTGTGTTGATTATAATATACGTCATCATTGGAATACCGGTCAATATGGTGGATAGGCGGCAGGAACCGTTAAAGACTATGTCTGAAAAGTGTTCCTTGTTGCAGTTTCCTCATATTCCAAGTCCGGCTTGTTGCAGGAGCTACTGAGTTAAGTGCTCTGTGTCACACCGGAGCTGTGTGTCTCATCCGTTTTGATCGTGTTTCGATATTCCAATTGCTTACGATGAATGATGATATCTTATGAAGGGGAACAGATGGCTGTGTTCACATCCTGTGCCGTTTAGCCTTATGTATTTTTGGCGTTTGCTGAGACTGCTATGATGGGGACTGCAGCTACCATTCTATGTTTTAGAGTTGAGATATTAATTCGGATGATTCCGCTGGCACGGGCGGTTGACAATTATCGATTTTAATTCGTTTGCAGTGATACCGAGGCCTTCGACTAACCATTACCATAAGAAAGACAGTACATTTGATTCTTTGGTTATGGAAGGCCCCGGTATCACTGCAAACGAATTAAAATCCATAATTACTCAGCCGCCCTTGCTAGTGGAATCATCCGAATTATTAACTCTTCTTCCAAACAAAGAAAGGTAGATTTAGTCCCCATCATAGCAGTCTCAGCACACGCCAAAGACATAAGGCGAAACCGCACAGAAAGTGAACACAGCCATCTGTTCTCCATCATAGGATATCATCATTCATCGTAAACAACTGGAATATCGAAACATGATCAAAACGAATGAAACACACAGTTCACGATGTGCTGCACAGAGCACCTAACTCAGTAGCTCCTGCAACAAGCCGGATTTGGAATATGAGGAAACTGCAATAAGGAACACTTTCATACATAGCCTTTAATGGTTCCTGCCGCCTATCCACCATATTGACCGGAAGTTCACGTCCTCCTGAAATTGATGATCGTCATATCCTTTAAAATGTATAGCGCTTGATGATGTTAGGACATCGTTTCTGACTCGAATTCCGAAAATGTAAAACACATGTAATAGACAGCACATGTAAATGCCTAACAAAGACAACGAAAAGTAACGGAATGAAAGAAGAAAAGACAACATCTGGAGAAGAATAAAGGTACGTTCTTGAAGCATCCACGTATACAGGTGAGTAACCCTCATCGATTCGGGTTGACGTCACGCAGGTAATGCAGAAGGCCTGAAACGTCATTACACTTCCCTGGATAAGAAACGATTATTTTTCTCTTTTCCTCATGTTGGCTGCAGGTTGTGTTCCTTACCTGTACCGGTTTCCCCCCCCCCTCCCCCCCCCCTCGTTTTGTTTGCCGTTCCGTCCTAAAGTTAAACACGATACAGCTCAACCTTCACACATTCGAAGAGAACTGTGCCTCTGTCGGAACATTTTCCCATATTTTTTTTTCTGTTGTCACATTCACCGACGTTTAGCTACGATATTTTAGCAGTCATGTTCTGTAGATAAATTCTTGACAGTTAATGTAGATTTTAGGAAGAAAACAAACTAGGAAGAAAAACTTTACGGAGAAAACAAATTTTAGGAAGAAACGTTTCAAGGAGAAAACAAACTTTAGAAAGAAAAACTTTGGGAAGAAAACAAATGTTAGGAAGAAAAACTTCAGAAAGAAAACAAATTTTAATAACGAAAACTTTAGGAAGAAAATAAACTTTAGGAAGAAAACAAAGTTTAGGAAGAAAAACGTTAGGAAGAAAACAAATATTAAGAAGAAAAGCTTTAGAAAGAAAACACATTTTTGGAAAAAAATACTTTAAGAAGAAAAGAAATTTTAGAAAGAAAACCAATTTTAGGAAGAAAAACATTGTGACGAAAACAAATTTTAGGAAGAAAAACTTTAAGATGAAAACAAATGTTGGGAAGAAAAACTTCAGAAAGTAAAAAAAAATTTTAAAAAACTTTAGGAAGAAAACATACCTTGAGAAGAAAACAAATTTTCGGAAGAAAAACTTTAGGAAGAAAGCAAACTTTAGGAAGAAAACAAACCATGAGAAGAAAACAAATTTTAGGAAGAAAAACATTTTATGAAGAAAAACTTTAGGAAGAAAGCAAACTTTAGGAAGAAAACAAACCATGAGAAGAAAACAAATTTTAGGAAGAAAACAAATTTTCGGAAGAAAAACTTTAGGAAGAAAGTAAAACTTTAAGAAGAAAACAAAATATATTAAACCTCTTAAATGTAGATGAAGAGAATATGTGAAGAATTTAATGAATGAAACTATGAAACAACTGAAAAGAAAGAAAGAAATACTTGACTCAATTTATGGTTATGGAAGGCCCCGGTATCACTGCAAACAATTTATACTCCATAATTGATCAACATCCCGTATCAGTGGAATTGTCTGGAAACTCATCTCACTGAAGATCCCAAAAACAAAAGAAAGGCAGCTGCAGTCCCCATCATAGCTCCTACAGCACACGCCAAAAGACATAAGGCCAAGCGGCACCGAAAGCAATAGCAGCTGGATTGTCCTTCGTCATACGATATCATCTTTCATCGTAAGCAATCGGAATATGCAAACACGATCCGGATGAAACACACAGATCATTTCACATAATTTGAACAAGGACAACTTTATTATTTTTGGACATGTGAAGTGAGATCATTATCATTGAGTGCCGTCTTCGCATCGAAGGTTGGCTACCATGGATCACCATTCCACTCTGTCTCTTGCTTTGTTGGTGCAGGTTATCACAAGTTGATTTGTCCATCTTTTGATGTTACTCGTCCATGTTAGTCTTGGTCTGCCTCTGCCTCTTTTACCTTGTATTTTTCCTTCCAATATTACTTTTATTAGGCTGTTGTGTCTATTAACAAGCCCCAAAAATTTCATTTGTCTTGTCTTAATTATATTTAGTAGTTCTCTTTTTATTGTTAGTTGTTTCATCGTTTGTTTTCTTTTCTTTCCATCCAATTCTACCTATTCTTCTATATATCCACATTTCAAAGGCTTCAATTTTCTGTTCTATTTTCTGGTCTAATGTCCATGTTTCTGCACCATACAGGAATATTGAGAATATGTAACATTTTGATATTCTTAGTTTTAACCCTGGTGTTATTTGTTTTGATGTTAGTATATTTTTCATGGCATTAAAATTACTTATTGTCATTCCTATTCTTTTGTTTATTTCAGTTGTACATTTTCCATCACTGGTTATAGTATGTCCAAGGTAGTTGTAGTTCTGAACTGTCTCCAGGTCTATTCCTTCAACTTTGATATCCACTTGTGGGTTTTGAGTATTATCTTTGTTTATGATCACAGTTTTAGTCTTTTTGAGATTTTACTATTTATAAGATAACATTTCACAATTCTTAGTTTTAGCCCTTGTGAAGCTCATAGCGAGGAGAAATAGAAAAAATGTAGAAAAAAAAGAAGAAAAAAAACAGTATGGTTAAAGATTCATGTAACAAATAGACAACACAAACCGGAACAACGTGCCGGCGTAGTCGGCCTTCAACTCCAAACACATCCGGCCCGTCCAATCAAACAGAGACGAATTTTTACTTATTTTTCTTTATATTGCTCAGAGTTCACAATTGTTATTTTATTTTTAAAATCATTTTTTAGTTTCAATACATCTTTGTACGTGTGTTGAATGTTTGTTCCTATTGAAGGCCTACTGTGCCGAAACGTCGTTCTGGTTTTTGGTTGTCCACTTGTTACATATACAATAGAAGAGACATAGTGATAGTGATAGTGATAGTGATAGTGATAGCGATAGTGATAACGATAGCGATAGTGATAGCGATAGCGATAGCGATAGCGATAGCGATAGTGATAGTGATAGTGATAGTGTCATAGACATGGCACTGGTGTCTTCCACCTTCGCACCGGTTTGCAGGTGGAGTGCACTGGTGTCTTCCACCTTCGCACCGGTTTGTAGGTGGAGTGCACTGGTGTTCCACGGAAGTGATCACTATCCATGTGTCCTCCTAATTGAGAAAATCAGAAATAAACGCCAGAAAAGAAAGCTCCACACATTCAACTGCAAGAAAACAGACCAGGACGTCATTAGCAAAATCAGACATAGGAAACAGAGCGCCCCTCGTCGGAGGCAGGAGAGATGGACGCAGCCACCCTGGTGGAACGTAGATGTCGAGGAAGCTTGGCGGAGCAAGAGACAAACGGCCAAGACATGGCAGAAAGCCAGAAGGAATGGTAGAACACAACCTGAGCTCTTGAAGCGTCTGAAAGTAGAGGTCGACCAAAAAATGATGCACTTTAAACTATGTGCTAAGCAGGCTAAAGATGCCAAGTGGGATAATTTCGACAAAAACAAAGTGTGCTCAGAAAAATCGCTAGCCACATTCTGGCGCCTCCATCATAGCATGAATGGCACACCACGACACAGAGGCATACCAGACTTTCAGAGCACAGGCCGGATATGGCACAAATCTGATGAGAGCAAAGGGAAGGCCCTGCTTGCCCGCTACATTGAGCAGACGGACCAAAGAAATGAGGCTGTAAGAATGAGGATACGGGGATCTTTGTCAAATTTGTGTAAGGATGTAGTGCTGGAAGAAGATCTCATAATCACAACCGATACCATTCGCACGACACTTAAAAGGTCACACAACACTGCTCCTGGTCCAGATGGTGTTCGGTACGATGACATAGGCGATTTAGCTGACGACGACTTGACAAAACTGGCCAATGAGTTTAATGCCAGCATTCGGAGTGGCCAGATTAAGGAGGAGTGGCTACACAGCTACTTACTACCGCCATCGAAGCCAAACAAGGACCATTCTCAGATCAGTGCCTACAGAATCATCACAATGCAGAACACTGCGGGCAAGCTGCTGGAGAAAATAGTTGCCCGTGTCCTCACATGTCACCTTGAACATAAACGCGTATTTCCATCCACACTCGGAGGTTATAGATATAACAAAGAGACATGGCTCAATGCGGCAGTCTTTACCTATGACGTCTTCGAAGGTTTCCACAGACGAGAGGAGACATGTGCTGCTGCTATAGATCTGGAGGATGCATACAACAGGGTACCATTTGAATATCTCATGCATATGCTCCTCAAACTGGCGGTGCACCCCTTCCTCATTAGATGGATCGCCGCGGCACTGTTTCAGAGGAAGGTGATACTCAGATGTGGAAGTTGGTCTTCCGAGCCAACATCCATTTGCCCAGGGCTGCCACAAGGCTCACCATTGTCATCAGTTATATTTAACGTGTACACAATAACGATCACCGAACAACAGCTGGATGGGAGGGGAAGAACTATGACTTTTGCTGATGATATTCTGGTATATCGACAGGGAAGAGACAGACGGGGAATCGCCTCCACAATGCAAGACGAACTCGATCGCATTTCTTCCTGGTGTGGGGTTTCAGGTGCCTTGGTTAATCCTAATAAAGCATCAGTTTCATGGTTCTCCCTTAACAATCATATCGTTAATACGACCACACCGGTAGTACGAATGGGAGCTGATGAGGTGACCAGGGACAAGTTGATGACATACCTCGGAGTTAAGTTTGATCGCAGCCTGTGTTTTCGGGACCACGTCGACCATGTGATAACAAACTCTTCTATTCCAGGGATTAGTCCTCGCACCAATCGAGTATGCCCTGGCCATTCTTACTGTCAGTACTACTCAAATTGATAGGCTGAAGAAAATACAAAATGCAGCCATGTGCATTATCCTGGGATGTACGAGGGACACTCCCTATGTAGCAATGAGGTATCTTCTTGACTTTCCAACCATGGATGACAGAATCAAGATCTGGAGAGCACGAGCATACCTGAAGATTAGTACAGATACAGAGCATCCATTGCACCACGTGCTCAACACAGTGAAAGGTGTCAGGCTAAAAAGAGGCAAATCATGAGTGGGCCGAGCAGAAGATGTCATCAAACAGGTCTGTGGGCTTACCAATATCAGCGTTGGTGAGGAGTGGATACCGGTGCCTACGTCATTCAAGGGGACTTTCTCATGTATTGTCACACTCGACAGAAAAAGTAAGGAACAGAACCCGGTCGTGGTTAATGCTGAGGTCAACGGTCTCATCTGCGATAACACCGATGAGAAAGATGCACTCATCTATATAGACGGATCTGTAATACGACACCAAAGAAGTGCATGGGCATTTACAGCACGCTCTGCAGGCAGAATATAGTCAAGGAAGACAGTGGTGCATACGTCATGACCACGAGTAGCATGACAATGGATGCGATGGCAGTGACCAAGGCATTCAAATGGTTAGAGTCACAAGACTACACCCATGCATGTATACTGAGTGATTCGATGAGCATGATAACAAAAGTGGAGGCGGGCTCTGTACGGATGCACTGGGTAGAGTCGTTGCAGAAATCCAAAATACGTAAGGTCGCCTTTGTCTATGTCCCTGGACATGCGGGAGTACAAGGAAATGAAAGAGCGGACAGGTTGGCTAGCTGTGCTGTCGTTGAAGACGGGCAACCAATGGATCGGGTGGACATCATCAATGCCCTCCGAGATGTGGGAAGAGCACAGGACTTGGACAAATACAGATCCACGTCACTTCTTCGGATGAAAGAGATGGGAGTTAAGATGGGCACAGCCAGAAATGAGAAACTTGGTGGCCGTGTAAGAAGACTTATCAACCAACATAGAACTGGAGTCGTCAGTCGCTGGACACTGAGGGAATTGCTGAGGAGGGGATCTGAGCACCTATGGACATGTCCGGAGTGCAATGATGATGACCCGCAAATATCTCAATAACTCAAGAGACCTAATACAATAGAAGAAACATAATACTCTTTTAACGGTATTTTATACATCAAAAGTTGTAATGCAGACACGGCAGAGGCAGACCAAGACCGAAGTAGACTGATAACATCAAATGTTGAACAGTTGAACCTATGACAACGTGCACCATGAATGATTGGCGCTCCATTGTAGCCAACCTCCATGTGGGACATTATCCTCCTTATTATTAGTATTTTTCTTCCTCTTTCCTTTTCTTTTTTCTTTTCCTTTTCTTTAATCTTTTCTTTGTCTTTTTCCCCCTTTTCTTAATCTTCTTCGTCTTCTACTACTTTTCTCTTCTTCACCTTATTTTACCTCTTCTAATTCTCCTACATCGTTTATCTTATTCATCCTCTTCTTCGTCATTTTTATCAACATTATCTTCTTCTTTCAAATCATTACCATCTTCTTTTTTTCTTTTTTTCGATCAAATCATTACCATCTTCTTTTTTTCTTTTTTTTCTATCAAATCATTACCATCTTCTTTTTTTCTTTTTTTTTCTATCACATCATTACCATCTTCTTTTTTTTCTTTTTTTTTCTATCACATCATTACCATCTTCTTTTTTTCTTTTTTTTCTATCACATCATTACCATCTTCTTTTTTTCTTTTTTTTCTATCAAATCATTACCATCTTCTTTTTTTTCTTTTTTTTCTATCAAATCATTACCATCTTCTTTTTTTCTTTTTTTTTCTATCACATCATTACCATCTTCTTTTTTTCTTTTTTTTTCTATCACATCATTACCATCTTCTTTTTTTCTTTTTTTTCTATCAAATCATTACCATCTTCTTTTTTTCTTTTTTTTTCTATCAAATCATTACCATCTTCTTTTATCTTTATTTTCTTCTTTCACATCATCACCATCTTCTTCTTCTCCTATTTCCTTACTTTCTTCTTTTCTAATTAAATCCTACCTGCCACTTTGCCTATTTACCTTTTAACAAGACTATATAAATCGTAGCCATCGTCTTTTTCCGCCATGTTTGATAGCCGTGTCGTTATGTTTTCTGGCTTTGATTTATGTGTTTAACTCTTTCTGTACATTTCGCCGCACTGTGCACCGCGCTCAATTTGATTAGTGTGAACGCCATTAATTCATATCTTTTTACATGTCTTATTATCTCCTGTTGTCTATTTACCTTTTAGCAAGACTACATAGATCGTGGCCATCGTCTTTTTCCGCCATGTTTGATAGCTGTGTCGTTATGTTTTCTGGCTTTGATTTTGTGTTTAATCTGAGACATCATTCCGTGGAATCGGCATCAATTACAGCCCCTGGGTTACGGGTGCCCGAAAATGGGAGTAACGTTATTCCCTACCAGGCATGTTTATAAGAGGTGACTAAGGAGGGTGGGCATGGGACTGGCTATCATGTCATCATCATCAAGTACCGGGCCTGCTGGCGTAGGTGATCATGTCTCTCCACAACTTTCGATCTCGACAGTTATTTATCATTTCTGTTGTTGACCTTCTGCTAAGCCATTCTCTTAAGCTGTCTGGTATCTTTTCTCTTTGCTTCTCTCTATCTCTTCGTCCCTAAATTTCCCCAGTTCCTAAAATATATTCTAGCTGTTCCCTTCTCATTACATGGCCACAAATGATGATTATTTCTTCCTAATATTGGAAATTAGCTCTCTTTTTTGCTTTGGCCTCTTTCAGAACGTTTTCATTACTCTTCTTAGCTGTCCATGGTATTCTCAACATTCTTCTGTAAAACCACATTACTACAGATTCCAGTGATTTTCTTGTCTGTTGTCCTATTGTCCATGATTCACATCCATATGTTAAGACTAGCTCTACACAACACTTTTTCTTGTTTTTATTGTCAAAAATGGATTGCATAGTATCTTCCTCATATTTTTGGAAATCTGCTTTTGCCTGAGCCATTCTGCATCTCACCTCTTTTGTACATCTTCCGTCTGAGGTTAACAAAGTTCCCAAATATTTAAATTCATTTACCTGTTTTAATATTGTTCCACTTGTCTTTATTTTGCACTGAGGTGATGTCTTTTTCTATCATATATTATAGTTTTTTTTTTTTTTTTTAAAAAGCCACAAAAATAATTTCACAAACATGGACAAGTCAACGGGAAGAAAAAAAGTAATTCCGCCATCCAGGAATATAGACCCTCCTCAATGTATGTTTGTGCGGAGTAAAAGGATGGAAATGGCAGGATAAAATCACTAGCATAGAATTATGGGAGAGTATCAGTCAAATAAGAGAGCCGCGAAAGCTCAGTGGTTAGTGAACTGGACTACAAAGGACAAGGGGTAGGGTTCGATCCCAACCGACGGCTTCCGAGGTTCACCGAGCCTTTAAAGGGTACCGGATTTTTTTCTGGGAAAGTAAAGCGGCACGGGCGAAATACCGACCACATTACCCCAAAAATCATTTACCGAAGGTCTGTAAAATGTATGGTCACTAGCACGATATTCCTTATACGCCGCTTGGCGTGATGGGGGTACTTTACTTTTACTTATGCCCCACAGGGAGCTGAAAGTGTTTGTTGAAGACCTATGCTCCACAAGGAGCTGAAAGTGTTTGTTTAAGACCTATACTCCACAGGGAGCTGAAAGTGTTTGTTTAAGACCTATACTCCACAGGGAGCTGAAAGTGTTTGTTTAAGACCTATACACCACAGGGAGCTGAAAGTGTTTGTTTAAGACCTATACTCCACAAGGAGCTGAAAGTGTTTGTTGAAGACCTTATACTCCACAGGGAGCTGAAAGTGTTTGTTTAAGACCTATACTCCACAGGGAGCTGAAAGTGTTTGTTGAAGACCTATACTCCACAGGGAGCTGAAAGTGTTTGTTGAAGACCTATACTCCACAAGGAGCTGAAAGTGTTTGTTGAAGACCTATACTCCACAAGGAGCTGAAAGTGTTTGTTGAAGACCTATACTCCACAAGGAGCTGAAAGTGTTTGTTGAAGACCTATACTCCACAGGGAGCTGAAAGTGTTTGTTGAAGACCTATACTCCACAGGGAGCACGAAGTGATATGGTTCACTACAAGAATTACAAAAGACAGTAAAATTTATACAGGAAACATTGCAGATATAAACAATACTTCGGGCGAACGAAAAATAGATAGATAGATAGATAGATAGATAGATAGATAGATAGATAGATAGATAAGATTAGATTAGATTAGATTAGATTAGATTAGATTAGATTAGATTAGATTAGATTAGATTAGATTTAGATTAGATTAGATTTAGATTTAGATTTAGATTTAGATTTAGATTAGATTAGATTAGATTAGATTAGATTAGATTAGATTAGATTAGATTAGATTAGATTAGATTAGATTAGATTAAGATTAAGATTAAGATTAAGATTTAGATTTAGATTTAGATTTAGATTTAGATTTTTAGATTTAGATTTAGATTTAGATTTAGATTTAGATTTAGATTTAGATTTAGATTAGATTTAGATTAGATTAGATTAGATTAGATTAGATTAGATTAGATTAGATTAGATTAGATTAGATTAGATTAGATTAGATTAGATTAGATTAGATTAGATTAGATTAGATTAGATTAGATTAGATTAGATTAGATTAGATTAGATTAGATTAGATTAGATTAGATTAGATTAGATTAGATTAGATTAGATAGATAGATAGATAGATAGATAGATAGATAGATAGATAGATAGATAGATAGATAGATAGATAGATAGATAGATAGATAGATAGATAGATAGATAGATAGATAGATAGATAGATAGATAGATAGATAGATAGATAGATAGATAGATAGATAGATAGATAGATAGATAGATAGATAGATAGATAGATAGATAGATATAGATAGATAGATAGATAGATAGATAGATAGATAGATAGATAGATAGATAGATAGGATTTCTAGTAGAAATAGAACATCAATTGCTAACCTCAAAATCCTATATCATCTGTTGGACACCATTTAGACTTCCCTTAAGTTTATTACGTCAAATCTTACAAAAACCAGGATGTAGAATTTTTTCAGGCTTTAAGAAATCCGGATGTGTTTTTTGTCAGGTGTATACAGCTCGTTTAAGGACGTTCATTTTCTATAATAATAAAGGAAACAAAACAGTATCACTGAATAAAGAAAGATGATCATGGGTGGGCCGAGCAGAAGATGTCATCAAACAGGTCTGTGGGCTTACTAATATCAGCGTTGGTGAGGAGTGGAAACCGGTGCCTACGTCATTCAAGGGGACTTTCTCATGTATTGTCACACTCGACAGGAAAAGTAGGGAACAGAACCCGGTCGTGGTCAATGCTGAGGTCAACGGTCTCATCTGCGATAACACCGATGAGAAAGATGCAGTCATCTATACAGACGGATCTGTAAGACGACACCAAAGAAGTGGATAGGCATTTACAGCACGCTTGGCGGGCAGAATAGCCAAGGAAGACAGTGGTGCATACGTCATGACCACGAGTAGCATGACAATGGAGGTGATGGCAGTGACCAAGGCATTCAAATGGTTAGAGTCACAAGACTACACCCACGCATGTATACAGAGTGATTCGATGAGCATGATAAAAAAGTGGAGGCGGGCTTTGTACGCATGCAATGAGTAGAGTCGTTGTAGAAATACAAAATACGTAAGGTCACCTTTGTCTATGTCTCTGGACATGCGGGAGTACGGGGAAATGAAATAGCGGACAGGTTGGCTAGCTGCGCTGTCGTTGAGGACGGGCAACCAATGGATCGGGCGGACATCATCAATGCCCTCCGAGATGTGGGAAGAGCTCAGGACTTCGACAAACACAGATCCACGTCACTTCTTCAGTTGATGGAAATGGGAGTTAAGATGGGCACAGCCAGAAATGAGAAACTTAGTGGCCGTGTAAGAAGACTTATCAACCAACATAGAACTGGAGTCGTCAGTCGCTGGACACTGAGGGAATTGCTGAGGAGGGGATCTGAGCACCTATGGACATGTTCGGAGTGCAATGATGATGACCCGCAAATAACTCAATAACTGAATAACTCAAAGAAAGCTGAGATTACGTAATCTCAGTCATGTGGACATTTTTTTATGAGGAAGCTGTTGCTGCTGCTGCTGCTGCTGGTACTTTGTGCTGAGAGATTTTTCCTGGAAGAACATTTTTAACAGAAGCTGTACATTTTTAACAGAAGCTGTACATTTTTAAACTTTAATTTTAACTTTCTTTTTTTTTTGGAAAGAGTTATCGAACATGTTTTCGTTTGATCTCACTCATTAGATAGCAGCAGAGATAGACTCAAGATGTAACAAAGCTTGTCAAATCATCCGACACTTATCGCCACTATATTCCAACAAGGAAACAACTCTGGAGGCAAAACGAGCACTATACAATACAATCTTCATCCCAACGTTGTGCTACCAATGTCAGACCTGGACCCTAGACTCAAGATTGATCAAAGCCTACAAGAACATTCAAATAGAGGACCTACAAGAACATTCAAATAGAGGAACCTATAAGAACATTCAAATAGAGGACCTACAAGAACATTCAAAAAAACTTAACACAGGCATTAAATACAACATGAACATCAACATCAACAAAACATAAGTCATGAATATCGCCAAAGAGATACATAACATCAACATAAATATTGCCGACAGACAATTAAAACAAGGAGATTAATTTAAATACCTAGGAAGTCTAATGACAAACGATAATTCTCAAACAGCAGAGATAGAATCAAGATGCAACAAAGCTTGTCAAATCATCGGACAGTTATCACCACTATTGTCCAACAAGGAAATAACTCTGGAGGCAAAATGGACACTCTACAATACAATCTTCATCCCAACGTTGTGCTACCAATGCCAGACCTGGACCCTAGATGCAAAAACAATAAGAAAAATAACCTCTACAGAGATGAAATGTGTTAGACGAATGACAGGAAACAGTCTGAGAGATAAGATCAGATATGAGGAACTGTCTTCATAGTTTTTAGATCTAGCCCTCAGAAAATGAAAGGTTGCCCGTCGTTATTGTAGACGAAGACTGATTCCTAACCCTATTGGAATCGAACGATACAATTTTGATCAGAGATAAAAGAAAGTGCGCAAAAGGAGCTTTTGTCAGTTAAAATTATAATTGTTACGGTTATAGTTATGGTTATAGTTATGTTTATAGTTATGGTTATAGTTATGGTTATAGTTATAGTTAAAATTATAATTGTTACGGTTATAGTTATGGTTATAGTTATGTTTATAGTTATGGTTATAGTTATGGTTATAGTTATAGTTAAAATTATAATTGTTATAATTATAGTTATGGTTATAGTTATAGTTGGTCGAAGGCCCCGGTATCACTACAAACGAATGAAATTCCATAATTACTCAACCGCCCGTGCCAGTGGAATCATCCGAATTAACATCTCATCGAATATCGAAACAAAGAAAAGCAGCTGCTGTCCCCATAATAACAAACACAGCACACGTCAAAAGACATAAATCGTGTCAGCACCGAGAGTGAACCCAGCTGAACTGTCCTTCGTCATACGATATCATCATTCATCGTAAACAATCTGAATATAAAAACACGATCCGGATGAAAAGCACAGCTCACGGTGTGCACAGAGCACTAAACTCAGTAGCTCCTGCAACAAGCAGGACTTGGAATATGAGGAAACTGCAACAAGGAACACCTTTCAGACAGTGCCTTCCCATTGGCGTATAGTAGACTGAGGGTACCCATTGGCCCATAGATACAACACAACAGACAAAACTATATGGGCCACTGCAAGAATTACAAAAGACAGTAAAATTTATACAGGAAACGACATTGCAGATATAGACAATACTTCAGGCGAACGAAAGATAGATATAGATATAGACAGACAGACAGACAGACAGACAGGCAGACAGACAGACAGACAGACAGGCAGACAGACAGACAGACAGACAGGCAGACAGACAGGCAGGCAGGCAGGCAGGCAGTCAGGCAGGCAGGCAGGCAGGCAGGCAGACAGACAGACAGACAGACAGACAGACAGACAGATATATAGATAGACAGACAGTGCCTCAACGGTTTCTGCCGCCTATCCGCCATTTTTTACCGGAAGTCCTAAAATTATAAATGGGCAATCTGTGTGTGTGTGTGTATTCTCAAACGATAATAAGGAATGATATTTACCAGGTATCTCTTATTAGTAATGTTTTTTTATTTATATATTCTTTCTCTTCTACTTCCATTTCTCTTCTACCTTTCAGCTCCCTGTGGAGCATAGGTCTTCAAGAAACACTTTCCAAGTCGTTCTGTTTTTTGCCATTCTTGTAAGATCATTCCATGTCTTCCCCATCATCTTCATCTCTGCTTCTGTCTGTCTTCTCCAAGAATTCTTTGGTCTTCCTCTACGTCTTTTCCCGTGGGGATTCCAAAAAATGGCCTGTTGTGTAACACTCTCAGTTGGCTTCCGCAGTGTGTGTCCTATCCATCGTCTTCGCTGTATCTCTTTATCCGCTGGTATTTGACTGGTACCCAATTCTATGTTATAGATTTTGTCATGCCATTTCCATCCTTTTATTCTCCATGTTTCACAGCCATATAATAGGACTGACTTAACATTGTAGTTGAACATTTTTATTTTTGTATTTAACATAATTTCTTTGGACTTCCATATGTTTCCCAGTGCAACAAAAGCTCATCATGCTTTTGATATCCTTATTTTGTCTACTTCTATTTGCATTTGCTACTTCTTTATTTGTCCCTTCTTCGATTTCTTCTAACTCTTATTTCTTCTTTATTCTTTGCCTACTTCTTCATCTTTTTCTTCTGCTTTTGTTCAACCTCTTCTTTATTTTCTTCTTCTTGTACGACTTCTTTCTTTTCTTCCTCTTCTTTGTTTTCCTTTCTCTACTTCTGTTTTCCTCTTCGTCTTCTTTATTTTTCTTCATTTTCCTTCATCTTCTTCTTTTATTTCTTGTTCATCTTCTTCTTTTATTTCTTGTTCATCTTCTTCTTTTATTTCTTGTTCATCTTCTTCTTTTATTTCTTGTTCATCTTCTTCTTTTATTTCTTGTTCATCTTCTTCTTTTATTTCTTGTTCATCTTCTTCTTTTATTTCTTGTTCATCTTCTTCTTTTACTTATCCATTTTTTTCTTCCAATATATTTTGTTCTATTTCTCCTTTTTCTTCTTCATTATTTTCTCTACTTCATGTTCTACTTCTATTTCTTCTTCTTTTCTTCCTTCTTCTTCTACTAGACCATCTTCTCCTTCTTTTTTTATATTCTGCTTCTGCTTTACATTCTTTTGTTCTTTTCTTCCTTCTCCTTCTACTACATATTTTTCCCCTTATTTATTTCCTTCTTTCTTTTATTCTTTTCTTTCCTCCTCTTTTTCTTTTATTTGTTGGTCCTTCTTCAATTTGCCTTTCAATTTCTAGAGGAGACTTAATGTAGACTGTTACTCTTCCCTTATTCTCTTCTGCTCTTCCAAGCGCTTCTATTATTCCGTCTATCCATCATCCTTCTAAAATCATCATCATCAAGTACCGGGCATAGGTGATCAGGTCTCTCCACAACTTTCGATCTCGACAGTTATTTATCATTTCTGTTGTTGACCTTCTGCCAAGCCATTCTCTTAAGCTGTCTGGTATTTTTTCTCTTTGCTTTCCTCTATCTCTTTGTCCCTCAATTTTTCCAGTTGTTACAATATATTCCAGCTGTTCCCTTCTCATTACATGGCCAAAAAATGATGATTGTTTCTTCCTAATATTGGAAATTAGCTCTCTTTGGCCTCTTTCAGAACGTTTTCATTACTCTTCTTAGCTGTCCATGGTATTCTCAACATTCTTCTGTAAAACCACATTTCTACAGCCTCCAGTGATTTTCTTGTCTATTGTACTGTTGTCCATGATTCACGTCCATATGTTAAGACTGGCTCTACATAACATTTAAGAACTCTTTTCTTGTTTCTATTCTCAAAAATTGATTGCATAGTATCTTCCTTATTTTTTGGAAAGCTGTTTTTGCCTGAGCTATTCTGCATCATCACCTTCTAAATTACCCTATCTAAATGTTGTTTTCGTAGCGCCTGTATATATTTATTTAGATTGTGTTTAGATGTTTCTGTTTATTCATGGACGATTCATTGTAAAACAGCAGTAAACAGACGCTGTGTGTTTATTGTTGAAACTTGGAATGCTTTTCAATTCAGTTGAAAGTTAAGGTCATGTAATGAAACAAATACGAGTATTTTGAATATTTAATTTCTTTGAAATTCTTGTTGTTCCTTCATGTTTCTTTCCTTCTCCATTTGCATTTCATATTTTGCTCTTCTGTTGACCACTACTGTTGTTTTGTTTCAAAGCGTTTACTGTAAATGGCCTTTAGCGTCTAGACAGACTGTTGGTAGCAAACAATCATGATATAGAAGTAAACAAGTAAAGTGCGCCGTCACACCAAGTGGCACATAGGGAATATGGGGTACTTCTCCTTCTTCTTTCCTTCCTCATCAACCTTTCAGCGTCGAGGGGAGATATAATTTGCGGTCTTTTGCTCTTCTGTTCACTTCTGCTGTTGGTGTGTTTCCTAGTGCTTCTAATATTCCATCGACCCATCTTTTTCGTGGTCGACCCTTGGGTCTGGTGTTCTCATAACGTTTGTTGAAGGCTCGTTGTGTAGTGTTTTTTTCTTTCTGCCTTGTCACGTGGCCAAACCATTTTATCTGTTGTTTCCTTATATATTCTATGGTGGGGGCTATTCCCAGCTTTTTACTCAGTTCTTCATTTCTGATCTTATCTCTCAGACTGTTTCCTGTCATTCGTCTAACACATTTCATCTCTGTAGAGGTTATTTTGCTTATTGTTCTTGCATCTAGGGTCCAGGTCTGGCATTGGTAGCACAACGTTGGGATGAAGATTGTATTGTATAGTGCTCGTTTTGCCTCCAGAGTTATTTCCTTGTTGAACAATAGTGGTGATAGCTGTCCGATGATTTGACAACCTTTGTTGCATCTTGATTCTATCTCTGCTGTTTGAGAATTATCGTTTGTCATTAGACTTCCTAGGTATTTAAATTCCTCTACTTGTTTTAGTTGTCTGCCTTCTATAGTTATGTTGATGTTCTGTTTATTTTTGGCGACATTCATGAGTTCTTTTTTGTTGATGTTGATTTTCATGTTGTATTTTGGTGTAATATGGTGTTAGTGACCATAAATTTTACAGAACTTCAGCACATGATTTTTGGGGTAATGTGGTCAGTATTACGCCCGGAATATTATTAATTTAGGTTAGGTGAACCTGGAGGCCATCGGTTGGGTTCGAACCCTGCCTCTTGTCCTTTGTAGTCCAGTTCACAAACCACTGAGCTATCGCGGCTCCCAATTACGATTTACTACTTGTTTACAGTTAGTCGAAGGCCCCGGTATCACTGCAAACGAATGACAATACATAATTGCTCAACCGCCCGTGCCAGTGGAATCATCCGAATTAACATCTCATCTCATTGAAGGCTCCAAGTAAAGAAAGGCAGCTGCAGTCACCATCATAACAAACACAGCACATGTCAACAGACTTAAGACATATTTTAGCACCGACAGTGAACGCATCTGAACTGTCCTTCGTTATACGATATCATCATTTATCGTAAACAATCTGAATTTAGAAACACCATCCGGATGAAACACACAGCTCAGGGTGTGCACAGAGGTCTAAACTCAGTAGCTCCGGCAGCAAGCCGAACCTGGAGTATGAGGAAACTGCAACAACGAACACCTTTCAGACATTTCCTCAACGGATCCCTGCCGCCTATCCGCCATATTGACCGGAAGTCCCCAGTTTAGAATTTGTTTGGCTGTTTAAAAGGATGTGAAATTGTATCTGTCAGGACCCTCTCTCAGCTAATGTATCTACCTTATCATTTCTTGGTGTGTTGGAGCGTCCTGGGATTCATAGGTCGCTGAATCTGCCAATATTGGATAAACGGATCCGACAGCAGAACGAACAAAATAGATTTGTGGGGCCTGGCTTCCTCTCCTTTCTCTCGCCGCCTCTTGTCGTCTCCCGCCGCCTCTTGTCTTCTCCCGCCGCCTCTTGTCTTCTCCCACCACCTCTTGTCTTCTCCCGCCGACTCTTGTCTTCTCCCGCCGCCTCTTGTCTTCTCCCACCACCTCTTGTCGTCTCCCGCCGACTCTTGTCTTCTCCCGCCGCCTCTTGTCTTCTCCCGCCGCCTCTTGTCTTCTACCACTACCTCTTGTCTTTTCCCGCCGTCTCTTGTCTTCTCCCGCCGCCTCTTGTTTTCTCCCGCCGACTCTTGTCTTCTCCCGCCGCCTCTTGTCTTCTCCCTCCACCTCTTGTCTTCTGCCGCCGTCTCTTGTCATCTCCCGCCGCCTCTTGTCTTCTGCCGCCGTCTCTTGTCATCTCCCGCCGCCTCTTGTCTTCTCCCGCCGCCTCTTGTCTTCTCCCGCCGTCTCTTGTCTTCTCCCTCCTCCTCTTCGTGTCTTCTGCCGCCGTCTCTTGTCTTCTCCCTCCACCTCTTGTCTTCTGCCGCCGTCTCTTGTCTTCTCCCTCCACCTCTTGTCTTCTGCCGCCGTCTCTTGTCATCTCCCGCCGCCTCTTGTCTTCTCCCGCCGCCTCTTGTCTTCTCCCGCCGCCTCTTGTCTTCTCCCGCCGTCTCTTGTCTTCTCCTGCCGCCTCTTGTCATCTCCCGCCGCCTCTTGTCTTCTCCCGCCGCCTCTTGTCTTCTCCCGCCGCCTCTTGTCTTCTCCCGCCGCCATTTGTCTTCTCCCGCCGCCTTTTGTCTTCTCCTGCCACCTCTTGTCGTCTCCCACCACGTCTTGTCTTCTCCCGCCGCCTCTTATCTTCTCCCGCCGACTCTTGTCTTCTCCCGCCGCCATTTGTCTTCTCCCGCCGCCTCTTGTCATCTCCCGCCGCCTCTTGTCTTCTCCCGCCGACTCTTGTCTTCTCCCGCCGACTCTTGTCTTCTCCCGCCGACTCTTGTCTTCTCCCGCCGACTCTTGTCTTCTCCTGCCGACTCTTGTCTTCTCCCGCCGCCATTTGTCTTCTCCCGCTTCCTCTTGTCTTCTCCCGCCGCCTCTTATCTTCTCCCGCCGACTCTTGTCTTCTCCCGCCGCCTCTTGCCTTCTCCCACCGCCTCTTGTGTTCTACCGCCACCTCTTGTCTTCTCCCGCCACCATGTGTACAATAATGTGGACAATGAAGGTGATGTGTACAACAATGTAGATAATGGTGGTGATATGTACAATAATGTGGGCATTGATGGTGATGTGGACAATAATGTGGACAATGGTGGTGCTGTGTATAATAATGTGGACAATAATGTGGACAATCATGGTGAGGTGTACAATAATGTGGACAATGATGGTGATGTGTACAATAATGTAGACAATGGTGGTAATGTGTACAATAATGCAGACAATGGTGGTGATGTGTACAATAATGTGGACAATCATGGTGATGTGTACACTAATGTGGACAATGATGGTGATATGTACAATAATGTGGACAATGGTGGTGATGTGTACACTAATGTGGACAATGGTGGTGATGTGGACAATAATTTGGACAATGGTGGAGATGTTTACAATAATGTGGACAATGGTGGTGATGTGTACAATAACGTGGACAATGATGGTGATGTGTACACTAATGTGGACAATGATGGTGATGTGTATAATAATGTGGACAATGGTGGTGATGTGTATACTAATGTGGACAATGGTGGTGATGTGGACAATAATGTGGACAATGGTGGTGATGTGGACAATAATGTGGACAATGGTGGTGATGTGCACAATAATGTGGGCAATGGTGGATATGTCTACTATAATGTGGACAATGGTGGTGATGTGTACAATAATGTGGGCAATGGTGGATATGTCTACTATAATGTGGACAATGGTGGTGATGTGTACAATAATGTGGGCAATGGTGGATATGTCTACTATAATGTGGACAATAATGTGGACAATGGTGGTGATGTGTACAATAATGTGGGCAATGGTGGATATGTCTACTATAATGTGGACAATGGTGGTGATGTGTACAATAATGTGGGCAATGGTGGATATGTCTACTATAATGTGGACAATGGTGGTGATGTGTACAATAATGTGGACAATGGTGGATATGTCTACTATAATGTGGACAATAATGTGGACAATGGTGGTGATGTGTACAATAATGTGGGCAATGGTGGATATGTCTACTATAATGTGGACAATAATGTGGAAAATGGTGGATATGTTTACTATAATGTGTACAATAATGTGGGCAATGGTGAATATGTCTACTATAATGTGGACAATAATGTGGACAATGGTGGTGATGTGTACAATAATGTGGGCAATGGTGGATATGTCTACTATAATGTGGACAATGGTGGTAATGTGCACAAGAATGTGGGCAATGGTGGTGATGTGGACAATAATGTGGACAATGGTGGTGATGTGGACAATAATGTGGACAATGGTGGTGATGTGGACAATAATGTGGACAATGGTGGTGATGTGGACAATAATGTGGACAATATTGGTGATGTGGACAATAATGTGGACAATGGTGGTGATGTGCACAATAATGTGGGCAATGGTGGATATGTCTACTATAATGTGGACAAAGGTGTTTATGTGTGCAATAATGTGGACAATGATGGAGCTCTGTGCAATAATGTGGACAATGGTTGTGATGTGTGCAAAAATGTGGACAATAATGGTGATGTGTGCAATAATGTGGACAATGGTTGTGATGTGTGCAAAAATGTGGACAATAATGGTGATGTGTGCAATAATGTGGACAATGGTGTAGATGTGTACAATAATGTGGACAATGGTGGTGATGTGTACAATATCGTGTACAATGATGGTGATGTGTACTATAATGTGTGCACTGATGGTGATGTTTACAATAATGTGTACAATGATGGTGATGTGTACAATAATGTGTACAATGATGGTGATGTGTACAATATCGTGTACAATGATAGTGATGTGTACAATATCGTGTACAATGATAGTGATGTGTACAATAATGTGGACAATGATGGTGATGTGTACAATAATGTGGACAATGATGGTGATGTGTACAATAATGTGTACAATGATGGTGATGTGTACAATAATGTGTACAATGATAGTTATGTGTACAATAATGTGTACAATGATGATGATGTGTACAATAATGTGTACAATGATGGTGATGTGTACAATAATGTGTACAATGATGGTGATGTGTACAATAATGTGTACAATGATAGTGATGTGTACAATAATGTGTACAATGCTAGTGATGTGTACAATAATGTGGACAATGATGGTGATGTGTACAATAATGTGTACAATGATGGTGATGTGTACAATAATGTGGACAATGATAGTGATGTGTACAATATCGTGTACAATGATGGTGATGTGTACAATAATGTGTACAATGGTCGTGATGATGATGTAGATTATTTTGGTGGTAACGATATTTATTATGATGGTCATGAAGATGAAAACCATGATGACTATTATGACGATAATGATGATGATGATGACTGGTCTTGTGTCTAGCATCTAGACGCTATATCTCAATGTTAGAATAAAGACAGCTAAATTCATGCAAATTGTAATGTTATATATTTTTATATATACGATCCATTTATATATATTATATAATTAATATTAATGATTAATTTATATGTATATATATATATATATATATATATATATATATATATATATATATATATATATATATATATATATACTGTTCTACTACAACAATTACTTAATGTGATAAACATAATAAGCAAAAAATATGGACTAGTTATGAATATATAAAAGACTAAAACTATGATCATAAACAAAGAAAATACTCTAAACCTACAAGTGGATATCAAAGTTGAAGGAATAGACATGGAGCCAGTTCAGAACTACAACTACCTTGGACATACTATAACCTTCTGCTATAAAGGAGACATGCCTTGCTATCCCAGAATTACCTTAAATGGGATCACTGTAGTTGAAAACTTCTCCTCTTGTGTAAACTACACATTCACATCTAAGAGCGAATCAGTGAAGGTCACAAAATCATATTCTCTCCGTGGTTTTACTAACTACAGGTCATGTGGCTTCTGTTGGATTGAAAATTATAACTTGCCACCAGTGTGTGTCTATATGTTTGGAATTGGAGTCATCAATGATGGCCTTAACATCATCAAGTGCTATGACGATCATCATTTTCGGGAGGACGTGAACTCCCATGGTATATGGTGGATAGGCGGCAGGAACCATTGAAGGCTGTGTCTGAAAAGTGTTCCTTCTTGCAGTTTCCTCATATTCCAAGTCCGGCTTGTTGCAGGAGCTACTGAGTTAAGTGCTCTGTGCACACCGTGAGCTGTGTGTCTCATCCGTTTTGATCCTGCTTCGATATCCCGCTTGTTTACGATGAATGATGATATCGTATGACAGGGAACAGTTGGCTGAGTTCACTCTCTGCGCGGTTTCGCCTTATGTCTTTTGGCGTGTGCTGAGACTGCTACGATGGGGACTACAGTTACCTTTCTTTGTTTGGGAGATGAGTTAGTAATTCGAATAATTCCACTGGCACGGGCGGTTGAGCAATTATGGATTTTAATTCGTTTGCTGTGATTCCGAGGCCTTCCATAGCCAATAACCAATACTCTAACCAGTGATGGAAAATGTACAACTGAAATAAACAAAAGAAAAGGAATGACAAGAAAGTGATTTTAATGCCATGAAAAATATACTAACATCAAAACAAATAACAGTGGGGCTGAAACTAAGAATAGCAAAATGTTACAAGTTCTCAATATTCCTGTATGGTGCAGAAACATGGACGTTAGACAAGAAAACAGAACAGAAAATTAAAGCCTTTGAAATGTGGATTTATAGAAAAATAGGTAGAATTGGATGGAAAGAAAAGATAACAAATGATGAAGTCTTAAAACAACTAAAAATGAAAAGAGAACTACTAAACACAATTAGAACAAGACAAATGAGATTTTTGGGCCATGTTAAAAGACACAACAGCCTACTAAAAGTAATATTGGAAGGGAAAATACAAGGTAAAAGAGGCAGAGGCATACCAAGACTAACATGGACGAGTAACATCAAAAGATGGACAAGTCAGCCTATGACAACCTGCACCATCAAAGCAAGAGACAGAGGCAGACCAAGACTGACATGGACGAGTAACATCAAAATATGGACAAGTTAACCTGTGACAATCTGCATCATCAAAGCAAGAGACAGAGCAGAATGGCGCTCCATGGTAGCCAACCTTCGATGCGGAGACGGCACTCAATGATGATGATGATGATTATTACAGAGTATGGGGTAGTTCCGTGGGGCAGCTAATTCTATGAAATGCCCAATATGCCCTATGACGTTGTCACCAACGAATCGAAGGCATCCTAAACTCCTGCCCGGGTTAATGCGACCCGGCAGTCTAAAAAATAACAACACATCTAGGACAAGGTCAACTCCCATTATAAACCCGCGCTGTCTAGTGGGTAGGGGAAATAAAAAAAATAGAAAAATTAAATAGAAAAAAAACAGTATGATTAAAGCTACACGTAACAAGTGGACAACACAAACCAGAACGACGTTTCGGCGCCATAGGTCTTCAACAGGAACAAACATTCAACACACGGACAATTATGTATTGAAAATTTTAAGAAAATAATTGAAAAAAATATAGAACAAACAAAAAAAAAATAGAAAAAAAGGCAAGATGAAAGCTACACGTAACAAGTGGACAACACAAACAAGAACGACGTTTCGGCGCAGTAGACCTTCAACAGGAGCAAACATTCAACACACGTACAAATATGTAAAAGCGAGCTAATTTCCAATATTAGGAAGAAACAATCATCATTTTTTTGCCACGCAATGAGAAGAGGGCGGCTGTCCTGCTGCCTTGTAGGTAAGCTCGGGAGAGTAAAAGGCTAAGGGAGGGTATCCTAAAGTAAAACAACCACACTGCCTTGTGGGTGAGACTTTTTAGTCAACGGCTAGCGGAGCCAACCGTAAACAAACCGATGGAAGGCAACAGAAAACTACCTTTTTAATTCTTTGTGCAATCATGAATCGCCACAACAATAGTAATCACAACGTAGAAAATAGGACAAGAAAATCACTGGAGTCTGTAGAAATGTGGTTTTACAGAAGAATGTTGAGAATACCATGGACAGCTAAGAAGAGTAATGAAAATGTTCCGAAAGAGGCCAAAACAAAAAGAGAGCTAATTTCCAATATTAGGAAGAAACAATCATCATTTTTTGGACATGTAATGAGAAGGGAACAACTGGAATATATTGTAACAACTGGAAAAATTGAGGGTCGAAGAGATAGAGGGAGGCAAAGAGAAAAAATACCAGACAGCTTAAATGAGAATGGCTTGGTAGAAGGTTAACAACAGAAATGATAAATAGCTGCCGAGATCGAAAGTTGTGAAGAAACATGATCACCTACGGCAGTAGGCCCGGTACTTGATGATGATGATGATATATATATATATATATATATATATATATATATATATATATATATATATATATATATATAAAACGGAGGTTCAATTTGTATGACTTGTCATATTTCCTGTCATAATATTTTTTTATGCAAATTAATTCCAACATGTGTCATGCCTCTCTGAACACTCGGATGCTCATTTTGTGCCTAGTTTGGCCATACTTTAGGTTCAGGCCATATTTTGATTAAATTTAGGGCATAAATGCATGTTTAATTCATGTTTGAGAATCTCAATTAAGTAATAATCAATTCGGATTCAGAAAAGACAAAAGCTGTACTGATGCTATATTTACATTGAGACAACTATGTGAAAAAAAAAATAGAATATGACAGAAACCTAAATATAGTGTTTATAGATCAGGAAAAAGCGTTTGATCGTGTGGACAGGAACAAAGTTTGGCAAACTTTAGAAATCTACGGGGTAGCAGGACAACTACTAGATAATATAATGGCATTATATAAAAACAGTCAAAGTGCCGTCAGAACATCGGAAGGTCTGTCAGAATGGTTTCAGGTTACAACAGGTGTAAGACAAGGATGCGTCCTCTCACCACTCCTCTACATCATATATATGGACAAAATAAATCAGGAAACAACCAACAATAAGGAAAAATCAACAAATAATAACACAGAGGTAGAAAACTCCAACATCAACGAGCTACTCTTCGCAGATGACCAATGCCTAATATATGAGGACGAAAACCTGCTACAACAGCATTTAACATCTCTAGATAAAAGCTGCACAAACTACAGTATGAAAATTAACACAGCAAAAACAGAGGCTATAAGAATATGCAAATTAAGACACCCATTAAACATTAAGATCAAAGATAAAGAAATCAAACAAGTAGAGGAATTCAAGTATTTAGGCACAATGTTCACAGAAGATGGAAAACTAGACATAGAAATTGACATGAGAATACAAAAAGCAAATGCTGTCACATACCAGCTTTCACCATTGTTAAGACATCCAAACATTTCTATGCCAGCTAAACAACAAATGATAAATAGCATCTTCATACCAACTTTGTGCTATGAAAGTCAAACATGGACCCTTTCTAAATCACATTTCAGAAAGATCAATACATGTGAGATGCGATGCTTGAGAAAAGTAACAAACACAAGAAGAGATAGAATACCAAATGAAACCATAAGAAAAATGGTAGGAACAAAACCCTGCCAAGAATATATAGAACAACAACTTAAATGGTTTGGCCACCTGGTCAGAATGAATCCTCACCAATCACCATCAAGGGCGTTCTTCTCAAGAATGCATGGAAAAAGACCAAGAGGAAGACCCAGAAGAAGATGGATAGATGCAGTGATAGAGACATGTAACAACAAAGGAAAATAACTAATTCAGACAGTTCGAGAAGCTCAAGAACGACAAATGATATAAACCACAACACCTTTTAGGTATCAGTGAGAAAGAGAAAAGAAGAAGATGGATAGATGCAGTGATAGAGACATGTAACAACAAAGGAAAATCACTAATTCAGACAATTCGAGCAGCTCAAGAACGACAAATGATATAAACCACGACACCTTTTAAGTATCAGTGAGAAAGAGAAAAGAAGAAGATGGATAGATGCAGTGACAGAGACATGTAACAACAAAGGAAAATCACTAATTCAGACAGTTCGAGCAGCTCAAGAACGACAAATGATATAAACCACGACACCTTTTAGGTATCAGTGAGAAAGAGAAAAGAAGAAGATGGATAGATGCAGTGACAGAGACATGTAACAACAAAGGAAAATCACTAATTCAGACAGTTCTAGCAGCTCAAGAACGACAAATGATATAAACCACGACACCTTTTAGGTATCAGTGAGAAGAGAAAAGAAGAAAGAAGAAGAATGTATGTTTTTGTTTATATTTTTAAACACTTTAGGAACAATAAAATTTTCTTTCAGATCACCCGTTATCAACTCTTTCTGGACCACTAACCAGTACATCTGTTCGATAATGATGTAACTTTCAACCGACACACCGGTTCTGATAGTGTAGTTGAATATTTGTTTCGTTTTCGCTGATTTTCGTTTTTATTTCAACAAATACCTGATTTCCGGATGTAGAAGAGTTCCCACTAACACTTCCTGCAGAAACCGGCTTTTTCTGAACTTTGCGCGTTCGGAAATACAAAAAAACATAAACTCTTCATATTTTTAAATCCGTGGCCATCTACGAAAAATGTACATAATTGTGTTATTTGTGGACATAAATTCATCAAATAAACTGCATTTTGGAGGAATTTGTATTATATTGTGCAATATTTCAAGACAATTGGATAGCAACACATCTTTAAATCATCTTAACATGGATAAAGGTAAGTGAATTACAATATTTTAAATTAAGAATTAAATATTCTGAATATTTTTATTAAAAAGAAAAATTATTTATTCCTTCAAATAATCACATATCGTTAATATATTATATTGCTATTTTCATTTTCTGTATCCATTTTCCTTTCCAGTGATGAATAACACATCATGATCATACCACATAACATTTAATTTATTATTATTATCTAAATTATTGCGTGAAGTAGTCTCATGAAGAAGGTACATGGTGACTTTTTTTGAAACAGGAAAATTAATCTGGTCTAAACCTAAAAAGAGATTTAACAGAACAAAAAAAAAATGATCTCGTAATTTTATTGATAAGAAAGACACAAACTTGCCTGAATAAAAATAAAAGTATCTATAACTCAGACAACGTAATTCAAAATAAATATTTCTTCTTTCTTTCTTCATTTGCCTTACAGCGTCGAGGGGAGGTATATTTTGCGGTCCTTTGCTCTTCTGTTCGGCTCTGCTACTATTATGTTTCCGAGTGCTTCTAATATTTGATCGATCCATCTTTTTCTTGGTCGGCCCTAGGGTATAGTATTTTGCTTTTTTAGTTCATAAAATGTAAGCATATTTCATGAATTTTAGTTCATAAATGTAAGCATATTTCTTTGATACATGTTTAGTTCATAAATACAAGCAAATTTCATGATTTTTAGTTCAATATTTGGTATATGTTTAGTTCATATTTGTTATGTGTTTAGTTCATATTTGGTATATGTTTAGTTCATATTTGTTATGTGTTTAGTTAATATTTGGTCAATTTTTAAACAGTTTCTTCTTTTCTTTAATTGCTTCTCTGATTGTTTCGTTGCATAGAAGCAATTAAAGAAAAGAAGAAACAATAAAAAAATTGGAGGGAGAACAAAAACCAATAAATATATGCCTTAGTTCGAAAAAGGGTTAAAATTTTGATCAAATAAGCTAAGCAAAAGAATTGGACAGAATTCGGACAAAACATGAGCAGGGACTTCAAGACAGCCACAAGAGATTTCTACAAAGCAGTAATTTGAGTAAAAGCCACAAGAGTGAGAAAAGAAAACCATGATCCTACTGAGCTGATAAATGACAAAGACAGACAACCAATATCAAATAACCAATGTATGCAACAGAGATGGAAATAATATTTTGAAGACCTGTTAAACATACCAACTACCAATAAGACAACAAAAACCACCCTAGAACTCACAAATACTGAACCCAACATCATGAAAGAGGAAATCGAAGAAGTAATCAAATCATAATCATCAAGTACCGGGCCTGCTGGCGTAGGTGATCATGTCTCTCAACTTTCGATCTCGACAGTTATTTATCATTTCTGTTTTTGACCTTCTGCCAAGCCATTCTCTTAAGCTGTCTGGTATCTTTTCTCTTTGCTTCCTTCTATCTCTTCGTCCCTCAATTTTTCCAGTAAGGGGTTAAGGCAAAGAAATGCAAGTGAATGCATAAAAATGCGAAGCTGCAGTAAAGCTGAATGCGAGGAAAATTTGAAAAAAAAAAGAAAAAATGGTATGTTAGAAGCTTTACTTGATTAGTAGACGACAAAGATTCGAACGACGTTTCGGCTCAATAGGCCTTCAGCAGGAACAAACAAACAACATACACACACAGATATGTGAATAAATAAAACTAATCCTACATAGCTAACTAGTAATGAAACATCAAAAACAAAATAATCGAAATATGTTGACTTCCCTGTGTGTCGTGGACAGTGATCAGGCTATGAAAGGAATTTCTCACGGGTGTAGCTGTAATTTATACCCTCTGGTCAGAGATGAAGGGTTCTAAAAATACACGAGTGGGGGGAACGCTGTCTAGGTGCGTCGACTACAGAGGCACAGGCAATATCTGAAAGTATTTAAGGGCCCATAAACACATGTATACACACACACTGACCCCGGTGTGAACCCCTCTGGTTAGTTGTGGGTCATACGCACATTTCCACACATATGATTGTCCCCGTATGGATGTGCACATGCATGTATGTGTTCATAGGCGCGGGTATTGGTATATATATGTATATGCATATACATGCATGTATATGTGTGCTTGCTTGTATGCATACACATGTATGTGTGTGTATGTATGTGTATGTTGATATGTATTAGTATGTGCACGTCTTCTTGCACGTGTACATATGTATACACGCATCTGTGTGTGTATACATGTATTTATGGGCCTTAGATACTTTCAGATATTGCCTGTGCCTTTGTAGTCGACGTACCTAGATAGCGTTCCCCCCACTCGTGTATTTTTAGAACCCTTCACCTCTGACCAGAGGGTATAAATTACAGCTACACCCGTGAGAAATTCCTTTCCCATCCTGACCACAGTCAAGTCAACATATTTCGATTATTTTGTTTTTGATGTTTCATTACTAGTTAGCTATGTAGGATTAGTTTTATTTATTCACATATCTGTGTGTGTATGTTGTTTGTTTGTTCCTGCTGAAGGCCTATTGAGCCGAAACGTCGTTCGAATCTGTGTCGTCTACTAATCACGTAAAGCTTCTAACATACCATTTTTTCTTTTTTTTTTTCAATTTTTCCTCAATTTTTCTAGTTGCTACAATATATTCCAGCTGTTCCCTTCTCATTACATGGCCAAAAATGATGATTGTTTCTTCCTAATATTGGAAATTAGCTCTCTTTTTGGTTTGGCCTCTTTCAGAACATCTTCATTACTCTTCTTAGCTGTCCATGGTATTCTCAACATTCTTCTGTAAAACCACATTTCTACAGACTCTAGTGAATTTCTTGTTTGTTGTCCTATTGTTCATGATTCACATCCATGTGTTAAGACTGACTCTATATAACATTTAAGAATTTTTTCTTGTTTCGATTGTCAAAATGAATTGCACAGTATTTTCTTCATTTTTTAGAAAGCTGCTTTTGCCTGAGCCATTCTGCATCTCACCTCTGTTGTACATCTACCATCTGAGGTTAACAAAGTTCCCAAATATTTAAATTCATTTGCTTGTTTTAATATTGTTCCACTTGTCTTTAGTTTGCACTAAGTTGATGTATTTTTCCTTGTTTCATTATTTCCGTCGTTTTGCTTGTGTAGCTAACGGGACGTAATACTTACTCAGCGTTTGCTCATTTATGGTTATGAGGTTATTTCCCTTTGCTGTATTCTGTGTGAATGTCCTACATTACTAAAACAAACACAATTACAAATAAGATGGTGTAGGTCTGCACAAATAAAGACAAGTGGAAGACTATTAAAGAAATATATGTGGCCTCTAATCGTCTTTTCATTTGTTTGTTTACTGTTCATATTTCGCTTCCATATGTTAGAATTGGCTCTATATAGCACCCATGAACTCTCTTTCCAACTTTTAGACTTGTTACATAAGACGTTTTTTCATTTTCTGAAATGCTATTTTGGCCTGAGCTATTCTGTTTTTTTTTTGTTTCTGTGGTGCATCTTGCATCTGATGTTATTATTGTGCCCAAAAAAAGAACAATTATTTATAATTTCTGTTGACTCAGTGCAAAATAAAGACAAGTGGAAAAATATTAAAACAGGTAAATGAATTTAAATATTTGGGAACTTTGTTAACCTCAGACGGAAGATGTACAAAAGAGGTGAGATGTAGAATGGCTCAGGCAAAAGCAGCTTTCCAAAAAAATGAGGAAGATACTATGAAATCCAATTTTGACAATAGAAACAAGAAAAAGAGTTCTTAAATGTTATGTAGAGCCAGTCTTAACATATGGATGTGAATCATGGACAATGGGACAAAAAAACAAGAAAATCACTGGAGACTGTAGAAATGTGGTTTTACAGATGAATGTTGAGAATACCATGGACAGCTAAGAAGAGTAATGAAAATGTTAAAAAAGAGATCAAAGCAAAAAGATAGCTAATTTCCAATATTAGGAAGAAACAATCAGCATCTTTTGGCCATGTAATGAGAAGAGAACATCTGGAATATATTGTAACAACTGGGAAAATTGAGGGACGAAGAGACAGAGGAAAGCAAAGAGAAAAGATACCAGACAGCTTAAGAGAATGGCTTGGCTGTCACCTACGCCAGCAGGCCCGGTTCTTGATGATGATGATGATGTATTGAAGTGGTTATTGTTATGATTAGTCGAAGGCCCCGGTATCACTTTATCATCATCATTACGTGCCATACCGGTTGGCGTAGGCGATCATGTCCCTCCACAATCTTCTATCTACAGTGCATCGTATAAATTCTGTTGTTGACTGTTTCCGATGTCATGCCACCAAGCTATCCACTATTTTCTCTCTTTGTCGTCCGCGATCTCTCTTTTTCCTGTATTTTTCAAGTTGTAACCAAGTGTTCCAACTTTCCTCTTCTCATGATGTGACCGAAAAATGTTGATTGTTTCTTTCTGATGTTTTTTAGAAGCTCCCTTTTTATGTTGTCCTTTTTGAGAATGTCCTTGTTGGTCTATTTAGCTGTCCAGGGAACTTTCAACCTTCTTCTGAGAAATCCCATCTCTGTGGCCTCTAATCGCCTTTTCATTTGTTTTGTTTGCTGTCCGTCATTCACTTCCATAGGTCAGAATTGTTCATGAAATAGTTTATCTTCCATTTGAGAATTGCTTTGCTTAACTGTGGCTCTGTTCTTGTTAATCCATTGTTTAATTAATAAAAAAAATATTTTACTAATTTGTGTTAATTTTCATTGTTATTCTCTTGCATTGAAGTACATCACCCTTTTGTTTTATCTTTTTATTTGTTTTCTCACTCTTTATTTTTCCTTGAATTACTAGTCCCGCTCATTTCTTGGTGCAGTAGACTGTATCTTTATTCTGTTGTTCTTATTGAGTTATTTGTGGGTCATCATCATTGCACTCCGAACATGTCCATATGTGCTCAGATCCCTTCCTCAGCAATTCCCTCAGTGTCCAGCGACTGACGACTCCAGTTCTGTGTTGGTTGATAAATCTTCTTACACGAACTCTAAATTTCTCGTTTCTGGCTGTGCCCATCTTAACTCCCATCTCTTTCATCCGAAGGAGTGACGTGGACTCACGGTTTTCGAAATTCTGTGTCCTTCCCACTTCCCGGAGGGCATTGATAATGTCCGCCCGATCCATTGATTGACCGTCCTCAACAATAGCACAACTAGCCAACCTATCCGCTCCGTTGTCCTTTATTGAAGAAGGCCATATCTATTCCGAAATCTCCGTATTTTGTTGTGTTCATATTTTCAAAGCTGTCACTATAGCTTGTATGAGTGTACATCCACAGACAACAGAAAGCATTTTTTCTCCCCATTTTAAGATTAGTTATTGTCTCCCTTTCTTTATATTTATATAAAAAAAATAATTCACACAATTATTTGTTGGTGTGTACCTGCTTAAGGTTTTTTTGTAGAAACGTCGTAGATTGTATAGTCTCTCTGCATGTTCAGCTGCTTAACACCATGTTGTGTTTATTTTACACGGCTCTATATGCTGGATACAGCAAGGTATACTGGTTACAGCATGGTTCTATTTACTGGTTACAGCATGGTTCTATATAATTGTTACAGCATAGTTCTATATACTGGTTACAGCAATGTTCTATATACTGGTTACATCATGGTTCTATATACTGGTTACAGCATGGTTCTATATACTGGTTACAGCAATGTTCTATATACCGGTTACAGCAATGTTCTATATACTGGTTACAGTTCTATATACTGGTTGCAGCAAGGATCCATATACTGGTTACAGTTCTATATACTGGTTACAGCATGGTTCTATATTATGTTTACAGCATGGTTACATATACTGGTTACAGCATGGTTCTATATATTGGTTACAACATGGTTCTATATTCTAGTTATAGCATGGTCCTTTATACTGGTTACAGCATGGTTCTATATACTGGTTACAGCATGGTTCTATATACTGGTTACAGCATGGTTCTATATACTGGTTACAACATGGTTCTATATACTGGTTACAGCATGGTTCTATATTCTAGTTATAGCATGGTCCTATATACTGGTTGCAGCAAGGTTCTATATTCTAGGTACAGCATGGTTCTATATACAGCCGTGTCATAGGTCACGAGATAAAGAAAATATAGCACATTTATTTATAGACATGCAAGACATGTACACTAGCATCCTACGTCAAGTAGTAAATGATAGTCACAGATAAAGTATCCATTATGCGATAAATCATTTTAATAGTAAAACGTTAATAGCCATTGACTTCCGGTCAATATGGCGGATAGGCGGCAGAAACCGTTGATACACTGCCTGAAAAAAATGTTCCTTGTTGCAGTTTCCTCATATTCCAAGTCCGGCTTGCTGCCAGAGCTACTGAGTTTAGTGCTCTGTGCTCACCGTGAGCTGTGTTTTTCATCCGGATGGTATTTCATGTATTCAGATTGCTTGCGATGAATGATGATATCGTATGATGGACAGTTCGGCTGCGTTCACATTCGGTGCTGATACGCCTTATGTCTTTTGACGTGTGCTGTGTTTGCTATGATTTGAACTGCAGCTGCCTTTCTTTGTTTGGATATTCGATGAGATGTTAATTCGGGTGATTCAACTGGCACGAGCAGTTGAACAATTATTGGTTTTCATTCGTTTGTAGTGATACCGGGACCTTCGAATAACTATAACGATGTATTTATATTAGGTAGAACTGGTTGGAAAGAAAAGAAAACAAACGATGAAGTTTTAAAACAACTAAAAATGAAAAGAGAACTACTAAACACAATTAGAACAAGACAAATGAAATTTTTGGGTCATGTTAAAAGATACAACAGCCTAATAAAAGTGATATTGGAACGGAAAAATACAAGGTAAAAGTGGCAGAAGCATGCCTAGTCTAACATGGACGAGTAACATCAAAAGATGGACAAGTCAGCCTATGACAATCTGCACCATCAAAGCAAGAGACAGATTGGAATGGCGCTCCATGGTAGACAACCATGTAACCACATTGTAAGCGTATGTCACGTTGTTGTAAGCTTATGCCACGTTAGTGTAAACTTATGTCGCGCTAATGTAAACTTATGTCACGTTGCTGTAAACTTATGTTGCGTTAGTTTAAGTTTATATCACGTTATTGTATATTATTTCACGTTATTGTAAGCGCATGTCACGTCAGTTTAAGCTTATGTCATGTTAATGTAAGCTGCTGTCACGTTATTGTAAGCTTACGCCACGTTATTGTAAGCTCATGTTACGTTATTTTAAACTTATGTCACGTTATTGTGAGCTTATGCCACGTTTTTTTTTGTAAACTTATGTCACGTTATTGTAAGCTCGGACACGTTATTGTAAGATTATATCGTTATTGCAAGCTTATGTCACGTTATTGTAAGATAATATCACGTTACCGTAAGCGCGTATCACGCCATTGCAACTTTATGTCACGCCATTATAAGCTTATGCCACGTTATTGTTTAACGTTTATGGTTATATCACGTTATTTTAAGCTTATGTCACGGCACTGTAAGCTTGTGTCATGTTACTGTAAGCTTATATCACGTAATTGTAAGCTCATATCACGTTATTGTAAGCTTATGTCATGTCGTTGTGAGCTTATGTCACGTCATTGCAAGATAATATCACGTTATTGTAAGCTTATGTCACGTTATTGTATGCTCATATCGCGTTATTGTAAGTTTATGCCACATTATTGTAAGCTTATGTCACGCCATTGTAAGCTTTTACCACGTCATCTTAAGCTTATGTCACGTTACTGTAAGCTCGTATCATATCACTGTAAGCTTATGCCACGTTATTGTAATCGCATGTCACGTTATTGTAAGCTTACGTCACGTTATTGTAAGCTCATGCCACGTCATCGCAAGCTTATATCACGTTATTGTAAGCTTATGACACGTCACTGTAAGCATATGTAACGCCATTGTAAGCTTATATCACGTTATTGTAAGTTACTGAAAGCTTATGTCACGCTATTGTAAGCTTACGTCACGTTATTGTAAGCGTGCGTCACGTTATTGTAACCTTATATCACGCCATTGTAAGATTACGTTACGTCATTGTAAGCTCATATCGAGTTATCGTAAGCTTACTCCACGTTATTGTAAGCTTATGCCACGTCATTGCGAGCTAATATCACGTTAGTCTAAGCATGTCACGTTACTGTAATCTTATGTCACGTTATTATAAGCTTATGCCACGTTATACTAAGCTTATGTCACGTTATTGTAAGCGTATGTCACGCTATTGTAAGCAAATGCTGCACTATTGTAAATTTACGTCACGTTATTGTGAGCTTATATCACGTTAAGGTAAGCTTATGTCACGCTATTGTAAGCTTAGCACAGCCCGGTAGCGTTCTGGTTTTTGCACACGCCTACCGACCTGAATTTTCAGTGTTCAAAATTCCAGTTGAGACAATCTTTTTCCCCACCCAATTAGCTCCCATGGTACACCCAGCCGCCTTAAATTGGTACACTAGTTTTTCTATGAAAAAGAAAGGTAGCGAGGGCGAGAACCTTTCCGTGGCCAAAAGGCGAATCAAAACGTCTGTTCTTGCAGTTGTTTGTGCCCGCGACTTTCCTTTTGTCCTTGAATCCTTCTTTTAGACTAGCATATTAGAGTTCAGGGAGACGCGATAGCTCAGTGGATAGTCAACTGGACTACAAAGGACAAGAAGTAGGGTTCGATCCCAACCGACGGCTTCCGATTCACCAAGTCTTTAATGATTACTGGATTTTTTTCTGGGAATGTAAAGCGGCACTGTGATAATACCGACCACATTACCCGAAAAATCATGTGCCGAAGGTCTGTAAAATTGATGGTCACTAACATTATATACCCTATACGCCACGTGGCGTGACGGGGGTACTTGACTTCTTTACTTATACTAGAGTTCAGGCGGAATGGTGTCTAGATTCAAGAAGGCTACTGTAAGATCGAGGGTACTAATGAGAACTGGTTTATCATTTCACAAATTCACATTGCAGGGGAGATCTTACGGGCTGTTGCTTGATGTGCGGCCGGGGATAATCCGACGACTAACTGTGTTTCAAATGTTTGGATTTGGAGTCAAAAACGATGTCCTAACATTATCAAGCGCTATACATAAAAAAAAAAAAAATTATGACGATCAACATTTTCAGAGGGACGTGAACTTCCGGTCATTATGGCGGATAGGTGGCAGGAACCGTTAAAGGATGTGTCTGAAAAGTGTTCCTTGTTGCAGTTTCCTCATATTCCAAGTCCTTCTTGCTACAGGAGCTACTGAGTTACGTGCTCTGTGCACACAGTGAGCTGTTCGTTTCATCCGTTTTGATCATGTTACGATATTCCAATTGCTTACGAATGATAATGATATTGCATGACGGGGAACAGATGGATGTGTTCAAAAATCTGTGCGATTTCGCTTTGTTTTTTGGCGTGTGCTGAGACTGCTATGATGGGGCCTACAAACCATATCAATACTAGAGTCTACGAATCTTAGAAATCCTCTAATGCTGGGTTTGTGCTCTCTCATGTTCTATAGTCTGCACTCTTCAAACTTCGATAATAAGTTTCAATAAAAGAAAATCTGGCTCCTTTCTCCCAACCATTTAACTTTACTCCAACTCCAACTTCTCCAAAATAAGGATATTATTTTTGAATGAGTTATAAATAACTCAATATTTTTGAAACTCTTCAACATGAAGTTATGAGCGTGCATCTTGGACAATAAACTCCGCAGTTGCCTAATACACTACCCTCAAATCCGCTAGTGCTGACTCCGTATGTTGTATTTTTACAATACACAGGTTTAGTTATTGCATTCGGAACTGTGAAGGTAAGTAAATACCACTGTTAAAAAGTTACTTAAGTCTAAAACTGTTAACATTGATACACCGTCTGGCATATTTTGGTATTTGAGTATAGTCTACCAAACTATTAAACTGGAATTGAAACTCTTCAACATGAAGAGTTAAAAACCTTTGCTGGTGATAGCCCGAAGTTATTTTTAGAACTCGCTGTTACTATACCATAGTTTCCTGTCATGTTGATGGAATCTACTTCTTGTTTTAGCAAGAACCGATTCTTGATCAGCGTGTAGACTCTCCTGTTGAGAATAAACGCTGAAAACAGAAGAACACCCTGGACAAGAACCAGGCAAAGGTAGACATATATCAGAACTACACAGTCTGAATACACATCCACCAGGATACACAAAATCCATGAGAATCCCATGGTCGTTGCCAATTTCAAGTAGATTAGGCATTGGATTCTCACGGATGACTTTCGTCCAACCTTTTCCGAGACTTTGTGCGATCTCCGGAGACCAACGAGTGCTAGAATGAATCCGAACATGTTTATACAGAACGTAATAAAATACGGTACAATGATGAACACGAGTCTCGTCCATAGAGGACCAGAAAACCATGTACAGAATGGGACACCATATCGAGGGTAGGTTGTAGATATTGTAAATGAGGGATAGGTATAAGGGACATATGGCCAAGGAATCTGAGAAGAGGGGTTTATTGAGTCTGAATCTGGTGAATCTATCGAACTAGGTAAAGCTGAACTAGAGCTTGGAACTTTGTGGGTGAAATCTAAAATAACAGACGATGCCACAATAGCCACAGAGCAACCCCAGACGACAAAATTGTATCGAATGAAAATGTGGTTTTCGTTTTTGCTTTTTGGCAGCATTTTAGCGCCAGGGCGGAAGGTCATGGCCATATTTACAGCAATCGCTGACATCCACCCAAAGTGTGCAAGCGTCACTATGTGGTTAACAGCCGCCATGACAGGGCAAACGTAATCATTACGGATCTCAACCAGTGAGAAAAGATTAAACACAAACGTCATCATCATGCTTCCGGCTAAACTTGCCGTCATTTTCCCAGGCGTTGTTCTTAGTTCCGGTAGCAGGCAATATATCAACAGCATAAGAAACAGAACGATAACAGAAGTTAATGTGAGAGTAATGCTAAGAACTAAATAAACGTTCTGTATCTTCTTATCTGGTGATAATTCAACACAAACAAATGCTTGGTTTTCTTGAATCTCGTAATCTCCCTTTTGGAAATATTCACCAGAAGACGTCACTAACAGCCGAGAACCGTTTTGCTGAGTCTCACTTACATTAAGTGACAAAATGCGACAGTTGTTTCTGAAGAACAGTTGGTTTGTTTCGCAAACATAAATAATTTCTTGAAACTCCACAGGTTGGACTGAGTCAAATGAACTGTGGTAGATCAGTTTGTATCCAATCGCTTCGAGGGGATAATAAATCCTTACCTGGGTGAAATTGACTACTGCATATTCGATTCCCTTATTATCTTCGAAATAAAAGTCTTCTCTTTGCATGGGTCTAGTACCGTTTGAACAATTTCTCTTATATTGTGAATCGTCCATGTTTGTTACTGATATGTTGGAGGCAGTTTTATCAAAATGTGTGGTATCGTTCAGCATGTCTTTTATCTTCTTTGTGGCAATAAACATAACGTCAAAGATCTTCATTGAAACTTTGAAACTTAATTCACTTGAAACGGTTAATGAAACATTCTCGGGATTAGTAGAACACAAACTATTATTGGCTTCTGACCGATTGTAGATGTTTGATCCGTTAATTTCTACATCTTCTATTAAAACGTTAACATATGATGATAGCTTATCAAAATTACTGCAGAAATCGGCGATCTGGGTTCCTGAAGCTGTCCAAGCTACGACTAAGTTATTCCATTTATTTGGGAAAATTTGTGTGGAGTTTTTCATGAAATATTTATCTTTTGAATCGTAGCATTTTCCTCTATATGGGATAGACCAGGGAGAACATATCAACCGCGTGCACTCAAGAGTAAATGGGTTGATGAAATCCTGGTCACGGCACCTGTAGAATACCTGACTTCGTTTACCTGAGATGTCAAGTATTATAAGAATACCACCTTGAAAATTATCATTTCTTGAAGCGTTAATTCTATACATACTGTACAGAGTCTGGTTTCGTTTGTTACAATTGTCACTTGAATCTAATTGGCTGCAGGTTCCACAGCTGCAACATCTGCATGTTTGGATTATGCCAGTTATGAACGTGCAGCAGGCATAATAAGCTCCGCAGTTGCCTAATACACTGCCCTCGAATCCACCATTGCTGACTCCGTATGTGGTATTTTTACAATACACAGGTTTAGTTATTTCATTCGGAACTGTGAAGGTAAGTGAGCAAATACCTCTGTTAACAAAGTTACTTAAGTCTAAAACTGTTAACATTGAAACATCGTCTGGCATATTTTGGCATTTCAGTATCGTCTTCCAAACTATTAAACTGGAATTATCAAAACCATGACAATTAGCGCAAAAAAATTCTTGAAAGTCAATTCAGTGCCAAAGTGAATGGCCGTAACTGGTGGAAGGAAAGTGGAGTTAGAGTTCTCGCACTTTATCTTTAAAGAGTTGTCGGACGTTTTTTGAGGACACATTCGAACCATCAAAATCTTTGAGTTCATGTCGGTCGGTTCACATGAGGCGAATGATGATGCCATGGTGGAAATGAGGCTTTCTGGATCTTCGTGAGACTTGTGGAGGTTGTTGTTTAGAAGTTGTGCTAGAGGGACGTTTATTTCCTCGGCGGCACTCGGTTCAAGAACGGTATTTGTGCCTCTCGATAGGCGCTCGTCATTTGAAACATTGGAAGGCTTGTTATTACACTTGACACATGAGAGTCTGTCATAACAGTTGACACATGAGAGTCTGTCACAACATTCTGTCATAACAGTTGACACATGAGAGTCTGTCACAACATTCAAACATGAAGTTGTCATAACAGTTGACACATGAGAGTCTGTCACAACATTGAAACATGAAAGTCTGTCATAACAGTTGACACATGAGAGTCTGTCACAACATTCAAACAGGAGAGTTGTCATAACAGTTGACACATGAGAGTCTGTCACAACAGTTGAAACATGAAAGTCTGTCATAACAGTTGACACATGAGAGTCTGTCACAACAGTTGGCACATGAGAGTCTGTCACAACAGTTGACACATGAGAGTCTGTCACAACAGTTGAAACATGAAAGTCTGTCACAACAGTTGACACATGAGAGTCTGTCACAACAGTTGAAACATGAAAGTCTGTCACAAAAGTTGACACATGAGAGTCTGTCATACCAGTTGACACATGAGAGTCTGTCACAACAGTCGCAACACGAGAGTCTGTCACAACAGCTGAAACATGAGAATCTGTCACAACAGTCACAACACGAGAGCCTGTCGCAACAGTTGAAACATGAGATATTCTGACAACAATCGCAACATGAGACACAATCAGCTGATCTAGACTCGTTTAGTCGCAAGTATGTTCTGAGATCTTCCAGAGAGTTCTGAGACGTGTTGTAGTCACATTCTTGGACGTTTAAACAGTTCGTTATTAGGTCTAAACAGTTCTGAGACGTGCTGTAATCACATTCTTGGACGTTTAAACAGTTCATTATTAGGTCTAAACAGTTCTGAGACGTGTTGTAGTCACATTCTTGGACGTTTAAACAGTTCATTATTAGGTCTAAACAGTTCTGAGACGTGTTGTAGTCACATTCTTGGACGTTTAAACAGTTCATTATTAGGTCTAAACAGTTCTGAGACGTGTTGTAGTCACATTCTTGGACGTTTAAACAGTTCATTATTAGGTCTAAACAGTTCTGAGACGTGTTGTAGTCACATTCTTGGACGTTTAAACAGTTCATTATTAGGTCTAAACATTTCTGAGACGTGTTGTAACCACAGTCTTGGACGTTTAAACAGTTCATTATTAGGTCTAAACAGTTCTGAGACGTGTTGTAGTCACATTCATGTACGTTTAAACAGTTCATTATTACGCCCAAACAGTTATGAGACGTGTTATAGCCACATTCATGTACGTTTAAACAGTTCATTATTACGTCTAAACAGTTCTGAGACGTGTTATATTCACATTCTTGGACGTTTAAACAGTTCATTATTACGCCAAAACAGTTCTGAGACGTGTTATAGCCACATTCATGTACGTCTAAACAGTTCCTGGTCACTTTGTTACTGTGCTTATATTCATGCATATATAAACAGCTTCTACAAACGATAAAACAGCACATCTCGTATATGCTCCAACAACAGCCTGGAATGACAAAACAGCCTCTTCTTAATTCGCGAAAGCAGCTTTTACAAATCTGTAAACAGCATTTTTCAAGTTCCCCCATACAGCCGTGTCCGAACATATCCGTGCTGTATTCATAATGCGGAAAACAGTATCCACAAATATCGAAGCAAAAGTTATCTAAAACATGAAAACAGCATCTTTCGATGACGTCCGAGTTACAATCCCGACTAAGTGCGAGAATCTCACGACATAACGAACACTCTCTAGAACAATCCCATGTTTCAGCCTGGTTTGTCCCGTCGTCTTTTCCAACATGTTTCCTCGTTTGTGTATCCCCACCAAACGATCTATCCTGTCTCAGTACTTTCCTGCTACTGGCAATTTTCAAGATAATTCTATACCAAAACAAGCAATTCTTTCCATTATTCTGGTCTAATTCTTCCTCTAAATCTTGTTGGTCTAATTCTTCCTCTAAATCTTGTTGGTCTAATTCTTCCTGTAAATCTTCTCCGTCTAATTTATTAACTTCCAAATTAATCCGCGACAATGTTAACTTCCCAAAAGGAGCTAAAACGTAACAAGAAAACTTGTCGTTAACTCTTATATATTGTCGCCCTTGATGATTTTTTGCTGTTTTATAAAAACAACATTTGTTTTGATTTAATTTTACAGCCTCGTTCTGACTAAAGCTTGCATCGCTACGAGTAATATCGTTCGTTGAATTTAACGCGTTTGAAATATTGAAATCGTCACAATTGTTACAGTTTCTATATTTTGGTGCGGAAGTATCTCTAACTTGATGTCTCGTGTTTCTATTTTTAGATCCCGAACTGCCAGCACTACTTTTGTGTGCGCTTTGTTTACTTGGCTTTTTCAACGGTTGAAAACTGATAACTTTCTCAGCGATCGCGGAATAATCCCAATTTGCTTTGTTTGAATGCTGTGGATTATCGTGAAGAATCGTATATTCTGGCAAATTACTCAGTCCGGAGTTATTTCTAGCAATTTCTTCATTGACTTTGTTAAGTTCCTTGAAAAGTGCTTCTTTACGTTCATTATTTTCCGTTGAAACAGGGATGTAACGTAAATGAAGTAATTCTTCTTGATTCTGTGCTGTTCTGTTTATAGTGTATCCATTATAGTTGCTGTTGTTCTGTTTTCTGGGAGATGTGCCCAAGGTGATCACCGCACTTTGATGAATAGAACAGATGATCAATCCGAGTAACAAAATAATATCTGGGGAGTACACATTTCAGAAGAGAAAGTTATTCAGTTAACATATATAGATAAGAGAAAAGTGGGAGGAACAGAGAATGATTATAGATAAGAGAAAAGACGGAGGAACAGAGAATGATACCAAAATAAGGATATCAAAAGTAAGAGGAGCATTCGTTGCACTGGGAAACATATGGAAGTCCAAAGAAATTAGGTTAAATACAAAAATAAAAATTTTCAACTCTAATGTTATATCAGTCCTATTATATGGCTGTGAAACATGGAGAACAACAAAATTGACAATCATGAAGATACATACTTTCATTAATGCATGCTCACGCAGAATAAAAGGATGGAAATGGCAGGACAAAATCACTAACATAAAATTATGGAAATGTACCAGTCAAATACCAGTGGATAACGATATACAGCGAAGATGATGGTGCTGGATAGGACACACACTACGGAAGCCAACTGAGAGTATTACACAACATGCCCTTTTTGGAATCCCCATGAGAAAAGACAAAGTGGAAGACCAAAGAATTCTTGGAGAAGACAGATAGAAGCAGAGATGAAGATGATGGGGAAGACATGGAATGATCTTAAAAGAATGGCAAGAAACAGAACGGCTTGGAAAGTGTTTGTTGAAGACCTATGCACCACTGGGAGCTAAAAAGGTAAAAGAGATATATATATATATATAGATAAGACATGAGAAGAGAAGGTTACTAGGTTCAACATATACAGATAATATCATGAGAAACGTTATCATCATCATGCGCCATACCGTTGACGTAGACGATCAGAACCTTTCACAATCTTCTATCCACAGTGCATCGCATCAATTGAGTTATTGAGTTATTTGCGGGTCATCATCTTTGCACTCCGAACATGTCCGTGCTTAGATCCCCCCCTCAGCAAGTCCCGCAGTGTCCAGCGACTGACGACTCCAGTTCTATGTTGGTTGATAAGTCTTCTTACACGCCCACTAAGTTTTTCGTTTCTGGCTGTGCCCATCTTAACTGCCATCTCTTTCATCTGAAGGAGTGGCATGGACTCATGGTTGTCAAAGTCCTGTGTCCTTCCCACTTCCTGGAGGGAACATTTCAACCTTGATGATGTCCGACCGATCCATTGGTTTTCAATGACAGCGCAGTTTCAATTCCTTTGTTGTCTGTCTAACATGCCATGACACCAAGCTATCCAGTATCTTCTCTCATTGCCGTTCTCGGACTCTCTTTACTTTTATTTTGCCAGTTGTAACCAAGTATTCCAATTTTCCTCTTCTCATGATGTGCCCGAAAAATGTTGATTGTTTTTCTGATGTTTTTTTCGGAGCTCCTTTATTTTTGTATTGGCCTCTTTGAGAATTTTTGCGTTGGTCTTTTTAACTGTCCAGGGAACTTTCAACATTCTTCTGAGAAATCCCATCTCTGTGGCCTCTAATCGTTTTTTTTCCATAGTTTAAAATTGACATAAAAACCAGATACATTATTTTATGTCTTCCAAAAGATTATAATATTTCATCGTTATGATCATCAAGTATCGGGCCTGCTGGCCTAGGTGATCACGTCTCTCCACAACTTTCGATCTTGACAGTTATTTACCATTTCTGTTGTTGACCTTCTGCCAAGCCATTCTCTTAAGCTGTCTGGTATTTTTCTCTTTGCTTTCCTCTATCTCTTCGTCCCTCAATTTTCCTAGTTGTTACAATGTATTCCAGATGTTCTCTTCTCATTACACGGCCAAAAAATGATGATTGTTTCTTCCTAATATTGGAATTTAGCTCTCTTTTTGCTTTGGCCTCTTTCAGAACATCTTCATTATTCTTCTTAGCTGTCCATGGTATTCTCAACATTCTTCTGTAAAACCAAATTTCTACAGAATGAAGTGATTTTCTTGTCTGTTGTCCTATTGTCCATGATTCGCATCCATATGTTAAGACTGACTCTACGTAACATTTAAGAACTGTTTTTCTTGTTTCTATTGTCAACAATGGATTGCATAGTATCTTTCTAATTTTTTGGAAAGCTGCTTTTGCCTGAGCCATTCTGCATCTCACCTCTTTTGTACATCTTCCATCTGAGGTTAACAAAGTTCCCAAATATTTAAATTCATTTACCTGTTTTAATATTGTTCCACTTGTCTTTCATAATACTTTATGAAAAGATAATTTTGGAGGGAATAGTTTATTTAATTGAAAGAGTGTAAGATCTAGAGGAAAGTTTGTGTAAAATATCAAAGTCTAGCATCTGCAAGCACTGGCCATCTTATAGATGTCCGGGAAAACGTTTAATTTAGTTTAGTTTAGTTTAGTTTAGGTTTAGTTTAGTTTAGTTTAGTTTAGTTTAGTTTAGTTTAGTTTAGTTTAGTTTAGTTTAGTTTAGTTTAGTTTAGTTTAGTTTAGTTTAGTCGATTGGTAAAACAACATCCTGCATAGACACACATATTCTTACCAAACCGATGACTGATCATTATTAACTTCTACCAACCGTCTGCCACTAGGCCAAAGCTCACCAGTAACAGTCGACAGGCCGCCCTCATTGCACATCGGACACGTCCATAGGTGCTCAGATCTTTTCCGTAGACTATCCCTCAACGTGAAGCGACTACGTCACAGGCATTGTGTTTTTTGACAATTTTACGTTGGAATCCTATGTAGTCCTCCCGTTGGGCGTCTCACTTTTTGACATGATATTTGTCAACGTCGGATTCCTGTCTACCGAAAACCATGGCGATGGCGCAGTTGAAGATTTTCATTAACGCCATGGCAAAGTTAAATAATGTATATTGCTTTCGTTTACAAAACTTGTTAGGTAGTTTACGGGTTTCTATCTATTGACCTTTCGAGCCGTAGCCGGCCCATAGGGCGTAGACCAAGATACACCTTCTCCTATCTGAATTTTTGTTCTAGCAGTTTTCAATTCTTTTAAAGATATTTTATCAAATATCGCCATTTGTCTCTGTTCTGCGCAAGCAGCTCTATCTCATTGAGGGAGCCGAATCCTGCTGCTCTTGCCTCTCTCATCAATGTTCGTCTCATCTGTACGGGTTTAGCGTCCCAAATTATTTCTGCTAAACGAGTGATTTCCCCTCACTGACCGGACATACTTGAATTAACTGTTTCTATTTTTTGTGCTAGGTATGAATTTTGGACCAGATATGAATATCAAAAAGGCTAAAACTATGATCATAAACAAAGAAAATACTCAAAACCCACAAGTGGATATCAAATTTGAAGGAATAGACCTGGAGACTGTTCAGAACTACAACTACCTTGGACATACTATAACCAGTGATGGAAAATGTACAACTGAAATAAACAAAAGAATAGGAATGGCAAAAAGTAATTTTAATGTCATGAAGAATATCATCATCATCAAGTACCGGGTCTGCTGGCGTAGGTGATCATGTCTCTCCACAACTTTCGATCTCGACAGTTATTTATCATTTCTGTTGTTGACCTTCTGCCAAGCCATTCTCTTAAGCTGTCTGGTATTTTCTCTTTTTGCTTCCCTCTATCTCTTCGTCCCTCAATTTTTCCAGTTGTTACAATATATTCCAGCTGTTCTCTTCTCATTACATGGCCAAAAAATGATGATTGTTTCTTCCTGAGATTGGAAATTAGCTCTCTTTTTGCTTTGACCTCTTTCAGAACATCTTCATTACTCTTCTTAGTTGTCCATGACATTCTCAACATTCTTCTGTAAAACCACATTTCTACAGACTGATGTGATTTTCTTGTCTGTTGTCCTATTGTCCATGATTCACATCCATATGTTAAGACTGGTTCTATATAACATTTAAGAACTCTTTTTCTTGTTTCTATTGTCAAAAATGGATTGCAAAGTATCTTCCTCTATGAAGAACATACTAACGTCAAAACAAATAACACCAGGGCTAAAACTAAGAATAGCAAAATGTTATGTCTTCTCAGTATTCCTATATGGTGCAGAAACATGGATATTAGACAAGAACATAGAACAGAAAATTGAAGCCTTTGAAATGTGGATATATACAAGAATAGGTAGAATTGAATGGAAAGAAAAGAAAACAAACGATGAAGTCTTAAAACAGCGAAAAATGAAAAGAGAACTACTAAACACAATTCAGACAAGCATGTGATTTTTGGGTCATGTTAAAAGACACAACAGCCTACTAAAAGTAATCTTGGAGGGAATAATACAAGGTAAAAGAGACAGGCAGACCAAGACTAACATGGACGAGTAACATCAAAACATGGACAAATCAGCCTATGACAATTTGCACCATCAAAGCAAGAGACAGAGCAGAATGGTGCTCCATGGTAGCCAACCTTCGATGTGGAGATGGCACTCGGTGATTATAATTTTTTCGGCATTAAATTATTTTTTAAAAAACTAGATTCAGGGTTAGGCCTCGGGTTAGGCTTAGGGTTAGTTGTAGCCTATTGCAAACCCTGAAGCTAAACCAGGGGCCTTCTAATGACAGGCTTGAGAGCAACCGAATAAAGTGCTAAGTGATGCTACTCACAGCAGAAATAATTTGGAACACTAAACTCGTAAGTTACCATCTTTTATAATTTGATCTAATTAAAATTAATTTTATGTTTAGCGTTAACAGGTATTTCCAGGTAAATCTCACCTTTCGTTACCAAGGTAAACTCACTCACCTTTGGAAGCCATGTTTTGAAGCTATACAGATCACGTGACATGTAATGATCCAATCGTGGAAACGTTTAGGTTTAATCAATATCAACATTCGATTACGTCACAGATTACGTCACCAATCCATCTCATGTTTTTAGCATCTCGATCTGTGATTTCTGAAACATTTGAAATCGTGAATACAATGGTAGTGTGTGGTGTTTCTGACGATGGTTGTAATGTTGAAAATATCACACGAGATACGCTGATGACACTGACTTATCCGATGATGGTGAAAAAATGAGCTACAGAAAATGTATGATTGAAATTATAGTGATTATCATCAGGTCGTATGTCCTTTACAGAAAGTTGAATTAACCACAACCTGTCTAAAAGAATCTCTGTCTCTAGCCAGATCTCCCACAGAACGTTGTATTCACCACAGCCCGTGTGAAAGAATCTCTGTCTCTAGCCAGATCTCCCACAGAACGTTGCATTCACCACAGTCCATCTAAAAGAATCTCTGTCTCTAGCCAGATCTCCCACAGAACGTTGTATTCACCACAGCCCGTGTGAAAGAATCTCTGTCTCTAGCCAGATCTCCCACAGAACGTTGTATTCACCACAGCCCGTCTGAAAGAATCTCTGTCTCTAGCCAGATCTCCCATGGAACGTTGCATTCACCACAGCCAGCCTGAAAGAATCTCTGTCTCTAGCCAGATCTCTTACAGAACGTTACATTCACCACAGCCCGTCTGAAAGAATCTCTGTCTCTAGCCAGATCTCTTACAGAACGTTACATTCACCACAGCCCGTCTGAAAGAATCTCTGTCTCTAGCCAGATCTCTTACAGAACGTTACATTCACCACAGCCCGTCTGAAAGAATCTCTTTCTCTAGCCAGATCTCTTACAGAACGTTACATTCACCACAGCCCGTCTGAAAGAATCTCTGTCTCTAGCCAGATCTCTTACAGAACGTTACATTCACCACAGCCCGTCTGAAAGAATCTCTGTCTCTAGCCAGATCTCCTACAGAACGTTACATTCACCACAGCCCGTCTGAAAGAATCTCTGTCTCTAGCCAGATCTCCTACAGAACGTTACATTCAACACAGCCAGTCTGAAAGAATCTCTGTCTGTAGCCAGATCTCCCACAGAACGTTACATTCACCACAGCCAGTCTGAAAGAATCTCTGTCTCTAGCCAGATCTCCCAACGTTGGGGGAGTAGAAGCGCCTGCGACCTGGGGTCGCAATAGCAGGGTCGGCGCACATCAGCTGACCAAGACCTAGCAGTTCTACCTCCTCGTGGTCTTCCCTGGAAACAGTCTGTGTCAAACCAGACTGGCCAATAAAAAGCTAGGATCGCCGTGTTCCATGTAGTGGTGGCTGTTACTGATATAGAGGACCCAGTATTGCAGTACCTCTGGGCTGGACTAATAGTTTCCCAGCATAACCTGGGACAGACGAAATCCAACCTCTCCAGTAAGAGCCGGAAATGTCAAGAAAGCCATATGCTAAGAATGGCTCTACATAACATTTAAGAACCCATTTTCTTGTTTCTATTGTCAAAAATAGATTGCGTAGTTCAAATACACAATTACGCAAACAATTTCTCTTGATGATAAACAACCGAATTGGTAAGGCAGCTACGACTTTCGGCAAACTCACAGAGAGGACCTGGAACAACACGAAACTAACACTGAAGGCCAAACTCTTAATATATCAAACTTGTGTGCTTAGCACACTATTATATGGATCTGAAACCTGGACAACATACTCAAATCACGAAAAAAGACTAAATGTCTTCCACATGTGATGTCTCCTCAGAATAATGCACATCAAATGGCAGGACAAAATAACCAACTTAACTGTCCTGCAACGTGCTAAGACCCCAACAATCATGTCGATGCTCAGATGTCGAAGACTAAGATGGCTGGGGCACGTCCAGCGAATGGAAGAAAAACGAATCCCCAAACAAATACTATATGGTGAACTAATACACGGAAAAAGACAAATCAGCAGACCTAAACTACGATATAGAGATATCTGTAAATCATCTCTGAATGACTTCTCCATCTGTGAAAATGACTGGGAACATCTGGCAAGTGATCGCACATCATGGAGAGCATGTATAAGGAATGGTATAACAACATTTGAGACTGTGCTAAGGCAAAACTTAGAAGAGAAAAGACTCATGAAAAAGGATGGGAAACCCTGTGGATCAGTGGGCCTGACTTGTTCATTCTGTGGCCGTGTGTGTTTGTCAAACATTGGTAGAATTAGCCACGAGAGAAGCTGTTCGACAAAAACAAAACCTCAAAACAATACGCAATAGCCTCCACTAGACCGTCTGACAAGACGAAAAGGGCCATATTGAGAATACCATGGACCGAAATAGAGTAACGGGGATGTTCTAAAATAGGCCAAAACCAAAAAGAAAGATTTGTAGCAGGGTCAAGAGAGGACAGTCATCATTTTTATATTTTTATGTGGAGTTTTTGTTAAAATATTGTTGCTAGTCAGTTAGTTAGTTAGCAACAAGAAGGGTCTCAGTCTGAGCAGTAAGAAAACAGAAGTAATGGTTATATCGAAGAAACAATCACCACCATCATGCAGCATAAAAATAAACAGGACAAATCTAAAACAAGTGCAATGCGTCAAATACTTGGGCACAATAATAACATCAGATGGGAGATGCACCACAGAAATAAAAAGTAGAATAGCTCAGGCCAAAATAGCATTTCAGAAGATGAAAAATATTTTATGCAATAAATCTATGTCAATAAAAATGAGAAAGAGAGTTCATTGATGCTATATAGAACCAATTATAACCTATGGAAGCGAATCATGGAGTAGACAAACAAATGAAAAGACGATTAGAGGCCACAGATATGGGATTTCTCAGAAGAATGTTGGAAGTTCCCTGGACAGCTAAAAAAGACCAATGAGGAAGTTCTCAAAGAGGCCAACACAAAAAGGGAGCTCCTAACAAACATCAGAAAGAAGCAATCAACATTTTTCGGGCACATCATGAGAAGAGGAAAGTTGGAATACTTGGTTACAACTGGCAAAATAAAAGGAAAGAGAGATCGCGGACGACAAAGAGAGAAAATTCTGGATATCTTGGTGTCATGACATGGAAAACAGTCAACAACAGAACTGATACGATGCACTGTGGATAGAAGATTGTAGAGGGACATAATCGCCTACGCCAACCGGTATGGCACATGATGATGAGTCATTTAATTAGTTAGTTAGTCAGCCAGACAGATAGATACACAAAGAACGACAGAGAGGTAGCCAAACAGACGGGCAGGCAGGTAGGTTGGCAGGCAGGCAAGCATGTTGGCAGGCAGGCAAGCTAACATATAGATAGACAAACGGGCAGGCATATAGGTTGGTTGGCAAGCAAGCAAGCAAGCAGACAGATAGACACACGGGCAGGCGGGTCGTTTGGCAGGCAGGCAGGCAAGCAGACAGATAGACACAGGCAGGCGTGTCGTTTGGCAGGCAGGCAGGCAAGCAGACATATATGACAGGCAGGAAGGCAGACAAGCAGACAGATAAGACGGACACACAGGTAGGTAGGTTGGCAGGCAGGAAAGCAGAAAGATCTCTCTCTCTCTCTCTCTGCGATCAAGACTCAATCAGAGTAGGATTCCAGACTCTCTCATGAAGTCAGCTGTCTGTTTAAGTGATTCGATTGCCCCATATAGTTTCTCTTCCAGGGAGGTGGGTATGGACCACATTGCTCTTCTCAGGTCTGTGTACTGGGGGGCAATCCTGTAGAACATGTTTTGTAGTCATATTGTCCAGTGTACAGTGGCATAGGCTGGTTGTACCTATTTTGAATTTGGTGAACATGTGATTTCTCGTTCTATTGTGCCCAGTGCGTAGGCGAAGTATGATGACTTGATCCCTCCTTGGTAGTTGGTGGTATCCGTCACTCTCGTTATGCTTTGGATGTTCTCGATTCCATCTTTCATGGAACTGACCTTTGAAGATCGATTTGGCTTCATCATAACTGAGCGGATGGTTCTCTTGTGGTAATCTCCCTCTCCCTCTTTAGCTAATTTGTCTACGCGTTCGTTCTCGTGTATATTACAGTGTGATAGATAGATGGATCGCCCGTGCGCTGCCGGGGCCCGAAAGGGGAGTAAAGAATAGCGGCGCTGTACCCTACCAGGCATGTTCGTAAGAGGCGAGAAAGGAGGGTTAGGCATGGGACTGGCTATCCCATACTGTAAAAAAAGTAAGCCGAAAAAACTTCACAAACATGAACAAGTCAAAGAAAGATAAAGTTAATCCGTCAACCAGGAAAGAGAAGGGCTCTCTGTCTAAGAGACGTATGACGCAATCCGGAGAAAGCCATAAGGAGTCCGGGTTGCCGACTCACCCTTTGTCTACCAGGAAATCATCCAGAATTGGCACCTGGAATGTTCGTACCCTTAACGAACAGGGAAAAGCGGCACAAGTGGCAGCAGAAATGACCAACTATAAGATAGATATTCTGGGAATGTGTGAAACAAGATGGCTGGGAGCAGAGAGAATAAAATTGAATACAGGGGAGATGATTTTATCATCAGGACACCAGGAACCAGGAGCACAACATAGCGAAGGGGTAGCTATAATGCTATCAAAAAATGCACAGAAGACACTAATAGAATGGGAGGCAGTGGGACCAAGACTGGTGAGAGCAACATTTAGAACAACCAAAAACAAAATAAAATTACACATTATACAATGCTATGCACCAACCAACGATAAAGATGACTCAGTTAAAGATGATTTTTATAAACAGCTACAATGGCAGATGGATGCAAGACGAGCCAAGGATATTATAATCTTGATGGGAGACCTAAATGCTAAGGTAGGATCAGACAACAGAGGCTTCGAAGAGATTATGGGAAAACATGGACTTGGAGATATAAACGAGAATGGAGAGATATTTGTGAATTTCTGCGCCCTTAATCAAATGAGCCTAGGAGGAACAATATTCCAACATAAAAGAATACACAAAGCTACATGGGTGTCACCAGATCATAGAACAGAAAATCAAATTGATCACATATGTATTAATAATAAATTTAAGTCATCCTTACAGGATGTAAAAGTATATAGAGGGGCAGATATAGCTTCTGATCATCATCTTCTGTTAGCCAAACTTAAAATTAAATTAAAAAGGTATAATACAACGAATAAGGGTAGAAAGTATTTCAATGTAGGGTTTCTTAAAGAACAAGGAATTAAAGATAAATTCGCAGTCACAATATCAAACAAATACCAAGTCCTCCAACAACTAGAAAATACAATAAATATAGAAGATCATTGGAAACAGGTAAAAAATATATGGAAAGAGACATGCGAAGAAACACTGGGGAAAAGAGAACGCCAGAATAAGGCATGGATGACAGCAGAGACCCTGGATAAAATTAAAGAAAGAAAGAACAAGAAAGCAGACATAAATAAAAGCAAAACAAGAAGTAATAAAGCCAAGACACAGGAAGCTTACACAGAGGTGAACAAAGAAGTGAGAAGATGCATTAAAAGGGATAAGAGGAAATATATAGATGAACTAGCTAAAGAGGCAGAAGAAGCAGCAAATAAAGGGAATATGAAAGAACTGTACAACAGCACAAAGAAATTAGGTGGAAAATACAAACAGATCAACGCCTTTATCAAAGACAAGAAAGGAAATCTGCTTAGTAATATAAGGGAACAAATGGAGAGATGGAAAGAACACTTTGAAGAACTTTTGAACAGACCCGGCTCAAATAATCCTCCAGATATACTACCAGCAGAAGAAGAGTTACACGTTAACTGCGGAAAACCAAGCAAAGAAGAAATAATGAAAGCCATCAAATTATTAAAAGATGGTAAAGCCACAGGACCAGATGAAATTCCTTCGGAAGCCATCAAAGCAGATATTAACACCTCTACCAAGATGTTACAGGATCTATTGGATAAAATTTGGGAGAGGGAAGAAATACCTAAAGACTGGAGAGAAGGTTATATGATCAAACTACCAAAGAAAGGAAGTTTACAGGAGTGCACAAATTATAGGGGAATTATGCTACTATCAGTGCCAGGAAAAATATTAGGCAGAATCATTCTGGAGAGACTAAAAGAGGCTATAGAGAAACACTTGAGAATGAACAAGCAGGTTTTAGGAAGAACAGATCATGTGCTGATCAAATAACTACCCTACGTATAATAGTTGAACAAAGTTTAGAACTAAAATCCCCACTATATATTGGATTCATAGATTACGAAAAGGCATTTGATAGTTTAGACAGAAGAATGCTTTGGAAGTTGCTGAGTCATTACGGAATCCCCATAAAGTTTAAACCTGAAAAAACAATGTATGAAGGAACAAAATGTAGTGCGGTGCATGAAGGACAGCTTACAGAAGCATTTGAAATAAGAACAGGAGTAAGGCAAGGATGCCTTCTGTCTCCATTTCTCTTTCTACTGGCCATAGATTGGATTATGAAAATAACTCAAAACAACAGAAATGGGATCCAGTGGTCACTGACCAAACAACTTGATGATTTAGACTTTGCTGATGACATAGCTCTCCTATCACACAGCCATCAACAGATGCAGGATAAAATGAGTATATTAGATGAGAGATCACAACAGCTAGGACTAAAGATTAATAGAGATAAGACCAATATTATGAGAATTAATGCAGTTGGCAATAACCATATAAAACTAGGAGAAATACCTCTACTAGACGTACAATCTTATATATATCTGGGCAGTAATATAGATAAAGAGGGAGGAACAGAAAATGATACCAAAATAAGGATATCAAAAGCAAGAGGAGCTTTCATTGCACTGGGAAACATATGGAAATCCAAAGAAATTAGGCTAAATACAAAAATAAAAATTTTCAACTCAAATGTTAAGTCGGTCCTATTATATGGCTGTGAAACATGGAGAATGACAAAATTGACAATCACGAAAGTACAGACTTTCATTAATGGATGCTTGCGCAGAATAAAGGGATGGAAATGGCAGGACAAAGTCACTAACGTGGAATTATGGAAATGTACCGGTCAAATACCAGTGGATAAAGAGATACAGCGAAGACGATGGCGATGGATAGGACACACACTACGGAAGCCAACTGAGAGTATTACACAACAGGCCCTTTTTTGGAATCCCCAGGGGAAAAGACAAAGAGGAAGACCAAGGAATTCTTGGAGAAGACAGATAGAAGCAGAGATGAAGATGATGGGGAAGACATGGAATGATCTTAAAGAATGGCAAAAAACAGAACGACTTGGAAAGTGTTTGTTGAAGACCTATGCTCCACCAGGAGCTAAAAGGTAAAAGAGAAGAGAGATAGATGGATGGATGGATGGACGGACGGACGGACGGACGGGCGGGCGGGCGGGGCGGGCGGGCGGGCGGGCGGGTGGGTGGATGGATGGATGCAGGCAGGCACAGAGAGACACAGGCAGGCAGGCACAGACAGACGGACAGACACAGAGAGACACAGGCAGACAGGCACAGACAGACGGACAGACACAGAGAGACACAGGCAGGCACAGACAGACGGACAGACACAGAGAGACACAGGCAGACAGGCACAGACAGACGGACAGACACAGAGAGACACAGGCAGGCAGGCACAGACAGACGGACAGACACAGAGAGACACAGGCAGGCACAGAGAGACACAGACAGGCAGACAATTTACAGAATAAAATATGTGGCATGTATTGGCGAAAGTAAAATTAATAACAGTATAATAACTGATATATGCATACATACATTTATGCACACATAAATACATATATTTATGCACACATAAATACATATATATTCATACATACATACTTGCATACGTATACACACATACATACATACATACATACATACACACACGTACGTGCTTATATACACACAATTACATTCATACATACACACACCGCACACACACACATACATACGCACAAAGATATCAGCATATACACACACGACACAGTATAACGAACATCATAAAACGAATTTCATTATTAAATAAGAACCGGCTAGTTTCCATTGAAAATCTCATTGATATTCTCCACAACACGCCCGATGCTGAAGTCAAGTCTCCACGAAGGAACCCGTACACAAGCACTAAAGCAATTCCTTCAATTAGACATGAAATAGCGCGATGAATTAGTTTACATACCCATCTGACGTATGACGACTGGTGCAGTTTCAAGAAAACGAATTATATGTTTGAAACAGCCCGATGAGCATGCGCACTAACATATGAAACATTTAGAATACAAATTTATCAACCCGTCTGATAGTCGGTAATAAAAAGATATCAGTCGCTGTCAGGAGTCTGTAAAGTCAATATCAATATTTGTGAATTGATTCGTGAATAGAATCCATGTTTTGAGTCAACTGGAGCTCATTTTAAATGGAGGTTGAAATATCCCTGCACTGAAAACAAAACGGTTTGTTGTTATACAGTCATCAAAACACGCTGTTGCCATAACAACGAAATTTAATTCCCTGGAAACTATATGTTAAAAAGTCATATCATCATCATCATCATCATCGAGTGCCGTCTCCGCAACGAAGGTTGGCTACCATGGAGCGCCATTCTGCTCTGTCTCTTGTTTTGATGGTGCAGGTTGTCATCGGTTGGTTTGTCCATCTTTTGATGTTACTCGTCCATATTAGTCTTGGTCTGCCTCTGCCTCTTTTACCTTGTATTTTCCCCTCCAGGATTACTTTTATTAGGCTGTTGTGCCTTTTAACATGGCCCAAAAAATCGCATTTGTCTTGTTTGAATTATGTTTGGTATTTCTCTTTTTATTTTTAGTTGTTTTAAGATTTCATCTTTTGTTTTCTTTTCTTTCCATCCAATTCTACCTATTCTTCTATAAATTCACATTTCATAAGCTTCCATTCTCTGTACTGTTTTCTGGTCTAATGTCCATGTTTCTGCACCATACAGGAATATTGAGAAGATGTAACATTTTGCTATTCTTAGTTTTAGCCCTGGTGTAAAAAGCCATATATTTATTTTAAATAGTAAATTAGGTCTTTTACAGGATTAACTCGTTGTTTACGGAGAACCTATTACATAGCGATCATTGAGTTATTTCCTGGCCATCATCATTGCGCTTCAAAAATGTCCATAGGTGCCAGATCCCCTCCTCAGCAAGTCCCGTCCAGCGACTGACGACTCCAGTTCTATGTTGGTTGATAAGTCTTCTTACACGCCCACTAAGTTTCTCGTTTCTGACTGTGCCCATCTTAGCTCCCATCTCTTTCATCCGAAGGAGTGACATGGACTCATGGTTGTCGAAATCCTGTGCCCTTCCCACATCTCGGAATGCATTGATGATGTCCGTCCAATCCATTGGCGGACCGTCTTCAACGACAGCACAGCTAGCCAACCTGTCCGCTCGTTCATTTCCCCGTAGTGTCGCATGTCCAGGGACGTAGACAAAGGTGACCCAACGTATTTTTTACTTCTGCAATGACTTTACCATTGCTGCGTACAGAGCCCGCCTCCACTTTTCTTATGCTCATCGAATCAATCAGTATACAAGCGTGGGTGTAGTCTTGTGACTCTAACCAGATGAATGCCTTGGTCACTGCCATCGCCTCCATTGTCATGCTACTCGTGGTCATGACGTATGCACCACTGTCTTCGTAGACTATTCTGCCTGCCGAGCGTGCTGTAAATGCCCATGCACTCCTTTGGTGTCGTCTTACTGATCCGTCTGTATAGATGACTGCATCTTTCTCATCGGTGTTATCGCAGATGAAACCGTTGACTTCAGCATTAACCACGACCGGGTTATGTTCCCTACTTTTCCTGTCGAGTGTGACAATGCATGAGAAAGTCCCCCTGAATGACGTAGGCACCGGTATCTACTCCTTGCCAACACTGATATTGGACGGCCCACCCATGATTTGCCTCTTTTTTAGCCTGGCACCTTTCCCTGTGTTGAGCGCGTGGTGCAATGGATGCTCTTTATCTGTACTAATCTTCAGGTATACTCGTGCTCTCCAGATCTTGATTCTGTCATCCGTGGTTGGAAAGCCGAGAAGATACCTCATTGCTACACAGGGAGTGTCCCTTGTACATCCCAAGTTAATGCGCATGGCTTCATTCTGTATTTTCCCCAGCCTGTCAATTTGCGTCGTACTAACAGTAAGAATTGCCAGGACATACTCGATTGGTGCGAGGACTAGTCCCTGGAACTGAAGGATAAGTAGCCTATTGTTTTAAAGGTGTGTCCAGTTAATAAACTACACAAGATTAACAGAGAGATGTGATATTTCAAGTCTTGCTTCTTTGAAACGTCTTCAGGTTCTAAGCAAGAATTTATTGTAATTATTTTGGTGCGTAATACCGACCACATTACCCCAAAAATCATGTGCTGAAGGTCTGTAACATTTATGGTCACTAACACCATATTCCCTATACGCCACTTGGCGTGACGGGGGTACTTTACTTTTTTTTTCTATTTTTGTGCTATACTTACCGTTTTATGCAATCACATGCATCTTCCAGCTTGGAACATATGGTTGTGAATCATGGACAATCTCGCAGACAGCAAGGAAGAAACTCGATTCACCCGAAACAAAATACTACAGACAAAATATACTTAAGATGCATTGGATAATGAAAAAGAGCAATGAAAACTTATTTAAAGATTTAAGCATTAAAATTGACTGGCTTATAAAAACACCATTCTACAGTGGAAATTAAATACTATGACACGTCAAAAGACACAGCGGACTGGAAAGAATAAAGATAAAGGAATGGTTCCTTGGCGACGCGTCAAGGGCGACCACAAAGGAGGCGGTTTCTACAACTCAATGAGACCTGGAACATGACAACAGAAGAAGTGGGAGATCTGGCTAGAGACAGAGATTCTTTCAGATGAGATGTGGTGAATGTAACGTTCTGTGGGAGATCTGGCTAGAGACAGAGATTCTTTCAGATGAGATGTGGTGAATGTAACGTTCTGTGGGAGATCTGGCTAGAGACAGAGATTCTTTCAGATGAGATGTGGTGAATGTAACGTTCTGTTGGAGATCTGGCTAGAGACAGAGATTCTTTCAGATGAGATGTGGTGAATGTAACGTTCTGTGGGAGATCTGGCTAGAGACAGAGATTCTTTCAGATGAGATGTGGTGAATGTAACGTTCTGTGGGAGATCTGGCTAGAGACAGAGTTTCTTTCAGACGGGCTGTGGTGAATGCAACATTCTGTGGGAGATCTGGCTAGAGACAGAGTTTCTTTCAGACCGGCTGTGGTGAATGCAACATTCTGTTGGAGATCTGGCTAAAAACAGAGATTCTTTCAGATGAGCTGTTGTGAATGCAACGTTATTTGGGAGATCTGGCTAGGGACAGAGATTGTTTCAGATGAGCTGTGGTGAATACAACGTTATGTGGGAGATCTGGCTAAAAACATAGATTCTTTCAGATGAGCTGTGGTGAATGCAACGTTATTTGTGAGATCTGGCTATTGACAGAGATTGTTTCAGACGGGCTGTGGTGAATGTAGCGTTCTGAGGGAGATCTGGCTAGATACAGAGATTCTTTCAGGCGGGCTGTGGTGAATGCAACGTTATGTGTGAGATCTGGCTAGAGACCGAGATTCTTTCAGACGGGCTGTGGTGAATGTAACGTTCTGTGGGAGATCTGGTTAGAGACAGATTCTTTCAGACGGGCTGTGGTGACTGCAACGTTCGGTGGGAGATCTGGCTAGAGACAGCCAGAGGGTTGTTTGGGGCATCACTGACAGACTTTGTCAACCTAGGGGTTGTTTTGGGGCACCACTGCCAGACTTCGTCAACCTGGGGGTTGTTAAGGACATCACTGACAGATTTCGTCAACCTGGGGGTTGTTTGGGACATCACTGACAGACTTCGTCAACCTGGGGGTTGTTTGGGACATCACTGACAGACTTCGTCAACCTGGGGGTTGTTTGGGACATCACTGACAGACTTCGTCGACCTGGGGTTGTTTGGGACATCACTGACAGACTTCGTCAACCTTGGGGGTTGTTTGGGACATCACTGACAGACTTCGTCAACCTGGGGGTTGTTTGGGACATCACTGACAGACTTCGTCAACCTGGGGGTTGTTTGGGACATCACTGACAGACTTCGTCAACCTTGGGGGTTGTTTGGGACATCACTGACAGACTTCGTCAACCTGGGGTTGTTTGGGACATCACTGACAGACTTCGTCAACCTTGGGGGTTGTTTGGGACATCACTGACAGACTTCGTCAACCTGGGAGTTGTTTGGGACATCACTGACAGACTTCGTCAACCTTGGGGGTTGTTTGGGCACGACTGACAGACTTCGTCAACCTGGGAGTTGTTTGGGACACCACTGACAGACCTGGTCAACCTAGGGGTTGTTTGGGACATTACTGACAGACTTCGTCAACTTGGGGGTAGTTTGGAGCACCACTGACAGACTTCGTCGACCTGGGGGTAGTTTGGAGCACCACTGACAGACTTCGTCGACCTGGGGGTTGTTTGGAGCACGACTGACAGACTTCATCAACCTGGGAGGTGTTTGGAACATCACTGACAGACTTCGTCGACCTGGGGGTTGTTTGGGGCTCGACTGACAGACTTCATCAACCTGGGAGGTGTTTGGGACATCACTGACAGACTTCGTCAACTTGGGAGTTGTTTGGGACATCACTGACAGACTTCGTCAACCTTGTGGGTTGTTTGGGGCACGACTGACAGACTTCATCAACCTGGGAGGTGTTTGGGACATCACTGACAGACTTCGTCAACTTGGGAGTTGTTTGGGACATCACTGGCAGACTTCGTCAACCTTGGGGGTTGTTTGGGACATCACTGACAGACTTCGTCAACCTTGGGGGTTGTTTGGGACATCACTGACAGACTTCGTCAACCTTGGGGTTGTTTGGGACATCACTGACAGACTTCGTCAACCTTGGGGTTGTTTGGGACATCACTGACAGACTTCGTCAACCTTGGGGGCTGTTTGGGACATCACTGACAGACTTCGTCAACCTGGAGGTTGTTAGGGCACCACTGACAGACCTCGTCAACCTGGGGGTTGTTAGGTCACCACTGACAGACTTCGTCAACCTGGGGGTTGTAAGGGCACCACTGACATACCTCGTCAACCTGGGGGTTGTAAGGGCACCACTGACAGACTTGATTAACCTTGGGGTTGTTTTTTTCGGGCACCACTGACAGACTTCGTCCACCTGGGGGTTGTCTTGGGCACCACCGACAGACCTCGTCCACCTGGGAGTTGTCTTGGACACCACCGTCTCCATTTATCTCTATATTTTCTCATTCTCTAAGAATGCAAGGGCGAGACATGTCCATTTTTTAATTTAATTTTTCCCCATCATTTTCTCTGTTTCTACCATACCACCTGTCCCCACCACCTTTCACAGTTCCTTACAGAATTGTTTTTGTCAGGCCAGAGGATCGAGATGCGTGACTAAACCGTATAATTGTGCGTTTCCTATCAGTAGTCACAGTATCATCATGTACTCCGATTGTCTGTTGTATCCTGTTGTGAACTTTCCCATTTTTGGTACGATCTAAGTAAGAGATATCCAAAACCTGACGATAACTTTTCATCTCCATCATCATCATCATGTGCCATACCAGTTGGCGTAGGCGATCATGTCCTTCCACAATTTTCTATTTTCCATGCGTCGTATCAGTTCTGTTGTTGACTGTTTTCAATGACATGACCCCAAGCTATCCAGTATTTTCTCTCTTTGTCGTTCGCAATCTTTCTTACTTTTTATTTTGCCAGTTGTAACCAAGTATTCCAACTTTCCTCTTCTCATGATGCACCCGAAAATTTTTGATTGTTTCTTTCTGATGCTTTTTAAGACCTCCCTTTTTGTGTTGTCCTCTTTGACAATTTCCTAATTGGTCTTTTTAACTGTCCATGGAACTTTCAACATTCTTCTGAGAAATCCAATCTCTGTGGCCGATAATCGTCTTTTCATTTGTTTGTCTACTATCCATGATTCGCTTCCATAGGTCAGAACTGGTTATATGAAGCACCGATGAACATCATCTCATCATCTCCATAACTTGTAATAAATACCTGTGACAAATCACAATTCATTATTTCGTCTACTTTACAGCTCCCTGTGGGGCATAGGTCTTCAGCAAACACTTTCAGCTCCCTGTGGAGCATCGGTCTTCAACAAATACTTTCAGCTCCCTGTGGAGCATCGGTCTTCAACAAACACTTTCAGCTCCCTGTGGAGCATCGGTCTTCAACAAACACTTTCAACTTCCTGTGGGGCATAGGTCTTCAACAAACACTTTCAGCTCCCTGTGGAGCATCGGTCTTCAGCAAACACTTTCAGCTCCCTGTGGAGCATCGGTCTTCAACAAACACTTTCAACTTCCTGTGGGGCGTAGGTCTTCAACAAACACTTTCAGCTCCCTGTGGAGCATCGGTCTTCAACAAACACTTTCAGCTCCCTGTGGGGCATAGGTCTTCAGCAAACACTTTCACCTCCCTGTGGAGCATAGGTCTTCAGCAAACACTTTCAGCTCCCTGTGGGGCATGGGTCTTCAACAAACACTTTCAGCTCCCTGTGGAGCATCGGTCTTTAACAAACACTTTCAGCTTCCTGTGGAGCATAGGTCTTCAACAAACACTTTCAGCTCCCTGTGGAGCATAGATCTTCAAAAAACACTTTCAACTCCCTGTGGAGCATAGGTCTTCAACAAACACTTTCAGCTCCCTGTGGAGCTTAGATCTTCAACAAACACTTTCTGCTAGATCTTAAGTAAACACTTTCAGCTCCCCGTGGAGCATAGGTCTTGAACAAACACTTTCAGTTCCCTGTGGAGCATAGCTCTTCAACTAACACTTTCAACTCCCTGTGGGGCATAGATCTTCAACAAACACTTTCAGCTCCCTGTGGGGCATATGTCTTCAACAAACACTTTCAGCTCCCTGTGGGGCATAGGTCTTCAACAAAGACTTTCAACTCCCTGTGGAGCATCAGTCTTCAAAAACACTTTCAGTTCCCTGTGGAGCATCGGTCTTCAACAAAAACTTTCATCTCCCTGTGGAGTACATGTCTTCAACAAACACTTTCAGCTCCCTGTGGAGTATAGGTCTTCAACAAAACTTTCAGCTCCATGTGGAATATAGGTCTTCAACAAACACTTTCAGCTCCCTGTGGAGTACATGTCTTCAACAAACACTTTCAGCTTCCTGTGCAGCATAGGTCTTCAACAAACACTTTCAACTCCCTGTGGAGTATAGGTCTTCAACAAACACTTTCAGCTCCCTGTGGAGCTTAGATCTTCAACAAACACTTTCAGCTAGATCTTCAGCAAACACTTTCATCTCCCCGTGGAGCATAAGTCTTCAACTAATACTTTCAACTCCCTGTGGAGCTTAGATCTTCAACAAATGCTTTCAGCTCCCTGTGGAGTATAGATCTTCGACATGCACTTTCAGCTCCCTGTGGAGCATAGGTCTTCAACAAACACTTTCAGCTCCCTGCGGAGCATTGGTATTGAACAAAAACTTTCAGCTCTCTGTGGAGCATAGGTCTTCAACAAACACTTTCAGCTCCCTGTGGAGCTTAGATCTTCAACAAACACTTTCAGCTCACTGTGGAGTATAGGTCTTCAAAGAACACTTTTAATTCCCTGTAGAACAAAGATTTTCAACAAACACTTTCAGCTCCCTGCGGAGCATTGGTATTGAACAAAAACTTTCAGCTCTCTGTGGAGCATAGGTCTTCAACAAACACTTTCAGCTCCCTGTGGAGCATAGGTCTTCAACAAATACGTTCAGCTCCCTGTGGAGCTTAGATTTTCAACAACCACTTTGCAAGTTGTTCTGTTTCATTCCATTATTTAAACATCAGTCCATGTCTTCCCAATCATCGCCATCTCTGCTTCCATTTATCATTTCATGAATATCTTGTTCTTCCTCTATGTCTTTTTCTTTGACGGTTCCAAAAAGGGCATTGTGTGTAATACTTTTTTGGGGCTTCGCTGTGTGTGTCCTATCCAGCGCCATCATCTTCGCTGTATCTCTTTATCCACTGGTATTTGACTGGTACATTTCCATAATTCTATGTTAGTGATTTTGTCCTGCCATTTCCATCCTTTTATTCTGTGTAAGCACTCATTAATGAAAGACTGTATCTTCATGATTTGTACCATAATATATTAAAATTAGCCTGGGAGCAGTTGTATCTTTATGATTGTCATTTTTGTCGTTCTGCATGTTTCACAGCCATATAATTATAACCATCATCAAGTACCGGGCCTGCTGGCGTATGTGATCATGTCTCTCCACAACTTTCTATCTCGACAGTTATTTATCAATTCTGTTGTTGACCTTCTGCCAATCTATTCTCTTAAGCTGACTGGTATCTTTTCCTTCCTTCCCTCTAACTCTTCGTCTCCTCATTTTCCCAGTTGTTACAATGTATTCCAGCTGTTCTCTTCTCATTACATGGCCAAAAAATGATGATTGTTTCTTAACAATATTGGAAATTAGCTCCCTTTTTGCTTTGACCTTTTTCAGAACGTTTTCACTACTCTTCTTAGCTGTCCTTGGTATTCTCAATATTCTTCTACAAAATAAAATGTCTACAGATTCCAGTGGTTTTGTTGTCTGTTGTCCCATTGTCCACGATTCGCACCATTTGCATATAGACATATGTATGTGTGTTCCCAACATTGTAATTTTAAATAACAAAATAGAAGCAAAACGGGGGAAAGTGGAAGAAGACAAAACATAAGAAGAACAAAACGAAAGAAGGAGAAGACGAAATAAGAAGAAACTAAACAGGATATAGCGAGAGAAAGAGGAGAAGAAAAAATAACAAGAAAATTAAGTCGAGAATGAGGAAAAATAAGGAAGAATGAAGAATGGGAGGTAATAAGGGAAAACAAAAGGAACAAAGAAGTTATTGTACGAGAAAAAAAATAATGAAAAGAGAAGAAAAAAAGAAGAATGAAAAGAAGACAGAAAGAAAATACAAATAATAATAATGAGAAAGTATGAAAAAGGAGACACAGGAGGAGAAAGAATAAAATACAATACAGGAGAAGCTGCAAAAAAGAATAAGAAAAGACTATTGGCTGTTGGTTCACACCAGATGGAGCTCTTTTGTATTTTGAAATTCGAAATCGTATAACTGCTCAAGTTCAGGAAATACGTCATGGAAACTGTTCAGTTGCCATAGAAACCGGGACTCAGTCTAGAATAACAGGGATGTTACCATGACAACCGTGTATTTGTGTGCATGGGGAATTATTTTGACAGCCTTTGTTGTCGGGAAAAGTTTGTGATTTGAACAAATATAAATTTGCGATTAAAAGAACGTTCCATTAGCGGAACAAATACAGCGATGTTAACATTCAGGATATAGTACTGTTAATTATCTCGGAAACTGATGAATTTCTGTCATTCTTTTTAATGAAATCTTATTTTGTCACCGACCTTCAGATTTTAAAACATTTAAGTACAAAGGTAGTCTGAATTTTGCACAAATCGTTTATTTTTTTTGTTATATCATTTTAGGAAAATATCAAACCGCGTGCTCTAAACATTAGATTTTACTGTAAATTACCCCCGATACGCCAAGTGGCGTATAGGGAAATATGGTGTTAGTGACCCTATATTTTACAGACCTTCAGCACATGATTTTTGGGGTAATGTGGTCGGCATTACGCCCGTGCTGCTTTTCTTTCCCAGAAAAAAAATCCGGTACCCATTTAAGGCTGGGTGAACCCGGAAGCCGTCGGTTGGGATCCAACCCTACCCCTTGTCCGTGGTAGTCCAGTTCACTAACCACTGAGCTATCGCGGCTCCCTAGATTTTACTGTAAGTTATGTTCATTTTCTAACAATGCAAACCAAAGGCGTATCCGTATTACATTGAATAGTAATATAACCGACTCCTTTTAGATTCCTTGTAAAAGTGCATGTACAATAACACATTTACTTTTTGCATAGTGATGAATTTACACTTTAAACTCTTCATGGTTTTAAAAATCAAGTAGTCACTTCACAACAGCTTACAAATTATCACACATACATGAATATTCATTAATAGTAAATATTTTGTCAAAATACACCTCTGGACCAATTTAACAAGAAACCGGAAATGAAATTACCCCAAAAAAACCTCGGAGTTGCGAGAGAGACGAGTGCGAAACGGTGCTAATATTGTGTGGTGTGCACGTGAAATTTGTTTTTTTAAATGGTTAATTGATTACAACAAATGTGGGTATTGTAAAAATCCTCAAATTTAGGACAAGCAAGAAAATCAGCGCCCGTGCGCTGCCGGGGCCCGAAAGGGGAGTAAAGAATAGCGGCGCTGTACCCTACCAGGCATGTTCGTAAGAGGCGAGAAAGGAGGGTTAGGCATGGGACTGGCTATCCCATACTGTAAAAAAATAAGCCGAAAAAACTTCACAAACATGAACAAGTCAAAGAAAGATAAAGTTAATCGGTCAACCAGGAAAGAGAAGGGCTCTCTGGCTAAGAGACGTATGACGCAATCCGGAGAAAGCCATGAGGAGTCCGGGTTGCCGACTCACCCTTTGTCTACCAGGAAATCATCCAGAATTGGCACCTGGAATATTCGTACCCTTAACGAACAGGGAAAAGCAGCACAAGTGGCAGCAGAAATGACCAGCTACAAGATAGATATTCTGGGAATGTGTGAAACAAGATGGCTGGGAGCGGAGAGAATAAAATTGAATACAGGGGAGATACAGGACACTAGGTACCAGGAGCACAACATAGCGAGAGGGTAGCTATAATGCTATCAAAGAATGCACAGAAGACACTAATAGAATGGGAGGCAGTGGGACCAAGACTGGTGAGAACAACATTTAGAACAACCAAAAACAAAATAAAATTACACATTATACAATGCTATGCACCAACCAACGATAAAGATGACTCAGTTAAACATGATTTTTATAAACAGCTACAATGTCAGATGGATGCAAGACGAGCCAAGGATATTATAATCTTGATGGGAGACCTAAATGCTAAGGTAGGATCAGACAACAGAGGCTTCGAAGAGATTATGGGAAAACATGGACTTGGAGATATAAACGAGAATGGAGAGATATTTGTGAATTTCTGCGCCCTTCATCAAATGAGCCTAGGAGAAACAATATTCCAACATAAAAGAATACACAAAGCTACATGGGTGTCACCAGATCATAGAACGGAAAATCAAATTGATCACATATGTATTAATAATAAGTTTAAGTCATCCTTACAGGATGTAAAAGTATATAGAGGGGCAGATGTAGCTTCTGACCATCATCTTCTGTTAGCCAAACTTAAAATTAAATTAAAAAGGTATATTACAACGAATAAGGGTAGAAAGTATTTCAATGTAGGGTTTCTTAAAGAACAAGGAATTAAAGATAAATTCGCAGTCACAATATCAAACAAATACCAAGTCCTCCAACAACTAGAAAATACAATAAATATAGAAGATCATTGGAAACAGGTAAAAGATATATGGAAAGAGACATGCGAAGAAACACTGGGGAAAAGAGAACGCCAGAATAAGGCATGGATGACAGCAGAGACCCTGGATAAAATTAAAGAAAGAAGGAACAAGAAAGCAGACATAAATAAAAGCAAAACCAGAAGTAATAAAGCCAAGACACAGGAAGCTTACACAGAGGTGAACAAAGAAGTGAGAAGGTGCATTAAAAGGGATAAGGGGAAATATATAGATGAACTAGCTAAAGAGGCAGAAGAAGCAGCAAATAAAGGGAAATTGAAAGAACTGTACAACAGCACAAAGAAATTAAGTGGAAAATACAAACAGATCAACGCCTTCATCAAAGATAAGAAAGGAAATCTGCTTAGGATTAAGGGAACAAATGGAGAGATGGAAAGAGCACTTTGAAGGACTTTTGAACAGACCCGGCTCAAATAATCCTCCAGATATACTACCAGCAGAAGAAGAGTTACACGTTAACTGCGGAAAACCAAGCAAAGAAGAAATAATGAAAGCTATCAAACTATTAAAAGATGGTAAAGCCACAGGACCAAATGAAATTCCTTCGGAAGCCATCAAAGCAGATATTAACACCTCTACCAAGATGTTACATGATCTATTAGATAAAATTTGGGAGAGGGAAGAAATATCAGTTCCAGGAAAAATATTAGGCAGAATCATTCTTGAGAGACTAAAAGAGGCTATAGAGAAACACTTGAGAGATGAACAAGCAGGTTTTAGGAAGAGCAGATCATGTGCTGATCAAATAACTACTCTACGTATAATAGTTGAACAAAGTTTAGAACTAAAATCCCCACTTTATATTGGATTCATAGATTACGAAAAGACATTTGATAGTTTAGACAGAAGAATGCTTTGGAAGTTGCTGAGTCATTACGGAATCCCCATAAAGTTTATTAACCTGATAAAAACAATGTATGAAGGAACGAAATGTAGTGTGGTGCATGAAGGACAGCGTACAGAAGCATTTGAAATAAGAACAGGAGTAAGGCAAGGATGCCTTCTGTCTCCATTTCTCTTTCTACTGGCCATAGATTGGATTATGAAAATAACTCAAAACAACAGAAATGGGATCCAGTGGTCACTGACCAAACAACTTGATGATTTAGACTTTGCTGATGACATAGCTCTCCTATCACACAGCCATCAACAGAAGCAGGATAAAATGAGTATATTAGATGAGAGATCACAACAGCTAGGACTAAAGATTAATATAGATAAGACCAACATTATGAGAATTAATGCAGTTGGCAATAACCAAATAAAACTAGGAGAAACACCTCTACTAGACGTACAATCTTACATATATATCTGGGCAGTAATATAGATAAAGAGGGAGGAACAGAAAATGATACCAAAATAAGGATATCAAAAGCAAGAGGAGCTTCCATTGCACTGGGAAACATATGGAAATCTAAAAAAATTAGGTTAAATACAAAATAAAAATTTTCAACTCAAATGTTAAGTCGGTCCTATTATATGGCTGTGAAACATGGAGAATAACAAAATTGACAATCACGAAGGTACAGACTTTCATTAATGGATGCTTGCGCAGAATAAAGGGATGGAAATGGCAGGACAAAGTCACTAACGTGGAATTATGGAAATGTACCGGTCAAATGCCAGTGGATAAAGAGATACAGCGAAGACGATGGCGATGGATAGGACACACACTACGGAAGCCAACTGAGAGTATTACACAACGGGCCCTTTTTTGGAATCCCCAGGGGAAAAGACAAAGAGGAAGACCAATGAATTCTTGGAGAAGACAGATCGAAGCAGAGATGAAGATGATGGGGAAGACATGGAATGATCTTAAAAGAATTGCAAAAAACAGAACGACTTGGAAAGTGTTTGTTGAAGACCTATGATCCACTGGGAGCTAAAAGGTAGAAGAAGAAAATCATATTTTTATATAACTCAAAAAAGCAAAATCTTTCCTAAATGCATGACAGTAGGGCAAACAGTCAGACTGGATGTCAGAGAAAAATACAATTTCACGAAAAAGAATTACAGAAATTCAACAGTTTCCGAGATAATTGATCAACTCTGTGGGCACGAATTTGTGAACGAACTATAGTTGTATTAAATCACAACAACAACGTTAAGGGGGATTCCAACGGAAAACCCTCGTTCGGTAGGGGACATCATGTGCTACAGGTGATACTCGATCATTATCAAGCTACTGTAAGCAAAATAAAGAAAAATCACTGGAGTTTGTAGAAATGTGGTTTTACAGAAGAATGTTGAGAATACCATGGACGGCTAAGAAGAGTAATGAAGATGTTCTGAGAGAGGTCAAAGCAAAAAGAGAGCTAATTTCTAATATTAGGAAGAAACAAGCATCATTTTTTTGGCTATGTAATGAGAAGAGAACAGCTGGAATATATTGTAACAACTGGGAAAATTGAGGGACAAAGAGATAGAGGGAAGCAAAGAGAAAAAATAACAGACAGCTTAAGAGAATGTCAACAACAGAAATGATAAATAGCTGCCGAGATCGAAAGTTGTGGAGAGACATGATCACCTACGGCAGTAAGCCAGGTACTTGATGATGATACTTTTCATGACATAGAATTACTTTTTGCCATTCCTATTCTTTTGTTTATTTCAGTTGTACATTTTCCATCACTGGTTATAGTATGTCCCAGGAAGTTGTAGCCCTGAACTGTCTCCAGGTGGTCTATTCCTGCAAAATTGATATCAGATTTTGCTAACATTGAGCACATAATATTTTCGCTGTCAAGTGAAAACTAATCCAGCGACATATATATACTTAAAATAACTACTTCATCTTCTTCTACCTGTCAGCTCCCAGTGAAGCATAGGTCTTCAACAAACACTTTCAGCTCCCTGTGGAGCATAGGTCTTCAACATACACTTTCAGCTCCCTGTGGGGCATAGGTCTTCAACAAACACTTTCCAAGTCGTTCTGTTTCTTGCCATTCTTTAAGATCGTTCCATGTTTTCACAAACCATCTTCATCTCTGCATCTATCTGTTTTCTCCAAGAATTCCTTGGTCTTCATCTTTGTCTTTTTCCTTGGTGATTCTAGAAAAGACATTGTTGTGTAATACTCTCAGTTGGCTTCTGCAGTGTATGTCCTATCCAGCGTCATCATCTTCGCTGTATCTCTTTATCCACTGGTATTTGACTGGTACATTCCCATAATTCTATGTTAGTGATTTTGTCCTGCCATTTCCATCCTTTTATTCTGCGTAAGCATCCATTAATGAAAGTCTGTATCTTTATGATTGTCATTGCTGTTCTCCATGTTTCACAGCCATATAATAGGACTGATTTAACACTGGAGTTGAAAATTTTTATTTTTGTATTTAACCTAATTTCTTTGGGGTTCCATATGTTTCCCAGTGCAAGAAAAGCTCCTCTTGCTTTTGATATCCTTATTTTGGTACCATTTTCTGTTCCTCCCTTTTTGTCTATATTACTGCTTGTTTATATATATATATATATATATATATATATATATATATATATATATATATATATATATATATATATAATGGAAACAGGGAGACAATGATTACTTGCTCTAGTTCATAATACGATGTCTGCAGTAACAACAACAACAACAGCCACTATCTCCCACAACATCACTACTACATCTGCTACCACAATTACGTAACAAGAAACATTATTTGCATCTCAGTTACATTTTCATGAACGGGCAGTATCGATTTTCACATAAAAGAATCGCGATATCGGTAAACCTGAAACTGTAATCGCAGTACTTGATAAATTTAATGGATGGTCCAGATGTTTTTATGGTTTCCCTGTTTGTGCATTTCTTGAATAATTTTGTGTTTGGTTCGTTGTTTAGTCAGTTAATTATTTACGTTGTTGGTTGTTTTCTTTCTTCGTGATTTAGTCAGTTATTTCTTCTTCTTTCTTTCTTCACCTACCTTCAGCGTCGAGGGGAGATGTAATCTCTCTCTCTCTCTCTCTCTCTCTCTCTCTCTCTCTCTCTCTCTCTCTCTCTCTGCGATCAAGACTCAATCAGAGTAGGATTCCAGGCTCTCTCATGAAGTCAACTGTCTGTTTAAGCGAGTCGATTGCCCCATATAGTTTCTCTTCCAGGGAGGTGGGTGTGGACCACATTGCTCTTCTCAGGTCTGTGTACTGGGGGCAATCCTGTAGAACATGTTTTGTAGTCATATTGTCCAGTGGCATAGGCTGGTTGTACCTATTTTGAATTTGGTGAACATGTGGTTTCTCATTCTATTGTGGCCAGTGCGTAGGCGAAGTATGATGACTTGATCCCTCCTTGATAGTTGGTGGTATCCGTCACTCTCGTTATGCTTTGGGTGTTCTCGTTTCCATTTTTCATGGAACTGACCCTTGAGGATGGATTTGGCTTCATCATAACTGACCGGATTGTTCTCTTGTGGTAATCCCCCTCCCTCTTGTTATCTAATATTCCGTCCATCAATCCCTCTTATTCGTGGTTGGCCATTGGGTCTGGTATTCTCGTAACGTTTATTAAAGGCTCGTTGTGTTGTGTATTGACCTTTCTGCCTTATCACTTGGCCAGATTATTTCATCTGTTGTTTCTTTATGTATTCTATGCGTGAGATTATTCCTAGTATTTGGTTTTCTCTTTTCATTTCTTTATTTATGATCTTGTTTCTCAGGCTGTTTCCTGTCATTCGTCTAACACATTTCATCTCAGTAGAGGTTATTTTTCTTATTGTTCTTGCATCTAGGGTCCAGGTCTGGCATTGGTAGCACAACGTCGGGATGAAGATTGTATTGTAGAGTGCCCGTTTTGCCCTCTAGAGTCATTCCCTTGTTGGACAATAGTGGTGAAAACTGTCCAATGATTTAACAAGCTTTGTTGCATCTTGATTCTATCTCTGCTGTTTGAGAATTATCCTTTGTCATTAGACTTCCTAGGTATTTGAATTCCTCTACTTGTTTTAGTTGTCTGCCTTCTATAGTTATGTTGATGTTCTGTTTATTTTTGGCGACATTCATGACTTCTGTTTTGTTGATGTTGATTTTCATGTTGTATTCCGTTTCTGTGCTATTAGATCTATAAAATAAACATAAAATGATATTGAACTGCTAGACCTACAGAAAGACATACTACTACAACGTTTCGGCAACAACCTTCATCAGGTTTCATTTTATATGTTTTCTGGGACAACAGACAAGAAGATCACTGGAGTCTGTAGAAGTGTGGTTTTACAGAAGAATGTTGAGAGTACCATGGACAGTTAAGAAGAGTAACATGGACAGTTAAGAAGAGTAATGATACCGTTCTGAAAGAGGCCAAAGCAAAAAGAGAGCTAATTTCCAATATTAGGAAGAAACAATCATAATTTTGTTGGCCATGTAATGAGAAGAGAACAGCTGGAATATATTGTAACTACTGGGAAAATTGAGGGACGAAGAGATAGAGGAAAACAAAGAGAAAAGATACCAGACAGCTTAAGAGAATGGCTTGGCGGATGGTCAACAACAGAAATGATAAATAACTGTCGAGATAGAAAGTTGTGGAGAGGCATGATCACCTACGGCAGTAAGCCCGGTACTTGATGATGATACTTTTCATGACATAGAATTACTTTTTGCCATTCCTATTCTTTTGTTTATTTCAGTTGTACATTTTCCATCACTGGTTATAGTATGTCCCAGGAAGTTGTAGCCCTGAACTGTCTCCAGGTGGTCTATTCCTGCAAAATTGATATCAGATTTTGCTAACATTGAGCACATAATATTTTCGCTGTCAAGTGAAAACTAATCCAGCGACATATATATACTTAAAATAACTACTTCATCTTCTTCTACCTGTCAGCTCCCAGTGAAGCATAGGTCTTCAACAAACACTTTCAGCTCCCTGTGGAGCATAGGTCTTCAACATACACTTTCAGCTCCCTGTGGGGCATAGGTCTTCAACAAACACTTTCCAAGTCGTTCTGTTTCTTGCCATTCTTTAAGATCGTTCCATGTTTTCACAACCATCTTCATCTCTGCATCTATCTGTTTTCTCCAAGAATTCCTTGGTCTTCATCTTTGTCTTTTTCCTTGGTGATTCTAGAAAAGACATTGTTGTGTAATACTCTCAGTTGGCTTCTGCAGTGTATGTCCTATCCAGCGTCATCATATCTCTTTATCCACTGGTATTTGACTGGTACATTCCCATAATTCTATGTTAGTGATTTTGTCCTGCCATTTCCATCCTTTTATTCTGTGTAAGCATCCATTAATGAAAGTCTGTATCTTTATGATTGTCATTGCTGTTCTCCATGTTTCACAGCCATATAATAGGACTGATTTAACACTGGAGTTGAAAATTTTTATTTTTGTATTTAACCTAATTTCTTGGGGTTCCATATGTTTCCCAGTGCAAGAAAAGCTCCTCTTGCTTTTGATATCCTTATTTTGGTATTATTTTCTGTTCCTCCCTTTTTGTCTATATTACTGCTTGTTTATATATATATATATATATATATATATATATATATATATATATATATATATATATATATATAATGGAAACAGGGAGACAATGATTACTTGCTCTAGTTCATAATACGATGTCTGCAGTAACAACAACAACAACAGCCACTATCTCCCACAACATCACTACTACATCTGCTACCACAATTACGTAACAAGAAACATTATTTGCATCTCAGTTACATTTTCATGAACGGGCAGTATCGATTTTCACATAAAAGAATCGCGATATCGGTAAACCTGAAACTGTAATCGCAGTACTTGATAAATTTAATGGATGGTCCAGATGTTTTTATGGTTTCCCTGTTTGTGCATTTCTTGAATAATTTTGTGTTTGGTTCGTTGTTTAGTCAGTTAATTATTTACGTTGTTGGTTGTTTTCTTTCTTCGTGATTTAGTCAGTTATTTCTTCTTCTTTCTTTCTTCACCTACCTTCAGCGTCGAGGGGAGATGTAATCTCTCTCTCTCTCTCTCTCTCTCTCTCTCTGCGATCAAGACTCAATCAGAGTAGGATTCCAGGCTCTCTCATGAAGTCAACTGTCTGTTTAAGCGAGTCGATTGCCCCATATAGTTTCTCTTCCAGGGAGGTGGGTGTGGACCACATTGCTCTTCTCAGGTCTGTGTACTGGGGGCAATCCTGTAGAACATGTTTTGTAGTCATATTGTCCAGTGGCATAGGCTGGTTGTACCTATTTTGAATTTGGTGAACATGTGGTTTCTCATTCTATTGTGGCCAGTGCGTAGGCGAAGTATGATGACTTGATCCCTCCTTGATAGTTGGTGGTATCCGTCACTCTCGTTATGCTTTGGGTGTTCTCGTTTCCATTTTTCATGGAACTGACCCTTGAGGATGGATTTGGCTTCATCATAACTGACCGGATTGTTCTCTTGTGGTAATCCCCCTCCCTCTTGTTATCTAATATTCCGTCCATCAATCCCTCTTATTCGTGGTTGGCCATTGGGTCTGGTATTCTCGTAACGTTTATTAAAGGCTCGTTGTGTTGTGTATTGATCTTTCTGCCTTATCACTTGGCCAGATTATTTCATCTGTTGTTTCTTTATGTATTCTATGCGTGAGATTATTCCTAGTATTTGGTTTTCTCTTTTCATTTCTTTATTTATGATCTTGTTTCTCAGGCTGTTTCCTGTCATTCGTCTAACACATTTCATCTCAGTAGAGGTTATTTTTCTTATTGTTCTTGCATCTAGGGTCCAGGTCTGGCATTGGTAGCACAACGTCGGGATGAAGATTGTATTGTAGAGTGCCCGTTTTGCCCTCTAGAGTCATTCCCTTGTTGGACAATAGTGGTGAAAACTGTCCAATGATTTAACAAGCTTTGTTGCATCTTGATTCTATCTCTGCTGTTTGAGAATTATCCTTTGTCATTAGACTTCCTAGGTATTTGAATTCCTCTACTTGTTTTAGTTGTCTGCCTTCTATAGTTATGTTGATGTTCTGTTTATTTTTGGCGACATTCATGACTTCTGTTTTGTTGATGTTGATTTTCATGTTGTATTCCGTTTCTGTGCTATTAGATCTATAAAATAAACATAAAATGATATTGAACTGCTAGACCTACAGAAAGACATACTACTACAACGTTTCGGCAACAACCTTCATCAGGTTTCATTTTATATGTTTTCTGGGACAACAGACAAGAAGATCACTGGAGTCTGTAGAAGTGTGGTTTTACAGAAGAATGTTGAGAGTACCATGGACAGTTAAGAAGAGTAACATGGACAGTTAAGAAGAGTAATGATACCGTTCTGAAAGAGGCCAAAGCAAAAAGAGAGCTAATTTCCAATATTAGGAAGAAACAATCATATTTTTTTTGGCCATGTAATGAGAAGAGAACAGCTGGAATATATTGTAACTACTGGGAAAATTGAGGGACGAAGAGATAGAGGAAAACAAAGAGAAAAGATACCAGACAGCTTAAGAGAATGGCTTGGCGGATGGTCAACAACAGAAATGATAAATAACTGTCGAGATAGAAAGTTGTGGAGAGGCATGATCACCTACGCTAGTATGCCCGGTACTCGGATATATGTTCTTTGTAGCTATACTCGTATCCCCGCATAGTATTTAGTATTTTGTATATTTGATGTTTGTGACTACCTCCTGCTGTTAAGTCTGCTTAAGTGTTCTTGTAGGTCTTCTATTTTACCATGTATTAGTGCCTGATAGTCTGCAAAAAGAAGCTCGCTGATCTAATCTGTCTCTCATTGGTTAGCTAACCTACATATGTAGTCCATGTAGTTAGTCAGCTGATCAGAGACACGTGATGTTAGGACATCGTTTTTCTCTCCTTATCTGAACAAATCATAAAATGCTGTCTATCAGGATCAAACTCGGCCTCTAGTTCTTTCTAGTCCAGTTCACTGACGATTGAGGTATCGCGGCTTCACAGATTGAAGACCTTCTTAAATATTCCAGTTGAATCAAATGATAATACATTTTTTTTTCTTGAAAATATGTATTCTTTTATAATGCTTGGCACAATAATAACATCAGATGGAAGATGCACCACAGAAAGAAAAAAAAAAGCAAAATAGCTCAGGCCAAAATGGCATTTCAGAAAATGAAAAAAACATCTTATGCAACACGAATATGTCAATAGAAGTGAGAAAGAATGTTCGTCGGTGCTATATAGAGGCAATCCTGACAGATGGAAGCGAATCATGGACAGTAGACAAACAAATGAAAAGACAACTAGAGGCCACAGAGATATGATTTCTCAGAAGAATGTTGAAAGTTCCCTGGACAGCTAAAAAGACCAATGAGGAAATTCTCAAAGAGGCCAACACAAAAAGGGAACTCCTTAAAAAACACCAGGAAGAAACAACATTTGTCGGGCACATTATGAAAAGATGATAGTTAGAATACTTGGTTACAACTGGCAAAATACAAGGAAAGAGAGATGGCGGACGACAAAGAGAGAAAATACTAGATAGCTTGGTGTCATGGCATGGAAAACAGTCGACAATAGAAGTGATACGATGTAAAGTTGATAGAAAATTGTGGAAGGACATGATCGCCTACGCCATCCGGTATGGCACATGATGATTCTGTTCTAATCATAGAAACTGTTTCATAACAGTCGAGGCATCCCCATGTCCTCTGCACCGCTAGTTCCAGCGTTTCTCGAAGCGTACACAGACTGATTGTTCCTATTAGGTGTTGATTGTAGATACATCTACTTTGACTTCCGTTTCCCAAGATGGTGGATCTAGTTCACGTTCTCTCGATCGCTGCAGAAAGTGCATTCGAAGTCTGATTAATTTCGGTTCTCCGTTGCACTTTTCTGCGTTAAAGTCAAAATGATGATCTACGTATTACATCTGCGCCGCTAAAGCGAAGTCGTACGCCGGTAACAGTCCCTTTTTGACAAATCAAGTGTTGTAAATGCGACCTTCCACCGTATAGACTTGATCTGCGCTTTACGCCACATTGGTGCTGTTCATTACAGTTGGAATTGCCTGACGCAAGTTATTTACATCTGTGTCATCAACATGTCTTCAACAAACACTTTCATTTCCCTGTGGAGCACAGGTCTTCAACAAACCCTTTCCAAGCCTGTCTATTTCTTGCTATTCTTTTAAGATCATTCCATGTCTTCCCCATCATCTTCATCTCTGCTTCTATCTGTCTTCTCCAAGAATTCCTTAGATTTCCTCTTTGTCTTTTCCCCTGGGGATTCTAAAAAATGGCCTGTTGTGTAATACTCTCAGTTGGCTTCCGCAGAACGTTGCTATAACCCCAGCATTTGTTGGCTGTGTAATTGTCTAGGCATTGTACGTTAGTGGTTTGCCCCTGCCTTCTAACGGTTGGCGCAGTCCTAAGGTTAGTAATTACACATGTGATTTTTGTGTTAAAACGGCGCTCAGTGGGACTGCTTCCCCTGACCTCGAAGTTGTGAAACCTGGTTAACTCCCCTAAATTACGGACGACTACTGTAGCTCGTTATTTTATTTTTCGCAACCCAACTAGTGTGACGTCACGGGTCTAGTTTCAACTCTGCGAGGAGGTGCGGTTTTGGGTAGGATCCCGTCTGGCTTCAATATCTTGCAAAAAGCGAACATTGACAAGTGACGTCACGAAAGTAGGATTACGAGTAGGCCTATCTCTAAAGAAGTCTATGGGTTAACCGAGACATCGATATGTTGGCAGATAGAGGTCGAACTCTGCGCCGAGAAGAGGACTTGTCAAACCATCGCTCTAGAGTAGCTCGTTAAGATCAATATAATCCTCTTACAATGGGCAAACTTTAGATCAAACAATTCTTCAATTTATTTGACATTCGATAACCGAGGCTGAAGCGAGTCATTCGCAATTTGAGGGCGATATCTTTATCGCTTTTCGATAAGGTCTGGTGTGTGTCTTGTGAGTCATATTTTCTTAGGTGTGTTGATATTCTCAACATTCTTGCATAAAACCATATTTCTACAGCCTCAAGAATCCATCTTTACTGTTTGACTCCGCTAGCCTTTGGGAGCCGCGATAGCTCAGTGGTTAGTGAACTGGACTACAAAGGACAAGAGGTAGGGTTCGATCCCAACCGACGGCTACCGAATCACCCAGCCTTTAATGGGTACCGAATTTTTTTTCTGGGAAAGTAAAGCGGCACGAGCGTAATACCGACCACATTACCCCAAAAATCATGTGCTGAAGGTCTGTAAAGTTTATGGTCACTAACACCATATTTCCTATAAGCCACTTGGCGTGACGGGGCTCTTTACTTTTTTTTTACTCTAGTCTTTGAATAAAACAATTTACCCACAGGACAGTGGAGTTGTATTACTTTAGGCTACATTCCCTTAGCTTTTCACTCTCTCGAGTATGCCTGCAGGTTACCGCAGGTTGTACTGTCTACAGCATACAGTAACAAATAAAATGGCTCATCGTACATCCCTAGACCGGCTATACACCAATCTTACGGTCTGTTTGACGTGCGACGGGGATAATCTGACGACTAATTGTTGTGTCTATATGTTTGGAATTTGAGTCAACAACGATGGCCTAACATTATCAAGCGCTACACATTTAAAAAAAAATACGACGATCATAATTTTCAAGAGGACGTGAACTTCCGGTATATGGTAGATAGGCGACGGGAACAATTGAAGGCTATGTATGAAAAGTGTTTCTTGTTGCAGTTTCCTCATATTCCAAATCCAGCTTGTTGCAGGAGCTACTGAGTTAAGTGCTCTGTGCACACCGTGAGCTGTGTCTCATCCGTTTTGATCATGTTTCGATATTCCAATTGTTTACGATGGATGATGATATCGTATGACAGGGAACAGTTGGCTGTGTTCACTTTCTGCGCGGTTTCGCCTTATGTCTTTTGGCGTGTGCTGAAACTGCTACAATGGGTACTACAGTTACCTTTCTTTGTTTGGGAGATGAGATATTAATTCGAATGATTACGCTGGCACAGGCGGTTGAGCAATTATGGATTTTAATTCGTTTGCAGTGATACCGGGGCCTTCCATAACCAAATAACCAAATGACATGACCTTACAGTATTTTTTCTCACAATAGAATATACACAATCTGTAATGGCTAGGTCAAGGTAAAGGACGAGACTTGAACCGTCGTTTTAGCGCGCGATTTTCCACCCATATGTGCTCGGCCGGCTATCCAGAAGTGTTCGGAGACTTCTGAACTGTGTCGCTTCAAGCATCGAAACTCACGATGCGGATGCGGCATTCCTCACGTTCCCAAAGTACTAACTTGGTACCCATTTCTGCCAGCGGCTGGGTCGAACGCGGGTGTATTTTTTGCCAAACACGAGTACAATTCACACTGCTCCCAGCTGGAATCGAACACAGGTTTTCCGAACGTCGGTAGTCCAGTCGGGTTGTCCGAACGTCGGTAGTTCAGTCGGGTTGTCCGAACGTCAGTGGTCCAGTCGGGTTGTCTGAACGTCGGTGGTCCAGTCGGGTTGTCCGAACGTCGGTAGTTCAGTCGGGTGGTTTTGTCAACTCGGCTACCGAGACCCCCAACCTGTAATGGGGTTAACGGAAAATACTGTCTCTTGCTACATCAGTAAGCATCATCACGTTGCGTATCCTTTGCAGATCGTTGCTCTCATCACAGCCCGTCTGAAAGAATCTGTCTCTAGCCAGATCTCCCACAGAACGTAGCTCTCATCACAGCCCGTCTGAAAAGAAATCTCTCTTTCTCTCTCTGCGTTGCTCTCACCACAGCCCGTCTGAAAGAATCTGTCTCTAGCCAGATCTCCCACAGAACGTAGCTCTCATCACAGCCCGTCTGAAAAAAAATCTCTCTCTCTCTCTGCGTTGCTCTCACCACATCCCGTCTGAAAGAATCTGTCTCTAGCCAGATCTCCCACAGAACGTTGCATTCACCACAGCCCGTCTGAAATAATCTCTGTTTCTAGCGAGATCTCCCACAGAACGTTGCTCTCACCACAGCCCGTCTGAAATAATCTTTGTCTCTAACCAGATCTCCCACAGAACGTTGCATTCACCACAACCCGTCTGAAAGGATCTCAGTCTCGAGCCAGATCTCCCAATGAACGTTGCTCTCACCACAGCCCGTCTGAAAGAATCTCTATCTCTAGCCAAATCTCCATCAGAACGCTACATTCATCACAGCCCGTCTGAAAGAATATCTGTCTCTAGCCAGATCTACCACAGAACGTTGTATTCACCACAACCCGTCTGAAAGAATCTCTGTCTCTAGCCAGATCTCCCACAGAACGTTATATTCACCACAGCCCGTCTGAAAGAATCTCTGTCTCTAGCCAGATCTCCCACAGAACGTTATATTCACCACAACCCGTCTGAAAGAATCTCTGTCTCTAGCCAGATCTCCCACAGAACGTTATATTGACCACAGCCTGTCTGAAAGAATCTCTGTCTCAAGCCAGATCTCCCACAGAACGTTATATTCACCACAGCCCGTCTGAAAGAATCTCTGTCTCTAGCCAGATCTCCCACAGAACGTTACATTCACCACAGCCCATCTGAAAGAATCTCTGTCTCTAGCCAGATCTCCCACAGAACGTTACATTCACCACAGCCCGTCTGAAAGAATCTCTGTCTCTAGCCAGATCTCCCACAGAACGTTACATTCACCACAGCCCGTCTGAAAGAATCTCTGTCTCTAGCCAGATCTCCAACAGAACGTTACATTCACCACAGCCAGTCTGAAAGAATCTCTGTCTCTAGCCAGATCTCCCACAGAACATTACATTCACCACAACCCGTCTTAAAGAATCTCTGTCTCTAGCCAGATCTCCCACATCTTCTGTTGTTATGTTCAAGGTCTCCTTGATGTCTTGAAACCACCATCTTTGTCTTCCCCTGATGCGTCGTCCAGGAACCATGCCTTCCATTATTCTTCTTCCCAACCCGCTGTGTCTTTTGACGTGACCATAGTAGTTTAATTTCCTGGGTAAAATGGTCTTTATAAGTCAGTTCGTTTTAATGTTTCAATATTTTAATATTTCTTCATTACTCATGTTCATTATCCGGTGTATCTTAATGATTATTCTGTATCATTTTGTTTCAAATTAATCAATTTCATTCCTTATTGTTTGCGAGATTGTCCATGATTCTCAACCATATGTTGCCGTCGGGAAGATACATCAGAACCAACTAAATTAACACTGCGGCCAATGTCTGACTAACCGCTGTTTACAGTAAAAATGACAAATGTCGTGATATCTGTTTCCGTTTATGTTTCTCATATGTTATGACATTTATCGTGATTTCTGTTCCCGTTTATGTTTCTCATATGTTATGACATTTATCGTGATTTCTGTTCCCGTTTATGTTTCTCATATGTTATGACATTTATCGTGATTTCTGTTCCCGTTTATGTTTCTCATATGTTATGACATATATCGTGATTTCTGTTCCCGTTTATGTTTCTCATATGTTATGACATTTATCGTGATTTCTGTTCCCGTTTATGTTTCTCATATGTTATGACATTTATCGTGATTTCTGTTCCCGTTTATGTTTCTCATATGTTATGACATTTATCGTGATTTCTGTTCCCGTTTATGTTTCTCATATGTTATGACATTTATCGTGATTTCTGTTCCCGTTTATGTTTCTCATATGTTATGACATATATCGTAATTTCTGTTCCCGTTTATGTTTCTCATATGTTATGACATATATCGTGATTTCTGTTCCCGTTTATGTTTCTCATATGTTATGACATATATCGTGATTTCTGTTCCCGTTTATGCTTCTCATATGTTATGACATATATCGTGATTTCTGTTCCCGTTTATGTTTCTCATATAAGTAAGTAAAGTACCCCTGTCACGCCAAGTGGCGTATAGGGAAATATGTTGCTAGTGACCCTATATTTTACAGACCTTCAGCACACGATTTTTGGGGTAATGTGGTCGGTATTACGCCCGTGCTGCTTTACTTTCCCAGAAAAAAAATCCGGTACCCATTTAAAGCTGGGTGAACCCGGAAGCCGTCGGTTGGGATCGAACCCTACCCCTTGTCCTTTATAGTCCAGTTCACTAATCATTGAGCTATCGCGGCTCCATGTTCCTCATATGTTATGACATATATCGTGATTTCTGTTCCCGTTTATGTTTCTCATATGTTATGACATATTTATTGAACATATCTTATCCAGTATTTATTGGTAAATTACGAGCTTGAAGTTCAATCGTGAGGACTTCACTGTTGGGTGTAATGTCTTTGTATGTATTCTATGTTTTATGTTTATGTAATCTCAGTAGGAAAGTGGACCTAAGGATTGTGACGTCGACAACGCGCCTGTGCTAGATGATAAGTTTCATTTTGTTCATTTGATGATCGTTTCTGTTCACAGAATGACTTCTTTGGTGGCAATTTTTTTAAATTTAGGAAATGTAAGTAGAGAAGTGTCTATTTCTTCCTCTATTTTTCTTATTCTTCATCATCTTCTCCTACTACTACTACTTTTTCAATTTCTTCTCCTCTTCCGCCTTCTTTTTCTTTATCATCTTCTTATTCATTTTCGTGTTCTGATTTGTTCCCAATATTTCCTCTTTTTAGTTGTTATCTGTCTAGTCCTGTCTCTAATTTAGAACACGTTATCTATCCAATAATTAGGTCTCTAATTAATGCATATTGTATTTGTCTAGTTATGTCTCTATAGATACATATTTTATCTATCTAGTTGTTGTGTCTCTAATATATGCATTTTAGATCTGTCTAGTTATGTCTCTAATTAATGCATATTGTATTTGTCTAGTTATGTCTCTATAGATACATATTTTATCTATCTAGTTGTTGTGTCTCTAATATATGCATTTTAGATCTGTCTAGTTATGTCTCTAACTAATGCATATTGTATTTGTCTAGTTATGTCTCTATAGATACATATTTTATCTATCTAGTTGTTGTGTCTCTAATATATGCATTTTAGATCTGTCTAGTTATGTCTCTAATTAATGCATATTGTATTTGTCTAGTTATGTCTCTAATTAATATATATGTTATCTGTCCAATTGTGCCTACAATTATAACAATATGTCTATGTCTGCATATTCTGTTTATGTCTAATTATGTATCTAATTAAGAACACATTATCTGTCCAATAATTAGATCTCTAATTAAGAACACATTATCTGTCCAATAATTAGATCTCTAATTAAGAACACATTATCTGTCCAATAATTAGATCTATAATTAAGAACACATTATCCGTCCAATAATTAGATCTCTAATTAAGAACACATTATCTGTCCAATAATTAGATCTCTAATTAAGAACACATTATCTGTCCAATAATTAGATCTCTAATTCAGAACACATATCCTCTATCCAATTGTGTCTCTAATTACTGCATATTCTGTATGTCTAGTTACTGTCCAGTATCTAATTTATGCCCATCTTTTCTGCATTATTCTGTATCTGAATAATGGACACCTTATTTGTGTAATTGTGTATACAATTATTTGGATGTTTTAGTTCTCATGTTCAACTTATGCCTTTATTCTCTAGTCTCTATTTTCACAGAATTGTTCTTCTTTATTTAGCTCAAGCAAGAACAGCTTTCCCCAAAGAAACGAGGAAACTACTATGCAATCCATTTTTGACAATAGAAACAAGAAAAAGAGTACTTAAATGTTATGTAGAGCCAGTCTTAAAATATGGATGTAAATCATGGACAACAGGACAACAGACAAGAAAATCACTGGAGGCTGTAGAAATGTGGTTTTACAGAAGAATGTTGAGAATACCATGGACGGCTCTCCTGAAAGAGGCTAAAGGAAAAAGAGAGCTAATTTCCAATATTAGGAAGAAAGAATCATGATATTTTTGGCCATGTAATGAGAAGAGAACAACTGGAATATATTGTAACAACTGGGAAAATTGAGGGACGAAGAGATAGAAGGAAGCAAAGAGAAAAGATACCAGACAGCTTAAGAGAATGGCTTGGCAGAAGGTCAACAACAGAAATGATAAATAACTGTCGAGATCGAAAGTTGTGGAGAGACATGATCACCTACTCCAGCAGACATGGTACTTGATGATGATGCTGATTGCTCTTGTACCTGACCACAAATATTTGATGTTTCCTGCATGAAAGACTTTTGTTTGTTGCAGAGATGGTCAGCTCTTAGTCTGTGGAAGATCGGCCGTTAAATTGTTTGTTTGTGATAACAGCAGACGAGAACTTTGGGAAATGTTTAACGCTGGTAATTATAATTCTTCATCTTCTTCTTCTTTCTTCTTCTTCTTCTTCTTTATTCTTTTTCTTCTTGTTGTTCTTCATCCAGGACAAAATCATCATCATCATCATGTACCCTGCCGGTTGATGTAGGTGATCATGTCCCTCCACAATCTTCTATATACAGTCTATCTATTGACCTTTCGAGCCGTAACCGGCCCATAGGGCGTAGACCAAGATACACCTTCTCCTATATGGATTTTTTTGTTCTAGCAGTTTTCTTTTAAAGATATTTTATCAAATCTCGCCATCTGTCTCTGTTCTGTGCAAGCAGTTCTATCTCATTGAGGGAGCCGACTCCTGCTGCTCTTGCCTCTCTCATCAATGTTCTTCTCAGTGTCTCCCTGGGTCTTCCTCTTTTTCTTTTACCTGTTGTTTCCCATATGAGGGCTTGCTTTGCTATTCGGTTATTATCTCTTCTCATCACATGTCCAACGTATGACCATCGTCTTTTCTTTATTACTGAAGATATTAGTGGTTGATTGGCGATTTCTCTAATTTCCTCATTTGTTTTGAATTCGTTCCATGCTATTCCAAGTATTTTCCTTAGACATTTATTTTCAAATGCGTTCAACTTTGTTTCTATATCTCTTGTTGTTTTCCAGCTTTCACACGCATACGTAAGGGTTGATAGTACATTTGATTTGAATAGCCTAAGTTTTGTGTTTGTGCTGATAAGTTTTGATTTCCACAACTTTTCAAGGCTTCTGAAAGACATTGCTGCTTTAGCTATTCTGATTTTAATTTCTTTGCTCGTATCCCCTTCTCGATCAATGTGACTTCCAAGATAGATAAAGTGATCGATCTCTTCTACTGGTTTGTTTTCCATGTATATTTTGTCACCTGTTGGAATTAAACTAGTCATGACTTTAGTCTTTTCATGATTGATCTCAAGCCCAATTTTGCTGGCTATTGATGATAGTTCATTTGTGTTTTCCTGCATCGTTTTTATCTGACTGCTGATGAGGACTATGTCATCAGCAAAGTCGAGGTCCTCCAAATGGTCTCCTTGTATCCATTCGATGCCTTTATTACCAGTGCAGCATTTCTTCATTATGAAGTCCATAACAATTCCAAATAACAAGGGCGATAAAATACATCCTTGTTTAACCCCAGTTTCTATGGGAAACATTCGCTCAGTCCTTCCTCTGTTCGAACTGCACATGTGTAACCATCATACATGTCTTTGATAATATTTATGATTTTTGATGGTAAACCATATTGCTTCAGAATTTTCCACAAAGAATCTCTATGAATACTATCAAATGCTTTTTGAAGTCGATGAAGTTAAGTACAAAAGGTTTTGCTTAGGTTATAAAATCGTCCTTAACTTCATCATCAGCTTCGTTAGTAGGCGCATAACATTGAATAATTGAAAGTCTTCCATGTTTTGTTTTGTAGCGTGTTCGTATCAGACGGCTATTTACCGGTTCCCATTCTAATAAACTTCTTGCAGCTATGTCTGTCATCATTATGCCTACTCCTTCACGGTGTTTTCCATCTTCCCTTCCAGAAAAAACTACTATTTTATTATCAACAGATCTCCTACCTGTTCCAAGCCAGCGCATTTCGCTTAATCCTAAAATATCTAGATCGTATCTATCCATCTCGCTCGCGACCTGTGCATGTTTCGTCGGAGCGGCCATTGTTCGAACATTCCAGAATCCTATTTTTGTTGTTGTTTTTGGGCCGAAAAAACTATCACAACTATCTACTGCTAATTTACACATTCTGTATCAGGTCTACGTTTCATTAACAACATCGTTTTTACGATAGCGGCTTGTTAAACCTCTGATCAACGGTTATATACCAAGCCGGAGAAAAATAATTCCTCCATTTTGGAAACAACCGGAAACGATCTATATACAGTACATCGTATCAATTCTGTTGTTGACAGTTTTCCATGCCATGACACCAAGCTATCCAGTATTTTCTCTCTTTGTCGTCCGCGATCTCTCTTTCCTTTTATTTTGCCAGTTGTAACCAAGTATTCCAACTTTCCTCTTCTCATGATGTGCCCGAAAAATGTTGATTGCTTCTTTCTGATGTTTTTTAAGAGCTCCCTTTTTGTGTTGGCTTCTTTGAGAACTTCCTCATTGGTCTTTTTATCTGTCCAGGGAACTTTCAACATTCTTCTGAGAAATCCCATCTCTGTGGCCTCTAATCGTCTTTTCATTTGTTTGTCTACTGTCCATGATTCGCTTCCATAGGTCAGAATTGGTTCTATATAGCACCGATGAACTCTCTTTCTCACTTCTATTGACATGGATTTGTTATATAAGATATTTTTCATTTTATGAAATGCTATTTTGGCCTGAGCTATTCTGCTTTTTATTTCTGTGGTGCATCTCCCATCTGATGTTATTATTGTGCACAAGTATTTGAAACGTACTTGTTTCAGATTTGTCCTGTTTATTTTTATGCTGCATGATGGTGATGATTGTTTCTTCGATATAACCATTACTTCTGTTTTCTTACTATTCAGACTGAGACCTTTCTTGTTGCTTTCTTCTACTATTATGTCTATCATGTCTCGTAGTTCATTCTCTGTCTCTGCTATTAAGACTGTGTCATCCGCATATCGCAAATTATTTATGTTGTGACCGTTGACTTCAATTCCTTTTTTGTCTACTATTGATCTCATAATATATTCGCTGTAAAGTGAAAACAAATCCAGTGACAGAACACAGCCTTGTCTGACTCCTTGTTTTATATATTGGAATTGTCCTGTTTGGTTGTTAATTCGTTTAGCTGCTGTTTGTTGCCAGTACATGTTTTTATAATTCGCAGATCCTTGCCATCAATGTTTAATTTCTCCTGCATATTTATTATTTCCGCATGCTTTACTTTGTCAAATGCTTTCGTGTAGTCTATAAAGCACATATATAGATCTTTCTTTACCTCTATAGATCTTTCTATCAATGTCCTTAAGATGTATATTGCGTTATTGGTGCCCTTTCCTTCCACAAATCCACATTGTTCCTCACTTATTTCTGGTTTTATTTTGTTCCTTACATGTCTCATGATTATTCTTAGTAATATTTTAGTCATATGGCTCATGAGACTAATAGTGCGATGGTCTTCACAATCAGTGGCTCCTGACTTCTTCGCTATGGCTACAAAGATAGATTTTAGTAGATCCTCGGGTATATGTCCAGTGTTATATATGTCATTGAGTAATTTTGTTATGACTTGTACTCCCAACTCTCCTAATGCATTTATCTCTTCGATTGTTATATTGTCAGGACCTGGAGCTTTGCCTCTTTTCCTGTGTTGAATTGCGTCTTCCACTTCACTCTACATTATTGGTGGTCCTGTGTCTTATGAAAAATAATGTCAATAGAAATAAGAAAGAGAGCAGGGTCACCTTTGTCTACGTCCCAGGACATGTTGAAGTACGGGGAAATGAAAGGGCGGACAGGTTGGCTAGCTGCGCTATTGTCGAGGACGGTCAACCAATGGATCGGGCGGACATCATCAATGTCCTCCGGGAAGTTGGAAGGACACAGGACTTCGACAACCATGAGTCCACGTCACTCCTTCGGATGAAAGAGATGGGAGTTAAGATGGGCACAGCCGGAAACGAGAAACTTAGTGGCCGTGTAAGAAGACTTATCAACCAACACAGAACTGGAGTCGTCAGTCGCTGGACGGGACTTGCTGAGGAGGGGATCTGAGCACCTATGGACATGTTCAGAGGGCAATGATGATGACCCGCAAATAACTCAATAACTCATTAAGAGAGTTCATCGGTGCTATATAGAACCAATTCTGACCTATGGAAGCAAATCATGGACAGTAGACAAACAAATATAAAGACAACTAGAGGCCACAGATGGGACTTCTCAGAAGAATGTTGAAAGTTCCCTGGACAGATAAAAAGACCAATGAGGAAGTTCTCAAAGAGTCCAACACAAAAAGGGAGCTCTTAAAAAACATCAGAAAGAAGCAATCAACATTTTTTGGGGCACATCGTGAGACGATGAAAGTTGGAATACTTGGTTACAACTGGCAAAATAAAAGGAAAGAGAGATCACGGACGACAAAGAGAGAAAATACTGGGTAGCTTGGTGTCATGGCATGGAAAACAGTCAACAGAACTGATACGATGAAATGTAGATAGAAGATTATGGAAGGACATGATCGCCTACACCAACCGGTATGTGACATGATGATGATGATGGTCTTCATCTTCTACTACTTCTACTTTTTCTTCTACTTCTTCTTCTTCATCGTCGTCTTCATCATCTTCATCCTCTTTATCTTCATGTTCTTCATCATCTTCATCCTCTTTATCTTCATGTTCTTCATCTTCTTTTTGTTCTTGTTGTTCCTCTTTTTCATTTTCTTATGCTTTTTCTTGTTCTTGTTCTTCTTGTTCTACTTTTCCTTCTTCTTCATTTTGTTCTTGTTCTTCTTTATTACCTTCTTCTTCTTCTTCATTTTTTTTTTTCTTTTTTCTTCTTCTTCTACTTGTTCTTTATCTTCTTCTTCATCTTCCCATAAACTAGATAGTTCCTCTGAGAGCCAGTGACAGACTTCGTTAACCTTCTCCATTTATTTTTCTCTGAAGCCATTATTTGGGACTCTTCAAAGTCGAGGCGTGTCTATTCTTTGATGTTATCTTCCATTCTATTCTCTACCTTTCTCTCCTTCTCCACCCTTTCACAGTTTCTTACAGAAAGGTCTTTGTCAGAGCTCACCATCGAGACACGTGACCAAACCATTTCAGTTTGCGTTTCTCCACAACAGTCAAACGATCATCATGTGTTACGATTGCTTGCTGTATCCTTTTGTGAACTTTTCTCTTTGTGATACGATCTAAGAGACAAATAATAATAAATAAATATAATTATAGAAGGAAGCTTCCGAGGCGATAGATCAGCGAATCATTTCAGGGAAGAGGTATGTTTACAGCACTCGGAAAAAATCATAAATAATCAACAGAAAAAAAAAACAATAATATATGGTCCGAAGCAGTATCGAACCTGTACTTCTTGGCACAGCGCCTTGCCACGAGAAGCCAAACGCTAGAGCACACTGCCAACTCAGCTAACTAAAAATTAGCGATCATTGGCGATGTCTTTCACGTAAGTTGTAGATTATTTGTGATTTTTCTGTGAATGTTGTTAATATACCTCGTCCCATGAAATGATTATGGTTATGGAAGGCCCGGTATCACTGCAAGCCAATTAAAATCCATAATTGCTCAACCAACCGTGCCAGTGGAATCATCCGAATTACTATCTCATCTCCCAAACAAAGAAAGGTAGCTGTAGTCCCCATCATAGCAGTCTTAGCACACGCCGAAAAACATAAGGTGAAACCGCACAGAAAGTGAACACAAACGTTTGTTCCTTGTCATACTATTCGCTGATCAATCGCCTCTGAAGCTTCCCTCTATAATAATATTCATTTATTATTATTTGTCTCCAGTATAAACCACTGGAAACTACTATTCGAGCTGTTTCGTCATATAACTGTTTGTATACAACATTCCGCCCTACTCGTTTCAATATGAAAATACAGATACACAATTTATTCCCGATTTGTGATCCCAATACAATTGTGATGAGTACAGCTGTTCATACGATCTCAGGTAGTGATGTACAAAACTTGACGGTAATAATTCATCTTTAAACCTTGTTTTTTTTCTTCTTCTATTGCTTTTCTGTAAGTGTCCATGTTTCGCAAGCGTTTAGAAAATGTGATATAACAAAGGAGAGCATCAACCAAAGTTTAGAGCCACGAGTAATATCTTTTCAAACAGGTTTCGGCTTTGTTGTAAGAGCGCTGCAACGACTATAAGGGTTAGGGGACTGACTGTGTTATTTTGATTAACTCCCAGAGATGAGCTTTTCTATGTTTGATGGAAGTCGATTTTTATCATCAACATTCATTGGCGGTCTCCACATCGAAGGTTGACTACCATGGAGCGTCATTCATTCATTGGGCGATCTCCATATCAAAGGTTGACTACCATGGAGCGTCATTCATTCATTGAGTGCCGCCTCTACATCGAAGGTTCGCTACCATGGAGCGTCATTCATTCATTGGGCGGTCTCCACATTGAAGGTTGGCTACCATGGAGCGTCATTCATTCATTGGGCGGTCTCTACATCAAAGGTTGGCTACCATGGAGCGTCATTCATTCATTGAGTGCCGTCTCTACATCGAAGGTTGGCTACCATGGAGCGTCATTCATTTTGTACCGTCTCTACATCGAAGGTTGGCTACCATGGAGCGTCATTCATTCATTGAGTGCCGTCTCTACATCGAAGGTTGGCTACCATGGAGCGTCATTAATTTTGTACCGTCTCCACATCGAAGGTTGGCTACCATGGAGCGTCATTCATTCATTGAGTGCCGTCTCTACATCGAAGGTTGGCTACCATGGAGCGTCATTCATTCATTGGGCGGTCTCCACATCGAAGGTTCGCTACCATGGAGCGTCATTCATTCATTGGGCGGTCTCCACATCGAAGGTTCGCTACCATGGAGCGTCATTCATTCATTGGGTGCCGTCTCTACATCGAAGGTTCGCTACCATGGAGCGTCATTCATTCATTGGGCGGTCTCCACATTGAAGGTTGGCTACCATGGAGCGTCATTCATTCATTGGGCGGTCTCCACATGAAGGTTGGCTACCATGGAGCGTCATTCATTCATTGGGCGGTCTCCACATTGAAGGTTCGCTACCATGGAGCGTCATTCATTCATTGGGCGGTCTCCACATTGAAGGTTGGCTACCATGGAGCGTCATTCATTCATTGGGTGCCGTCTCTACATCGAAGGTTCGCTACCATGGAGCGTCATTCATTCATTGGGCGGTCTCCACATTGAAGGTTGGCTACCATGGAGCGTCATTCATTCATTGGGCGGTCTCCACATTGAAGGTTGGCTACCATGGAGCGTCATTCATTAATTGGGCGGTCTCCACATTGAAGGTTGGCTACCATGGAGCGTCATTCATTCATTGAGTGCCGTCTCTACATCGAAGGTTGGCTACCATGGAGCGTCATTCATTTTGTACCGTCTCTACATCGAAGGTTGGCTACCATGGAGTGTCATTCATTCATTGAGTGCCGTCTCCACATTGAAAGTTGGCTACCATGGAGCGTCATTCATTCATTGGGCGGTCTCCACATTGAAGGTTGGCTACCATGGAGCGTCATTCATTCATTGGGCGGTCTCCACATTGAAGGTTGGCTACCATGGAGCGTCATTCATTCATTGAGTGCCGTCTCTACATCGAAGGTTGGCTACCATGGAGTGTCATTCATTCATTGAGTGCCGTCTCCACATTGAAAGTTGGCTACCATGGAGTGTCATTCATTCATTGAGTGCCGTCTCTACATCGAAGGTTGGCTACCATGGAGCGTCATTCATTCATTGAGTGCCGTCTCCACATCGAAAGTTGGCTACCATGGAGCGTCATTCATTTTGTACCGTCTCTACATCGAAGGTTGGCTACCATGGAGCGTCATTCATTTTGTACCGTCTCTACATCGAAGGTTGGCTACCATGGAGCGTCATTCATTGAGTGCCGTCTCCACATCGAAGGTTAGCTACCATGGAGCGTCATTCATTGAGTGCCGTCTCCACATCGAAGGTTAGCTACCATGGAGCGTCATTCATTGAGTGCCGTCTCCACATCGAAGGTTAGCTACCATGGAGCGTCATTCATTTTGTACCGTCTCTACATCGAAGGTTGGCTACCATGGAGTGTCATTCATTCATTGGGTGACGTCTCCACATCGAAGGTTGGCTACCATGGAGCGTCATTCATTCATTGGGTGACGTCTCCACATCGAAGGTTGGCTACCATGGAGCGTCATTCATTCATTGGGTGACGTCTCCACATCGAAGGTTGGCTACCATGGAGCGTCATTCATTCATTGGGTGACGTCTCCACATCGAAGGTTGGCTACCATGGAGCGTCATTCATTCATTGGGTGACGTCTCCACATCGAAGGTTAGCTACCATGGAGCGTCATTCATTTTGTACCGTCTCTACATCGAAGGTTGGCTACCATGGAGTGTCATTCATTCATTGGGTGACGTCTCCACATCGAAGGTTGGCTACCATGGAGCGTCATTCATTCATTGGGTGACGTCTCCACATCGAAGGTTGGCTACCATGGAGTGTCATTCATTCATTTTGTACCGTCTCTACATCGAAGGTTGGCTACCATGGAGCGTCATTCATTCATTGGGTGACGTCTCCACATCGAAGGTTGACTACCATGGAGTGTCATTCATTCATTGGGTGACGTCTCCACATCGAAGGTTGGCTACCATGGAGTGTCATTCATTCATTGGGTGACGTCTCCACATCGAAGGTTGACTACCATGGAGTGTCATTCATTCATTGGGTGACGTCTCCACATTGAAGGTTGACTACCATGGAGCGTCATTCATTCATTGGTTGCCGTCTCCACATCGAAGGTTGACTACCATGGAGCGTCATTCATTCATTGGGTGACGTCTCCACATCGAAGGTTGGCTACCATGGAGTGTCATTCATTCATTGGGTGACGTCTCCACATTGAAGGTTGGCTACCATGGAGTGTCATTCATTCATTGGGTGACGTCTCCACATCGAAGGTTGGCTACCATGGAGTGTCATTCATTCATTGGGTGACGTCTCCACATTGAAGGTTGGCTACCATGGAGTGTCATTCATTCATTGGGTGACGTCTCCACATTGAAGGTTGGCTACCATGGAGTGTCATTCATTCATTGGGTGACGTCTCCACATCGAAGGTTGACTACCATGGAGCGTCATTCATTCATTGGGTGACGTCTCCACATCGAAGGTTGGCTACCATGAAGCGTCATTCATTCATTGGGTGACGTCTCCACATTGAAGGTTGGCTACCATGAAGCGTCATTCATTCATTGGGTGACGTCTCCACATTGAAGGTTGGCTACCATGAAGCGTCATTCATTCATTGGGTGACGTCTCCACATTGAAGGTTGGCTACCATGAAGCGTCATTCATTCATTGGGTGACGTCTCCACATCGAAGGTTGGCTACCATGAAGCGTCATTCATTCATTGGGTGACGTCTCCACATCGAAGGTTGGCTACCATGAAGCGTCATTCATTCATTGGGCGGTCTCCACATCGAAGGTTGGCTACCATGGAGCGTCATTCATTCATTGGGCGGTCTCCACATTGAAGGTTGGCTACCATGGAGCGTCATTCATTCATTGGGCGGTCTCCACATTGAAGGTTGGCTACCATGAAGCGTCATTCATTCATTGGGCGGTCTCCACATCGAAGGTTGGCTACCATGGAGCGTCATTCATTCATTGGGCGGTCTCCACATTGAAGGTTGGCTACCATGGAGCGTCATTCATTCATTGGGCGGTCTCCACATTGAAGGTTGGCTACCATGGAGCGTCATTCATTCATTGGGCGGTCTCCACATTGAAGGTTGGCTACCATGGAGTGTCATTCAATCATTGGGTACCGTCTTCACAATCACGCAATCTTATCATCATTATCATCATGTACCATACCGGTTGGCGTAGGCGATCATGTCCCTCCACCTTCTTCTATCTACAGTGCATCGTATCAGTTCTGTTGTTAACTGTATTCCATGCCATGGCACCAAGCTATCCAGTATTTTCTCTCTTTGTCGTCCGCGATCTCTCTTTCCGTTTATTTTGCCAGTTGTAACCAAGTATTCCAACTTCCTCTTCACATGATGTGCCCGAAAAATGTTGATTGCTTCTTTACGCAATCTTATAGACAACTTTGAATCAGAATTATTCACTAGAAATTAACATTCCGTTACAGACCTAGCAAGGCTAAATAAAATGATCATTCCGTTACAGACTTGGCAAGGCTAAATAAAATGATCATTCCGTTACAGACTTGGCAAGGCTAAATAAAATGATCATTCCGTTACAGACCTGGCAAGGCTAAATAAAATGATCATTCCGTTACAGACCTAGCAAGGCTAAACAAAATGATCATTCCGTTACAGACCTAGCAAGGCTAAACAAAATGATCATTCCATTACAGACTGGCAAGGCTAAATAAAATGATCATTCCGTTACAGACCTGGCAAGGCTAAACAAAATTATCATTCCGTTACAGACCTGGCAAGGCTAAATAAAATGATCATTCCGTTACAGACCTGGCAAGGCTAAATAAAATGATCATTCTGTTACAGACCTGGCAAGGCTAAATAAAATGATCATTCCGTTACAGACCTGGCAAGGCTAAATAAAATGATCATTCCGTTACAGACCTGGCAAGGCTAAACAAAATTATCATTCCGTTACAGACCTGGCAAAGCTAAATAAAATGATCATTCTGTTACAGACCTGGCAAGGCTAAATAAAATGATCATTCCGTTACAGACCTGGCAAGGCTAAATAAAATGATCATTCCGTTACAGACCTGGCAAGGCTAAATAAAATGATCATTCCGTTACAGACCTGGCAAGGCTAAACAAAATGATCATTCCGTTACATACCTAGCAAGGCTAAACAAAATGATCATTCTGTTACAGACCTAGCAAGGCTAAATAAAATGATCATTCCGTTACAGACCTAGCAATGCTAAATAAAATGATCATTCCGTTACAGACCTAGCAAGGCTAAACAAAATGATCATTCCGTTACAGACCTAGCAAGGCTAAACAAAATGATCATTCCGTTACAGACCTAGCAAGGCTAAATAAAATGATCATTCCGTTACAGACCTGGCAAGGCTAAATAAAATGATCATTCCGTTACAGACCTAGCAAGGCTAAACAAAATGATCATTCCGTTACAGACCTAGCAAGGCTAAACAAATTGATCATTCCGTTACAGGCCTGGCAAGACTAAACAAAATGATCATTCTGTTACAGACCTGACAAAACTACACAACATATGGGAAAGCCAAACCATCTCACTAACAGAACAGCACAGTTTGCTTTCTCTGATACTTTCGTTGATTTTCTCAAATTCTTTTTGTAAAGAAAGATACACAAACTTCTGTTATACTTCAAAGTGGTCATGAGAAGCTGTACCTACAGGTTTATGTTTAGAAATTGTAGTTAATATTTGAAAATTATTCTTTCCTTCTTCATTTCCGTTTCAGGGTCGATGGGAGATATAATTTGCGGTCTTTTGCTCTTCTGTTTGCCTCTGCTGCTGTTATGTTTCCTAGTGTTTCTAATATTCCATCGACCCATCTTTTTCGTGGTCGACCCTTGGGTCTGGTGTTCTCGCAACGTTTATTGAAGTCTCGTTGTGTTGTTTTGATCACTCTGCCAAGTCACGTGGCCAAACCATTTTATCTGTTGTTTCTTTATATATATTCTATGGCGGGGACTACCCCTAGCTTTTTTCTCAGTTCTTCATTTCTGATGTTATCTCTCAGACTGTTTCCTGTCATTCGTCTAACACATTTCATCTCTGTAGAGGTTATTTTTCTTATTGTTCTTTCATCTAGGGTCCAGGTCTGGCATTGGTAGCACAACGTTGGGATGAAGATTGTATTGTAAAGTGCCCGTTTTGCCTCCAGAGTTATTTCCTTGTTGGACAATAGTGGTGATAACTGTCCGATGATTTGACAAGCTTTGTTGTATCTTGATTCTATCTCTGCTGTTTGGGAATTATCGTTTGTCATTAGACTTCCTAGGTATTTAAATTCCTCTACCTGTTTTAGTTGTCTGCCGTCTATAGTTATGTTGATGTTCTGTTTCTCTTTGGCGACATTCATGACTTCTGTTTTATTGATGTTACATTGATTAATGACGTAATAACTGTCACACAAGCCTAGCAGACCGTCTGACATTGATTAATGACGTAATAATTGTCATACAAGCCTAGCAGACCGTCTGACATTGATTAATGACGTAATAACTGTCACACAAGCCTAGCAGACCGTCTGACATTGATTAATGACGTAATAACTGTCACACAAGCCTAGCAGACTGTCTGACATTGATTAATGACATAATAACTGTCACACAAGCCTAGCAGACCGTCTGACATTGATTAATGACTTGATTGAAACAAAAATCTTGACCTTAGGATATGCTACAGATGACGCAATAATGCCGTAATAACTGTCATACCATACTAAAAGTAACCCAGATATTGTATCGTGATGTAAAAATCGTCATATCACCCTAACAGAACCTCCAGAGATAGGATATGACGTAATATGCAGCGCCTGTGCATTTCTTATGCTATGTAGAACCATTCTTAACATATAGATGTGAATCATGGACAATAAGATGACAGTCAAGAAAATCACTGAGGCTGTAGAAATGTGGTTTTACAGAAGAATGTTGAGAATACCATGGACAACAAAGAAGAGTAATGAAAACGTTCTGAAAGAGGCCAAAACAAAGAGAGAGACCATTTTTTGGCCATGTAATGAGTAAAAAACAACTGGAATATATTGTAACAACTGGGAAAATTGAAGGACGTAGAAATAGAGGGAAGTAGAGAAAAGATACCAGGCAGCTTAAGAGAATGGCTTTGCAGAAGGTCAACAACAGAAATGATAAATAACTGTCGAGAACGAAAGTTGTGGAGAGACATGATCACCTACGCCAGCAGGCCCGGTACTTGATGATGATTTATTTCTTTTCGTAAATTGTTTCTGTCACTGTTTATGTTATGTTTCTGTCACTGTTTATGTTATGTTTCTGTCACTGTTTATGTTATGTTTCTGTCACTGTTTATGTTATGTTTCTGTCACTGTTTATGTTATGTTTTTGTCATTGTTTATGTTATGTTTCTTTCACTGTTTATGTTATGTTTCTGTCACTGTTTATGTTATGATTCTGTCACTGTTTATGTTATGTTTCTGTCACTGTTTATGTTATGTTTCTGTCACTGTTTATGTTATGTTTCTGTCACTGTTTATGTTATGTTTCTGTCACTGTTTATGTTATGTTTTTGTCGCTGTTTATGTTGTTTCTGTCACTGTTTATATTATGTTTCTGTCACTGTTTATGTTATGTTTCTGTCACTGTTTATGTTATGTTTCTGTCACTGTTTATGTTATGTTTATGTTATGTTTCTGTCACTGTTTATGTTATGTTTCTGTCACTGTTTATGTTATGTTTATTTTCTCCGTCAATTTTTAACAGAAATTCGCTTGATGATGGTACTCATCATTTCTCTGGGACACTGTGGGCGTGGTCCTGATAATGTTTCCATGGAAATACCCACCGAAAGCGCCGCCACCGCATCATCAACTTTTACAACAGTGGCCAGAGATTCTGTTGCTTCATCAGAACTTGATTTCATTGCCCGCTTGAAGTCTTCAGCGGCGTCACCTATCGATCAACATCAAGACGTGAACTCAATCGCAACAATAAAATATTTAACAGAGGCTTATAACAATCTGTTAGAAAAAACAGAGTTATAAATCTGAAAGAAGGATTAGAAATAGATTATAGAAATAGATCGTTGATTTGTAAAATGTGTGATTCTGTGGAGACAAGCGAAGAGAAGATGAATTCTGAAGGAGAGAGAGAAATGGGTGGTGGTAATGAGATTGGTACTGGTGGAGAGCCAGGTTTGTTTGCGCCAAGAGTAGGCAAACGTGGCGTTATGATAGATGTTAGATTGGCTCATAATGGATCGATGTTAGAGGAAAGGATGGGTGATATTAGTGGTCTGTCTAGGTTTGATAATAGGACGGATTCTGTGCCCTTACATTTGTCAGGGCCGAAGACAGCCAGTACCAGAAACGAGACAGGGAACAGAAGCGCTGATTTCAGTTCTGGATTAACACCTTTAAAAAGGATGAAGATGGAAGTGTAGATAATGGTGGCGATGAACAGATAAAAGTTAAACTTGGGGGCACGGCTTTTCTTGTTTGTTCTTCGAATATTCTTTGTCGAGATCGATGTGAGCACACAAGGAATCGATTTCACCCTAGGAGGATAATAAAGAGGGAAGATAACCAGAAGGCAAACGGAACTAGAAAAAGTAGTCAAGATGATGTAAAGAAAGAGAAACATGATCAAGGAAGAGAGTTTGGACAAGAAGATATATACAATGAATATATGAATACAAAACAGAGATGGATTAGAAGTAGCGGTCAAGATACGACGCCGGCTGCTTGTGGGAATATAACGACATGTTTTTGTGACGAAATTTGTGTTGTTTTTGGTGACTGCTGCATAGATTATTTCCAAAGTTGTGTAGGAGTAAGTGAAATGTATGCAGTGTTAGACTTTATTCTTTTTCTCAGAATAAACATGTCAATTTCAGCTCAAATTTGATGAACGGATCGAAGATTAATCAAAATTGGTTGCGTAACCTCATGTTCATTTCGCTTCGTGTGAGATCACGGGCGATCGGAGCGGTCTGGTTATGGTGAATCGATGCCCTGAAGAGTTTGATGATACGCCTTTGAAAAGAAATTGTGAAAACAGTCATATAAATCCACTTCCGCCTGTAACAGCCGATTTGATTGGTGGAAATATTACATTTAAAAACGCGTTCTGCGCGAGCTGTCATGGCATAGGCGTAGAGCATATCCAACCGTGGGTAGCAAATCTTGAATGTTGGGATGATATTGATAATATGAGTTCTTTAAATATGCAAATTATCAAAGATCTGATACATTCGGGGGACTGTAACGTGTCTTATACTGCCCCGTCTGGAACCTGTTGGCCAAGAAAATGTAAACCTGGTTCTAGACTAAATAAAGAAGATCAAGAACTTCTTACACATAACGTCAATACAGGCGTGTGTACATACGCCGACTATATATTATGTCAGGTTTATTATATTCCTGGAAATAGTTATAAAAATCCCACTTGTGAGTTATGTTTGAATATAACACAGAGAAGCCCTACGGGTATTGTTGATTTGTGTTGCGTCACGTTCCCTACAGACGGTTTCCCGATCACTAGAGGGGTGACGCCTCTGACAGGCGGAATTATAATTATTTTAGATATAACTGGGATGTACTCCGAGAAAGACCACAGTGCCGCCTATGTATGTGAAGACAATGAAGTATTTGACCCGTTCTTTCTTGAGTGTAAAAGTTTGATCTGTCCCTATGGATTTGATTCCTTCAGAGGGAAGTGTGTTGAAAGCACTGATGCCTTCTTCGTTCCAGAGGCGTCGCAGATCTTCCCAAACGGTTGGGGCAGACTAGACGTCCTCACGACAACATCAGAGACGGAAAGTTACATTTCTTGTGATGAAGTTCTATGGAGTTCACATCTGATAATACAACATTCTGGTTTCGTGGTTGACAAAGTTGTGATTCAGGATAATCAACATTTCAACTGGACTCATCCGATCAATAGCTCAACATCCATAACTCACTGCGAGGAATTCCTTACCGATGAAGATCTCGAGTACCTACAGAGTGTTGATGTTGTTGTCTCCCTTATACATTCTCCTGGTATAGACACAATTGAAGAACTATCCGAGCTCGCTAAGTCCTTGATCTCCCTTTCCCCAGAAGAGACTCTCAACAAATAACCGTCACAAACATGGGCAACATGGCGGAGGTTTTAAATTCGTGCCCCGACGGAGGAGTTCTATTCCGGCGTCAAGATTTTGTTCTAAAGGAGGTCAAGGGAGATCTATACGCTGTATTCAACTTCACCCAGTCCGGAGTGTATTACCTCCTAAGTAGTATCGGATACGAAATTACAATACATTTTATCGATAATGTAATAACAGTATCAAGTACGGCTTATATTTGTCAACAAAGTGAATTATTTTCACGAATCGATTGCGCTATTGTCGAATACAAGCTGAGTGAAAGTGAACGGTTAGGATCTCGATTAAAAATATTGAAATCGAATCTATATTTTGAGGAGAACGATTTCTATATTTGGCGGGAGAAGGTTTTTGTGTGTTCAAATTTTGAAAATAAAGGAGATGTTATGTCGGTGATGGATAATGAGGTGTATCGTGCAGTTAGTTTTGTTTTGACAATTGTTTCGGTGTTATTTCTCTTTCTCATGCTTTTGGTTTATTTCTTCTTGCCGGAACTCCGAACATTGCCAGGGAAAATGACTGCCAGTTTGGCTGGAACAATGATGATGACGTTTCTGTTTAACCTGTTCTCATTGGTTGAGTTCCAAATGATTACGTGTGTCCGGTCATGGCGGCCACCAGCCACGTGGTTACTCTCGCCCATTTTGGATGGATGTCTGCCATAGCGGTGAATATGGCCTTGACATTTGGTTCCGCGACAAATAAAATTGTGAAGAATCAAAATGATAGAAACACTTTTAAAATTTACTGTGCAGTTGTATGGGGTCTCTCTGCGTCGCTTGTCACGGTGTCAATAATTCTTGATGTCACAAATTCAAGTACGTCAACAGAAAATGAATTACAAAATTCAACACCCTCCGTTGTTTCCAGCTCACATTTCCCTAGATACGGTTACCCATACTGCACCTGGTTCTCCGGTCCACTTTGGGTCAGATTAGTTTTCATCATAATCCCATTCTTCATCACTTACATCATCAGCCTTATTGGATTCATCATCACTATCGTTGGAATCCACAAAACGAGCAAACACTCGGAAAAGTTTGGAATAAAAACATCGGAGACCACTCGGTGCGTGATCTACATCAAACTCTCAACAGCGATGGGGTTTACCTGGATTACGTCAATCGTCGTCAACATTTTTCCAGGAAATCTATTTTACCTTATGTCAACGTGTCTTTGGTACTTCTTCAAGGGGCCCTTCTATTCTTAGCGTTCATGGCTAACAAGAAGGTCTACTCGTTGCTGAGGAACAAGTTCTGTGCTAGGGTAAAGAAGGTATCTGAGGTGGGACACAGATTAGTATTGTTACGTCGAGTACGATGTAGGATGAATTCAATGATGGTAAATACTGAAATCTAGGCCAAGACTACGTGAGATGAATTCAATGATGTGTAAATACTGAAATCTAGGCCAAGACTACGTGAGATGAATTCAATGATGTGTAAATGCTGAAATCTAGGCCAAGACTACGTGAGATGAATTCAATGATGTGTAAATACTGAAATCTAGCAAGACTACGTGAGATGAATTCAGTGATGTGTATATACTGAAATCTATGTCAAGATTATGTGAGATGAATTCAATGATGTGTAAATGCTGAAATCTATGTCAGATTATGTGAGATGAATTCAATGATGTGTAAATGCTGAAATCTAGGCCAAGACTACGTGAGATGAATTCAATGATGTGTAAATACTGAAATCTAGGCCAAGACTACGTGAGATGAATTCAATGATGTGTAAATGCTGAAATCTAGGCCAAGACTACGTGAGATGAATTCAATGATGTGTAAATGCTGAAATCTAGGCCAAGACTACGTGAGATGAATTCAGTGATGTGTATATACTGAAATCTAGGCCAAGACTATGTGAGATGAATTCAATGATGTGTAAATGCTGAAATCTAGGCCAAGACTATGTGAAATGAATTCAATGATGTGTAAATGCTGAAATCTATGTCAAGACTATGTGAGATGATTTCAATGATGTGTAAAAGCTGAAATCTATGCCAAGACTATGTGAAATGAATTCAGTAATGTAGAAATATGTGAATGAAAGCCTGAACCACGTAAATGATTTCAGTATTCCATTATTTCAACGTTGTGGATACCGTATAGCGGCTGATGTGATATTGACAAAGAGTGGACATTTGAATCACATTTCTATGCGATATCTGTAATAATGACACAGATTGGACATTTGAATCATATTTCTATGCGATATCTGTAATAATTGACACAGATTGGACATTTGAATCACATTTCTATGCGATATCTCTAATAACTGACACAAATTGGACATTTGAGTCACATTTCTATGCGATTTCTGTAATAATTGACAAAGATTGGACATTTGAGTCACATTTCTATGCGATTTCTGTAATAACAGACACAGATTGGACATTTGAATCAGGTCTTTACTTGATTGTTGTGGTACTGACACTGGACATTTGAAGCACATTTGATTGTTGTGTTTTGGACATTTTTGTTAAATAGACCAATGACTGTTGTGTTATGGACATTTTAGTTAAATAAACCAATGATTGTTGTGCTATGGACATTTAAGTTCAATAAACCGGTAATTGTTGTATTATGGACATTTTAGTTAAATAAACCAATGATTGTTGTGCTATGGACATTTAAGTTAAATAAACCGGTAATTGTTGTGTTATGGACATTTTAGTTAAATAAACAATGATTGTTGTGCTATGGACATTTATGTTAAATAAACCGGTAATTGTTGTGTTATGGACATTTTAGTTAAATAAACCAATGATTGTTGTGCTATGGACATTTTAGTTAAAAAAAACGGTAATTGTCGTGTTATGGACATTTTAGTTAATAAACAATGATTGTTGTGCTATGGACATTTTAGTTAAATAAACCGGTAATTGTCGTGTTATGGACATTTTAGTTAAATAAACCTGTGATTGTCGTGTTATGGACATTTTAGTTAAATAATCGGTAATTGTCGTGTTATGACCATTTTAGTTAAAAAACCGGTGATTGTCAGTGTTATGGACATTTTAGTTAAATAAATCGGTAATTGTCGTGTTATGACCATTTAGTTAAATAAACCGGTGATTGTCGTGTTATGGACATTTTAGTTAAATAAATCGGTAATTGTCGTGTTATGACCATTTTAGTTAAATAAACCGGTGATTGTCAGTGTTATGGACAAATATTAGACATTGTTTGTTGTTGAAATATAATGGACATTTGAATTACATTTTCTGGTGATTTTTGTGCAACGGACGCAGTGATGAACTGAACCTAGTGTAAACCTGTTGTGATGAAATGTGTGGTAATGAGAAGTCATCATCTTATCACTTTGCGCTGCAACAAAAGAAGACATCGTACACGAAACGCGATAGCTCAGTGGTTAGTGAACTGGACTACAAAAGACGATAGGTAGGGTTCGATCCCAAGCGACAACTTCAGGGTTCACCCAGCCTTAATTGGGAACCGGAATTTTTTCTGGGAAAGTAAAGCGGCACGGGCGTAATTCCGACCACATTACCCAAAAAATCATGCGCGAAAGTCAGTAAAAAAGTATGGTCACTAACACCATATTCCCTAAACGTCACTTGGCGTGACGGGGCTCTTTACGTTTGGCATGGGCGGAATACCGACCACACTACCACAAAAACCATGCGCCCAAGGTCTGTAAAATTATGGTCACTAACACCATATTCCCTAAACGCCACTTGGCATGACGGGGCTCTTTACTTTTTCCACGCAAAAGATAATCTAATCATGAGTAGCTTGCCCCCATCGAGTAACAGTTTCAATCTTTTAGGCGTCTTCACACTCTGGTGTGGTGGTGGGGGGCGCCCTGGGTCAGGACCCCCAGGCTTCCACCTTCTGTTGCGTTGAACCTGGAAGGTCATACTTTGTAAACAATTCTGTCTGTGATTTTTATGTTAAATACACAATTCATATATTTAAAGAGTTTTTAATGTTATATAGAGCCAGTCTTAACATATGGATGTAATAGGACAACAGACAAGAAAATCACTGGAGTCTGTAGAAACGTGATTTTACAGAAGAATGTTAAGAATACCATGGACAGCTAAGAAGAGTAATGAAAACGTTCTGAAAGTGGCCAAAGCAAAAAGATAGCTAATTTCCAATATTAGGAAGAAACAATCATCATTTTTTGGCCATGTAATGAGAAGAGAACAACTGGAATATATTGTAACAACTGGAAAAATTGAGGGACGAAGAGATAGAGGGAAGCAAAGAGAAAAAATAACAGGCAGCTTAAGAGAATGGCTTGGCAGAAGGTCAACAATAGAAATGTAAAATTTCTGTCGAGATTGAAAGTTGTGGAGAGACATGATCACCTACGCCAGTAGGCACGGTACTTGATGATGATGACACAATATATATGGAAAGAAAACCAGACCAATAAAACTCTCAATAATTTTTGTAATTGAGTTATTTGTGAGTTATCGTCATGGTGTTATTGTGTAATTTGTTTGTTATCATCATTGAGTTATTTGTGAGTTATCGTCAATGAGTTATTGTTTATATCTGTTTCTTATCATCACTGAATTATTTCTGAGTTATTGTCATGGAGTTATTGAGTAGTTTGTTTGTTATCATCACTTAGTTGAGTTATTTGTGAGTTATCGTCATTGAGTTATTGAATTATGTGTAAGTTATCATCACTAGGTTATTTCTGAGTTATCGTCATTGAGTTATTGAATTATGTGTGGGTGATCATCATTGAATTTTTGAGTTATTTGTGAGTTATTGTCAATGAGTTATTGAATTATGTGTAAGATATCATCATTGAATTTTTGAGTTATTTGTGAGTTATCGTCAATGAGTTATGAATTATGTGTAAGTTATCATCATTGAATTGTTGAGTTATTTGTGAGTTATCATCATTGCACTCTGAACGTGTCCGTAGGTGATCAGATCCCTCCTCAGCAAGTTCCGCAGTGTCCAGCGACTGACGACTCCAGTTCTGCGTTGGTTGATAAGTCTTCTTACACTCCCACTAAGTTTCTCGTTTCTGGCTGTGCCCATCTTTACTTGTATCTCCTTCATCCCGAAGGAGTGACGTGGACTCATGGTTGTCGAAGTCCTGTACCCTTCCCACATCTCGGAGGGCATTGATGACGTCCGCCTGCTCCATTGGTTGACCGTCTTCAAACGACAGCACAGCCAGCCAACCTGTCCGCTCTTTCATTTCTCCGTACTCCCTCATGTCCAGGGGCGTAGACAAAAGTGTCTACGCGTATTGTTGACTTCTGCAATGACTGGACCCACTGTCTGCCTAGTGTGAGGTCCTGCCTGCCTAGTGTGAGGTCCTGGTTTCATCGAATATGTCGGACATTTCCACCCCTCTATCCACATCACCTACCACATCTCCACCTCCTCCGTATCTTTCCTCGATATCTCAGTCTGCTTGGACACCTCTCATCTTCTCACCTCGGTCTTCTACAGACCACAGATTCCCACTGTTTCCTCCGCTACGACTCCTCTCACCCTACATCCTGTAAGAACTCTCTTCCCTATTTCTCAGCTCCTCAGAGTTCGTCACCTTTGCCAAGACGATGAAGATTTCCTTCACAACGCCCACCTCATGCTTGATTTCTTCCGCCGACGTCTATATCCAGAATCAGCTCTCCTCCCTGCCCTGCGTCGAGTTCTCCACCCTTCACGTTAATCTGCTCTTACCCCCTCTACTTATTCCCCCCTTGGATAGAGTAGTACTCGCCCTCACCTATCACCCTCACCACTACGCTGTGATTAGGACCATCCACCGCTACCTCTCTATTCTCCGATCTGACCCTACTACTCGTCTGTTCTACCCCGACCCCACCACTGGTGGCCTTTAGGCGTGACCGGAACGTCCGTGACTTTCTTGTCAGGGGCCGTCTTCCAGCTGCCCCCCTTAGCCAGCACTTTCCGCTGCAATCGTAGGGTATGTAAAACTTGTGACCACGTTCTAGAGACTGATGCTGTTCTCTTTCCTAATGGTCCTTTCGAGATCAGAGAGGGATTCACTTGCACATCGCGGAACATCATTTATGCCTTCATTTGTAAGCGATGCAAGTTGACCAGCATCGTTCAATCTGGTCGACGTATCTGTGGTCGATGCCGTGAGCACCTATATATCACCGAGATGCGGGCACTCCTGTAGCAGCCCACTTTAACTCGAGGGGTCACAGGGGAAGGCTGATGTCTTAGTCACCGGCCTAATATCATGCTCCTCTGATAACCACAGTCGTCTCACTCGCTCGTTGGGGTTGCCTCACCCCCCGTGGCATCAGTGTATCCTGTCTCTCTGAGGATCCTTCTTCCTCCGACTCCATCCTCCCACCTATGTACTCCTCTTCCTATTTCACTTCTCTCTTCGTCTACTCCTCGCCCATCCCTTCTTTCCATATCCTCTTTGAGTAACCCCTCATCTTGTTTTCTTCATCCAAAACCCCCCTCCTCTCATCGGACTACCTTCATGTCCATCTCCTCCTCATCACTATATTACCTCTCTACCTAACTGCACCATCTCTCTGCCCACTTCTATTGATCCTCGTCCTTCCCACTTCCTCTCTACTGATCTACTCCCAGCTCACCCCTTCCTTCTCTATTCTCTTGTAGCCACTACTCCCCTATACCTACAATCCCTCCTCGCTATATCCCCCCCCCCCTCTGATACTTCTCTACCTCTCTATGTACTAACCTCCTGCGTACCACCCTCCATCACTCTACCGCCCTTCTCCCTACCCACTTTACTTATACCGGTTTTCTTATTCTTCCTCTCCTTATCTCTTCCTCTGGTATATACTTCCTCCCTCTCCCTCCCCCCCTTTGACCTACCTCTCCACTCATCCATTTCCAGCCCATCCATTCTGTAGAGACAATCTCTCTTACTCATCTCCTAGTTCCAGCCCATCCATTCTGTAGAGACTATCTCTCTTACTCATCTCCTAGTTCCAGCCCATCCATTCTGTAGAGACTATCTCTCTTACTCATCTCCTAGTTCCAGCCCATCCATTCTGTAGAGACTATCTCTCTTACTCATCTCCTAGTTCCAGCCCATCCATTCTGTAGAGACTGTCTCTCTTACTCATCTCCTAGTTCCAGCCCATCCATTCTGTAGAGACTATCTTACTCATCTCCTAGTTCCAGCCCATCCATTCTGTAGAGACTATCTCTCTTACTCATCTCCTAGTTCCAGCCCATCCATTCTGTAGAGACTATCTCTCTTACTCATCTCCTAGTTCCAGCCCATCCATTCTGTAGAGACTATCTCTCTTACTCATCTCCTAGTTCCAGCCCATCCATTCTGTAGAGACTATCTCTCTTACTCATCTCCTAGTTCCAGCCCATCCATTCTGTAGAGACTATCTCTCTTACTCATCTCCTAGTTCCAGCCCATCCATTCTGTAGAGACTATCTCTCTTACTCATCTCCTAGTTCCAGCCCATCCATTCTGTAGAGACTATCTCTCTTACTCATCTCCTAGTTCCAGCCCATCCATTCTGTAGAGACTATCTCTCTTACTCATCTCCTAGTTCCAGCCCATCCATTCTGTAGAGACTATCTCTCTTACTCATCTCCTAGTTCCAGCCCATCCATTCTGTAGAGACTATCTCTCTTACTCATCTCCTAGTTCCAGCCCATCCATTCTGTAGAGACTATCTCTCTTACTCATCTCCTAGTCCAGCCCATCCATTCTGTAGAGACTATCTCTCTTACTCATCTCCTAGTTCCAGCCCATCCATTCTGTAGAGACTATCTTCTTACTCATCTCCTAGTTCCAGCCCATCCATTCTGTAGAGACTATCTCTCTAACTCATCTCCCAGTTCACTACCTTGTCTTTTTATTCACTCTTTCTTTACACCTTTTTCGGGGTACCCTCATGCATTGTCCGAGTAGATATATGAGGCCATTTATCTCTCTCTTCCCTCCCCCCGACTTGTTGCTGGCACGCAGGTTTGCCTTCCCTGGCCTTTATTTCCGGCTTCTATTTTTCCCCTGACCATCGACTTGTGTTTACACAGTATGCCTATCCACCCTCCCCCCTCATAGTTGTTATCCCACGACCCAGGTCCTTCTTTGTCTATCTATACCTCGCCCGTTTCCGTCACATGATGCCTTCCGGACATAGCTTGAACGTACCCAGTCATTCTGATGTATTCCTTCACGAAAGACAGACAGGTTGCTCAAGGTAAGTTATTTTCATATACTTTTTATGATACATCTTTTCTCTTTTTACTATTGTAGGTCAACTGTCGTGTTCTTCCCCATCTTTCTATTTTATATCTCGTCGCTCATCCTACCTCTCCTCATGTAGCACACACATCTCTCTCTCTCTTTCTTCTTTCAACATCCTACTTTCCTCTCCCTTCACTTGATCATCTAACATGTAGTAGTTATAGATAATTGTGCTTCACCGTTGTTGTCGTTTTCCCTGTATTCTGAAGAAGGCCACAGGCCGAAACGTCAGTATTGTGTTGTTTTCCTTCCTTGTAAAGCCGTCACCATACTTGGAGTGTTGATCACACCCCACGACTGGCTCCTCATTCCTGGTGTGATGGCACATTTCGATGGGTTCCCTTGCTGCGCCCTGTAAAAGCTTCGAGAAATACGGGAGGGACAGTGGAGCGGGTATAGGAAAGCTTGAACTCCAATAAAAATAATTCCTTGAATAGAATAAACATTTGACATAAGTCTTCTGCTAAAAGTTATGTTAATGAGCATTTCAGAAAACGAAAAGAGTCTTATGCAACAGTTCTTTGTGAATAGAAGTGAGAAAGAGAGTTCATCGGTGCTATATAGAGGATTTTTCCTTTTCCTTCTCTTGTTTCTGTTTTTTCTTCTTTTCCTCTTCTTGTTTCTGTTTTTCTTCTTTTCCTCTTCTTGTTTCTGTTTCTTCTTCTCTATCTTCTAGGAACATGAAAGTTTAATTTGCTCTGTGTTTTAGACCAGTTCAGTGCATCGATCTCTGTATTCATTAAACTGGGATTGCTTTCCTAGTCCCTTGTGATACTGTTATCTTAACTCCTTCAGCTTAACTTTGACTATCTAAAGATACACGAAACAGAGCAAAACCGTCTTCATACTCTCTCTATTTTAAAAAGCCGAAATAAAGTGTGTCAGACGCATGACAGGAAGCAGTCTGAGAGATATTCTTCTTCTGTTTTCTTTTCACTGATACCGAAAAGTGTCATGGTTATATCATTTATCGTTCTTGAGCTGCTCCAACTGTCTGAATTAGTGATTTTCCTTTGTTGTTACATGTCTCTGTCACTGCATCTATCCATCTTCTTCAGGGTCTTCCTCTTGGTCTTTTTCATACATTCTCGAGAAGAACGCCCTTGATGGTGATTGGTGAGGATTCATTCTGACCAGGTGGCCCAACCATTTAAGTTGTTGTTGTTCTATATATTCTTATCAGGGTTTTGTTCCTACCATTTTTCTTATGGTTTCATTTGGTATTCTATCTATTCTTGTGTTGTTTGTTACTTTTCTCAGCATCGCATCTCACATGTATTGATCTTTCTTAAATGTGATTTAGAAACAGTCCAGAGAGAGTCTGAGAGATAAATCATAAATTAAGAGTTATGACAAAGACTATGAACGGAGCCAAGTATTGAATACATAAAGCAACAACAGATCAAGTAGTCCGGACATGTGATAAGACATCAAGAACCAAATCTAACACAACGAGTTACCAACAAACTAGACGAGAACACCAGACCAAGTGGCCGACCAAGAAAAAAGTGAATAAACGGAATGCTAGAAACACTTGAAGGTATAAAGAAGGAGAGGACAACAGAAGAGTAGGAAACCGCGACTCATATCTCTCCTCCACGCCAGAAGGCAAATGGGGAAGGAAGAAAGGGAGGGATGAAGGAATGAAGGGAATGAGAGGGGGGGAGTTTGGGAGGAAGGAAAGAAGGATGGAAGGGAGGGTGGGAAGGAGGGAGGATGAAAGGAAAGAAGGGGGGGTGGAGGAAGGTTGGAAGGAAGGGTGGGAGGATGAAAGGAAGGAAGGGAGATAGGAGGAAGGATGGAAGGGAGGGTGGGAGCATGAAAGGAAGGAAGGGAGGGTGATGGGAGGAAGGGTGGAAGGACGGAAGGGACGGAAGAAGGATGGAAGGAAGGAGGAAGGAAGAAAGAAAGGAAGGCAGGAAAGAAGAAACAAAGAACGAAAAACAGTAGAAAAAAAAAGAAAGAAAGAAAGATGTAATTTTTTTTAAAATGTTTAAAAATATTATTGCGTCTTTTAGTGCAGAAAGTTGACATTTGCAGTCCTGGGTTATCTTCGTGTATTTCTTTATTTCAGTTAATGAGTATTTGATCTTCTCCGATTCTTGATCCTGGATGTCTTGCTTAATGATACATGTTTTGTTACATTTAATTTAAAATTATAACTCGCACGTGCATGATATCGCGCTATGATAACATGAAGTGCTGAATAGGTCTTTCGATATCAAGATGTTGGAACACGTGTTTCAAGCTTCGTCATCTCTACATATGGCGAAATGCATGCTTGATTTTACACACGGAAGTATTAGCATGATCATCATATTATCATCATCTTGTGCCATAGCTCAGTGGTTAGTGAACTGGACTGGAGAGGACAAAGAGGTAGGGTTGGATCCCAACGAAGGCTTCCGGTTTCACCCAGCCTTTAATGGTACCGGATATTTTTTTTTTCTGTGAAAGTAAAGCGGCACGGGCGTAATACCGACCACATTACCCCAAAAATCATGTGCTGAAGGTCTGTAAAATGTAGGGTCACTAACACCATATTCCCTATACGCCACTTGGCGTGACGGGGGCTCTTTGCTTTACTATGTGCCATACCGGTTAGCGTAGGCGATCATGTCTTTCCACGATCTTCTATGTACAGTGCATCGTATCAATTCTGCTGTTGACAGTTTTCCATGCCGTGACACCAAGCTGACAGTTTTCCATGCCGTGACACCAAGCTGACAGTTTTTCCATGCCGTGACACCAATATTTTCTCTTTTGCCGTCCGCGATCTCTCTTTCCCAGTATTTTCCACAAACCAGCCTATTGACAACCTGCACCATCAAAGAAGCAAGAGACAGAGCAGAATGGCGCTCCATGGTAGCCAACCTTCGTTGCGGAGATGGCACTCGATGATGATGATGATGATTTTGCCAGTTGTAACCAAGTATTCCAACTTTCCTCTTCTCACGGTGTGCTCGAAAAATGTTGATTGTTTCTTTCTGATGTTTCTCATGAGCTCCCTTTTTGTGTTGGCCTCTTTGAGAATTTTCTCATTGGTCTTTTTAGCTGTCCAGGGAACTTTCAACAATTTTCTGAGAAATCTCATCTCTGTGGCCTCTAATCGTCTTTTCATTAGTTAGTTTAAGGTCCATGATTCGCTTCCATAGGTCAGAGTAGGTTCTATATAACACCGATGAACTCTCTTTCTCACTTCTATTGACACAGACTTGTTGCATAAGACGTTCTTCATTTTCAGAAATGCTATTTTGGCCTGAGCTATTCTGCATGTTATCATTACACGAGACTGTTATACTAAAACAACAAGGCAACATCAACGCTGGCAAGGAGTGGATACCGATGTTTCGTCATTCAGGGGCACATCGTGTATTCACAGAACTGGTTCGTCAGTCGCTGGACGGGACTTGTTGAGGAGGGGATCTGAGTACCTGTGGACATGTTCGGAGTGCAATGATAAAGAAAAGAAAGTAAAGATCCCGGTCACGCAAAGTGACGTATAGGGAATAGGGTGTAAAATGTAAAAAAAAAAAAAAGTAAAGTTTCTGTCTGTCTCACTGTCTGTCTGTCTCACTGTCTGTCTGTCTCACTGTCTGTCTGTCTATATGTCTGTCTGGCTATCTGTCTCTATCTGGCTATCTGTCTGTCTCTCTGTCTGTGGGGCTATCTCTGTCTGTCTGGCTATCTATCTGTCTGTTTCACTGTCTGTGCGGCTATCTCTGTCTGTCTGGCTATCTATTTATCTGTTTCACTGTCTGTATTTCTATCTATCTTCATACTAGTCATGAGGATGTTGTCTAGATTCAGACGAGCTACGGAAGGACTTTTGAGTCAGCTGATCGTTACTCGATTTGCTGGGGAGTAGATCTGAGCGATTATGGGCTCTGTTCGTGTAGACGAGTTACGAATTGTCTCTCCACAACTCTCGATCTCGACAGTTATTTATCATTTCTGTTGTTGACCTTCTGCTAAGCCATTCTCTTAAGCTGTCTAGTATCTTTTCTATTTGCGTCCCTCTATCTGTTCGTCCCTCAATTTTCCCAGTTGTCACAATATATATCACAGTTGTTCTTTTCTCATTACATGGCCAAAAAATAATGATTGTTTCTCCCAAATATTGGAAATTATCTCTATTTTTGCTTTGACCTCTTTCAGAACGTTTTCATTACTCTTCTTAGCTGTCCATGGTATTCTCAACATTCTTCTGTAAAAGCATATTTCTTCAGCCTTCGGTGATTTTCTTGTCTGTTGTCCTATTGTCCATGATTCACATCCATATGTTAAGACTGGCTCTATACAACATTTAAGAACTCTTTTTCTTGTTTCTATCGTCAAAAATTGATTGCATAGTATCTTCCTCATTTTTTGAAAATCTGCTTTTGCCTGAGCCATTCTGCATCTCACCTCTGTTGTACATCTTCCGTCTGAGGTTAACAAAGTTCCCAAATATTTAAATTCATTTACCTGCTTTAATATTGTTCCATTTGTCTTTATTGTACATTACGGTGATGTCTTTTTCTTTGTTGTTACCATTACTTCTGTCTTTTTACTATTAAAAAAAGTAAAGTACCCCCGTCACGCCAAGTGGCGTATAGGGAATATGTTGATAGTGACCATAAATTTTACAGACCTTCGGCACATGCATTTTGTGGTAATGTGGTTGGTATTATGCCCGTGCAGCTTACGTTCCCAGAAAAAATCCGGTACCCATTAAAGGCTGGGTGAACCGGAAGCCGTCGGTTGTTATCGAACCCTACGTCTTGTCCATTTGTAGTCTAGTTCACTAACCAATGAGCTATCGCGGCTCCTTTTGTACTATTAAGGCTGATTCTTTTATTTTTGTTTTTTCTTCTTCTTCTTCTTCCTTTTAGCTCCCAGTGGAGCATAGGTCTTCAACAAACACTTTCCAAGTCGTTCTGTTTTTTTTGCAAATCTTTTACGATCATTCCATGTCCTTCCCATCATCTTCATCTCTGCTTCGATCTGTCTTCTCCAAGAATTTATTTTTGTTTTCCTTCACCATAATGTCTAACATTTCGTGTAACTCATTTTCTCAGTGCGTCCAGTAGAGGCAGTTCTCACATTACCATTTGACCACCATCAGCACCTGCACCATTTCTCACAATTCCCATCTCTACCTTCAGTTCCAACTTTTGTGATTCCTCATCAAATACATTCATTCTACCCGTATTCGCCGGTGACCATGTGACAGGAGAGTCACGTCACCAGTAAATTCCAAGTCACTGTCACAGTCACAACCGGGTACCATCCCCACTACCCTGATCTATGTTCACAATCCAATCTATGGCCAGCAGAAAGAGAAATGGAGACAGAAGGCATCCATGCTACACTGAGCTATGTTCACAATCCAATCTATGGCCATCAGAAAGAGAAATGGAGACAGAAGGCATCCACGTCCCACTCCTGTCCCCACTTAGAAAGCCTCTGCAAGTTGCCCCTCGCGCAAAACACCCCACTCCTTCACACTCTGGTCCTATCTGGCCAACAAAACCCAATGTGGATTCTGTAACGACCCAGCAACCTCCACTAGCTGACTGGCTGATTAACTGACTGACAGACTAACTAACTACCTAAATGAATGACTGACTAACTGACTGACTAACTGACTGAATAATCTCTAACTAAATGACTAACTAACTGAATGACTGACTAACTAATTGACTGATGGATTGACTGGCTTGCTGACAAACTAAATAACTACCAAATCGGTCGACTAATTGACTGACTGGCTAAATAACTGACTGACTAAATAACTGACTGACTAACTGACTGTGTGACTAACTAACAAACGAATTAACTAACTAAATGACTGACTGACTAAACAACTAAATGACTGAATGACTATATAGCTAACTGACTGAATGACTCACTGAATAATAGACTAACCTGCTAACTAACTGAGTGACTAACTAAATAACTAACTGACTGACTAACTAAATGACTGACTAACTAAATGACTGACTGACTAATTAAATGATTGACGGACTAATTGACTAAATAACTAATATACCGAGTAACTAACTAAATGACTGTCTGACTAACTGAATGACTAACAATTGACTGACTGACTAACTAACTAATTGATTGACTAGCTATATAATTGACTGACTAATTAATGACTGCTAACCACCTAATTGACTAACTGGCAAATTAACTAATTGACTGACTAACTAACTAAATGACTGACTAACTGGCTAAATGAATGACTGACTAAATAACTAAATAATTGAATGACTAGCTGACTGACTAACTAAATGACTGACTAATTAACTAATTGACTAACGAACTAAATGACTAACTATCTGACTGACTACCTAACTAAATGACTGACTGAATAATTTAATAACTTACTGACTAACTAATTGATTGACTAACTAACTAAATAACTAACTGAGTGACTAACTAAATGACTGACTGACTAACTGGCTGACTAACTAATTAAATGATTGTCTGACTAACAGAATGACTAAGTAACTAAATGACTAACTAACTAACTGAGTGAATAACTAATTGACTGACTAATTAATGACTGGCTAACCAATTAATTGACTAATTGACTAATTGACTAATTGACAAACTAACTAAATGACTGACTAACTGGCTAAATGACTGACTGATTAACTGACTGACTAAATATAACTAAATGATTGACTGCTCAACTAACTAATTGACTGTCTAACTAAATGACTGACTGATTAACTGACTGACTGACTAACCAACTAACTGACAGATTAACTATCTAAATTACTGACTGACTGACTCACTAACTAACTAATTGACTGTCCAACAAACTAAATAATTGACTGACAAATAACTAAATAATTGAATGACTAACTGACTGACTGACTGACTAACTAACTAAATGACTGACTATTTAACTAATTGACTAACGAACTAAATGACTGACTAACTATCTGACTGACTACCTAACTAATGACTGCCTGACTAAATGATTGACTAACTAACTGATTAACTAACTGACTAACTAACTAAGTGACTGACTGCCTAACAGACTGGCTAACTAACTAACATACTAACTAACTAAATGACTGACTGACTAATTAACTCACTAAATAACTAACTAACATACTAACTAAATGATTAACTGACTAAATAACTAACTCACAGACTAACTAACTAAATGATTGACGGACTAATTGACTAACTAACCGACTGACTAATTAACTAACTGACTAACTAAATGATTGACTGACTAATTGACTAACTAACCGACTGACTAATTTAACTAACTGACTAACTAACTAAATGACTGACGGACTAATTGACTTACTAACTAACCGTCTGACTAATTAACTAACTGACTAACTAACTAAGTGACTGACGGACTAATTGACTAATTGACTAACTAACTAACCGTCTGACTAATTAACTGACTAACTAACTATATGACTGACGGACTAATTGACTTACTAACTAACCGTCTGGCTAATTAACTAACTAACTAAATGACTAACTAACTAAATGACTGACGGACTAATTGACTAACTAACTAACCGTCTGACTAATTAACTAACTGACTAACTAACTAAATGACTGACGGACTTATTAACTAACTAACTAACCGTCTGACTATTAACTAACTGACTAACTAAATCATTGACGGACTAATTGACTAACTAACTAACCGTCTGACTAACAAATGACTAACTGACTGACAGAGTGACTTACTAACTGATTTGCAAACTGATTATCAAAGTATCTATAACACTTACTAACTGACTGAAGAATTAACTGATTGACTGACTAATTATCTGACTGACTGACTGACTAACTGACTGACTAATTATCTGACTGACTGACTGACTGACTAACTGACTGACTGACTAACTGACTGATTAACTAACTGATTGACGTACCGTTTGGCTATATAATTGACACACTGACTGACTGACTAATTAACTGACTGACTAATTAACTGACTGACTGATTAACTAACTAACTAACTGACAAACCAACTAAATGTATGACTGGATAACTAACTGACTATTTAACTAAGTGACTAATTAACAGACTGACTGATTAACTAACTAACTGGCAAACTAACTAACTGACTGACTGGATAACTTACTGACTATTTAACTAACTAACTAACTGACTGACTGGATAACTTAATTAACTGACTGAATGACTAACACACTGACTTATTGACTATCTAAAAAAACAAACTTACTAGCTAGTTAGTCAGTAAGTTAGTCAATTATTCAGTCAGTCATTTAGTTAGTCAGTCAGTTAGCTAGTTAGTCAGTTAGTTAGTTAGTCAGTCAGTTAGCTAGTTAGTCAGTCATTTAATTAGTCAGTCAGTTAGCTAGTTAGTCAGTCATTTAATTAGTCAGTCAGTTAGCTAGTTAGTCAGTCATTTAATTAGTCAGTCAGTTAGCTAGTTAGTCATTCATTTTGTTAGTTAGCCAGTCAGTCATTTAGTTAGTTAGTCAGTCAGTGAGTTAGTCAGTCAGTCATTTAGTTAACCCTCTAGTTTGAACGTAGCTTTAATCGTCCATATAGCGGTATGCATATATTTTTTTCATCAATTCTCAAGGACATCATGCTATATATAACACAAGTATATGACACATGCATGACTTGACCTCGTAACCAATATTCACTAACACAATTATTAGTATTTCTTTCTATTCTCAAATATTAAATTTGGGTATAAAAGTTACATGATGGGCCCATGCACTCACTTATAGGTTGTCACTTATTAGTTTCTTGTATGACTTTATTAACTACCATCTATGTAGGTTTATTGATCTAATTTATTTTGTAAATATGTTATACTTTTATTAAGATTGTGTATAAAAGAAATGCGTGGGGAGGCGTGTTTTTGTTTTATAGCAATGAGTGTTTCGTAGTTAAGAGAGATCAGCGTCGCGTTTCTCTATTTTTGAATATGTATTTGTTAGTGCGGAAATATTAGAATATATTTATGTTACTTTTCAAAATCATTATCATCATCATTGAGTGCCGTCGCCGCATCGATGGTTGGTTACCATGGAGCGCCATTTCACTCTGTTTCTTGCTTTGATGGTGCAAAGTGTCATAGGGTGACTTGTTCATCTTTTGATGTTACTCGTCATTGTTATTCTTGGTCTGCCTCTGCCTCTTTTACCTTGTATTTTCCCTTCCAATATTACTTTTAGTAGGGTGTTGTGTCTTTTAACATGGCCCAAAAATGTCATTTGTCTTGTTCTAATTGTGTTTAGTAGTTCTCTTTTCACTTTTAGTTGTTTTTAAAACTTCATCGTTTGTTTTCTTTTCTTTCCATCCAATTCTACCAATTCTTCTATAAATCTACATTTCAAAGGCTTCAATTCTCTGTTCTGTTTTCTGGTCTAATGTCCATGTTTCTGCACTATACAGGAATATTGAGAAGATGTAACATTTTGCTATTCTTAGTTTTAGCTCTGGTGTTATTTGTTTTGATGTTAGTATATTTTTCATGGCATTAAAATTACTTTTTGCTATTCCTAATCTTTTGTTTATTTCAGTTGTACATTTTCCATCATTGGTTATAGTATGTCCAAGGTATTTGTAGTTCTAAACTGTCTCCAGGTCTATTCCTTCAACTTTGATATTTAATTGTAGGTCTTCAGAATTTTCTTTGTTTATGATCAAATAATTAGTCTTTTTGATATTCATATCTAGTCCATATATTTTGCTTGTCAAGTTCAAAGATACTGTCCGTTTTTGTTGTTGTTGTTGTGAATTTCGAATTGATATAGAATATATGTGGTGGATTAAAGCTAAAACATGTAAGTATACGACTGGGTATAGACCTATAGTTTTGCGTAGAGTAAGTGTAGTTATGTTGTTCCGAATATAGACTCTACACCCATTGATATAACAAGAGGAGTAAGACAAGGATGCGTCCTGTCACCAAGCTTGTTCAATCTATAGACTGAGCAAATCTTTAAAAACATCACAGAGATGCCAGGCCTAAACATTAATGGAAAGATAATCAATAACCTAAGATATGCTGATGATACTGTACTACTAGCAGAAAATCCTAAAGATCTACAACAATTACTTAATGTAATAAACATGACAAGCAAAAAATATGGACTAGATATGAATATCAAAAAGACTAAAACTATGATCGTAAACAAAGAAATTCTCAAGACCTACAATTAAATATCAAAGTTGAAGGAATAGACCTGGAGACAGTTCAGAACTAGAACTACCTTGGACATACTATAACCAGTGATGGAAAATGTACAACTGAAATAAACAAAAGAATAGGTATGGTAACAAGTAATTTTAAAGCCATGAAAAATATACTAACATCAAAACAAATAACACCAGGGCTAAAACTAAGAATAGCAAAATGTTATATCTTCTCAATATTCCTGTATGGTACAGAAACATGGACATTAGGCAAGAAAACGGATCTGAAAATGGAAGCCTTTGAAATGTGGATATATAGAAGAATAGGTAGAATTGGATGGAAGGAAAAGAAAACAAACGATGAAGTCTTAAAACAACTAAAAATGAAAAGAGAACTACTAAACACAATTCAAACAAGACAAATGCGATTTTTTGGCCATGTTAAAAGACACAACAGCCTACTATATTATAAAAGTAATTTTGGAGGGGAAATACAAGGTAAAAGAGGCAGAGGCAGACCAAGACTAACATGGACGAGTAACATCAAAAGATGGACAAGTAAACCTATGACAACCTGCACCATCAAAGCAAGAGACAGAGGCAGACCAAGACTAACATGGACGAGTAACATCAAAAGATGGACAAGTCAACCTATGACAACCTGCACCATCAAAGCAAGAGACAGAGCAGAATGGCGCTCCATGGTAGCCAACCTTCGATGCGGGGACGGCAGTCACTAATGATCATCATGTGCCATACCGGTTGGCGTAGACGATCATGTCCTTCCACAATCTTCTATCCACCGTACATCGTTTCAATTCTGTTGTTGACTGTTTTCCACACTTTGACGCCAAGCTATCTAGAATTTTCACTCTTTGTCGTCCGCGATCTCTCTTTCCTTTTATTTTGCCAGTTGTAACCAAGTATTCCAACTTTCCTCTTCTCATGATGTGCCCGAAAAATGTTGATTGTTTCTTCTGTTTCTCATGAGCTCCCTTTTTGTTGGCCTCTTTGAGAATGTCCTCGTTGGTCTTTTCAGCTGTGCAGTGAACTTTCAACATTCTACTGAGAAATCCCATCTCTGTGGCCTCTAATCGTCTTTTGTATTTGTCCACTGTCCGTGATTCGCTTGCATAGGTTAGAATTGGCTTTTTATAGCACCGATGAACTCTCTTTCTCACTTATATTGATATAGACTTGCTACATAAGATATTTTTCATTTTCTAAAATGCTATTTTGGCCTGAGCTATTCTACTTTTAGGGAGCCGCGACAGCTCAATGGTTAGTGACCTTTCGGGTTCACCCAGTCTTAAATGGGTACCGGATATTTTTCTGGGAACGTAAAGCGGCACGGGCGTAATACCGACCACATTACCCCAAAAATCATGTGCCGAAGGTCTGTATAAAATTATGGTCACTAACACCATATTTCCTATGCGCCACATAGCGCTCTTGATGGGGCTCGTGGCTTTTTACTTATTCTGCTTTTTATTTCTGTGGTACATCTTCCATCTGATGTTATAATTGTACGCAAGTATTTTAAGCGTTTCACTTGTTTCAGATTTGTCCTACTTGTTTTTTATGCTGCATGATTGTTTATGGTGCATGGATTATACTTTCTGTACATTACGATAAGAAAGATAAGCCATCAGATTAGTTGAACCGGTGTTGTCATGGCAACCAGGGAGGTGATTAATGAAATAGTTTAGCTAGTTCTCATACACATTACAACCTCGAAAGAAGCTGTTGTGTTGTAGAGAACTTGACTTTCATAAATCTCGAAACATATACATTTGTAACGGCTAGAATTACTTACATTTTATCACGGCTTTGCTAGGGAATACGGTAGCTCGCTGTACACTGACATTTAACTCAATGAGCTGGAATGTGATTGTGTTGTGTATTGTGATCAAATATTAGAGGGGTCGTGGACTCAGTTCCCTTCTATGAATATCCGCCACTGGAGGCAGGGTTTATGTTTCTAGAACAAAATTTAAAATAGAAAGCGACAGTAGCGAGGTGGTAACTCGCATTCTTGGCGATAACATTAACATGGGTTCGGTCCCAACTTAACACACCCCAGTCTACCCAGCTGTTAAAAGATTTGGTACCTGACTCACTGAGCTGGCTATGGTAATGACAACGCGGACATGCACTGACTACCTCACTTCCAAATAATAATCATCATCATCATCGAGTGCCATCTCCGCGTCGAAGGTTGGCTATCATGAAGCGCCATTCTGTTCTGTCTCTTGCTTTGATGGTGCAGATTGTCATAGGCTGACTTGTCCATCTTTTGGTGTTACTCGTCCATGTTAGTCTTGGCCTGCATCTGCCACTTTCAAATTCTGTAAACTAATTGGATAAAATGTAATAGTTCACTCCCTTACAACATTAAAATTGTTAAGGCAATCCTATACCGTTTTACTAACATGTGTTTTTTGAGAAGTTATATTACATTAGAAATATTTGTGGTAGGCATATTTATGACTTCTTTTCTATTTCAGTGACTGAATCCAGGACTTAACTTGTAGTGGACAAGCTCAATAAAAGAAGATTTTGTGTTTGAAAGTAAGGGAACAGGATCTTGGAGGACAGAACCAGGACTGACCGAGACCAGATTTAATATCGTCTCTAGGTGCTACAGAAACCATCTGTGCTATTCTAGCAGAGATACGGAGACTAAAATCATCGAGAGTTTCAACTTGTGATATAGAAGACCTAGTACTGATTTATTCGCAAATACCAGGCTCCACATGATGATACATAAAGGCTAGAATTACTTACACTCTAGGACAGACTCTAACTAAAGATATAGAGGACATATGCTGGGACAAACAAACTCTAAATAAAGATGTAGAGGACATATGTTGGGACAAACAAACTCTAAATAAAGATATAGAGGGCATATGTTGGGACAAACAAACTCTAAATAAAGATATAGAGGACATATGCTGGGAGAAACAAACTCTAAATAAAGATATAGAGGGCATATGTTGGGACAAACAAACTCTAAATAAAGATATAGAGGACATATGCTGGGACAAACAAACTCTAAATAAAGATATAGAGGGCATATGTTGGGACAAACAAACTCTAAATAAAGATATAGAGGGCATATGTTGGGACAAACAAACTCTAACTAAAGATATAGAGGACATATGCTGGGACAACCTCAAACTAAAAATATAGAGGGCATATGCTGGGACAAACTGTAACTAAAGATATAGAGGGCATATGCTGGGAAAGCAAACTCTAAATAAAGATATAGAGGGCATATGCTGGGACAAACAAACTCTAAGGATATAAAGGGATATGCTGGGACAGACTCTAACTGAAGATATAGAGGACATATGCTGGGCAAATAAACTCTAACTAAAGATATAGAAGACATATGCTGGGACAAAATCTAACTAAAGTCATAGAGGATCTATTCTAGAACAAGCTCTAACTAAAGTCATAGAGGGCCTATTCTAGAACAAACTCTAACTAAAGTCATAGATGACCTATTCTAGAACAAACTCTAAATAAAGTCATAGAGGACCTATTCTAGAACAAGCTCTAACTAAAGTCATAGAGGACCTATTCTAGAACAAAATCTAACTAAAGTCATAGTGGACCTATTCTAGAGCAATCTCTAACAAAAGACATAGTGGACCTGTTCTAGAACAAACTCTAACTAAAGTCATAGAGGACCTATTCTAGAGCAAACTCTAAAGACATAGAGGACCTATTCTAGAACATGCTCTAACTAAAGTCATAGAGGACCTATTTTAGAACAATCTCTAGCTAAAGTCAAAGAGGACATGTTTTAGAACAAACTCTAACTAAAGTCATAAAGGACCTATTCTAGAAAACAATCTAACTAAATACGTAGAGGACCTATTCTAGAAAACAATCTAACTAAATACGTAGAGGACCTATTCTATAACAAACTCTAACTAAAGTAAAGAGGACCTATTCTAGAGCAATATCTAACAAAAGATATAGTGGACCTGTTCTAGAACAAACTCTAACTAAAGACATAGAGGATCTATTTTATAACAAACTCTAACTAAAGTCATAGAGGACCTGTTCTAGAACAAACTGTAACTAAAGTCATAGAGGACCTATTCTAGAAAACAATCTAACTAAATACGTAGATGACCTAATCTGGAACAAACTCTAACTAAAGACATAGAGGACCTATTCTAGAACAAGCTCTAACTAAACTCATAGAGGGCCTATTCTAGAACAAACTCTAACTAAAGACATAAAGGACCTATTCTAGAACAAGCTCTAACTAAAGACATAGAGGACCTATTCTAGAACAAACTCTAACTAAAGTCATAGAGGACCTATTCTAGAATAAATCTAACTAAAGACATAGAGGACCTATTCTAGAACAAGCTCTAACTAAAGACATAGAGGACCTATTCTAGAACAAACTCTAACTAAAGTCATAGAGGACCTATTCTAGAATAAAATCTAACTAAAGACATAGATGACCTATTCTAGAACAAACTCTAACTAAAGACATAGAGGACCTATTCTAGAACAAACTCTAACTAAAGACATAGAGGACCTATTCTAGAACAAACTCTAACTAAAGACATAGAGGTTCTATTCTAGAACAAACTCTAACTAAAGTCATAGAGGACCTATTCTAGAACAAACTCTAACTAAAGTCATAGAGGACCTATACTAGAACAAACTCTAACTAAAGACATAGAGGACATATTTTAGAACAATCTCTAACTAAAGACATAGAGGACCTATTCTAGAACAATCTCTAACTAAAGACATAGAGGACCTATTCTAGAACAAAATCTAACTAAAGACATAGAGGACCTATTCTAGAACAAGCTCTAACTAAAGACATATAGGATCTATTCTAGAACAACTCTAACTAAAGACATAGAGGACCTATTCTAGAACAAAACTCTAACTAAAGACATAGAGAACCTATTCTAGAACAAGCTCTAACTAAAGACATAGAGGACCTATTCTAGAACAAACTCTAACTAAAGACATAGAGGACCTATTCTAGAACAAGCTCTAACTAAAGACATAAAGGATCTATTCTAGAACAATCTCTAACTAAAGACATAGAGGACCTATTCTAGAACAAACTCTAACTAAAGACATAGAGGACCTATTCTAGAACTAACTCTAAAGACATTGAGGATCTATTCTAGAACAAACTCTAACTAAAGACATAGAGGACCTATTCTAGAACAAAACTCTAACTAAAGACATAGAGAACCTATTCTAGAACAAGCTCTAACTAAAGACATAGAGGACCTATTCTAGAACAAACTCTAACTAAAGACATAGAGGACCTATTCTAGAACAAGCTCTAACTAAAGACATAAAGGATCTATTCTAGAACAATCTCTAACTAAAGACATAGAGGACCTATTCTAGAACAAACTCTAACTAAAGACATAGAGGACCTATTCTAGAACAAACTCTAACTAAAGACATAGAGGTTCTATTCTAGAACAAACTCTAACTAAAGTCATAAAGGACCTATTCTAGAAAACAATCTAACTAAATACGTAGAGGACCTATTCTAGAAAACAATCTAACTAAATACGTAGAGGACCTATTCTATAACAAACTCTAACTAAAGTAAAGAGGACCTATTCTAGAGCAATATCTAACAAAAGATATAGTGGACCTGTTCTAGAACAAACTCTAACTAAAGACATAGAGGATCTATTTTATAACAAACTCTAACTAAAGTCATAGAGGACCTGTTCTAGAACAAACTGTAACTAAAGTCATAGAGGACCTATTCTAGAAAACAATCTAACTAAATACGTAGATGACCTAATCTGGAACAAACTCTAACTAAAGACATAGAGGACCTATTCTAGAACAAGCTCTAACTAAACTCATAGAGGGCCTATTCTAGAACAAACTCTAACTAAAGACATAAAGGACCTATTCTAGAACAAGCTCTAACTAAAGACATAGAGGACCTATTCTAGAACAAACTCTAACTAAAGTCATAGAGGACCTATTCTAGAATAAAATCTAACTAAAGACATAGAGGACCTATTCTAGAACAAGCTCTAACTAAAGACATAGAGGACCTATTCTAGAACAAACTCTAACTAAAGTCATAGAGGACCTATTCTAGAATAAATCTAACTAAAGACATAGATGACCTATTCTAGAACAAACTCTAACTAAAGACATAGAGGACCTATTCTAGAACAAACTCTAACTAAAGACATAGAGGACCTATTCTAGAACAAACTCTAACTAAAGACATAGAGGTTCTATTCTAGAACAAACTCTAACTAAAGTCATAGAGGACCTATTCTAGAACAAACTCTAACTAAAGTCATAGAGGACCTATACTAGAACAAACTCTAACTAAAGACATAGAGGACATATTTTAGAACAATCTCTAACTAAGACATAGAGGACCTATTCTAGAACAATCTCTAACTAAAGACATAGAGGACCTATTCTAGAACAAAATCTAACTAAAGACATAGAGGACCTATTCTAGAACAAGCTCTAACTAAAGACATATAGGATCTATTCTAGAACAAACTCTAACTAAGACATAGAGGACCTATTCTAGAACAAAACTCTAACTAAAGACATAGAGAACCTATTCTAGAACAAGCTCTAACTAAAGACATAGAGGACCTATTCTAGAACAAACTCTAACTAAAGACATAGAGGACCTATTCTAGAACAAGCTCTAACTAAAGACATAAAGGATCTATTCTAGAACAATCTCTAACTAAAGACATAGAGGACCTATTCTAGAACAAACTCTAACTAAAGACATAGAGGACCTATTCTAGAACTAACTCTAAAGACATTGAGGATCTATTCTAGAACAAACTCTAACTAAAGACATAGAGGACCTATTCTAGAACAAAACTCTAACTAAAGACATAGAGAACCTATTCTAGAACAAGCTCTAACTAAAGACATAGAGGACCTATTCTAGAACAAACTCTAACTAAAGACATAGAGGACCTATTCTAGAACAAGCTCTAACTAAAGACATAAAGGATCTATTCTAGAACAATCTCTAACTAAAGACATAGAGGACCTATTCTAGAACAAACTCTAACTAAAGACATAGAGGACCTATTCTAGAACTAACTCTAAAGACATAGAGGACCTATTCTAGAACAAACTCTAACTAAAGTCATAGAGGACCTATTCTAGAACAAACTCTAACTAAAGTCATAGAGGACCTATTCTAGAACAAACTCGAACTAAAGTCATAGAGGACCTATTCTAGAACAAAACACTAACTAAAGACATAGAGGATCTATTCTAGAACAAACTCGAACTAAAGTCATAGAGGACCTATTCTAGAACAAACTCTAACTAAAGTCATAGAGGACCTATATTAGAACAAACTCTAACTAAAGACATAGAGGACATATTCTAGAACAATCTCTAACTAAAGACATAGAGGACCTATTCTTGAACAATCTTAAACTAAAGACATAGAGGACCTATTCTAGAACAAGCTCTAACTAAAGACATATAGGATCTATTCTAGAACAATCTCTAACTGAAGACATATAGGATCTATTCTAGAACAATCTCTAACTAAAGACATAGAGGACCTATTCTAGAACAAACTCTAACTAAAGACGTAGATGACCTGTTCTAGAACATGCTCTAACTAAAGACATAGATTACCTATTCTAGAACAAACTCTAATTGAAGTCATATAGGACCTATTCTAGAACAAACTCTAACTAAAGTCATAGAGGACCTATTCTAGAACAAACTCTAACTAAAGACATAGAGGACCTATTCTAGAACAAACTCTAGCTAAAGATATAGAGGACCTATTCTAGAACAAAACTCTAACTAAAGACATAGAGGACCTATTCTAGAACAATCTCTAACTAAAGACATAGAGGACCTATTCTAGAACAAAATCTAACTAAAGACATAGAGGACCTATTCTAGAACAAGCTCTAACTAAAGACATAGAGGACCTATTCTAGAACAAACTCTAACTAAAGACATAGAGAAACTATTCTAGAACAAGCTCTAACTAAAGACATAGAGGATCTATACTAGAACAATCTCTAACTAAAGACAGAGGACCTATTCTAGAACAAACTCTAACTAAAGACATAGAGGACCTATTCTAGAACAAACTCTAAAGACATAGAGGACCTATTCTAGAACAAACTCTAACTAAAGTCATAGAGGACCTATTCTAGAACAAACTCTAACTAAAGTCATAGAGGACCTATTCTAGAACAAACTCTAACTAAAGTCATAGAGGACCTATTCTAGAACAAAACTCTAACTAAAGACATAGAGGACCTATTCTAGAACAAACTTCAACTAAAGTCATAGAGTACCTATTCTATAACAAACTCTAACTAAAGACATAGAGGATCTATTCTAGAACAAACTCGAACTAAAGTCATAGAGGACCTATTCTAGAACAAACTCTAACTAAAGTCATAGAGGACCTATATTAGAACAAACTCTAACTAAAGACATAGAGGACATATTCTAGAACAATCTCTAACTAAAGACATAGAGGACCTATTCTTGAACAATCTCTAACTAAAGACATAGAGGACCTATTCTAGAACAAGCTCTAACTAAAGACATAGAGGACCTATTCTAGAACAAGCTCTAACTAAAGACATAGAGGACCTATTCTAGAACAAGCTCTAACTAAAGACATATAGGATCTATTCTAGAACAATCTCTAACTAAAGACATATAGGATCTATTCTAGAACAATCTCTAACTAAAGACATAGAGGACCTATTCTAGAACAAACTCTAACTAAAGACGTAGATGACCTGTTCTAGAACATGCTCTAACTAAAGACATAGATGACCTATTCTAGAACAAACTCTAATTGAAGTCATATAGGACCTATTCTAGAACAAACTCTAACTAAAGTCATAGAGGACCTATTCTAGAACAAAACTTTAACTAAAGACATAGAGGTCCTATTCTAAAACAAAACTTCAACTAAAGACATAGAGGAACTATAATTTCATTACACTCTAGGACAGACCAGCTCCAACTGTTGATATAGAAGACCTAGTATTGCACTCACCGTTAGGACATACAACTTTCAACTGTTGATAAAGTCGTTCTTCACACCCCTGTCAACAAGATCACAGCCTTTCAGAAGGGACAGGGAAGTCAAGAAAGCCACGACAGCAAGTCACATTTGTTTGCTCTAATATCACGTGACATATTTTCGTCATCTCTGTGACGCTAATTTCAGTGAATTCCTGTTGTAGAGGCTGACCCAGACTCTGTACTCTATTTCGCAGAACAATGGCCTATGTTAGCAGTAATGACGTAGACAAGATCTATCCAGGCCAAGGCGACCACGATGAAGGACCCTGTTTAACTATGTCCGATAGAAGAGGGTTAGTCAGAGGAAGGAATCCATTCAAGAAATGCTCATTTTGGAAACTGATTTCGCCCCTTTTTGGTGCCATTCTCATTTCTTCAGTCTTGGATCTCACCGCAGCCTCAGATTATCAAGCCAGCTCAATCAAGGAATCGATGATCGTCGATTACAACGTCTCCACGAAATCTGAAATTACTGAAGAGAAAGATTCCATAGAAAGATCTGAGTACACGGAAAGGTCTGATCCCATTGAAAGATCAAATTGGATAGAAACACCTGAAAATACCGACGCATATTTATGGTCTGAACTATTACAAGAGAATCCGTTAGGGGTGTATTTTAGTGATAAAATGAGTGGACAACTACCTGTAGGAAGTTCCCATTTAGAAAATTTTAGAATCAAACGGAACAAAATTGTAAAAATGGTTTTAATATTTGGACAGAATTGTAATGAACCGCCGTCGAATGGTCTTCAAGAATTTTTTGCAAGACAGAGAATTAATTACAAGTTTAGAAAAATTGATAAAAATGTCCCATTGTTAATTTTTGAAGACATGGGACTTGCGAGATATTCATTGATCGTCTTTGATGATTACACGGCGTATCTGAAAATGGATCCAACGCAAAGATTGGTGATTGACAACTACTGCAGGAAGTACAACGTCGGCATTCTGGCTGTGGTACAATCGGCAGGAATGAAAACACGGAGCTCTTCAGGGCTGAGCAGCTGAAGGTAATCCCCCGGGTACAGCTGAGTAAATACATACTTAACCCGGAAGTTGACTTTTGGCGTGTCGGGAAGGTCAGTGAGATATATTTAGACCCACTGCCTTCTTCTGATTGGACGATATTTATAAGCGAGCACGAAACATACAGACCGTTGGTGTTTTCCAGTTTAGCTGACCAATCGGGAGCTTCTAAAGATGACGTCACGATGCCAGATTTAGGCTGTGTCCCTGCCATTCATGATCAAGGTAAGCCAAATAGCCAACTATAGCTTTATAAGGCCCGCGAGCAGAAAATAAAACCGGAAAACTCTCCATTTACCGTGACGCTACATGGTAGCCAATCTTCGATGTAGAGACGGATGCCAATGAATGATGATGAGCTACATAAATTAGAGGCAGAATAGGACAAGCAAAGAGAAAATTATATCAAATGAAAATCATCCTATGTCATTTGTCAGTTAATGTTAGAAAACGTGTCCTAAGTGCTACATTGAACCTGTTCTACTAAATAGAAGCGAGTCATAGAAGATAAGTAAGACAACACAGAGAACCTTAGAGGCAGCTGAGATGTGGTTTCTCAGAAGAATGCTACGAATTCCATGGCAGCAAAAATTGCAAATGAAAAATGTTTAAAACGAGCTGGAGAAACCAGAAACATCATCAAAATCATAAAGGAAGGACAATCTATATTTACTGGACATGTGATGCGAAAAGAAGGCATTGAGAATACTATAACAACTGGCAGAATAAATAGAAAGAAGGCATTGAGAATACTATAACAACTGGCCGAATAAATAGAAAGAAGGCATTGAGAATACTATAACAACTGGCAGAATAAATAGAAAGAAGGCATTGAGAATACTATAACAACTGGCAGAATAAATAGAAAGAAGGCATTGAGAATACTATAACAACTGGCAGAATAAATAGAAAGAAGGCATTGAGAATACTATAACAACTGGCAGAATAAATAGAAAGAAGGCATTGACAATACTATAACAACAGGCAGAATAAATAGAAAGAAGGCATTGAGAATGCTATAACAACAGGCAGAATAAATAGAAAGAAGGCATTAAGAATACTATAACAACTGGCAGAATAAATAGAAAGAAGGCATTGACAATACTATAACAACAGGCAGAATAAATAGAAAGAAGGCATTGAGAATACTATAACAACAGGCAGAATAAATAGAAAGAAGGCATTGAGAATGCTATAACAACAGGCAGAATAAATAGAAAGAAGGCATTGAGAATACTATAACAACTGGCCGAATAAATAGAAAGAAGGCATTGAGAATACTATAACAACTGGCCGAATAAATAGAAAGAAGGCATTGAGAATACTATAACAACTGGCAGAATAAATAGAAAGAAGGCATTGAGAATACTATAACAACTGGCAGAATAAATAGAAAGAAGGCATTGAGAATACTATAACAACTGGCAGAATAAATAGAAAGAAGGCATTGAGAATACTATAACAACTGGCAGAATAAATAGAAAGAAGGCATTGAGAATACTATAACAACTGGCAGAATAAATAGAAAGAAGGCATTGACAATACTATAACAACAGGCAGAATAAATAGAAAGAAGGCATTGAGAATACTATAACAACAGGCAGAATAAATAGAAAGAAGGCATTGAGAATGCTATAACAACAGGCAGAATAAATAGAAAGAAGGCATTGAGAATACTATAACAACAGGCAGAATAAATAGAAAGAAGGCATTGAGAATACTATAACAACAGAAAGAATGGATGGAAAGAAGGTATTGAGAATACTATAACAACAGGCAGAATAAATAGAAAGAAGGCATTGAGAATACTATAACAACAGGCAGAATAAATAGAAAGAAGGCATTGAGAATACTATAACAACAGGCAGAATAAATAGAAAGAAGGCATTGAGAATACTATAACAACAGGAAGAATGGATGGAAAGAAGGTATTGAGAATACTATAACAACAGGCAGAATAAATAGAAAGAAGGCATTGAGAATACTATAACAACAGACAGAATAAATGGAAAGAAGAGCAGAAGAAAACCAAAAGAACAAATATTGAACAACTTATCCAAATGGCAGAATAAAAGGGAGGACTTCCGGTGCGTGACTGTGCTGGCAACACGATGCAGTTGGCGATGGGAGTCACATTTAAATTATAAATGAACTTCAATGCCCGTAGTAATAAAAGATCACCGACTGAAATGATGACATGTATGAAGGACCGAGTGATGTGGAGAGGGATGATCACCTACGCCAAACCGGCATGGCTCATGATGATGATGATTATGTTGAATTGTCTCTTTTCATCCTTCTGCACTGTTTGAGAGGAGGACCGTGCCATCAGCGTATCTGAGTTCTGGAATTGTGTTTCCATTGATTGTGAAAGGTTGAACTTCGCAAATCTGTCATCGTTTCTGACATTTCTCATGATGTTCTCATCATAGACGTTGGTATGGAGATAGGATGTATCCCTGCTTCAACCCCTGTTTGTACTTCAAACCAATTTGATGTTTGGGCCTTATTTTGATAACTGCTTGCTGTTTGTGATAAAGTGATTCGATCACTTGTTGTAGGTGTGTTGGCAAGGCCTGTGATGTTGGACACAGTCAAAGGCCGTGATGTCATCTATGAAGCTTGTTTACAGTTCTATATTGAGCTACTTGCGGGTCATCATCATTGCACTCCAAACATATTGTCATCATCATTGCACTCCAAACCTATTGTCATAATTCATCATTGCACTCCAAACATATTGTCATCATCATTGCACTCCAAACATATTGTCATAATTCATCATTGCACTCCAAACATATTGTCATCATCATTGCACTCCAAACCTATTGTCATCATCATTGCACTCCAAACATATTGTCATCATCATTGCACTCCAAACATATTGTCATAATTCATCATTGCACTCCAAACATATTGTCATCATCATTGCACTCCAAACATATTGTCATCATCATTGCACTCCAAACCTATTGTCATCATCATTGCACTCCAAACATATTGTCATCATCATTGCACTCCAAACCTATTGTCATCATCATTGCACTCCAAACATATTGTCATCATCATCATTGCACTCCAAACATATTGTCATCATCATTGCACTCCAAACATATTGTCATCATCATCATTGCACTCCAAACATATTGTCATCATCATTGCACTCCAAACCTATTGTCATCATCATTGCACTCCAAACATATTGTCATCATCATCATTGCACTCCAAACAAATTGTCATCATCATTGCACTCCAAACATATTGTCATCATCATTGCACTCCAACATATTGTCATCATCATTGCACTCCAAACAAATTGTCATCATCATTGCACTCCAAACATATTGTCATCATCATTGCACTCCAAACAAATTGTCATCATCATTGCACTCCAAACATATTGTCATCATCATCATTGCACTCCAAACAAATTGTCATCATCATTGCACTCCAAACCTATTGTCATCATCATTGCACTCCAAACATATTGTCATCATCATTGCACTCCAAACATATTGTCATCATCATTGCACTCCAAACATATTGTCATCATTATTGCACTCCAAACCTATTGTCATCATCATTGCACTCCAAACATATTGTCATCATCATTGCACTCCAAACCTATTGTCATCATCATTGCACTCCAAACCTATTGTCATCATCATTGCACTCCAACCCTATTGTCATCATCATTGCACTCCAAACCTATTGTCATCATAATTGCACTCCAAACCTATTGTCATCATCATTGCACTCCAAACCTATTATCATCATTGCACTCCAAACCTATTGTCATCATCATTGCACTCCATAGACATTGTCATCATCATCATTGCACTCCAAACATATTGTCATCATCATCATTGCACTCCAAACAAATTGTCATCATCATCATCATCATTGCACTCCATACACATTGTCATCATCATCATCATCATTGAGTGCCATCTCCGCATCGAAGGATGGCTACCATGGAGCGCCATCGCGCTCTGTCTCTTGATTTGATGGTACAGATAGTCATTCGCTGATTTGTCCATCTGTTGATGTTACTCGTCCATGTTAGTCTTGGTCTGCCTCTGTCTCTTGCTATGATGATGCAGGTTGTCATAGATTGACTCCATTTGATACTAGTGCGATGTGTGTCATGATTTCTGATGTTATGTCTCCATTTGATGCTAGAGCGATGCGTGTCATGATTTCTGATGTTATGTCTCCATTTGATGCTAGTGCGATGTGTGTTATGATTTCTGATGTTATGTCTCCATTTGATGCTAGTGTGATGTGTGTTATGATTTCTGATGTTATGTTCCATTTGATACTAGTGCGATGTGTGTTATGATTTCTGATGTTATGTCTCCATTTGATGCTAGTATGATGTGTGTTATGATTTCTGATGTTATGTTTCCATTTGATACTAGTGCGATGTGTGTCATGATTTCTGATGTTATGTTTCCATTTGATACTAGTGCGATGTGTGTCATGATTTCTGATGTTATGTTTCCATTTGATACTAGTGCGATGTGTGTCATGATTTCTGATGTTATGTTTCCATTTGATACTAGTGTGATGTGTGTCATGATTTCTGATGTTATGTCTCCATTTGATACTAGTGCGATGTGTGTTATGATTTCTGATGTTATGTCTCCATTTGATGCTAGTATGATGTGTGTTATGATTTCTGATGTTATGTTTCCATTTGATACTAGTGCGATGTGTGTCATGATTTCTGATGTTATGTTTCCATTTGATACTAGTGCGATGTGTGTCATGATTTCTGATGTTATGTTTCCATTTGATACTAGTGTGATGTGTGTCATGATTTCTGATGTTATGTCTCCATGTGATACTAGTACGATGTGTGTCATGATTTCTGATGTTATATTGGATTGAGGGGTGGGTGGGTGGGCTTGGTGGGCTTGGGTGGAAGGTCTGTGGGTGGGTGGATGGATGAATGGGTGGGGGGTCTGTGGGTGGATGGATGGATGGGTGGGGGGGTCTGTGGGTGGGTGGATGGATAGGTGGGTGGGTGGGATTGGGTGGGTGGATGTATGAATGGGTGGGGGGTCTGTGGGTGGATGGATGGATGCATGGATGGGTGGGGGTTCTGTGAGTGGATGGATGTATGGGTGGGGGGGGGGTCTGTGGGTGGGTGGATGGATGGATAGGTGGGTGGATGGGATTGGGTGGGTGGATGGACGGATGCTAGACGCTAGCATCTGGGATGAAAGCTGTACAGCATTTTATAACTAACAAATCAAATATTCAGGTCAACGTTTCGTAATATTTCTTCAGGACTTCGGGACGGGATACAACGTGTGATCTTTGGATACGACCTTGACTTCTGGCTCAACACCATTGTTGCTACGGACGCCATCTCTTTCTTAACACGTGGCATGTTTGCCTTGACCTTGACTAGACTTCTGCAGGTTGACATTGATGACGTGTTCGTTGGGGGTGCTGGTTCTCGCATCCTGGAGAAAGATGTGATGGTGAGCAATTTTGTATTTTATAGTATCTCTCTCCTCTGTCTTTTCTTTCTTTATCTTACTCTGGCTCTCTCCGTCTCAATCTGTCGCTGTCTCTCTCAGTGTCTCTCTATCTCACTCTCTCAGTGTCCCTCTATCTCAATGTCTCTCTATCTCACTCTCTCTGTGTCTCTCTATCTCACTCTCTCTTTGTCTCTATATCACCATCTCTGTATCTGTTTGTCTCACTCTCTCTTTGCCTCTCTATCCCTCACTCCCTCTCTGAATATCTCTCTCACTCTCTCTGTGTCTCTGTCTCATTATCTCTGTTTCTCTCTATCTCACTCTATGTGTCTCTATCTCACTCTCTCTGTCTCTCTATCTCACTCTCTCTGTCTCTCTATCTCATTCTCTCTCTGTCTATATTTCACTCTCTCTGTCTCTCTATCTTACTCTGTCTGTGTCTCTCTATCTTACTCTGTCTGTGTCTCTCTATCTTACTCTCTATTTCACTCTCTCTCACTGTCTCTCTATCTCACTCTCTCAGTGTCTATCCCACTCTCTCAATGTCTCTCTATCTCACTCTCTTTGTGTCTTTATCTCACTCTCTATCACACACTCTCTCTGTCTCTATCTCACTCTTTCTGTTTCTCTCTGTCTCACTCTCTCTGTGCCTCTCTATCCCACTCTTTCTCTATATCACTCTCTATCTCACTCTCTCAGTGTCTCTCTATCCCACTCTCTCAGTGTCTCTCTATCTCACTCTCTTTGTGTCTTTATCTCACTCTCTATCTCACACTCTCTATCTCACACTCTCTCTGTCTATCTCACTCTTTCTGTTTCTCTCTGTCTCACTCTCTCTGTGCCTCTCTATCTCACTCTCTCTCTCTATATCACTCTCTCTCTATATCACTCTCTCTCTATCTCACTCTCTCAGTGTCTCTCTATCTCACTCTCCCTCTGTCTCTCACGCTCTCTGTACCTCTCTGTCTCACTCTCTCTGTGCCTCTATGTCCCTCACTCCCTCTCTGAATATCTCTCTCACACTCTCTCTCTATCTCACTCTCTCAGTGTCTCTCTATCTCACTCTCTCAGTGTCTCTCTATCTCACTCTCTCAGTGTCTCTCTATCTCACTCTCTCAGTGTCTCTATCTCACTCTCTCAGTGTCTCTCTATCTCACTCTCTCAGTGTCTCTCTATCTCACTCTCCCTCTGTCTCTCACGCTCTCTGTACCTCTCTGTCTCACTCTCTCTGTGCCTCTATGTCCCTCACTCCCTCTCTGAATATCTCTCTCACACTCTCTCTCTATCTCACTCTCTCAGTGTCTCTCTATCTCACTCTCTGTGTCTCTCTATCTCACTCTCTCAGTGTCTCTCTATCTCACTCTCTCAGTGTCTCTCTATCTCACTCTCTCAGTGTCTCTCTATCTCACTCTCTCAGTGTCTCTCTATCTCACTCTCCCTCTGTCTCTCACTCTGTCTGTACATCTCTGTCTCACTCTCTCTGTGCCTCTATGTCCCTCACTCCCTCTCTGAATATCTCTCTCACACTCTCTCTGTATATCTCTCTCACACTCTCTGTATATCTCTCTCACACTCTCTCTGTATATCTTTCATGTTTTCCTGTCTCTCCCGCGCTCTGTATCGTTCTCACTTAACAGACAAGAAAATCACTGCACGCAATAGAAATGTAGTTATTACAGAAGAATGTTAAGAATACCATGGACAGCTAAGAAGGGTAATGAAAACGTTCTAAAATAGGCCAAAACAAAGAGAGAGGTCATTTCCAATATTTATCATGTGCCATACCGGTTAGTGTAGGCGATCATGTCCTTCCACAATCTTCTATCTACAGTGCATCGAATCAGTTCTGTTGTCCATGCCATGACACCAAGCTATCCATTATTTTCTCTCTTTGTCATCCGCGATCTCTCTTTCCTTGTATTTTTCCAGTAGTAACCAAGTATTCCAACTTTCCTCTTCTCATGATGTGCCCGAAAAATGTTAATTGTTTATTTCTGATGTTTTTAGGAGCTCCCCTTTTGTGTTGGCCTCTTTGAGATTTTCCTCGTTGGCCTTTTTAGCTGTTCAGGGAACTTTCAACATTCTTCTGAGAAATCCCATCTCTGTGGCTTCTAATCGTCTGTTCATTAATTTCCAATATTATGAAGAATTTTCCCAGTTTTTTCATTAAAAAATCATAAATAAATGGCTGAAAGAAAACGTAACATTTGAATATATTGTAACAAGATAGAACTAGACAGCTTAAGAGAATGGCTTGGCAGAAGGTCAACAACAGAAATGATAATAAACTGTCGAGATTGAAAGTTGTGGAGAGACATGATCACCTACGCCAGCAGGCCCGGTACTTGATGATGATGATTAGGAAGAATCAATCATAATTTGTTTGGCCATGTAATGAGAAGAGAACAACTGGAATATATTGTAACAACAAGGACGATAGATAGACAGACAGACAGACAGACAGGCAGGCAGGCAGGCAGGCAGGCAGGCAGACAGGCAGGCAGGCAGAATGAATTATAAAACGACTATCACCCCAAACTCGATATTCCACATGCACCAACGGACTATGATACCATCTATGTTATTCTTTATTTTACTCTAAATGACTTCCCCGTCATGCATTCATGTGGAAACCACCATGTGTTAAAAGAAAGGAAGGCAGACCAAGAGAATCGCTAAGCAGAACAATTACTGGGGAAGGCACAACAATGGGACAAAGAAACAAGCAAGAACTACAAGAACTAGCAGCAAATCGTCAATCATGGAGAACTTTGACTTCCGCTCTATGTGACGTCTTCGGCCCGAGAAAAAATTAAAGAATTAATTAATTAATGTATTTACTTCATTTTATACATTATCGATGCTATATAGAACCAGTTCTAACCTATGGAAGCGAATCATGGACAATATACAAACAAATGAAAAGACGATTAGAGGCCACAGAGATGGGATTTCTTAGAAGAATGTTGAAAGTTCCCTGGACAGCTAAAAAGACCAATGAGAAAGTTCTCAAAGAGGCCAACACAAAAAGGCAGCTCCTAAGAAACATCAGAAAGAAGCAATCAGCATTTTTTGGACACATCATAAGAAGAGGAAAGTTGGAATACTTGGTTACAACTGGCAAAATAAAAGGAAAAAGAGATAGTGGACGACAAAGAGAGAAAATACTGGATAGCTTGGTGTCATGGCATGGAAACAGTCAACAACAGAACTGATACGATGCACTGTAGATAGAAGATTGTGGAAGGACATGATCGCCTACGCCAACCGGTACGGCACATGATGACGACGACGACTTCATTTGATGCCATTTTATTAATTTCTTTATTGCACTTTTTTATATTTTATTTTACTTTGCTTAAGTATGTTTTTTTTTACTTATATTGCATATTTTACTTTGTGTTTTACATTACGTTGCTTTACTTTTTTTTACTTCACTTTTCGTTATTTTACTTTGCCTTACTATTACTTTACTTTGCTTCCTTTTATTTTACTTTACTTTGTTTTGTACCTTACATTACTTTTCTTTACTTTACTTTGTACCTTACATTACTTTACTTTACTTTATTTTGTACCTTACATTACTTTACTTTACTTTGTTTTGTTCCTTACATTACTTTACTTTACTTTACTTTGTACCTTACATTACTTTACTTTACTTTATTTTGTACCTCACATTACTTTACTTTATTTTGTACCTACATTACTTTACTTTACTTTGTTTTGTACCTTACATTACTTTACTTTACTTTGTTTTGTACCTTACATTACTTTACTTTACTTTGTTTTGTACCTTACATTACTTTACTTTACTTTGTTTTGTACCTTACATTACTTTACTTTACTTTGTTTTGTACCTTACATTACATTACTTTACTTTATTTTGTACCTTACTTTACTTTACTTTATTTTGTACCCTACATTACTTTACTTTACTTTGTTTTGTACATTACATTACTTTACTTTACTTTGTTTTGTACCTTACATTACTTTACTTTACTTTGTTTTGTACCTTACATTACTTTACTTTATTTTGTACCTTACATTACTTTACTTTACTTTGTTTTGTACCTTACATTACTTTACTTTACTTTATTTTGTACCTTACATTACTTTACTTTACTTTGTTTTGTACCTTACATTACTTAAAGTAAAGTACCCCCCGTCACACCAAGTGGCGTATAGGGAAATATGGTGTTAGTGACCCTATATTTTACAGACCTTCAGCACATGACTTTTGGGGTAATGTGGTCGGTATTACGCCCGTGCTGCTTTCACTTTCCCAGAAAAATCTGGTACCCATTTAAGGCTGGGTGAACCTGGAGCCGTCGGTTGGGATCGAACCCTACCCCTTGTCCGTAGTAGTCCAGTTCACTAACCACTGAGCTATCGCGGCTCCCACTAATTTTTAGGGAATTAGTAAAACCCAGGTGTCCTCGCCAGGGTACGAACCCCGGCTGTTGCCGTGGTAAGCCAACCGCCTATCGATTGCGCTAACCGGACACCCCATTACTTTACTTTACTTTACTTTATTTTGTACCTTACATTACTTTACTTTATTTTGTACCTTACATTACATTACTTTACTTTATTTTGTACCTACATTACTGTACTTTATTTTATTTATTTTGTACCTTACATTACTTTACTTTACTTTACTTTATTTTGTACCTTACATTACTTACTTTACTTTATTTTGTACCTACATTACTTTACTTTATTTTATTTATTTTATTTATTTTATACCTTACATTACTTTACTTTACTTTATTTTGGTTATTTGGTTATGGAAGGCCCCGGTATCACTACAAACGAATTAAGATCCATAATTGCTCAACCGCCCGTGCCAGCGGAATCATCCGAATTAATGTCTCGTCTCCCATACAAAGAAAGGTAACTGTAGTCCCCATCGTAGCAGTCTCAGCACACGCCAAAAGACATAAGGCGAAACCGCGCAGAAAGTGAACACAGCCAACTGTTCCCTGTCATACGATATCATCATTCATCGTAAACAATTGGAATATCGAAACATGATCAAAACAGATGACAGCTCTGGTGTGCACAGAGCACTTAACTCAGTAGCTCCTGCAACAAGCCGGACTTGGAATATGAGGAAACTGCAACAAGGAACACTTTTCATGCATAGCCTTCAATGGTTCCCGCCGCCTAACCACCATATATCGGAAGTTCACGTCCTCTTGAAAATTATGATCGTCGTATTTTAAAAAAAAATGTATAGCGTTTGATGATGTTAGGCCATCGTTATTGACTCCAATTCCGAACATATAGACACACAGTTACTTTATTTTACTTTACTTTAAACATCTTAAAATCGTTACTTTATTTTACTTTACTTTAAACATCTTAAAATCGTTACTTTATTTTACTTTACTTTAAAAATCTTAAAATCGTTACTTTATTTTACTTTACTTTAAACATCTTAAAATCGTTACTTTATTTTACTTTACTTTAAAAATCTTAAAATCGTTACTTTATTTTACTTGAACTTCTTGAAATCTTTACTTTACTTTACTTCAACATCTTGAAATAGTTAATTTACTTACCTTTAACATCTTGAAATCGTTACTTTACTTTGCTTGAACATCTTGAAATTTTTACTTTACTTTACTTTAACATCTTGAAATCGTTACTTTACTTCACTTTAACATCTTGAAATCGTTACTTTACTTTACTTACCTTTAACATCTTGAAATCGTTACTTTACTTGTCTACAACATCTATAAATCGTTACTTTACCTACCGTCAACATCTTGAAATCGTTACTTTACTTTAAACATCTTAAAATCGTTACTTTACTTAAACATCTTGAAATCGTTACTTTACTTTAAACATCTAAAATCGTTACTTTACTTTACTTAAACATATTAAAATCGTTATTTTACTTACCTTTAACTTCCTTAAATCGTTACTTTACTTCAACATCTTGAAATCATTACTTTACTTTACTTAACTTTATTTCTTTCGGTTAAAACAGGAAATACTTGCCAGCCAGGAGGAGATCAGAAAGCATGTCCCGGGATTTACGTTCATGCTCGGATTCTGCGGGGATTATTACATGACTGGCAACGAGACTGAGCAAGTGGGAGACAAGGCTATTGTTGGTGAGTCCTCACACATCCATCTATAGATTCTACTAAGGCCTTGACGCTGAGAGAGAAATCCCCCAAAGTCACCCAAAGTTTGCGTTAACTTCAGCGATGCGATGGCCCGAAACACTTGCTCGACGGATCTGCTTCTGATCAGATCACCTCCTGGTGCGAAACTCTGTATAAAGAGTCTGCTATTCATCATCATCATCAAGTACAGGGCCTGCTGGCGTAGGTGATCATGTCTCTCCACAACTTTCGATCTCGACAGTTATTTATCATTTCTGTTGTTGACCTTCTGCCAAGCCATTCTCTTAAGCTGTTTGGTATCTTTTCTCTTTGCTTCCCTCTATCTCTTCGTCCCTCAATTTTTCCAGTTGTTACAATATATTCCAGTTGTTCTCTTCCCATTACATGGCCAAAAAATGCTGATTGTTTCTTCCTAATATTGGAAATTAGCTATCTTTTTGCTTTGGCCTCTTTCAGAATGTTTTCATTACTCTTCTTAGCTGTCCATGGTATTCTCAACATTCTTCTGTAAAACGACATTTCTACAGACTTCAGTGAATTCCTTGACTGTTGTCCTGTTGTCCATGATTCACATCCATATGTTAAGACTGGCTCTATATAACATTTAAGGAATCTTTTTCTTGTTTCTATTGCCAAAAATGGATGGCACAGTATCTTCCTCATTTTTGGAAAGCTGCTTTTGCCTGAGCCATTCTACATCTCACCTCTTTTGTACATTTTCCGTCTGAGGTTAACAAAGTTCCCAGATATTTAAATTCATTTACCTGTTTTAATATTGTTCCACTTGTCTTTATTTTGCACTGCAGTGATGTCTTTTTCTTTGTCGTTACCATTACTTCTGTCTATACCTGTTTTACCAATTCTTTTTTTAAATAAAGTCTTCTATTACTATTTTCATGATGTGGTCTTTGACGTCTTTACAGACGGTTGGTACATAGTCAGATATAGATTACTCATATTTACTAAGTAAATCTATATTTAGCTTTGGTTTCTAGGAAACGAGCATGATTAATAGTTAATAGTCTAGGTAGTAATTTATTGTCTTATGCTGAACGTTGCTTTACTGTACAACTTGTATATTCAGTCATTTTATTTTAACGCTGTAATTTAACACCATATATGGACACACGTTTTAACAATTGTTTCCCGTTTGTTTCAGAATTGGCTAAACAATTTAGTTGGTTTGACCATCTGAGCCAACATGACCATCTGCTGGCTAAAGATGATAAAGCGCTCAGCGAAGCTATGGATAGAAATGCGCAGTTTGCAAAGGTTTAATTTGTATTTCACTTTGGTTATACCATCATCATGTGCCTTACCGGTAGGCGTAGGTGATCATGTCCCTCCACAATCTTCTATCCACAGTGCATCGTATCAGTTCTGTTGTTGACTGTTTTCCATGCCATGACACCAAGCTATCCAGTATTTTCTCTCTTTGTCGTCCACGATCTCTTTTTCCTTTTATTTTGCCAGTTGTAACCAAGTATTCCAATTGGTTATATAAGGAATGAAATAAATTATATGTTAAAACAGGTAAAGGAATTTAAATATCTGGGAACACTGTTAATTTTAGATGGTAGATGTACAACAGAGGTGAGATGGTAGATGTACAACAGAGGTGAGATGGTAGATGTACAACAGAGGTGAGATGGTAGATGTACAACAGAGGTGAGATGCAGAATGGATCAGGCAAAAGCAGCTTTCCCAAAATGAGGAAGATTCTATGGAATTCATTTTTAACAATAGAAACAAGAAAAAAAGTTCTTAAATGTTATGTAGAACCAGTCTTAGTATATCGACGTGAATTATGGACAATATGAAAACAGACAAGAAAATCAAAGGAAGCTGTAGAAATGTGGTTTTACAGAAGAATGTTGAGAATACCATGGACAGCTAAGAAGAGTAATGAAAACGTTCTGAAAGAGGCCAAAGCAAAAGAGAGCTAATTTCCAATATTAGGAAGAAACAATCATCATTTTTTGGCCATGTAATGAGAAGGGAACAGCTGGAATATATTGTAAAAACTGGGAAATTTGAGGGACGAAGAGATAGAGGGAAGCAAAGAGAAAAGATACCAGACAGCTTAAGAAAATGGTTTGGCAGAAGGTCACAACAGAAAGGATAAATAATTGTCGAGATCGAGAATCGTGGATACACATATTCACCTACGCCATCAGGCATGGCACTTGATGGTGATGATGGTGCTGATATATGAAGAAAACACGATCTATTTACAAAAAATGGCGTTTACATATTTACCCTGTTCACAAAAGAACATCGGGTTCACAGTAAGAAATCAACATCGATGGAGGGCCACAGTTGAAATACCCTACTAATCTAGACTCTAGTACACTTTAACTGGAGACAAGTAGAGAAAATGTCCAGGAGTATGGATGGTTGGAGAGACCTTGTCTGTGGCTTAATGCTCCTTTACATTGTCTGACGAGCTTTGTTTGAGTGATTGATGTAAGAGTCAAATATTCTTATTATCCTCAATATTGCTTGCTTGTTTATGTTCGCCTGATGACTAAAGTATTCTAGAGATGACTAAAGTATTATAGAGATGACTAAAGTATTCTAGAGATGACTAAAGTATTCTAGAGATGACTAAAGTATTCTAGAGATGACTATAGTATTCTAGAGATGACTAAAGTATTCTAGAGATGACTAAAGTATTCTAGAGATGACTATAGTATTCTAGAGATGACTAAAGTATTCTAGAGATGACTAAAGTATTCTAGAGATGACTAAAATGTTCTAGAGATGACTAAAGTATTCTAGAGATGACTATAGTATTCTAGAGATGACTAAAGTTTTCTAGAGATGACTAAAGTATTCTAGAGATGACTAAAGTATTCTAGAGATGACTATAGTATTCTAGAGATGACTAAAGTTTTCTAGAGATGACTAAAGTATTCTAGAGATGACTAAAGTATTCTAGAGATGACTATAGTATTCTAGAGATGACTAAAGTATTCTAGAGATGACTAAAGTATTCTGGAGATGACTAAAGTATTCTAGAGATGACTAAAGTATTCTAGAGATGACTAAAGTATTCTAGTGATGACTAAAGTATTCTAGTGATGACTAATGTATTCTAGAGATGACTAAAGTATTCTACAGATGACTAAAGTATTCTTTTGATGACTAAAGTATTCTAGTGATGACTAAAGTATTGCTAGAGTATTCGTAGACTGTAGAATTCCTCTTCGTCATCCGCCCTTAAAAGGACGTTAAGTGGACGTATCTGCGTTGTGTTGTGGTTTGCAGTATAACTGTTATATTTTGCGCCTTTCGGCTCAACACATTCAACTTCAGCACAACATTTTTGAGTACCAGGTTGTCTTCCCTCTTTGATCCCTGCTCGCTTTCCCAGACTAGACAGGTTAGTCTGTTACTGGAGGCACCACGGAGAGATGGAACAGGGTCCGGATGGTTCTGGTTCACCGATCCTGGCGCAAGCCATCAGCTGTGGGTCGCTGACACCTTCCAGCTTCTGTGCTGTGAGGCGCGCCTTCGCCGCCATCCTCCATGTTATTTTATTTAGTGAGTAGTTTCCTTTTATATTTAGTCTTAAGGGTTATGTTTGGCACTGATAACACAATATGGGTATGAATATACTCTGTATGAGGTGTCACTTTGTAGTAGTAGCTAGTCGAAGGCTCATGTATCACAGCAAACAAATTAAAATCCATAATTGCTCAACCGCCCGTGTCAGTGGAATCATCCGAATTAACATCTCATCTCTTTGAAGGATCCAAACAAAGAAAGGCAATTTCAGTCCCCATAATAGCAGCTACAGCACACGCCAAAAGACATAAGGCCAAGCGGGACCGAAAGTGAATGCAATCGAACTGTCCATCATCATACGAAATCATCGTTCATCGTAACCGATCGGAATATGGAACCACGGTTCTGATGAAAAGTATAGATCACGGCTTGCACAGAGCACTAAGCTCAGTAGCTCCGGCAGCAAGCCGGAATATGAGGAAACTGCAACAAGGAACACTTTTCAGACAGAGCCTCAGCGGTTCCTGCCACCTATCCGCCATATTGATTGGAAGTTTGTCTCTTTGTATCGGTAGAATACATAGTTAATCCTTTATCCAGCTATCTAGTCAGTTATTAGGTTTGTTAGTATTTATATTTTTTTTCTAAAGGTTTGTTTGTTTTTATGAAATACTATTTTATACTGCTATCGTTGAAGATTGAGGTCAACTCTAATTAACATACACACAATTATGTCCAATAGGAACACGACCTGCCATTCGTGCATGAATACATGGTCACGCCTCAACACGGTGGGATCTACCCAATCTACGAATCACTATACGACGAGTGGAACGCTAGGAATGTCACGTGCTCCAGCACCACTGAGTATCCTGGAAAGACCAATAACTGGAATATGCGTGGCTTCATCTACAGGGTGTTATGGTTGGTTGTTTTTATTGTGAATATTAATTGGGTAACCCAGTGGTTCTCAGAATAACAAGTAGGGTCAAAACAAAGAAATGCAAAAAAATGCGAAGCTTAGGACAAAGCTAATTAGGAGAAATAATATATATATATATATATATATATATATATATATATATATATATATATATAAAACGTTGTTTTATATATATATATACATATAAAGAAAGAAACATAGAAAATGTGTTATGATTAAAGCTGTACGAAATAATTTGTCGATACAAACAACGTTTCGGCTCAATAGGCCTTCAGCAGGAACAAGCATGCAACACACACACACAAACACAGATGTGTATTTAAAATTTTTAAAAATGATAAATTATTTTTAAAAAATAAATATTCCGAACTAGAATGCAAAATAACAATTAAAAAATAATAAAATATCTCCCTGTATACTGCACTGTGGCCAGAAGGAAAATGAACGTTAGTGTGTACAAGGAACGTGTGCATGCATTCAAGTGAAAATCTTCACCGGCAGCACAAGTACCCCGTGCGCACTAACGTTCATTTTTCTTCTACCCACAAGCAACGCCCCTGATTTAAACGTTCAGATTTGTTAGTTACATCATCATATTGGACAAGAGCGGGTAAGGTGGATGTGGAGGTGTTAGAAAAGTGTGTAGAGGTACTGTGGAAGTACTAGAAGTGTGTGTGCCGGTGCTGCGGAGGTGCTAGATGTATGTGTAGAGGAACTGGAGTGTGTGGAGGTACTGTGGAGATACCAGTAGTGTGTGTGGCGGTACTAGGAGTGAGTGTAGAGGTGTTAGAAATGTGTGTAGAGGTACTGTGGAGATACCAGTACTGTGTGGCGGTACTGTGGAAGTACTAGGAGTGTGTGTGCCGGTGCTGCGGAATGGAGCTAGATGTATGTGAAGAGGAACTGGGAGTGTGTGTGGAGGTATTAGGATAGTGTGTGGAGGCACTGTGGAGATACCAGTAGTGTGTGTGGCGGTACTAGGAGTGAGTGTGGAGGTACTGTGCAAGTACTAGAAGTTTGTGTGGAGGTGGTACGTGCATGTGTGGAGGTACTAGGAATGTTTGTAGAGGGATTAAAATAATGTGAGGAGGTATTATGGAGTTAATATGAGTGTGTGTTGAAGTGCTGTGAAGGTACTAGTAGTGTGCGTGGTGGTAATGAGAGTGAGTGTGGAGGTACTAGGAGTGTGTGTATGTGAAAGTACTAGCAGTGTGTGTAGAGGTACCATGGTTGTATTAGGAATGTGTGGGAGTGAATTAATTTTAACCGTGTGCTCTAAACATTAGATTTTACTGTAAATAATGTTAATTTACAGTAATTGTGTAGGAGTGAATTAATTCAAACCGTGTGCTCTAAACATTAGATTTTACTGTAAATTATGTTAATTTTCTAACAAACCTCACAGTGGATTGTGTCTTACATGTTACTGTTCAGTAAGCGCGAGATGGTGCTAAGATTGTGTGGAGAGCATGTGAAATTTGCTTTTATAAACGGTGAGTTGATTACAACAAATGTGGGTATTGTAAAATCCTAAAAATTCGAAAGAACAACCAAGAAAATCGTATTTTTATATACCTCAAAGAAGCAAAAGACTTTCCTAAATGCATGGCAGTAGGAGAAAAGATATCAGACTTAAGGTCGGTGAAAAAAATTAAAATTTAATGAAAAAGAATTACAGAAATTCATCAAACAGTTTTCGAGATAATAAATAAACTCTGTGGGCACGAATTTCTGAATGAACTATAGGAGTTGAGATCATATCGAGACTGATCGAGTTAAGAATGAAAGGAAATCGTAAAGCTTTGGCTATTGGGTAGGATCATGTCAGTCCTTTTCTCTGTCTTCAATTGATCAGCATATGATTAGTTGTTGTAGCGTTCGCCAGCTTTCAACTCTGACGAAGTCCCTAGAGACTAGGAACTGAATTTTGCATGTTAATCCATTTTTGACATTCACGACAGCCACACTTTTGTTACCATTTCCTTTTCATACACACAGGATAGACAATTTTATTTTATTTTCTTTAACACATTTCGAATATTTTTGTTTTGAATGTTTCATTATTAGTTTTGTGTATGTGTTTTTCTTGTTTGTTCCTGCTGAAGGCCTATTGGGCCGAAACGTCGTTTAGTCTGTGTCGTCCACTTATCACGTAAAGCTTCTTACATACCATTTTTTTTTATTAAAAAAATTTTTCCTTAATCCATTTTTCCCTATCAGCCGTGTGCACAGGGGTCCCTCGACACACAGGCAGATAACTCCGACTTCGGAGGTACTCATGTTTTATCCGTCGAAGAGTAATTGACGTTTCAAGCCAGGCCTCGCTGCTGAGACCAGGGATGGTTGCCGCAGAGAGAAATCATAAATAAAATTCCCAACTGTAGTAGCCGGGATTTGAACCTACAACCTCTCTGTCCCGGGGCCGGCGTTTTGCCTCGAGAACAACCGGTCCCCCATGTGCTTGGGAATTATGATTTGAAGGGGTTAAGTATTTGTCTGTATTTGGTATTCATTTCCTGGCATATCTGAGAGTGTTAGGTGAATGTAATATTCCGTTTTTAACGACTGAAGTTTTAGAAATTTAAAATACAGGTTCTGCTTTTGCCTTTCAGCTCCCTGTGGAGCATAGGTCTTCAACAAACACTTTAAACTCCTGTGAGAGCATATGTCTTCAATAAACACTTTAAACTCCCTGTGAGAGCATATGTCTTCAATAAACACTTTAAACTCCCTGTGAGAGCATATGTCTTCAATAAACACTTTAAACTCCCTGTGAGAGCATATGTCTTCAATAAACACTTTCAATTCCCTGTGAGAGCATAGGTCTTCAGTAAACATTTTTAATTCCCTGTGAGAGTATAGGTCTTCAACAAACACTTCCAGCTCCCTGTGAGAGCATAGGTCTTCAACAACAGATTTCAGCTCGCTGTGGAGCATAGGTCTTCAACAAACACTTTCAGCTCCCTGTGAGAGCATAGGTCTTCAACAAACACTTTCAGCTCCCTATGGAGTATAGGTCTTCAATAAACACTTTCAGTTCCCCGTGAGAGCATAGGTCTTCAGTAAACACTTTCAATTCCCTGTGAGAGCATAGGTCTTCAACAAACACTTTCAGCTCCCTGTGAGAGCATAGGTCTTCAACAACCGATTTCAGCTCGCTGTGGAGCATAGGTCTTCAACAAACACTTTCAGCTCCCTGTGAGAGCATATGTCTTCAACAAACACTTTCAGCTCCCTGTGAGAGCATAGGTCTTCAACAAACACTTTCAGCTCCCTATGGAGTATAGGTCTTGAATAAACATTTTCAGCTCCCTATAGTGTTAAAGTCTTCAGTAAACACTTTCAACTCTATGTGAGAGCATAGGTCTTCAACAAACACTTTCAACTCCCTGTGGAGAATAGGTCTTCAATAAACACTTTCAACTCACTGTGAGAGCATAGGTCTTCAACAAACACTTTCAGCTCCCCATGGAGAATAGGTCTTCAACAAACACTTTCAACTCCCTGTGGATTATAGTTCTTCAACAAAAACTTTCTAAGCCATTCTGTGTCTTGCCACCCTTTTAAGATCATTCATGTCTTCCCCATTTTGGTTTTCCCCTCTGCCTCCAAGCCTGGGGATTCCAAAAGAGGGCATGTTTTGTAATATCATTAGGTACCTTCCGTAGTGTGTATCCTATCCAGCACCATCGTCTTCGCTGTATCTCTTTATCCACTGGTATTTGACTAGTACATTTCCATAATTCTATGTTAGTGATTTTGTCCTGCCATTTCCATCCTTTTTATTCTGCGTAAGCATCCATTAATGAAGGTCTGTTTCTTCATGGTTGTCAGCCATATAATATGACTGATTTAACCTAATTTCTTTGGACTTCCATGTTTCCCAGGGCAACAAATGTTCCTCTTGGTTTTGATATCCTTATTTTGGTATCATTCTCTGTTCCTCTCTCTTTGTCTATATTACTACCCAGATATATGTAAGATTGTACACCTAGTAAAGGTATTTCTCCTATTGTTATTTGGTTATTGACAACTGCATTAATTCTCATAATTTGGTCTTATCTCTATTTATTTTCAGTCCCAGCTGTTGTGATCTCTCATTTTCTCTCAATTTTTCCAGTTGTTACAATATATTCCAGCTGTTCACTTCTCATTGCATGGCCCAAAAATGATGATTGTTTCTTCCTAATATTGGAAATTAGCTCTCTTTTTACTTTGGCCTCTTTCAAAACGTTTTCATTACTCTTCATAGCTGTCCATGGTATTCTCAACATTCTTCTGTAAAACATCATTTCTACACCCTCCTGTGATTTCCTTGTCTGTTGTCTTCTTGTCCATGATTCACATCCATATGTTAAGACTGGCTCTACATAACATTTAAGAACTATTTTTCGTGTTTCTATTGTTAAAAATGAATTGCACAGAATCTTCCTCATTTTTTGGAAAGCTGCTCTTGCCTGAGCCATTCTGCATCTCACTTCTGTTGTACATCTTCCGTCTGAGGTTAACAAAGTTCCCAAATATTTAAATTCATTTACTAGTTCTAGCCGTCTGTGGTATTCTCAACATTTTTCTGTAAAACCACTTGGTACAAAGAGAAAAAATGTATTTACACGGAAAATTCATTTTCTTGTCTCTAGGGATTTCAATAGTGGTTATTTGGTTATGGAAGGCCCGGTATCACTGCAAACGAATTAAAATCTATAATTGCTCAACCGCCCGTGCCAGCAGAATCATCCGAATTACTAACTCATCTCCCAACAAAGAAAGGTAACTGTAGTCCCCATCGTAGCAGTCTCAGCAGACGCCAAAAGACATAAGGCGAAACCGCGCAGAAAGTGAACACAGCCAACTGTTCCCTGTCATACGATATCATCATTCATCGTAAACAATTGGAATATTGAAACATGATCAAAACGGATGAGACACACAGCTCACGGTGTACACAGAGCACTTAACTCAGTAGCTCCTGCAACAAGCCGGACTTAGAGCATAAGGAAACTGCAACAAAGAGCACTTTTCATGCATAGCCTTCAATTGTTCCGCCCGCCTAATAGTGGTGAAAGATGGTGAACGCAAAAAAAAAAAGACAGCTAAAGTATCATTGACATACGTCTGTGTACAAAAAAACTGTCAATACGTGATTGCTTGTTACCTACCATCTTTCAAGACGACATGGACCATATGTTATCAGATTGTATTGTGTTTAGGTCTTGCCTCGCGAGTATAATGGTATGACTTCATGGATGACGTTCATCGAAGAGTTCCGTGGAGGTATGTCGGCGCTCACAACGAGCTTTCAAGGAGGGAAGATGTTTAAGCTGTTCCTGCACACACCGGTGAGTTGTTGTGTGGGGCTTTGTGTGTGTTGTGTGGTGCCGTGTGTGTTGTGTGGGGCCTTTTATGTGTTGTGTGGTGCCTTGTGTGTGTTGTGTGATGCCTTGTGTGTGTTGTGTGGGGCCTTTTATGTGTTGTGTGGGGCCTTTTGTGTGTTGTGTGCGTTCTTCTTCTGTGTTTGTGTGGGGCCTTCTGTTTGTTTTGTGAGGCCTCATGTGTGTTATGTGGGGGTTTGTGTGTGGGGCCCTCTGTGCGTTTTGTGCAGCCTTCTGTATGTTGTATGGATCTTTCTGTGTGTTGTGTGCAGCCTTCTGTGTGTTGTGTAGAGCCTTCTGTGTATTGTGTGAAGTCTTCTGTGTGTTGTGTAGAGCCTTCTGTGTGTGTTGTGTGGAGCCTTCTGTGTGTTGTGTAGAGCCTTGTGTGTGTTGTGTGGAGCCTTCTGTATGTTGTATGGATCTTTCTGTGTGTTGTGTAGAGCCTTCTGTGTATTGTGTGAAGCCTTCTGTGTGTTGTGTAGAGCCTTCTGTGTGTTATGTAGAGCCTTCTGTGTGTGTTGTGTGCATTCTTCTGTGTGTTGTGTAGAACCATGTATGTGTTGTGTAGAGCCTTGTGTGTGTTGTGTGGAGCCTTGCGTGTGTTGTGTGGAGCCTTTTGTGTGTTGTGTGCATTCTTCTGTGTGTTGTGTGCATCCTTCTGTGGGTTGTGTGCAGCCTTCTGTGTGTTGTGTGCAGCCTTCTGTGTGTTGTGTATAGCCTTGTGTGTGTTGTGTGAAGCCTTGTGTGTGTTGTGTATAGCCTTGTGTGTGTTGTGTGAAGCCTTGTGTGTGTTGTGTGGAGCCTTGTGTGTGTTGTGTGGAGCCTTCTGTGCGTTGTGTAGGGCCTTCTGTGTGTTGTGTGCAGCCTTCTGTGTGTTGTGTGTGCTGTGTGGAGCCTTCTGTGTGTTGTGTGGAGCCTTCTGTGTGTTGTGTGGAGCCTTCTGTGTGTTGTGTGGAGCCTTCTGTGTGTTGTGTTCAGCCTTCTATGTGTTGTGTGAAGGCTTCTGTGTGTTGTGTAGAGCCTTCTGTGTGTTGAGAGCATTCTGTGTGTTGTGTGGAGCCTTCTGTGTGTTGTGTTCAGCCTTCTATGTGTTGTGTAGAGACTTTTTGTGTGTTGTGTAGAGACTTCTGTGTATTGTATGGAGCCTTGTGTGTGTTGTGTGGAACCTTGTGTGTGTTGTGTGGAATCTTGTTTGTGTTGTGTGGAGCCTTCTGTGTGTTGTCTGGAGCCTTCTGTGTGTTGTGTAGGGCCTTCTGTGTGTTGTGTAGAGCCTTGTGTGTGTTGTGGAGCCTTGTGTGTGTTGTGTGGAGCCTTCTATGTGTTGTCTGGAGCCTTCTGTGTGTTGTGTAGGGCCTTCTGTGTGTTGTGTAGAGCCTTGTGTGTGTTGTGGAGCCTTGTGTGTGTTGTGTGGAACCTTCTGTGTGTTGTGTAGAGCCTTGTGTGTGTTGTGGAGCCTTGTGTGTGTTGTGTAGAGCCTTCTGTGTGTTGTGTAGAGCCTTGTGTGTGTTGTGGAGCCTTGTGTGTGTTGTGTGGAGCTTCTGTGTGTTGTGTAGAGCCTTCTGTGTGTTGTGTAGGGCCTTCTGTGTGTTGTGTGGAGCCTTCTATGTGTTGTGTTTAGCCATCTATTTGTTGTGTAGAGACTTCTGTGTGTTGTGTAGAGACTTCTGTGTGTTGTGTAGAGACTTCTGTGTATTGTATGCAGCCTTCTGTGTGTTGTGTAGAGCCATCTGTATGTTGTGTACAGCCTTCTGTGTGTTGTGTGGAGCCTTCTGTGTGCTGTGTGGAGCCTTCTGTGTGCTGTGTGGAGCCTTCTGTGTGTTGTGTTCAGCCTTCTATGTGTTGTGTGAAGGCTTCTGTGTGTTGTGTAGAGCCTTATGTGTGTTGAGAGCATTCTGTGTGTTGTGTAGAGACTTCTGTGTGTTGTATGGAGCCGTGTGTGTGTTATGTGGAACCTTGTGTGTGTTGTGTGGAACCTTGTTTGTGTTGTGTGGAGCCTTCTATGTGTTGTCTGGAGCCTTCTGTGTGTTGTGTAGGGCCTTCTGTGTGTTGTGCAGAGCCTTGTGTCTGTTGTGGAGCCTTCTGTGTGCAGCCTTCTGTGTGTTGTGTAGAGCCTTCTGTGTGTTGTGTAGTGCCTTCTGTGTGTTGTGTGGAACCTTCTGTGTGTTGTGTGGAGCCTTCTATGTGCTGTGTTCAGCCTTCTATGTGTTGTGTTCAGGCTTCTATGTGTTGTGTAGAGTCTTCTGTGTGTTGTGTAGAGACTTCTGTGTATTGTATGCAGCCTTCTGTGTGTTGTGTAGAGCCATCTGTATGTTGTGTACAGCCTTCTGTGTGTTGTGTGGAGCCTTCTGTGTGCTGTGTGGAGCCTTCTGTGTGCTGTGTGGAGCCTTCTGTGTGTTGTGTTCAGCCTTCTATGTGTTGTGTGAAGGCTTCTGTGTGTTGTGTAGAGCCTTATGTGTGTTGAGAGCATTCTGTGTGTTGTGTAGAGACTTCTGTGTGTTGTGTAGAGACTTCTGTGTGTTGTATGGAGCCGTGTGTGTGTTATGTGGAACCTTGTGTGTGTTGTGTGGAACCTTGTTTGTGTTGTGTGGAGCCTTCTATGTGTTGTCTGGAGCCTTCTGTGTGTTGTGTAGGGCCTTCTGTGTGTTGTGCAGAGCCTTGTGTCTGTTGTGGAGCCTTCTGTGTGTTGTGTAGAGCCTTCTGTGTGTTGTGTAGTGCCTTCTGTGTGTTGTGTGTAACCTTCTGTGTGTTGTGTGGAGCCTTCTATGTGCTGTGTTCAGCCTTCTATGTGTTGTGTTCAGGCTTCTATGTGTTGTGTAGAGTCTTCTGTGTGTTGTGTAGAGACTTCTGTGTATTGTATGCAGCCTTTTGTGTGTGTGTGTGCAGCCTTGTGTGTGGCAATGTGACAATGTAGAGCCATCTGTATGTTGTGTGCAGCCTTCTGTGTTTTGTGTGCAGCCTTCTGTGTGTTGTGTAGAGCCTTCTGTGTGTTTTGTAGAGCCTTCTATGTGATGTGTAGGGCCTTCTGTGTGTTGTGTAGATCCTTCTGTGTGTTGTGTAGAGTTTTCTGTGTGTTGTATAGAATCTTCTGTGTGTTGTGCAGAGCCTTCTGTGTGTTGTGTTGAGCCTTGTGTGTGTTGTGTGGAACCTTGTGTATGTTGTGTGGTTCCTCGCCATACAGGCAGTTAACTTCGTCTTCGGAAGTACTCATATTTTTCCCGTCGATGAGTAATTGACGTTTCAAGCCAGGCCTCGCTGCTGAGACCAGGCGTGGTTGCCGCAGAGAGAAACCAAAGATAAAAATCCCAACTGATGCAGCCGGGATTTGAACTCACAACCTCTCTTGGTCCTGCCTTGAGACCAATCAGACCTCCGCTGTTTCCCGTGATGCGTCTGACACACTACATTTCTCTTGTGGTTATTTTTAGAACAACTGGACAACAAAGGACAAGAAGTAGGGTTCGATCCCAATCGACGGCTTCCATTTCTATCTATCTATCTATTGACCTTTCGAGCCGTAACCGGCCCATAGGGCGTAGACCAAGATACACCTTCTCCTATATGAATTTTTGTTCTAGCAGTTTTCTTTTAAAGATATTTTATTAAATCTCGCCATCTGTCTCTGTTCTGTGCAAACAGTTCTATCTCATTGAGGGAGCCGATTCCTGCTGCTCTTGCCTCTCTCATCAATGTTCTTCTCAGTGTCTCCCTGGGTCTTCCTCTTTTTCTTTTACCTGTTGTTTCCCATATGAGGGCTTGCTTTGCTATTCGATTATTATCTCTTCTCATCACATGTCCAACTTATGACCATCGTCTTTTCTTTATTACTGAAGATATTAGTGGTTGATTGGCGATTTCTCTAATTTCCTCGTTTGTTTTGAATTCGTTCCATTCTATACCAAGTATTTTCCTTAGACATTTATTTTCGAATGCGTTCAACTTTGTTTCTATATCTCTTGTTGTTTTCCAGCTTTCACACGCATACGTAAGGGTTGATAGTACATTTGATTTGAATAGCCTAAGTTTTGTGTTTGTGCTAATGAGTTTTGATTTCCACAACTTTTCAAGGCTTCTGAAAGACATTGCTGCTTTAGCCAGTCTGATTCTAATTTCTTTGCTCGTATCCCCTTCTCGATCAATGTGACTTCCAAGATAGATAAAGTGATCGATCTCTTCTACTTCCATTTCACCCATCCTTTAATGGGTACTTGATTTTTTTTTTTCTGGGAAAGTAAAGCAGCACGGGCATAATACCGACCATATTACCCCAAAAATCATGTGCTGAAGGTCTGTAAAATTTATGGTTACTAACACCATATTCCCTATACGCCACTTGGCGTGACGGGGGCTCTTGACTTGACTTTATTTGTAGATTCATTATGGACCACACAGTCTGGGGTATTTAGATCCACTTTTCAGTTTATGACTTTGACCACCTGGAACTTAATCTAAAATAATATACCAGTTCACCTTCACACCACTAGATATTTATCTTCACAACCCACATACCAGCTTACCCTCTTACCCCCAGATTCTTATCTTCATGACCCACGTGTCCAACTACGCCAACGACGAACTGGCCGAATACTCATTTGAGAACGAAATCAAATTTGTTACCAGGTGGACGAACCTCAAGCTGACCACTGCCTCGCCCAACCAGATCGCTAGAACCTATTTTCAGATGTATCCAGAAGAGATTGTACCCATTTGGTCGGTAGGTAAATTTTTTTTGTTCATCATTATCATCATCATCACCATCATCATCATCTTCATCGTCAAGTACTATCTCCGCAACGAAATGTTGGCTACCATGGAGCGCCATTCTGATCTGTCTCTTGCTTTGATAGTGCAGGTTGTCATAGATTAATTTGTCCATCTTTTGATGTTACTCGTCCATGTTAGTCTTGGTCTGCCTCTTTTACCTTGTATTTTTCCCTACAGGATACTGTTAGTAGGCTGTTGTGTATTTTAACATGGCCCAAAAATCGCATTTGTCTTGTTTGAATTGTGTTTAGTAGTTCTCTTTTCATTTTTAGTTGTTTTAAGACTTCACCATTTGTTTTCTTTTCCTTCCATCCAATTCTACCTATTCTTCTATATATCCACATTTCTTCTTCTACTTTCCTTCCTCATCTGCCTTTCAGCGTCCAGGGGAGATATAATTTGCGGTCCTTTGCTCTTCTGTTCGCCTCTGCTGCTGTTATGTTTCCTAGTACTTCTGATATTCCATCGATCCATCTTTTTCTTGTTCGACCCTAGAGTCTGGTGTTCTCACAACGTTTGTTGCAGGCTCATTGTGTTGTGTTTTGACCTTTCTGTCTTGTCACGTGGCCAAACCATTTTATCTGTTGTTTCCTTATATATTCTATGGCGGGGGCTATTCCTAGCTTTTTTTCTCAGTTCTTCATTTCTGATCTCATCTCTCAGACTGTTTCCTGTCATTCGTCTAATATATACACATTTCAAAGGCTTCAATTCTCTGTTTTGTTTTCTTGTCTAATGTCCATGTTTCTGCACCATATAGGAATGTCGAGAAGATATAACATTTTGCTATTCTTAGTTTTATCCCTGGTTTTTGTGTTCAGGAGTTCTTATATTATAAATGATCAGCAGATTAGTCATACAAATGATGCCAAACCTGAAACACGAAAGACTCATTCAAGGAATAAAGAGCAACATGTTTTTGCTGTCAGAAGAGACAAGAACTAGTTTTGCAGTTGGTACCAACACACTGTGACATCCCTGTAAACGAGAAAGCAGATGAACTCACAAAAACAGGTGGGAGCCTTCAAAAGTCTGACAAACCCCAAAGCTTGGAATAAATAATGGCAATACTGGAATAAGCAAGGAAAACAGATGGATGCCAAATGGATTGAGTTATATATGGAAAATATGAGAGCATATCCAACAGGGCTGCAGCACTCTCAACAACTTAAGGAGACAAATATGGCCAGCAGAATCAACCCTGCATGACAAGTTATGGGGAACCGGTGATGACCTAATACGCATCGTCTTGTTTGTGACACAAGCTGGTCTAAATGTGTAGCAAGAGATGATCGCTGAAGATGATAGCAATAGGTGAAGATGATAGCAATAGGTGAAGATGTTAGCAAGAGATGATCACTGAAGATGATAGCAATAGATGATCGCTGAAGATGATAGCAATAGATGATCGCTGAAGATGATAGCAATAGGTGAAGATGTTAGCAAGAAAGGATCGCTGAAGATGATAGCAATAGGTGAAGATGTTAGCAATAGGTGATCGCTGAAGATGATAACAATAGATGATCGCTGAAGATGATTTCAATAGGTGATCACTGAAGATGATAGCAATAGATGATCGCTGAAGATGATTTAAATAGATGATCGCTGAAGATGATAGCAATACGTGAAGATGTTAGCAAGAAAGGATCGCTGAAGATGATAGCAATAGGTGGTCGCTGAAGATGATAACAATAGATGATTGCTGAAGATGATTTCAATAGGTGATCGCTGAAGATGATAACAATAGATGATTGCTGAAGATGATTTCAATAGGTGATCGCTGAAGATGATAGCAATACGTGAAGATGTTAGCAAGAAATGATCGCTGAAGATGATAGCAATAGGTGATCGCTGAAGATGATAACAATAGATGATTGCTGAAGATGATTTCAATAGGTGACGCTGAAGATGATAGCAATACGTGAAGATGTTAGCAAGAAATGATCGCTGAAGATGATAGCAATACGTGAAGATGTTAGCAAGAAAGGATCGCTGAAGATGATAGCAGTAGATGATCGCTGAAGATGATAACAATAGATGATCGCTGAAGATGATAACAATAGATGATTGCTGAAGATGATAGTAATAGATGATTGCTGAAGATGATAGCAATAGATGATCGTTGAAGATGATAGCAATAGATGATTGCTGAAGATGATAGCAGTAGGTGATCGCTGAAGATGATAACAATAGATGATCGCTGAAGATGATAGCAGTAGATGATTGCTGGAGATGATAGCAGTAGATGATCGCTGAAGATGATAGCAATAGATGATCACTGAAGATGATAACAATAGATGATCACTGAAGATGATAACAATAGATGATTGCTGAAGATGATAGCAATAGGTAATCGCTGAAGATGATAACAATAGATGATCACTGAAGATGATAACAATAGATGATTGCTGAAGATGATAACAATAGATGATCACTGAAGATGATAACAATAGATGATTGCTGAAGATGATAGCAATAGGTAATCGCTGAAGATGATAACAATAGATGATCACTGAAGATGATAACAATAGATGATTGCTGAAGATGATAACAATAGATGATCACTGAAGATGATAGCAATAGATGATCCCTGAAGATGATAGCAATAGATGATCACTGAAGATGATAGCAATAGATGATCACTGAAGATGATAGCAATAGATGATTGCTGAAGATGATAACAATAGATGATCACTGAAGATGATAGCAATAGATGATCACAGAAGATGATAGCAATAGATGATTGCTGAAGATGATAACAATAGATGATCACTGAAGATGATAACAATAGATGATCACTGAAGATGATAGCAATAGATGATCACTGAAGATGATAACAATAGATGATTGCTGAAGATGATAACAATAGATGATTGCTGAATATGATAACAATAGATGATTGCTGAAGATGATAACAATAGATGATTGCTGAAGATGATAACAATAGATGATCACTGAAGATGATAGCAATAGATGATCGCTGAAGATGATAGCAATAGATGATCACTGAAGATGATAACAATAGATGATTGCTGAAGATGATAACAATAGATGATTGCTGAAGATGATAGCATTAGATGATTGCTGAAGATGATAGCAATAGATGATTGCTGAAGATGATAACAATAGATGATCACTGAAGATGATAACAATAGATGATTGCTGAAGATGATAACAATAGATGATTGCTGAAAATGATAGTAATAGATGAATGCTGAAGATGATAACTATAGATGATCGCTGAAGATGATAGTAATAGATAAATGCTGAAGATGATAACTATAGATGATCGCTGAAGATGATAGTAATAGATAAATGCTGAAGATGATAACTATAGATGATCGCTGAAGATGATAGTAATAGATAAATGCTGAAGATGATAGCCTTAAGTATTCATTTTCATTCTAAGCCATCTAAAACTGTTTCACCTCTTATCATCGTCGTATCATTCTATTCTTCCTCTGTCGATCGCCATTTTCTTCTACTCTGCCCATTATCCTTCATGGCTGAGTCACACTGTAAAACATGGCTGAGTCACACTGTAACACATGGCTGAGTCACACTGTAACACATGGCTGAGTCACACTGTAACACATGGCTGGGTCACACTGTAACACATGGCTGAGTCACACTGTAACACATGGCTGAGTCACACTGTAACACATGGCTGGGTCACACTGTAACACATGGCTGGTCACACTGTAACACATGGCTGAGTCACACTGTAACACATGGCTGAGTCACACTGTAACACATGGCTGGGTCACACTGTAACACATGGCTGAGTCACACTGTAACACATGGCTGGGTCACACTGTAACACATGGCTGAGTCACACTGTAACACATGGCTGAGTCACACTGTAACACATGGCTGGGTCACACTGTAACACATGGCTGGGTCACACTGTAACACATGGCTGGGTCACACTGTAACACATGGCTGAGTCACACTGTAACACATGGCTGAGTCACACTGTAACACATGGCTGGGTCACACTGTAACACATGGCTGGGTCACACTGTAACACATGGCTGAGTCACACTGTAACACATGGCTGAGTCACACTGTAACACATGGCTGAGTCACACTGTAACACATGGCTGAGTCACACTGTAACACATGGCTGAGTCACACTGTAACACATGGCTGAGTCACACTGTAACACATGGCTGGGTCACACTGTAACACATGGCTGAGTCACACTGTAACACATGGCTGGGTCACACTGTAACACATGGCTGGGTCACACTGTAACACATGGCTGAGTCACACTGTAACACATGGCTGAGTCACACTGTAACACATGGCTGGGTCACACTGTAACACATGGCTGAGTCACACTGTAACACATGGCTGAGTCACACTGTAACACATGGCTGGGTCACACTGTAACACATGGCTGAGTCACACTGTAACACATGGCTGGGTCACACTGTAACACATGGCTGAGTCACACTGTAACACATGGCTGAGTCACACTGTAACACATGGCTGAGTCACACTGTAACACATGGCTGAGTCACACTGTAACACATGGCTGAGTCACACTGTAACACATGGCTGAGTCACACTGTAACACATGGCTGGGTCACACTGTAACACATGGCTGGGTCACACTGTAACACATGGCTGGGTCACACTGTAACACATGGCGGGTCACACTGTAACACATGGCTGGGTCACACTGTAACACATGGCTGGGTCACACTGTAACACATGGCTGAGTCACACTGTAACACATGGCTGGGTCACACTGTAACACATGGCTGAGTCACACTGTAACACATGGCTGAGTCACACTGTAACACATGGCTGAGTCACACTGTAACACATGGCTGAGTCACACTGTAACACATGGCTGGGTCACACTGTAACACATGGCTGGGTCACACTGTAACACATGGCTGAGTCACACTGTAACACATGGCTGGGTCACACTGTAACACATGGCTGGGTCACACTGTAACACATGGCTGGGTCACACTGTAACACATGGCTGGGTCACACTGTAACACATGGCTGAGTCACACTGTAACACATGGCTGAGTCACACTGTAACACATGGCTGAGTCACACTGTAACACATGGCTGAGTCACACTGTAACACATGGCTGGGTCACACTGTAACACATGGCTGGGTCACACTGTAACACATGGCTGGGTCACACTGTAACACATGGCTGGGTCACACTGTAACACATGGCTGGGTCACACTGTAACACATGGCTGAGTCACACTGTAACACATGGCTGAGTCACACTGTAACACATGGCTGAGTCACACTGTAACACATGGCTGGGTCACACTGTAACACATGGCTGGGTCACACTGTAACACATGGCTGAGTCACACTGTAACACATGGCTGGGTCACACTGTAACACATGGCTGAGTCACACTGTAACACATGGCTGGGTCACACTGTAACACATGGCTGGGTCACACTGTAACACATGGCTGAGTCACACTGTAACACATGGCTGAGTCACACTGTAACACATGGCTGAGTCACACTGTAACACATGGCTGAGTCACACTGTAACACATGGCTGAGTCACACTGTAACACATGGCTGAGTCACACTGTAACGCATGGCTGGGTCACACTTTAACGCATGGCTGAGTCACACTGTAACACATGGCTGAGTCACACTGTAACACATGGCTGAGTCACACTGTAACACATGGCTGGGTCACACTGTAACACATGGCTGAGTCACACTGTAACACATGGCTGAGTCACACTGTAACACATGGCTGAGTCACACTGTAACACATGGCTGAGTCACACTGTAACACATGGCTGAGTCACACTGTAACACATGGCTGAGTCACACTGTAACACATGGCTGGGTCACACTGTAGCACATGGCTGGGTCACACTGTAGCACATGGCTGGGTCACACTGTAACACATGGCTGGGTCACACTGTAACACATGGCTGGGTCACACTGTAACACATGGCTGGGTCACACTGTAACACATGGCTGGGTCACACTGTAACACATGGCTGAGTCACACTGTAACACATGGCTGAGTCACACTGTAACACATGGCTGAGTCACACTGTAACACATGGCTGAGTCACACTGTAACACATGGCTGAGTCACACTGTAACACATGGCTGGGTCACACTGTAACACATGGCTGAGTCACACTGTAACACATGGCTGGGTCACACTGTAACACATGGCTGGGTCACACTGTAACACATGGCTGGGTCACACTGTAACACATGGCTGGGTCACACTGTAACACATGGCTGAGTCACACTGTAACACATGGCTGGGTCACACTGTAACACATGGCTGAGTCACACTGTAACACATGGCTGAGTCACACTGTAACACATGGCTGAGTCACACTGTAACACATGGCTGAGTCACACTGTAACACATGGCTGAGTCACACTGTAACACATGGCTGAGTCACACTGTAACACATGGCTGAGTCACACTGTAACACATGGCTGAGTCACACTGTAACACATGGCTGGGTCACACTGTAACACATGGCTGGGTCACACTGTAACACATGGCTGGGTCACACTGTAACACATGGCTGGGTCACACTGTAACACATGGCTGAGTCACACTGTAACACATGGCTGAGTCACACTGTAACACATGGCTGGGTCACACTGTAACACATGGCTGGGTCACACTGTAACACATGGCTGGGTCACACTGTAACACATGGCTGAGTCACACTGTAACACATGGCTGGGTCACACTGTAACACATGGCTGAGTCACACTGTAACACATGGCTGGGTCACACTGTAACACATGGCTGAGTCACACTGTAACACATGGCTGGGTCACACTGTAACACATGGCTGAGTCACACTGTAACACATGGCTGGGTCACACTGTAACAAGGATATCAAAAGCATGAGGATGGAAATCCAAATAAATTAGGTTAAATACAAAAATAAAAATTTTCAACTCAAATGTTAAGTCGGTCGTATTATATGGCTGTGAAACATGGAGAACAACAAAATTGATAATCATGAAGATACAGACTTTCATTAATGGATGCTTACGCAGAATAAAAGGAGGGAAATGGCAGGACAAAATCACTAACATAGAATTATGGAAATGTAGCAGTCAAACACCAGTGGATAAAGAGATACAGCGAAGACAATGGCGCTGGATAGGACACACACTATGGAAGTCAACTGAGAGTATTACACAACAGGCCCTTTTTTGGAATCCCCAGGGGAAAAGACACAGAGGAAGACCAAGGAATTCTTGGAGAAGACAGATAGAAGCAGAAATGAAGATGATGGGGAAGACATGGAGTGATCTTAAAAGAATGGCAAAAAACAGAACGACTTGGAAAGTGTTTGTTGAAGACCTATGCTCCACAGGGAGCTAAATAGGTAGAAGAAGTAACATCAAAAGTTGGACAAGTCAGCCTATGACAGCCTGCGCTATGAAAGCAAGAAACAATAGAATGGCGCTCCATGGTAGCCAACCTTCGATGCAGAAACGGCACTCAGTGATGATGATTTCTTTAATTTGGTAGGGGGGGGATGGGATTGTATCATTTTTACCTTGAAAATGTGTCAATTTTTGGCCTACTCTTGTTCCATTTCCAACCGTCACGTTATCTTTGTTATGACCATAGAGCTCACTGGACTTTCTGTGTTTTTTTTTTTTGGGGGGGGGGGGGGGGGCGTTATTCAAAAGAGCTAGACATCTTACTACCCACATACCGGGTGAGAGTGATGTCATGAAGAAATAATAATAAATACGATTGGAAGTAACAAAAATAATAATAATAAATAAATAAATAAAATAAAATCCCCCGTCGGCTGTGGTCGGATTCAAACTCGGTTAAAATTATGAGTACCTCCGAAGTCGGAGTTATCTGCCTGTGCGGCGAGGGACCCCTGTGCACACAGGCTGCCTGTGAAAAATAGATTAACACGCAAAATTCAGTTCCTAGTATCTAGGGACTTCGTCAGAGGTAAATGATTTTTGAACGAGGAAAAAAACCCGGTTCATTCATGTCTGGAAACCGAAGTTTTACCTCTGGACCACCTAGTCACCACTTGAAGTGAATTTTGTTGACATGAGTGATTATTGTGTTCTCATCCTTCAGAATCCATGCGACCATCATTGCAAACACATCGTGGGACTGCCAGCCCACGTGGTCTGCTCACGGTTCCCACAGTTTTTCGTTCTAGGGGGCCAAAACTCAGGTAATATTTTGTTTTGAAATATTGTCCCCAGTCATTACACAATAAATTAAAATAAAGGAAGAAACAAAGAGAAAGAGAGAGAAAGAAAGAAATTAAGAGAGAAATTAAGAAAGAAAGAGAGAGAGAGAGAAAGAAAGAAAGAAAGGGAGAAATTTAGAGAGAAAGAAAGAAAGAAAGAAAGAAAAAAAGAAAGAAAGAAAGAAAGAGGGAGGGAGGGTGGGAGGAATGGAGGATCAGAGGGAAGAGGAAAGGAGGGAAGGGAAGGAGGGGGGGGAGGACCAGAAAAGAAACACAGAGGAAGGAAAAAGAACTAAAAGAAAGAAAAGGCAAATAGTTATCAAACAATATTTTATACTAGATCTGAACTCAGCACAACAGGTTTTAAGTCCAAGTCTAAACACATGAATGAAATTGCCAGTCACCGTGCTCTGTTCAAGGTTCCCAACGACTCTCGATCTAGGGAGCCAAAAAGTCAGGTAATAATTTGTATTGAAATATTGACCTCGATATACACAAACTCGCATGAAAAAAAAAAGTAAAGAGCCCCCGTCACGCCAAGTGGCGTATAGGGAATATGGTGTTAGTGACCATAAATTTTACAGACCTTTAGCACATGATTTTTTGGGGTAATGTGGTCGGTATTACGCCCGGCCGCTTTACGTTCCCTGAAAAAAAATCCGGTACCCATTTAAGGCTGGGTGAACCCGGAATCACCACCATCATGCAGCATAAAAATAAACGAGACAAATCTGAAACAAGTGCAGCGTTTCAAATACTTTGCACAATAATAACATCAGATGGGAGATGCACCACAGAAATAAAAAGCAGAATAGCTCAGGCCAAAATAGCATTTCAGAAAATGAAAAATATCTTATGTAACAAGTCTATGTCATTAAAAATGAGAAAGAAAGTTCATCGGTGCTATATAGAACCAATTCTGACCTATGGAAGCGAATCATGGACAGTAGACAAACAAATGAAAAGACAATTGGAGGCCACAGAGATGGGATTTCTCAGAAGAATGTTGAAAGTTCCCTGGACAGCTAAAAAGACCAATGAGGAAGTTCTCAAAGAGGCCAACACAAAAAGGCAGCTCCAAAACAACATCAGAAACATTTTTCGGGCACATCATGAGAAGAGGAAAGTTGGAATACTTGGTTACAACTGGCAAAATAAAAGGAATGAGAGATCGCGGATGACAAAGAGAGAAAATACTAGATAGCTTGGTGTCATGGCATGGAAAACAGTCAATAACAGAACTGATACAATGCACTGTAGATAGAAGATTGTGGAGGGACATGATCACCTACACCGATCGGTAATGCACATGAAGATGATGAACCCGGAAGCCGTCAGTTGGGATCGAACCCTACCTCTTGTCCTTTATAGTCCAGTTCACTAACCACTGAGCTATCGCGGCTCCCGCGAACTCGCATATAGGTAAATATATGGGGGCAAAGGCATAAAGTGGAACAATAATAAAACAGGTAATTAAATTTAAAATATCTGGGAGCCTCAGATGGTAGATGTACAACAGAGGGGAGATGGTAGATGTACAACAGAGGTGAGATGGTAGATGTGCTACAGAGGTGAGATGGTAGATGTACAACAGAGGTGAGATGGTAGATGTACTACAGAGGTGAGATGGTAGATGTACAACAGAGGTGAGATGGTAGATGTACTACAGAAGTGAGATGGTAGATGTGCTACAGAAGTGAGATGGTAGATGTACTACAGAAGTGAGATGGTAGATGTGCTACAGAAGTGAGATGGTAGATGTACTACAGAAGTGAGATGGTAGATGTACTACAGAAGTGAGATGGTAGATGTACTACAGAAGTGAGATGGTAGATGTGCTACAGAAGTGAGATGGTAGATGTACAACAGCGGTGAGATGTAGAATGGCTCAGGCAAAAGCAGCTTTCCAAAAATGAGGAAGATAGTATGCAATCTATTTTTGACAATAGAAACAAGAAAAATAGTTCTTAAATGTTATGTAGAGCATGTCTTAACATATGGATGTGAATCATGGACAATAGGACAACAGACGAGAAAAATCACTGGAGGTTGAAGAGATGTGGTTTTGTAGAAGAATGTTGAGAATACCCTGGACAGCTAAGAAGAGTAATGAAAACTGATTAAATTGATTGAGGTATAAAGAGTTTACAAAGGCTTTCATTGATCGATCGATCAATTTGTTGATTGATTGATTCATTGAAATAAAAATAAGACTTTCAAAAATAAACATAAAACTATTTATTGAAATGATATAGCAAATAAATCAACAATTATCTTGTAAATACACCCGATCGATTGGACAATCACACTAGGAAAACTTAAAGTCATCTAAGCAAGATAGACGCTGTCAGGAAACTCACTGGAAAAAAAAAAGCGGGGAAAGCACAGGAATATATGGAGAAAAGAAATAGTGGAAACACTTAACTGAACACTTGATTGATGGAGAGACCTTGTCTGTGGTCTAGACTGGAGAGAAGTAGAGAAAATGTCCAGGAATAGGGATGGATGGAGAGACCTTGTCTGTGGTCTAGACTGGAGAGAAGTAGAGAAAATGTCCAGGAATAGGGATGGATGGAGAGACCTTGTCTGTGGTCTAGACTGGAGAGAAGTAGAGAAAATGTCCAGGAATAGGGATGGATGGAGAGACCTTGTCTGTGGTCTAGATTGGAGAGGGGTAGAGAAAATGTCCAGGAATAGGGATGGATGGAGAGATCTTGTCTGTGGTCTAGACTGGAGATAAGTAGAGAAAATGTCCAAGAATAGGGATGGATGGAGAGACGTTGTCTGTGGTCTAGACTGGAGATAAGTAGAGAAAATGTCCAAGAATAGGGATGTATGGAGAGACCTTGTCTGTGGTCTAGACTGGAGAGAAGTAGAGAAAATGTCCAAGAATAGGGATGTATGGAGAGACCTTGTCTGTGGTCTTGACCGGAGAGAAGTAGAGAAAATGTCCAAGAATAGGGATGGATGGAGAGACCTTGTCTGTGGTCTAGACTGGAGAGAAGTAGAGAAAATGTCCAAGAATAGGGATGTATTGAGAGACCTTGTCTGTGGTCTTGACCGGAGATAAGTAGAGAAAATGTCCAAGATTAGGGATGTATGGAGAGACCTTGTCTGTGGTCTAGACTGGAGAGAAGTAGAGAAAATGTCCAAGAATAGGGATGGATGGAGAGACGTTGTCTGTGGTCTAGACTGGAGAGAAGTAGAGAAAATGTCCAGGAATAGGGATGGATGGAGAGACCTTGTCTGTGGTCTAGACTGGAGAGAAGTAGAGAAAATGTCCAGGAATTGGGATGGATGGAGAGACCTTGTCTGTGGTCTAGACTGGAGAGAAGTAGAGAAAATGTCCAGGAATAGGGATGGATGGAGAGACCTTGTCTGTGGTCTAGATTGGAGAGGGGTAGAGAAAATGTCCAGGAATAGGGATGGATGGAGAGATCTTGTCTGTGGTCTAGACTGGAGAGAAGTAGAGAAAATGTCCAAGAATAGGGATGTATTGAGAGACCTTGTCTGTGGTCTTGACCAGAGATAAGTAGAGAAAATGTCCAAGATTAGGGATGTATGGAGAGACCTTGTCTGTGGTCTAGACTGGAGAGAAGTAGAGAAAATGTCCAAGAATAGGGATGGATGGAGAGACGTTGTCTGTGGTCTAGACTGGAGAGAAGTAGAGAAAATGTCCAGGAATAGGGATGGATGGAGAGACCTTGTCTGTGGTCTAGACTGGAGAGAAGTAGAGAAAATGTCCAGGAATTGGGATGGATGGAGAGACCTTGTCTGTGGTCTAGACTGGAGAGAAGTAGAGAAAATGTCCAGGAATAGGGATGGATGGAGAGACCTTGTCTGTGGTCTAGATTGGAGAGGGGTAGAGAAAATGTCCAGGAATAGGGATGGATGGAGAGATCTTGTCTGTGGTCTAGACTGGAGAGAAGTAGAGAAAATGTCCAGGAATAGGGATGGATGGAGAGACCTTGTCTGTAGTCTAGACTGGAGAGAAGTAGAGAAAATGTCCAAGAATAGGGATGGATGGAGAGACGTTGTTTGTGGTCTAGACTGGAGAGAAGTAGAGAAAATGTCCAAGAATAGGGATGGATGGAGCGACATTGTTTGTGGTCTAGACTGGAGAGAAGTAGAGAAAATGTCCAAGAATAGGGATGGATGGAGAGACGTTGTCTGTGGTCTAAGCTCCAATAAGGATTATTAAGGGCTTTTATTGAATGACATCTCTCTCTCTCTCTGTCTGCGATCAAGACTCAATCAGAGTAGGATTCCAGACTCTTTTATGATGTCAGCTGTCTGTTTTAAGCGAATCGATTGCCCCATATAGTTTCTCTTCCTGGGAGGTGGGCGTGGACCACATTGCGCTTGTTAAAACGTTGCACTGTGTTCTGCGCCAGTGGCCCAGTGCATCCGATTTCAGCCAACATTTTATTCAGGTTTGCTTTCCTTAGCCTTTTATTGTCCCCAATCTTCCTGCAAGGCAGCAGATTGTCTTTTCTGTAGGGGGATTCTGCCCTTAGATGGTCGGCCCTCCCAGGTTTACGAGCACCATCTGCCCGAGCTTGATGTAGTAATTAGTTGGTGATTAGACCATCACCATCATACATCAAACAACAGACTATAAGAGAAGACAAATAATAATAAATGAATATTATTATAGAGGGAAACTTCCGAGGCGATAATCAGCGAATCAATTCAGAGGAAGAGGTATGTTTACAGCACTCGGAAAAAAATGTGCCAATTGTTCCGAGTGCTGTAAACATACATCTTCCTCTGAATTGATTAACATATTAGAAGACCTTCCTAGCTATCACGAACTTCCAGGAGTCTCACCGATGCTGACAAGTCATGTACGAAACCCCACTCCGTCTTTCATTGATTAGAGTACGACCGTCCTAGGGCTATGCGACTAACTTGATGACGTAGCTCACACAACAATGGCTGCACTCACAATATCTCTATTTTGAGAGAATGAAATCTGATTAATTGATGGATTGATAATTGATTGATTAATTTCAGACATAGTTAAAGCAATACACACATACGTAAATCATCATCATCATGTGTTATACCGGTTGGCATGATGATCATGTCCTTCCACAACCTTCTGTCCATTGTGCCTCATATCAGTTCTGTTGTTGACTGTTTTCCATGCCATGACACCAAGCTATCCAGTATTTTTTCCCTTTGTCGTCCGCGATCTCTCTTTTCTTTTATTTTGCCAGTTGTAATCAAGTATTCCAACTTTCCTCTTCTCATGATGTGCCCAAAAAATGTTGATTGTTTCTTTATGATGTTCCTTATGAGCTTCCTTTTTATGTTGGCCTTTTTGAGAACTTCCTCATTGGTCTTTTTAGCTGTCCAGGGAACTTTCAACATTCTTCTGAGAAATCCCATCTCTGTGGCCTCTAATCGTCTTTTTATTTATTTATCTGCTCTCCATGGTTTGCTTCCATAGGTCAGAATTGGTTCTATATAGCACCGATGAACTCTCTTTCTCATTTCTATTGACATAGATTTGTTGCATAAGATATTTTTCATTTTCTGAAATGCTATTTTGACCTGAGCTATTCTGCTTTTTATTTCTGTGGTGCATCTTCCATCTGATGTTATTATTGTACCCAAGTATTTCAAACGTTGCACTTGTTTCAGTTTCAGATTTGTCCTGTTTATTTTTATGCTGCATACTGGTAATGATTGTTTCTTCGATATAACCATTACTTCTGTTTTCTTACTATTCAGACTGAGACCTTTCTTTATTGACAGGATAGTTTTACTTTTTGTTGTTGTTTTCTTTAACACATTTCGATTGTTTTTGTTTTGGTTGTTTCGTTATTAATTTGTGTGTGTGTGTTTTTATTGTTTGTTCCTGATGAAGGCCTATTGAGCCGAAACGTTGTTTAGTCTGTGTCGTCCACTTGTCACGTAAAGCTTCTTACATACCTTTTTTTATTTTTTAATTTTTCCGACCTTTCTTTATGCTTTCTTTTACTAGTAATACCCAATGTTATAATTACATAGTTACCCAATGTTATAATTACATAGTTACCCAATGGTATAATTACATAGTTACCCAATGGTATAATTACATAGTTACCCAATGGTATAATTACATAGTTACCCAATGGTATAATAGTTACCCAATGGTATAATTACATAGTTACCCAATGGTATAATTACATAGTTACCCAATGGTATAATTACATAGTTACCCAATGGTATAATTACATAGTTACCCAATGGTATAATTACATAGTCATACGTAAATACATTGACATAATAACACAAAAACAAATACACACACTCAGAGAAACATATACACACATACACAAACATTATCATTCTTCTTCTTCTACCTTTTTAGCTCCCAGTGGAGCATAGGTCTTCAACAAACACTTTCAGCTCCCTGTGGAGCATAGGTCTTCAACAAACACTTTCAGCTCCCTGTGGAGCATAGGTCTTCAACAAACACTTTCAGCTCCCTGTGGAGCATAGGTCTTCAACAAACACTTTCAGCTCCCTGTGGAGCATAGGCCTTCAACAAACACTTTCCAAGTGGTTTTTTTTTTGGTATTCTTTTAAGATCATTACATGTCTTCACCGTGATTTTCATTTCTGCTTCTATCTGTCTTCTCCAAGAATTCCTTGGTCTTCCTCTTTGTCTTTTCCCCTGGGGATTCCAAAAAAGGGCCTGTTGTGTAATACTCTCAGTTGGCTTCCGTAGTGTGTGTCCTATCCAGCGCCATCGTCTTCGCAAACAATATCATTACCACACTCAAATAGCCACACACACAACCAGTCATCGTAACACACACGTTCACGAACACATCATCCTGCCATCTTTCTAGAAACTTTGGCGATGAAAGAATTCTTGGAATCTCATCCAATGATGATTGGAGCAAGAACGGATGTTGCAGGCACCGATGACTCTCAATTCTTTAGTAGCACTGCATACCTTAAAGGATTAGATTGGTCAGTGATTAGAGTTTTTGTTAAAGAATTTAGAGTTTGATAAAGAGTTTAGAGTTTGTTTAAACCTTTATCGTAACATAGAGGCTTTAGAGTCTATTATAGACTTTAGAGTTTGTTAGAGACTTTAGAGTTTGTTAGAGATTTTAGAGTTTGTTAGAGAGTTTAGAGTTTGTTAGAGAGTTTAGAGTTTTTTTACAGACGTTATAGTTTTTTAGAGAGTTTAGAGTTTGTTAGAGACTTTAGAGTTTGTTAGAGACTTTAGAGTTTGTTAGAGACTTTAGAGTTTGATAGAGAGTTTGGAGTTTGTTACATAGTTTAGAGTTTGTTAGAGAGTTTAGGGTTTTTTTTTTATTACAGGCTTTAGGATTTGTTAGAGACTTTAGAGTTTTGAGTTTGTAAGAGAATTTATCGTTAAATACAGACTTTAGAGTTTGTAGAGGCTTTAGAGTTTGTTGGGGACTAGAGTTTCTTAGAGACTTTAGAGTTTAGAATTTTTGGAGACTTTAGAGTTTGTTAGAGACTTTAGAGTTTTTTTTTATTTTATAGTTTTTTGGAGATTTTAGAGATTGTTGTAGACTTTAGAGTTTGTTGGAGGCTTTAGAGTTTGTTAGACTTTAGAGTTTGTTAGACTTTAGAGTTTGTTGGTTGGTTAACGGTATGTTAGTGTCGTGAATACCTAGTTCATCTACAGATTTACAAAGGCCTGCGGGTAGAAAACCAAACCAAGAAACTATCCAAATAGCGTGACGTCAATAGAAGGTGTAGACGTCTAACATCCTTCTACCCACAACAACCCCTGCTCACAAAGCTGTAAACGTCACGCTAATTGGGGTTTTCCAGACATTTCCTGCCAGCCTGTAGGCCTGAGTAAATCTATAGATGGCTGTGGTTTGTCCGTCTCCAAAATATAGTGCCACTGTTTTACTGTGACATAATTTACTGTGACGTCATTTACTGTGATGTCATTTACTGTGATGTCATTTGCTGTGACATCATTTACTGTGATGTCATTTACTGTGACATCGACGACTTCTGGATTCACCCAGCCTTAAACGGTGGACCGGATTTTTGTTTCAGGGAAAGTAAAGTGGCAACATTAACACCGACCACATTACCCCAAAAATAATGTGGGGAAGACCATTGCTGTTGTTGGGGCTCTTTACTTTTTACTTTACGCCACTTGACGTGATGGTGTTCTATACTTTTTACTATACGTCACTTGACGTGACGCAGCTCTGTACTTTATATTGTACGCCACTTGACGTGACGGAGCTCTATACTTTTTACTATACGTCACTTGAAGTGATGGGAGCGGCGATAGCTCAGTGGTTAGTGAACTTGACTATAAAAGGACAAAAGGTCGGTTCGATCCTGATCGATGGCTTCCGGGTTCACCCAGCCTTAAATGGGCACCAGATTTTTTTCTCGAAAAGTAAAGCGGCACGGGCGTAATACTGACCACATTAACCCGAAAATCATGTGCCGAAGGTCTGTAAAATTTATGGTCACTAACACTATATTCCCTATACACCACTTGGCATGACGCGGCTCTGTACTTTATATTATACGCCACTTGGCGTGACGGGGCTCTTTACTTTTTTTTTACATGACTTGACGAGACTATGCTGTTTTACTTACTGACGACAAAGAACTGTTGAAGATGATCGCCCTCGCCAGCTGGTGTGGCACATGATGACGATGATAAAAACAAAAATAAATAATTTACGTTATTCACACTCGCAGGTACCAAAACCTGTATCCCACGACCACAAGTGAGGATATGTTTCTCTTTGAGGCGAGTCGGCACTATCTGCACCACAAAGAGGCCCCCAAGAGAGTCGCTGCCCTTGTTCCGAAAGCGAAAATTGTGGTTGTTCTGATGGAGCCAGTTATGGTGCGTTATGTTGTTATCACGTAAGTTATCTGGATTAAAGTTATCAGGTTTTTTAAATTGTCTATATTCACCTGTGAGGCAACACGGGGCACTCAACAGGGGAGATATTAATGGGGCAACTGTCATCTGCCACGTCATTATTATTATTGAGTGCCGTCTCCGCATCGAAGGTTGGCTACCATGGAGCTCCATTCTGCTTTGTCTCTTGCTTTGATGGTGCAGGTTATCATAGGCTGATTTGTCCATCTTTTGATGTTACTCGTCCATGTTAGTCTTGGTCTGTCTCTGTCTCTTACTTTGATGGTGCAGGTTATCATAGGCTGATTTGTCCATCTTTTGATGTTACTCGTCCATGTTAGTCTTGGTCTGCCTCTGTCTCTTACTTTGATGGTGCAGGTTGTCATAGACTGACTTGTCCATGTTGGTCTTGGTCTGCCTCCGTCTCTTGCTTTGATGGTGCAGGTTGTCATAGGATGACTTGTTCATCTTTTGATGTTACTCGTCCATGTTAGTCTTGGTCTGCCTCTGTCCCTTACTTTGATGGTGCAGGTTGTCATAGACTGACTTGTCCATGTTGGTCTTGGTCTGCCTCCGTCTCTTGCTTTGATTGTGCAGGTTGTCATAGGTTGACTTGTTCATCTTTTGATATTACTCGTCTATGTTAGTCTTGGTCTGCCTCTGTCTCTTACTTTGATGGTGCAGGTTGTCATAGGCTGGCGTAGGTGATCATGTCTCTCCACAATTTTCGATCTCGACAGTTATTTATCATTTCTGTTGTTGACCTTCTGCCAAGCCATTCTCTTAAACTGTCTAGTATCTTTTCTCTTTACTTCCCTCTATCTCTTCGTCCCTCCATTTTTCCAGTTGTTACAATATATTCCAGTTGTTCTTTTCTCATTACATGGCCAAAAAATGATGCTTGTTTCTTCCTAATATTGGAAATTAGCTCTCTTTTTGCTTTGACCTCTTTCAGAACATTTTCATTACTCTTCTTAGCTGTCCATGGTATTCTCAACATTCTTCTGTAAAACCACATTTCTACAGCCTCCAGTGATTTTCATGTCTGGTGTCCTATTGTCAATGATTCACATCCATATGTTAAGACTGGCTCTACGTAACATTTAAGAACTCTTTTTCTTGTTTCTATTGTCAAAAATGGATTGCATAGTATCTTCCTCGTTTTTTGGAAAGCTGCTTTTGCCTGAGCCATTCTGCATCTCACCTCTGTTGTACATCTTCCGTCTGAGGTTAACAAAGTTCCCAAATATTTAAATTCATTTACCTGTTTTAATATTGTTCCCCTATCTTTATTTTGCACTGCAGTGATGTCTTTTTCTTCGTTGTTACCATTACCTCTGTTTTTTTTTTTTTTTTTTTGCTATTAAGGCCGAGTCCTTTATTTTTGCTTTCTTTCACTATAATGTCCAACATTTCTTGTAACTCATTTTCACTCTTAGCGATTAATACTGTATCATCAGCATACCTTAGATTATTTATATTATGACCTCCAATTGTTATTCCAGGCACGCCCCTTATAGATTTTAAAATAATCTCACTATAAAATTAAACAAATCTGGTGACAGCACACAACCTTGTCTAACACCCTGTTTTATTTGTTGAAACATTCCCAATTGATTTCCAGCTCTTATGGCCGCTGTTTGTTGCCAGTACATAATAGAGTGACAACACAAACGTTTCAGCAAAAAGCCCTAATCTAGTGGAAAGAATAATTATAGCTGTTTATATTTTACAACAACTTTCTATCTCAACAAATGTTTATTATTGCTGCTGTGAACCTACTTCCAAACCATTCTCTTAAATTGTTGTGTATCTTTTTCTTTCTGTTTCCATCTATTTCTTTGCCTTTCTATTTTTCCTGCTGTCACATTATATTTCAGGATTCTCTTCTCAAAACTTGTTCACAAACGAAGGCTGCTTCATTCTGATGTTGATATTAAACTTCATTTTTACTTTCTCCTTTTATTGAATTCTCTCTTTTTTGTTTTAGCTGTTCATTGTATTCGCAACATTCTGTAGAAGCACATTCCTGTGGCCTCCAAAGATTTTTTTGTTCGTTGTGCTATTGTCCATAATTGACACCCTTACGACAAGATCGACTACACATACAATGAAGAACTCGTTTTTTCTTATTTCCATTAACAAAAATAGCTGAGGCATTCATGAGAATTCTTATTTCTACTTAACAGTTTCTTTACTGATCCAATATCAAATTCCCATCCAACATTTTCACGTATTTTATTATCAAAACCTGACCTACAATTTCCTCCAATCAAAAACGTGCAGAACTTGCAGCGCCACCTGGGACTCATGAACGTCATCTTCTACCAGGCTGTGGGTCAGAACGACACGTCATCAGCCGAGATTAGAAGCAAATGTTTGAAGCCAATGGCGCATGCGGTTAACCTGGCGAGGTGGTTGGGGTATTTTGCTGAAGACCAGGTCAGTACGGTTCACATGGTTAGGTGGTTACAATAATTAGAAGATAAGAACTAACCAAATAGATGGTTAGTTATTTAGTCAATAAGTTGATACTATCAACCTGGTTAGGTGGTTAATTTCTTTTCCTAAAGTATTGATTTTAATATCTTTATGGCTAGTGGGTTAGTTTAATGTTTCTCCATACAGTTCAGATCAGTAACAGCTTTATGGTTAGATGGTTAGTTTTTGTTTCAAAAAGTGAAGGTCATTAACAGCTTTATGGTTAGATGGTTAGTTTTTGTTTCAAAAAGGGAAGGTCATTAACAACTTTATGGTTAGATGGTTAGTTTTTGTTTCAAAAAGGGAAGGTCATTAACAACTTTATGGTTAGATGGTTAGTTTTTGTTTCAAAAAGGGAAGGTCATTAACAGCTTTATGGTTAGATGGTTAGTTTTTGTTTCAAAAAGGGAAGGTCATTAACAGCTTTATGGTTAGATGGTTAGTTTTTGTTTCAAAAAGGGAAGGTCATTAACAGCTTTATGGTTAGATGGTTAGTTTTTGTTTCAAAAAGTGAAGGTCATTAACAGCTTTATGGTTAGATGGTTAGTTTTTGTCTCAAAAAGTGAAGGTCATTAACAGCTTTATGGTTAGATGGTTAGTTTTTGTTTCAAAAAGGGAAGGTCATTAACAGCTTTATGGTTAGATGGTTAGTTTTTGTTTCAAAAAGGGAAGGTCATTAACAGCTTTATGGTTAGATGGTTAGTTTTTGTTTCAAAAAGGGAAGGTCATTAACAACTTTATGGTTAGATGGTTAATTTTTGTTTCATAAAGTGAAGGTCATTAACAGCTTCATGTTTAGATGGTTAGTTTTTGTTTCATAAAGTGAAGGTCATTAACGTTATGGTTAGATGGTTAGTTTTTGTTTCAAAAAGTGAAGGTCATTAACAACTTTATGGTTAGATGGTTAGTTTTTGTTTCAAAAAGTGAAGGTCATTAACAGCTTTATGGTTAGATGGTTAGTTTTTGTTTCATAAAGTGAAGGTCATTAACAACTTTATGGTTAGATGGTTAGTTTTTGTTTCATAAAGTGAAGGTCATTAACGTTATGGTTAGATGGTTAGTTTTTGTTTCATAAAGTGAAGGTCATTAACAACTTTATGGTTAGATGGTTAGTTTTTGTTTCATAAAGTGAAGGTCATTAACAGCTTCATGGTTAGATGGTTAGTTTTTGTTTCACAAAGTGAAGGTCATTAACATTATGGTTAGATGGTTAGTTTTTGTTTCATAAAGTGAAGGTCATTAACAACTTCATGGTTAGATGGTTAGTTTTTGTTTCATAAAGTGAAGGTCATTAACGTTATGGTTAGATGATTAGTTTTTGTTTCATAAAGTGAAGGTCATTAACAACTTTATGGTTAGATGGTTAGTTTTTGTTTCATAAAGTGAAGGTCATTAACAGCTTCATGGTTAGATGGTTAGTTTTTGTTTCATAAAGTGAAGGTCATTAACGTTATGGTTAGATGGTTAGTTTTTGTTTCATAAAGTGAAGGTCATTAACAACTTCATGGTTAGATGGTTAGTTTTTGTTTCATAAAGTGAAGGTCATTAACAGCTTCATGGTTAGATGGTTAGTTTTTGTTTCATAAAGTGAAGGTCAGTAACAACTTTATGGTTAGATGGTTAGTTTTTGTTTCATAAAGTGAAGGTCATTAACAGCTTCATGGTTAGATGGTTAGTTTTTGTTTCATAAAGTGAAGGTCATTAACAACTTCATGGTTAGATGGTTAGTTTTTGTTTCATAAAGTGAAGGTCATTAACAACTTCATGGTTAGATGGTTAGTTTTTGTTTCATAAAGTGAAGGTCATTAACAGCTTCATGGTTAGATGGTTAGTTTTTGTTTCATAAAGTGAAGGTCAGTAACAACTTTATGGTTAGATGGTTAGTTTTTGTTTCATAAAGTGAAGGTCATTAACAGCTTCATGGTTAGATGGTTAGTTTTTGTTTCATAAAGTGAAGGTCATTAACAGCTTCATGGTTAGATGGTTAGTTTTTGTTTCATAAAGTGAAGGTCATTAACAACTTTATGGTTAGATGGTTAGTTTTTGTTTCATAAAGTGAAGGTCATTAACAGCTTTATGGTTAGATGGTTAGTTTTTGTTTCATAAAGTGAAGGTCATTAACAGCTTCATGGTTAGATGGTTAGTTTTTGTTTCATAAAGTGAAGGTCATTAACGTTATGGTTAGATGGTTAGTTTTTGTTTCATAAAGTGAAGGTCATTAACAACTTTATGGTTAGATGGTTAGTTTTTGTTTCATAAAGTGAAGGTCATTAACAGCTTCATGGTTAGATGGTTAGTTTTTGTTTCATAAAGTGAAGGTCATTAACGTTATGGTTAGATGGTTAGTTTTTGTTTCATAAAGTGAAGGTCATTAACAGCTTCATGGTTAGATGGTTAGTTTTTGTTTCATAAAGTGAAGGTCATTAACGTTATGGTTAGATGGTTAGTTTTTGTTTCATAAAGTGAAGGTCATTAACAACTTCATGGTTAGATGGTTAGTTTTTGTTTCATAAAGTGAAGGTCATTAACAACTTTATGGTTAGATGGTTAGTTTTTGTTTCATAAAGTGAAGGTCATTAACAGCTTCATGGTTAGATGGTTAGTTTTTGTTTCATAAAGTGAAGGTCATTAACATTATGGTTAGATGGTTAGTTTTTGTTTCATAAAGTGAAGGTCATTAACAACTTCATGGTTAGATGGTTAGTTTTTGTTTCATAAAGTGAAGGTCATTAACAACTTTATGGTTAGATGGTTAGTTTTTGTTTCATAAAGTGAAGGTCATTAACAGCTTCATGGTTAGATGGTTAGTTTTTGTTTCATAAAGTGTAGGTCATTAACAGCTTCATGGTTAGATGGTTAGTTTTTGTTTCATAAAGTGAAGGTCATTAACAGCTTCATGGTTAGATGGTTAGTTTTTGTTTCATAAAGTGAAGGTCATTAACAGCTTCATGGTTAGATGGTTAGTTTTTGTTTCATAAAGTGAAGGTCAGTAACAACTTTATGGTTAGATGGTTAGTTTTTGTTTCATAAAGTGAAGGTCATTAACAGCTTCATGGTTAGATGGTTAGTTTTTGTTTCATAAAGTGAAGGTCATTAACAGCTTTATGGTTAGATGGTTAGTTTTTGTTTCATAAAGTGAAGGTCATTAACAGCTTTATGGTTAGATGGTTAGATTTTGTTTCATAAAGTGAAGGTCATTAACGTTATGGTTAGATGGTTAGTTTTTGTTTCATAAAGTGAAGGTCATTAACAGCTTTATGGTTAGATGGTTAGTTTTTGTTTCAAAAAGTGAAGGTAATTAACAACTTTATGGTTAGATGTTTAGTTTTTGTTTCAAAAAGTGAAGGTCATTAACAGCTTTATGGTTAGATGGTTAGTTTTGTTTCATAAAGTGAAGGTTATTAACAACTTTATGGTTAGATGGTTAGTTTTTGTTTCATAAAGTGAAGGTCATTAACAGCTTTATGGTTAGATGGTTAGTTTTTGTTTCATAAAGTGAAGGTCATTAACAGCTTTATGGTTAGATGGTTAGTTTTTGTTTCATAAAGTGAAGGTCATTAACAGCTTCATGGTTAGATGGTTAGTTTTTGTTTCATAAAGTGAAGGTCATTAACAGCTTCATGGTTAGATGGTTAGTTTTTGTTTCATAAAGTGAAGGTCATTAACAGCTTCATGGTTAGATGGTTAGTTTTTGTTTCATAAAGTGAAGGTCATTAACGTTATGGTTAGATGGTTAGTTTTTGTTTCATAAAGTGAAGGTCATTAACAACTTCATGGTTAGATGGTTAGTTTTTGTTTCATAAAGTGAAGGTCATTAACAGCTTCATGGTTAGATGGTTAGTTTTTGTTTCATAAAGTGAAGGTCATTAACAACTTTATGGTTAGATGGTTAGTTTTTGTTTCATAAAGTGAAGGTCATTAACAGCTTTATGGTTAGATGGTTAGTTTTTGTTTCATAAAGTGAAGGTCATTAACAGCTTCATGGTTAGATGGTTAGTTTTTGTTTCATAAAGTGAAGGTCATTAACGTTATGGTTAGATGGTTAGTTTTTGTTTCATAAAGTGAAGGTCATTAACAACTTTATGGTTAGATGGTTAGTTTTTGTTTCATAAAGTGAAGGTCATTAACAGCTTCATGGTTAGATGGTTAGTTTTTGTTTCATAAAGTGAAGGTCATTAACAGCTTCATGGTTAGATGGTTAGTTTTTGTTTCATAAAGTGAAGGTCATTAACGTTATGGTTAGATGGTTAGTTTTTGTTTCATAAAGTGAAGGTCATTAACAACTTCATGGTTAGATGGTTAGTTTTTGTTTCATAAAGTGAAGGTCATTAACAACTTTATGGTTAGATGGTTAGTTTGTGTTTCATAAAGTGAAGGTCATTAACAGCTTCATGGTTAGATGGTTAGTTTTTGTTTCATAAAGTGAAGGTCATTAACATTATGGTTAGATGGTTAGTTTTTGTTTCATAAAGTGAAGGTCATTAACAACTTCATGGTTAGATGGTTAGTTTTTGTTTCATAAAGTGAAGGTCATTAACAGCTTCATGGTTAGATGGTTAGTTTTTGTTTCATAAAGTGAAGGTCAGTAACAACTTTATGGTTAGATGGTTAGTTTTTGTTTCATAAAGTGAAGGTCATTAACAGCTTCATGGTTAGATGGTTAGTTTTTGTTTCATAAAGTGAAGGTCATTAACAGCTTCATGGTTAGATGGTTAGTTTTTGTTTCATAAAGTGAAGGTCATTAACAACTTTATGGTTAGATGGTTAGTTTTTGTTTCATAAAGTGAAGGTCATTAACAGCTTCATGGTTAGATGGTTAGTTTTTGTTTCATAAAGTGAAGGTCAGTAACAACTTTATGGTTAGATGGTTAGTTTTTGTTTCATAAAGTGAAGGTCATTAACAGCTTCATGGTTAGATGGTTAGTTTTTGTTTCATAAAGTGAAGGTCATTAACAGCTTCATGGTTAGATGGTTAGTTTTTGTTTCATAAAGTGAAGGTCATTAACAGCTTCATGGTTAGATGTTTTTTTAAAATGGTCAATTCTCTGTAATCTATCTATCTATCTATTGACCTTTCGAGCCGTAGCCGGCCCATAGGGCGTAGACCAAGATACTCCTTCTCTTATCTGAATTTTTGTTCTAGCAGTTTTCAATTCTTTTAAAGATATTTTATAAAATCTCGCCATTTGTCTCTGTTCTGTGCAAGCAGAATTACAGTTATATAATAAATACTGAACTAAAATAAATTTAACTGAATCTATAGACATCTATAGCAGTAAGGTCTGCATGCAGAAGGGAATTACCCCCAAAGTGTGACATTTTTAGCTTTTGGAATCGGCACGGATAAAGGTTACATCAAGCATTGTCACCTACATTGAAAGAAAGAAAAAGGAAGCATTGCCAGAAAATGTAAAGAAAGAAAGAAAGAACAAATAAAAGCAACGTTGAAAGAAGCTGTGCAGAAAGAAAGAAAGAAAGAAATATTGAAAAAAAGTGAGAGAAAAAAATAAAGAACGAAAGAAACATTGAAAGAAAAGGTAAAGAAAGAAGGAAAGAAACATTGAAAGAAAAGCTAAAGAAAGAAGGAAAGAAAGAAAAAAAAAGAAAGATGGGAAAACATGATCGACAAAGAAACATTGAATGAAACGGTAAAGAAAGAAAAGAAGAGATCGATAGAGAAGAGAGAAATAACACGAGAAAAAAGGAAGGAAAGAGAGAAATAAAGAAAAGGCATGAGAAAGAAAGAAAGAAAGACAGAAAGGAAAGGCACGAGAAGGAAGGAAGGAAAGAAAACAATCTTGAAAAATACAGCTGTCCCAAACCTGTTGACAGGATAATGTTACAATGAACACAGCTGTCCCAAACCTGTTGACAGGATAATGTTACAAAGAACACAGCTGTCGCAAACCTGTTGACAGGATAATGTTACAATGAACACGATTATCCCAAACCTGTTGACAGGATAATGTTACAATGAACACAGCTGTCCCAAACCTGTTGACAGGATAATGTTACAATGAACACAGCTGTCCCAAACCTGTTGACAGGATAATGTTACAATGAACACAGATGTCCCAAACCTGTTGACAGGAAATAATGTTACAATGAACACATCTGTCCCAAACCCGTTGACAGGATAATGTTACAATGGACACAGCTGCCCAAATTCGTTGGCAGCATAATGTTACAATGAACACAGATGTCCCAAACCCGTTAACAGGATAATGTTACAATCAACACAGATGTCCCAAACCCGTTGGCAGGATAGTGTTACAATGAACACAGCTGTCCCAAGCCGGTTGACAGGATAATGTTACAATGAACAGAGCTGTCCCAAACCCGTTGACAGGATAATGTTACAATGAATATAGCTGTCCCAAATGTGTTGACAGGATAATGTTACAATGAACACAGTTGTCCCAAACCTGTTGGCAGGATATTTTTACAATGAACACAGCTCACCAAAAACCGTAGACAGGATAATGTTACAATGAACACAGCTATCCCAAACCTGTTGACAGGATCATGTTACAATGAACATAGCTATCCCAAACCCGTTGACAGGATAATGTTACAATGAACACAGCTGTCCCAAACCCGTTTACAGGATAAGATTACAATGAACATAGCTGTCCCAAACCTGTTAACAGGATAATGTTAAAGTTAACACATCTGTCCCAAACCAATTGACAGGATAATGTTAAAATAAACACAATTATCCCAAAAACTTTGACAGCATAATGTTACAATATACACATCTGCCGCAAACCTGTTGACAGGATAATGTTACAATGAACACAGTTTTCCTAACCCTGTTGACAGGATAATGTTACAATGAACACAGCTGTCCCATACATGTTAACAGGGGATAATGTTACAATGACCATATCTGTCCCAAACCTGTTGACAGGATAATTTTACAATGAACACAGCTGTCCCAAACCTGTTGACAGGGTGTTACAATGAACACAGCTGTCCGAAACCTGTTGACAGGGGATAATGTTACAAAGAACACATCTTGTCCCAAACCTGTTGACATGGCATAATGTTACAATGAACACATCTGTCCCAATCCTGTTGACAGGATAATGTTACAATGAAGACAGCTGTCCTAAACCCGTTGACATGATAATGTTACAATGAACACAGCTGTCCCAAACCCGTTGACAGGATACTGTTACAATGAACATAACTGTCCCAAACCCGTAGACAGGATAATGGTACAATGAACACAGCTGCTCAAACCTGTTGACAGCATAATGTTACAATGAACACAGCTGTCCCAAACGCGTTGACAGGATAATGTTACAATCAACACAGCTGTCCCAAACCCATTGATAGAATAATGTTACAATGAACACAGCTGTCCCAAACCTGTTGACAGGATAATGTTACAATGAACACAGCTGTCCCAAACCTGTTGACAGAATAATGTTACAATGAACACAGCTATCCCAAACTTGTTGACATGATAATGTTATAATGAATACAACTGTCCCAAACCTGTTGACAGGATAATGTTACAATGAACACAACTGTCCCAAACATGTTGACAGGATAATGTTACAATGAACACAACTGTCCCAAACACGTTGACAGGATAATGTTACAATGAACACAAATGTCCCAAACACGTTGACAGGATAATGTTACAATGAACACAAATGTCCCAAACCTGATGACAGGATAATGTTACAATGAACACAGCTGTCCAAACCTGTTGACAGGATAATGTTACAATGAACACAAATCTCCCAAACCTGTTGACAGGATAAAGTTTACAATGAACACACAGGTCCCTAGCCTGTTGACAGAATAATGTTGCAATGAGCACAATACCAGAAAACTGTCTGTACCGTAACAGACCAACTTGGCAATGCTAATTCTGGCTATGAAACCATGTCTGCCAGATTCTTGTTGTTGATGACGACCAAATTAGACGCCAGCCAGTCGAGGTGTTTGAACCAAATCCAGAGACTTTTGGCTGTTGCTCCTTATATTGACTTTGCTACTAAGATGAAGTAAGTCATTTCGAAATTCATTTTTTTAAATCTCTGCAATTATTATTTGTTATTTTTATCCTCCATGTATCCAACATATGCAAGTTAGCCAGCCCATCATGGACAGACGAGATTACCGAATTTCTATTTGCAGACAGTCAGGCACTAATACATGGAAAAATATAAGACTTACAAGAACACTTAAATAAACTCAACAGGCACAAAATACAACATAAAAATCAACAGCAACAAAACAGAAGTCATGAAAATCGCAAAAGAAAAACAGAACACCAGTATAAATATAAAAGGCAGACAATTAAAACAAGGGAAGGAATTCAAATACATAGGAAGTCTAGTGACAAATGATAATTCACAAACAGCAGAGATAGACTCAAGATGTAACAAATCTTGTCAAATCATCGGACAGTTATCACCACTATTGTCCAACAAGGAAATAACTCTGGAGACAAAACGAGCACTCTACAATACAATCTTCATCCCAACGTTGTGCTATCAATGCCAGACCTGGACCCTAGATGCAAGAACAATAAGAAAAATAACCTCTACTGAGATGAAAAGTGTTAGACGAATGACGGGAAATAGCCTGAGAGATAAGATCAGAAATTAAGAACAGAAAAAAAAGCTAGGAATATCCCCAGCCATAGAATATATAAAGAAACAACAGTTAAAATAGTGTGGCCATTTGACAAGGCAGAAAGATCAAAATACAACACAATGAGCCTTCAATAAACGTTGCAAGAACACTAGACCCAAGGGTCGACATTGAAAAAGATGGATTGACAGAATATTAGAAGCACTAGGAAACATAACAGCCGGAGAGGCGAACAGAAGAGCAAAAAACTGCAAATTATATATCTCCTCGACGCTGAAAGGCAGATGAGGAAAGAAAGAAGAAGAAGAAGAATTCCTCCATTGTTCTGTTCTTTATTGAGATGCAGCGTTGCTCAAGGACAGTTAGAAATGGAGCTATCTTTCCAAAGAGTTGCTGCTCATGAAGGTTTAGAGCAAGACTGTTCTCCCACAACATACAGGGTGAGAAGTGAATACAGAATTGGTATAGGACTACAGTTCTTCACTAATATGTAGAGCCAGTCTTAACATATGGGTGTGAATCATAGACAATAGGACAACAGACAAGAAGATCACTGGAGGCTGTAGAAATGTGGTTTTACAGAAGAATGTTGAGAATACCATGGACAAATGAAAGAAGAGTAATAAAAAAATTCTGAAAGAGATCAAGCAAAAAGAGAGCTAATATGCAATATTAGGAAGAAACAATCATCATTTTTTGGCCATGTAATGAGAAGAGAACAGCTGGAATATATTGTAACAACTGGGAGAATTGAGGGGCGAAGAGATAGAGGGAAGCAAGAGAAAAGATACCAGACAGCTTAAGAGAATGGCTTGGCAGAAAGTCAGCAATATAAATCATAAATAATTGTCAAAATTGAGAGATGTGGAGAGACATGATCGCCTACGCCAGCAGGCCCGGCACTTGATGATGATGGTAGACTATTTTGAACAACAAACTAAGGGAACAACCGAAATCCCCCAAAGAAGAGGAAGAAGTGTTTGTTTTGTGAAGATGGTCAAATGTTTGTGCTCACATGTTTTCATGTCCATTAGAATATGTATAGGAGAAGTGATCAATACCATGCCAGGCCATCTTCCTGCCCCCCCCCCCCCCCACCCATTTTTTTGCAATCTGTTGTACCTATTTTAACAGATTGAGTGAACTTCGGAGCCATGTCCATTATATCTAATATTTGAAACAAAAATATATTGACAGAAGGGGCACTGTAAAGGTTGTCTTAATGGGTCGCTACGAAACTACAATATCAATATCACTTCATAGCGAAGATAAATTGATGAAATCAAAGTTCTGTGGTAGATTTGGCTAGAGACAGAGATTCTTTCAGACGGGCTGTGGTGAATGCAACGTTCTGTGGTAGATTTGGCTAGAGACAGAGATTCTTTCAGACGGGCTGTGGTGAATGTAACATTCTGTGGGAGATCTGGCTAGAGACAGAGATTCTTTCAGACGGGCTGTGGTGAACGTAACGTTCTGTGGTAGATTTGGCTAGAAACAGAGATTCTTTCAGACGGGCTGTGGTGAATGTAACATTCTGTGGGAGATCTGGCTAGAGACAGAGATTCTTTCAGACGGGCTGTGGTGAACGTAACGTTCTGTGGTAGATTTGGCTAGAGACAGAGATTCTTTCAGATGGGCTGTGGTGAATGTAACATTCTGTGGTAGATCTGGCTAGAGGCAGAGATTCTTTCAGACGGGCTGTGGTGAATGTAACGTTCTGTGGGAGATTTGGCTAGAAACAGAGATTCTTTCAGATGGGCTATGGTGAATGTAATGTTCTGTGGGAGATTTGGCTAGAAACAGAGATTCTTTCAGACAGGCTGTGGTGAATGTAATGTTCTGTGGGAGATTTGGCTAGAAACAGAGATTCTTTCAGATGGGCTATGGTGAATGTAATGTTCTGTGGGAGATTTGGCTAGAAACAGAGATTCTTTCAGACGGGCTGTAGTGAATGTAATGTTCTGTGGGAGATTTGGCTAGAAACAGAGATTCTTTCAGACGGGCTGTAGTGAATGTAATGTTCTGTGGGAGATTTGGCTAGAAACAGAGATTCTTTCAGACGGGCTGTAGTGAATGTAATGTTCTGTGGGAGATTTGGCTATAGACAGAGATTCTTTCAGACGGGCTGTGGTGAATGCAACGTTCTGTGGCAGATCTGGCTAGAGACAGAGATTATTTTAAACGAGCTATGGTGAATCCTATCACCAAGCTTGTTCAATCTATGCACTGAGCAAATTTTTAAAAACATCACAGATATGCCAGGTCTAAACATTAATGGAAAGATAATCAATAACCTAAGATATGCTGATGATACTGTTCTACTAGCAGAAAATCTTAAGGCCTACAACAATTAATTAATGCAATAAACATGAGCATACAGAGGTGCTGATGTTAATAGTGACCACAACCTGTGCATTGGGAAAATAAGATTAAAATTTAGAAACCAACAGAAGAGGTCAATTACACATAAAATTGATAGTCATAAACTGAAAGATGAAGCAATAAAGGAAAAGTTTAACATAGAGCTAAGTAATTGTTATCAGCACTTGGTGAAATAGACTTAGATACCAATGAAATGTGGGACTCACAGAGCAAAATACTAATGACAGCAGCAGAAGCAAGTGCTGGACTGAAGAAAATGGAAAAACGAGCTTGGATCTCAGACACCACATGGAAATACATCAAAGAAAGAAGAGAAGCGAAGAGAGCCATGACTAATGTAAAGACAGATCTTGGAAAGGTTCTGGCAAAAGCAACATACAAAGAATTAGACAACAAAGTGAAAAGTTCGGCAAGAAGAGATACAAGAGCTTATATAGACAACTTGGCAGAGAAAGCAGAGACAGCTGCAATTACAGGAGACAGCAGAACTCTTTATACTGTACAAAAGATGCTGACAAACACCTATACATCCAGTGGAACACCAATTCTAGACAAATCTGGATTAATGCTAACAACAAGCGCAGACATAAAAGCCCGTTGGGCGGAACACTTCAAAGAAATTCTTAACCGTCCACTACCTCACAGTTTAATAGATTTTGAAGCTGAAACACCAGCAGCAGAATTAGATGTAAATTTAGATGACTTCACCTTGAGTGAAATAGAAACCACCTTAAAGCTAATGACCAATAACAAGGCTGCTGGAGAGGATAAGTTAACAGCTGAGATCCTCAAGGCAATTGATAGCCATAATTTAATACATCTCCAAAAAATGTTCAACATCATTTGGAAAACAGAGAAGACGCCTCATAAATGGAAAAAAGGAATCATTGTTAAGATCCCAAAAAAGGGCAATCTTAGAGATTGTAACAATTGGAGAGGCGTGACACTTTTGTCAGTTGCCTCAAAATTATTCTGTAAAATCATCCTAAATAGAATAAAGGATTCAATAGATACAGTAATGCGTGAAGAACAGGCTGGGTTTAGAAAAGGGAGAAGCTGTCTTGACCACATTTTCACTCTACGACTTATATTGGAGGAACACATTGAAAAGCAAAAACCTTTTGTACTTAACTTCATCGACTTCAAAAAGCATTTGATAGTATTCATAGAGATTCTTTGTGGAAAATTCTGAAGCAATATGGCTTACCATCAAAATCATAAATATTATCAAAGACATGTATGATGGTTACACATGTGCAGTTCGAACAGAGGAAGGACTGAGCGAATGTTTCCCAATAGAAACTGGGGTTAAACAAGGATGTATTTTATCGCCCTTGTTATTTGGAATTGTTATGGACTTCATAATGAAGAAATGCTGCACTGGTAATAAAGGCATCGAATGGATACAAGGAGACCATTTGGAGGACCTGGACTTTGCTGATGACATAGTTCTCATCAGCAATCAGATAAAAACGATGCAGGAAAACACAAATGAACTATCATCAATAGCCAGCAAAATTGGGCTTGAGGTCAATCATGAAAAGACTAAAGTCATGAAAAGTTTAATTCCAACAAGTGACAAAATATACATGGAAAACAAACAGTAGAAGAGATCGATCACTTCATCTATCTTGGAAGTCACATTGATCGAGAAGGGGATACGAGCAAAGAAATTAGAATCAGACTGGCTAAAGCAGCAATGTCTTTCAGAAGCCTTGAAAAGTTGTGGAAATCAAAACTCATTAGCACAAACACAAAACTTAGGCTATTCAAATCAAATGTACTATCAACCCTTACGTATGCGTGTGAAAGCTGGAAAACAACAAGAGATATAGAAACAAAGTTGAACGCATTCGAAAATAAATGTCTAAGGAAAATACTTGGTATAGAATGGAACGAATTCAAAACAAACGAGGAAATTAGAGAAATCGCCAATCAACCACTAATATCTTCAGTAATAAAGAAAAGACGATGGTCATACGTTGGACATGTGATGAGAAGAGATAATAATCGAATAGCAAAGCAAGCCCTCATATGGGAAACAACAGGTAAAAGAAAAAGAGGAAGACCCAGGGAGACACTGAGAAGAACATTGATGAGAGAGGCAAGAGCAGCAGGAATCGGCTCCCTCAATGAGATAGAACTGCTTGCACAGAACAGAGACAGATGGCGAGATTTGATAAAATATCTTTAAAAGAAAACTGCTAGAACAAAAATTCATATAGGAGAAGGTGTATCTTGGTCTACGCCCTATGGGCCGGTTACGGCTCGAAAGGTCAATAGATAGATAGATAGATAGAATAAACATGACATTAAAAAATATAGATTAGATATGAATATCAAAAAAGACTAAAACTATGATCATAAACAAAGATAATACTCAAAACCCACAAGTGGATATCAAAGTTGAAGGAATAGACCTGAGATAGTTTAGAGCAACAACTACCTTGGACATACTATAACCAGTGATGGAAAATGTACAACTGAAATAAACAAAAGAATAGGAATGGCAATAAGTAATTTTAATGTGATGAAGAACATACTAACATCAAAACAAATAACACCAGGGCTAAAACTAAGAATAGCAAAATGTTTTATCTTCTCAATATTCCTTTATGGTGCAGAAACATGGAAATTAGACAAGAAAACAGAATAGAGAATTAAAGCCTTTGAAATGTGGATTTATAGAAGAATAGGTAGCATTGGATGGACAGAATAAGAAAAGAAAACAAATGATGAAGACTTCTAACAACTAAAAATGAAAAGAGAACTAATAAATACAATTAGAACAAGACAAATTAATTTTGGGGGCATGTTTAAAGACAAAAAAAATCAATTTATTTATATAAATATCACTTTAAGATTCAATTGTGCCAACTTTAATTTTCAGATACGATCTCAAGAATAATTCATTTTGTCGTCCAGATGGGACATGTTTACAAGCTTTTGGTGAGCAGACATGTCCAGGACTGGATGACCGGTCTAAAAGCTTTCTTCAGGGCTACTTCGAGGATCATAATAGTAACTTAAAGATGTTACTGAGTCACCTCAATCAGAGTTATCCGCAGTGGTTGATGGATATATAGCATTTAAGTTATGCACAAAAGAAGGTTCCATCCACAAAGGAAGGTAGAAATATATCCACAAAGGAAGGTAGAATTTATCCACAAATAAAGGGAATATGAAAGAACTGTACAACAGCACAAAGAAATTAGGTGGAAAATACAAACAGATCAACGCCTTTATCAAAGATAAGAAAGGAAATCTGCTTAGTAATATAAAGGAACAAATGGAGAGATGGAAGGAGCACTTTGAAGAACTTTTGAACAGACCTGGCTCAAATAATCCTCCAGATATACTACCAGCAGAAGAAGAATTACACGTTAACTGCGGAAAACCAAGCAAAGAAGAAATAATGAAAGCCATCAAACTGTTAAAAGATGGTAAAGCCACAGGACCAGATGAAATTCCTTCGGAAGCCATCAAAGCAGATATTATCACCTCTACCAAGATGTTACATAATCTATTGGATAAAATTTGGGAGAGGGAAGAAATACCTAAAGACTGGAGAGAATGTTATATGATCAAACTACCAAAGAAAGGAAGTTTACAGGAGTGCACAAATTATAGGGGAATTATGCTACTATCAGTGCCAGGAAAAATATTAGGCAGAATCATTCTGGAGAGACTAAAAGAGGCTATAGAGAAACACTTGAGAGATGAACAAGCAGGTTTTAGGAAGAACAGATCATGTGCTGATCAAATAACTACTCTACGTATAATAGTTGAACAAAGTTTAGAACTAAAAATCCCCACTTTATATTGGATTCATAGATTACGAAAAGGCATTTGATAGTTTAGACAGAAGAATGCTTTGGAAGTTGCTGAGTCATTACGGAATCCCCATAAAGTTTATTAACCTGATAAAAACAATGTATGAAGGAACAAAATGTAGTGTGGTGCATGAAGGACAGCTTACAGAAGCATTTGAAATAAGAACAGGAGTAAGGCAAGGATGCCTCCTGTCTCCATTTCTCTTTCTACTGGCCATAGATTGGATTATGAAAATAACTCAAAACAACAGAAATGGGATCCAGTGGTCACTGACCAAACAACTTGATGATTTAGACTTTGCTGATGACATAGCTCTCCTATCACACAGCCACCAACAGATGCAAGATAAAATGAGTATATTAGATGAGAGATCACAACAGCTAGGACTAAAGATTAATAGAGATAAGACCAACATTATGAGAATTAATGCAGTTGGCAATAACCAAATAAAACTAGGAGAAATACCTCTACTAGACGTACAATCTTATATATATCTGGGCAGTAATATAGATAAAGAGGGAGGAACAGAAAACGATACCAAAATAAGGATATCAAAAGCAAGAGGAGCTTTCATTGCACTGGGAAACATATGGAAATCCAAAGAAATTAGGCTAAATACAAAAATACAAATTTTCAACTCCAATGTTAAGTCGGTTCTATTATATGGCTGTGAAACATGGAGAATAACAAAATTGACAATCACGAAGGTACAGACTTTCATTAATGGATGCTTGCGCAGAATAAAGGGATGGAAATGGCAGGACAAAGTCACAAACGTGGAATTATGGAAATGTACCGGTCAAATACCAGTGGATAAAGAAATACAGCGAAGACGATGGCGATGGATAGGACACACACTACGGAAACCAACTGAGAGTATTACACAACAGGCCCTTTTTTGGAATCCCCAGGGGAAAAGACAAGAGGAAGACCAAGGAATTCTTGGAGAAGACAGATTGAAGCAGAGATGAAGATGATGGGGAAGACATGGAATGATCTTAAAAGAATTGCAAAAAAACAGAACGACTTGGAAAGTGTTTGTGAAGACCTATGCTCCACTGGGAGCTAAAAGGTAGAAGAAGAACTTCGAGGATCATAATAGTAACTTAAAGATGTTACTGAGTCACCTCAGTCAGAGTTATCCGCAGTGGTTGATGGATATATAGCATTTAAGTTATGCACAAAAGAAGGTTCCATCCACAAAGGAAGGTAGAAATATATCCACAAAGGAAGGTAGAATTTATCCACAAAGGAAGGTAGAATTTATCCACAAAGGAAGGTAGAATTTATCCACAAAGGAAGGTATAACATTATCCACAAAGGAAGGTAGAATTTATCCACAGAGGAAGGTATAACATTATCCAAACAAGAAGGTAGCAATCTATCCATAAAGGAATGTAGAAGTATATCCACAAAGGAAGGTAGAAATATATCCAAACAAGAACGTAGCAATCTATCCATAAAGGAAGGTAGCAATGTATCCACAAAGGAAGGTAGCAGTGTATCCACAAAGGAAGGTAGCAATCTATCCACAAAGGAAGGTAACGATGTATCCACAAAGGAAAGTGACAATATATCCACAAAGGAAGATAACCATATATCCACAAAGGAAGGCAGCAATATATCCACAAAGGAAGGTAACAATATATCCACAAAGGAAAGTAGCAATGTATCCACAAAGAAAGATAGCCATATATCCACAAAGGAATGTAGCAATGTATCCACAAAGGAAAGTAGCAATGTGTCCACAAAGGAAGTAGCGATGTATCCACAAAGGAAAGTAGCAATGTGTCCACAAAGGAAGGTAGCAATGTATCCACGAAGGTAACAATATATCCACAAAGGAAAGTAGCCATATATCCACAAAGGAAGGTAGCCATATATCCACAAAGGAAGGTATCAATGTATCCACAAAGGAAAGTATTCATAAACCACAAAGGGATGTAGCAATATATCCACAAAGGAAAGTAACAATATATCCACAAAGGAAGGTAACAATGTATCCACAAAGGAAAGTAGCAATGTATCCACAAAGGGAGGTAGCAATATATCCACAAAGGGAGGTAGCCATATATCCACAAAGGAAAGTAGCAATGTGCACACAAAGGAAGGTAGCAATATATCCACAAAGGAAAGTAGCCATATATCCACAAAGGAAGGTAGCCATATATCCACAAAGGAAGGTATCCATAAAACCACAAAGGGATGTAGCAATATATCCACAAAGGAAGGTAACAATGTATCCAGAAAGGAAAGTAGCAATGTATCCACAAAGGAAGGTAGCAATATATCCACAAAGGAAAGTAGACATATATCCACAAAGGAAGGTATCAATGTATCCACAAAGGAAAGTATCCAAAAAACCACAAAGGGATGTAGCAATATATCCACAAAGGAAGGTACAATGTATCCACAAAGGAAAGTAGCAATGTACCCACAAAGGAAGGTAGCAATATATCCACAAAGGGAGAGGCAATATATCCACAAAGGGAGGTAGCCATATATCCACAAAGGGAGGTAGCAATGTATCCACAAAGGAAGGTAGCAATGTATCCACAAAGGGAGGTAGCAATGTATCCACAATGAAAGTTTGCAATGTATCCACAAAAGAAGGTAGCAATGTATCCACATAGGAAGGTAGCAATATATCCACAAAGGATGGTAGCAATATATCCACAAAGGAAGGTAGCAATATATCCACAAAGGATGATAGCAATATATCCACAAAGGATGGTAGCAATATATCCACAAAGGAAGGTAGCAATATATCCACAAAGGAAGGTAGCAATATATCCACAAAGGAAGGTAGCAATATATTCACAAAGGAAGGTAGCAATATATCCACAAAGGAAGGTAGCAATATATCCACAAAGAAAGGTAGAAATATATCCACAGAGGAAGGTAGAAATATATCCACAAAGAAAGGTAGAAATATATCCAAACAAGAAGGTAGCAATATATCCAAACAACAAGGTAGCAATATATCCACAAAGTAAGGTAGCAATATATCCACAAAGGAAGGTAGCAATGTATCCACAAAGGAAGGTAACAATGTATCCACAAAGGAAGATATCCGCCGCTCACATCATAGAAAACAGTATCATCAACAAACTTAGGTTATTGATTATCTTTCCATTAATGTTCAGGCCATGCATCTCTGTGATGTTTTTACTGATTTGCTCAGTATTTATTTTTTTATATATCTGTATGTTTCTTTTTTCATTTAATGTGAGGACTCCTTTGTGATGCCCCCTTCCTATGATGCCTTAAGCATGTGCTTATTTTACTTAATTGTTAATCCGCCCCTGATTGAGATAATGTAAACACTTCTTAAAACAAAAATTTATCCCATTTGTGATTTTTTTGTTGATACAAAAGTTAATGTAAACAAGGGGATATAACTCGGGGTTGTGTTACTTTAATTTATACCAAAAAATTCCCTCCCTTATATTTGTGTATATTTCGTAAATACAAAAGACCTCATTTATGCTTCTGTAACTTTTGTTTATTTATAGAGCTGTAACTTAATGTTATGTACCATTTATTGTTTTAAGATCCATAAGGGACATGCCTGGAAATACAATTGGAGGTCATAATTTAAATGATCTAAGGTATGCAAATGATAGTCTTAATCGCTAAGAGTGAAAATGAGTTACAAGAAATGTTAGACATTATAGTGAAAGAAAGCAAAAATAAAGGACTCAGCCTTAATAGCAAAAAGACAGAAGTAATGGTAACAACAAAGAAAAAGACATCACCTCAGTGCAAATAAAGACAAGTGGGACAATATTAAAACAGGTAAATGAATTTAAATATTTGGGAACTTTGTTAACCTCAGACGGAAGATGTACAAAAGAGGTGAGATGCAGAATGGCTCAGGCAAAAGCAGCTTTCCAAAAAATGAGGAAGATACTATGCAATCCATTTTTGACAATAGAAACAAGAAAAAAAGTTCTTAAATGTTATGCAGAGCCAGTCTTAACATATGGATGTGAATCATGGACAATAGGACAACAGACAAAAAAATCACTGGAGTCTGTAGAAATGTGGTTTTACAGAAGAATGTTGAGAATACCATGGACAGCTAAGAAGAGTAATGAAATCGTTCTGAAAGAGGCCAAAGCAAAAAGAGAGCTAATTTCCAATATTAGGAAGAAACAATCATCATTTTTTGGCCATGTAATGAGAAGAGAACAACTGGAATATATTGTAACAACTGGGAAAATTGAGGGACGAAGAGATAGAGGGAAGCAAAGAGAAAAGATACCGGACAGCTTAAGAGAATGGCTTGGCAGAAGGTCAACAACAGAAATGACAAATAACTGTCGAGATCGAAAGTTGTGGAGAGACATGATCACCTATGCCAGCAGGCCCGGTACTTGATGATGATGATGATAGGCATTTGTTAATTTAAAAGTGATATAATTTTTTGTTTTATAGCTTTATTAATGCAAATTTATCAAATGTGAAATTGCACATCTTGATGTCTGCTTGCGTTCGCCCAATGACTAAAGGAATGTACATCTTCATCATCCGCCCTTAAAAGGACTTTAAGTGGGCGTGTCTGCGTTTTGTTGTGGTTTGCAGTATAACTGACATTTACGCCTTTCGGCCCAACACATCCAACTTCAGCATGAAAAGTTTGAGTATGGTGTTATCTTCCCTCTTCGATTCCTAGTCGCTTGGCCAGACTAGACAGATTAGTCTGTTACTGGAGGCACCACGGAGAGGTGGAGCAGGTTCTGGATGGTTCTGGTTCACCGCTCCTGGTGCAAGCCATCAGCTGTGGGTCGCTGACAACTTCCGGCTCTGCTGCTGTCAGACACTTTTGCCTCCAACTCCATCTTTTATTGTCAAAGAAAATTTTTGAGTTTCAGATTGAGCAACTTTAGCTAATACATAATCTTCTCATTGATAATGTTATATAATCTGTTAATGATTATTGCTCTCTTTTATGATTCGTAACATATGTTACGATTTACTTTTCTTTTCCCTTCCTCATCTGCCTTTCAGTGTCGAAGTGAGATATAATTTAGGATCTTTTGCTCTTCTGTTGGCCTCCTACTGCTGTTATGTTTCCTAGTGCTTTTAATATTCCATCAATCCATCGTTTTCGTGGTCAGCCCTTGGGTCTGATGTTCTCGCAACGTTTATCGTACGATTTACTGTACCTTTTATTTACTTATTATAACTTATTTACACTACCCTTATAGCAGAGATACAGAAGAAGACAAAACTAGCAATGGAGATTAAATGTTATCGTAGGGTTTCCAACATCTCTTACTTTGATTGTATCACAGATGTTATCGTAAAGTTTTGGACATCTCTTACTTAGATCGTATCACAGATGTTATCGTAAAGTTTTGTACATCTCTTACTTAGATCGTATCACAAAAGTTCACAAAAGGATGCAACAAACAATCCGAGTGTATAATGATCTTTTGGCCAAAACGCATAATTAAATTATTTGGTTTTAAATGTGGAAAGCGATATTGCACTTAATAACGGGCACTCAGGTGTGTCCATTGTGAGTGCAATTAAAAGTGAAGTTGTAGGTAAATATCATCAGACTGCATGGGCGTAATATAAAAAAAATATATCTCCAGACTGTGTGGGCGGACAGGCACAGAGTCAACAAATATTTATATCATTAACAGACACGTAGGCGGATGGACACAAAAAAAATAAAGTACCCCCGTCACATCAAGTGGTGTATAGGGAATATGGTGTTAGTGACCATATATTTTGCAGACCTTCAGCACTTGATTTTTGGGGTAATGTGGTTGGTATTACGCCCATGCCGCTTTACTTTCCCAGAAAAAATCAGGTAACCGTTTAAGGCTGGGTGAACCCGGAAGCCATCGGATGGGATCGAAATCTACCTCTTTTCCTTTGTAGTCCTGTTCACTAACCACTGAGCTATCGCGGCTCCCATGAATGGACACGTAGGTGAATAGAAAGGGATGGTCAGGGTATATAAGAACACTCACTCTCAGTCCTCAGGGGATATCAGTGAAACATTAAACATTGGAGAAAGACATACAGAGAGAGAGAGAGATATAGATAAGCACAGATTAGCGATAACAAGCAATAATTAGCACAGAACACTTAGTAAAAGCTACAATTATTAATAAAAGAAGTTAATAATTAGCATATGTAGTTAGTCCACAACAGGACTAGTGTTTAGACATCTAGAAATATGTTCTGTGATTGACTGATTCCAGGATTGTGTGAGTCTAATGGTTAACCAGACCACCCGATAGTTTGATTATAATATTACTGACTGTAATTTATTGTGTGGTAATATAACTTGTGATAACAGTTGTGTAATAACCGAACGTAAATAAATATGTTTTCGTGTGATGGGATATCTCGAGTTTGTTTGACTGTCATAACTAGATGTTTTTTTTTAATTTGTAATAAAAACAGCCAATATGAAATACGAACAAACGCTGCACGAAAGACATATTATGTTTAAAAGTTCAAATAAGAGGACAAACAAGTCTACGCTTCAACGGCTTAAACCAGCCGTCTCATAATAAATATATAAGCCTGTCTTCACATGGTCACGTTATTTTCGTTATTTGGTTATGGAAGGCCCTGGTATCACTGCAAACAAGTCAAAATCCATAATTGCCCAACCGCCCATTCCAGCGGAATCATCCAAATTAATATCTCATCTCCCAAACAAAGAAAGGTAACTGCAGTCCCCATCGTAGCAGTCTCAGCACACGCCAAAAGACATAAGGCGAAACTGCGCAGAAAGTGAAAACAGCCAACTGTCCCTTGTCATACGATATCATCATTAATCGTAAACAATTGGAATATCGAAGCATGATCAAAACGGATGAGACACACAGCTCACGGTGTGCACAGAGCACTTAACTCAGTAGCTCCTGCAACAAGTCGGACTTGGAATATGAGAAAACTGCAACAAGGAACACTCTTCATGCATAGCCTTCAATGGTTCCCGCCGCCTATCCACCATATACAGGAAGTTCACGTCCTCCTGAAAATTATGATCGTCATATTTTTAAAAAATGTATAGCGTTTGATGACATTAGGCCATTGTTGTTGACACCAAATCCGAACATTCAAACACACAGTCGTCAGATTATCCCCGTCGCACATCAAGCAACAGACCGCAAGACCAGCCTATGGCCGGTCTAGGGATGTACGATGAGCCATACGATGGTCACGTATCTCGATTGACTGTCCTAGCAAAGACAAACTCTTAAAGGATTTTGCGAGAAAACGGGGAAGGGGAGAGTTAGGCAATGGAAAAGAGATGGGAAGATAACATCAAAGAATGGACAAAAACTCTCAGACTCCTGTCGCGTTTGAAGGTGGCCAAATGAGAATTACTGGAATATTGAATAATAGAATCTGCCCTTACTTACAACCTAATGCTTTACCGAACTACTGACTTAACATAATTGCTAGTTTCCAACCGTCTGTCAAGACGCCAAAGGCCATATATATTTACCCTCACTTACCACTCTTACAACTCTGATGCAGTGAGGATTCTTAACCAATACTGCTCCGTTCTCCACTCGGATCCTACCACCCGCTGACTTTTCAGTGATCCTCCTTTGGTTGCCTTCAAACACAACAGGAGTCTGAGAGACATTATTGACAGGAGCCACCTCCCCCCGCTCAAACCACAAACACCTAGGCACATTCGATGGGGACGTCGAGTCTGCACCGCTTGTGACCTTGTGCTTTGCACTGATTCAGTCCTGTTCTCCAATGGGCGATTTGATATCAAGGAGAGGTTTACATGCATATCACGGAATATCATATACATCATACAATGTCAGCATTACCAGATGACTTATATAGGTGAGAGTGGGGGGCGTCTATGTAACAGATTTTGTGTGCATCTTCGTGATGTTGAACAGAAAACTGACAGTCCGGTATCGTCCCATTTCAATTTCCCAGGTCATAATGGTAAACCTGACATGCAAGTCACTGGCACTGTATCGTGTCAATCCAGGAGCATCTGGATTCGCCCTGGAGAATCATCTAATAGTCCAGTTGGGTTCGCTGTTCCCACAAGGCATGCATATATCGCTCTCATACACATAGGATACCTGCATATTTCTTACCCTCTTTTGCGCCCGCACCTATATGTGTGTGTATATTTATCTGCATGTGGTCATAAATCTAGATCATTGAGCTGACAAATATTCTTATTTTTATGTTTTTCTTGTTTTTGTGTTGTTGTTCTTTTTTTGTGTTGTTCTTATTTTTGTGTTTATATTTTTGTGTTCGTATCTTTGTGTTCTTTTATTTTTGTATTCCTCTTATTTTTCTGTTTGTTTTTATTTGTGTATTATTCTTATTTTTGAGAGTTTATATGAGAGTTCTCTGTCTTATATGTGAGAGTTCTCTATCTTATAAGTGAGAGTTCACTGTCTTATATGTGAGAGTTCTCTGTCTTATTTGTGAGAGTTCTCTGTCTTATATATGAGAGTTCTCTATCTTATATATGAGAGTTCTCTGTCTTATATGTGAAAGTTCTCTGTCTTATATGTGAGAGTTCTCTGTCTTATATGTGAGAGTTCTCTGTCTTATTTGTGAGAGTTCTCTGTTTTATATATTAGAGTTCTCTGTCTTATATATGAGAGTTCTCTGTCTTATATATGAGAGTTCTCTGTCTTATATATGAGAGTTCTCTGTCTTATATGTGAGAGTTCTCTGTCTTATATGTGAGAGTTCTCTGTCCTATATGTGAGAGTTCTCTGTCTTATATATGAGAGTTCTCTGCCTTATATATGAGAATTCTCTGCCTTATATGTGAGAGTTATCTGTCTTATATGTGAGAGTTATCTGTCTTATATGTGAGAGTTATCTGTCTTAAATGTGAGAGTTCTCTGTCTTATATGTGAGAGTTCTCTGTCTTATATGTGAGAGTTATCTGTCTTATATGTGAGAGTTATCTGTCTTAAATGTGAGAGTTCTCTGTCTTATATGTGAGAGTTCTCTGTCTTATATGTGAGAGTTCTCTGTCTTATATATGAGAGTTCTCTGTCTTATATATGAGAATTCTCTGTCTTATATATGAGAATTCTCTGTCTTAAATATGAGAGTTCTCTGTCTTATATATGAGTCCCTGACTTATGGTACTTCCTGTATGTGGTACTGATCCTGTGACTGGCTGGTCTGAAGGGTAGAGCACCCATGTCTAATTAAGAAGGACTATCGTTCGAATCGTGCTACAGTCGCTGGAAGTATGTCTCGACGATTCGTGACTTTACCCGTCTCTGGTTTCTGAGCTGTGAGATCCGAGAACTTGCTCTCTCGAATAACACGAGATCTCGCGTGAACCCTGCTCACGTTAAAGAACGATGTTACGTTTAAACGGGATAATATATCCGCTGAAGGAGGAAATATATTGAACAAGAAAGGGAGGGAGGGAGGATTATAAAGCAAGGAGGGAGGGAGGGAATGAAGGAAGGGGAGGGAGAAAGGGAGGGAGGGAATGAAGGAAGGAAGGAAAGAATGAAGAGATGGAGGAAAGAAGGATGAGAGAGGGGGTTTGGATATTATGGGTAGATAGGTAGGTGGGTAGGCTGGTGGGTGGGAAAGAGAGAGGAAGGAAGAGAAGTCATATATCCCATCCACGACGAAAGAAAAATAAGAAAGGTGAAGGAAGGAAGAAAGGAAAAAGAAAGCATTTAATAAGAAATGAATGTGCTGAAGAAAGGAGGAAGGAAGGAAGAAGGACTGAAGGAAGGAAAGAAAGAAGGTAAAGAATTAAAGGAAAGAAAGAAAGAAGGAAAAGAAATAAGGGAGGGAAAGAAAGAAAGAAAGAAATAAGGGAAAGAGAGAAAGAAAGAAAGAGAGAAGGGAAAGAAATAAGGGAAAGAAATAAGGGAAAGAAAGAAAGAAGGAAGGGAGGGAATGAAGGGAGCGGGCTAATGGACGGACGGGACGGGACAGGATAGATGTAATTTTTTTAAACAGACAAGATTATTGCATCTCCCAGAGCAGAAACTTAATATCTGCAGCTTCATGCTACATTTACATTCGTGTATATATTGAGGTTTTGTTTACCAGTACTTTACCTTCTGTTCAAGGGTCTATAGATGACGCGTTTCACTTAAATATGTGTCAGCGCCTTTAAGTTAACGCAATAACAATCGCACGTGCATGATATCGCGTTATGATAACCTGAAGTCATGAGCTGGTCTTTCGATATTAAGTTATTCAACATGGACAGTCTGGTTAGGTAAGAGTGTTTTCAGTTTTCCTATGTTTACATATTGCGAAATGCAAGTTTCTTTTTCATAAAGAAGTGTCATTATTATTATCATCAAGTACCGGGCCTACTGGCGTAGATGATCATGTCTCTCCACAACTTTCTATCTCGGCAGCTATTTATCATTCCTGTTGTTGACCTTCTGCCAAGCCATTGTCTTAATCTGTCTGTTATTTTTTCTCTCTTGCTTCGCTCTATCTCTTTGCCCCTCAATTTTTCCAGTTGTTCTCTTCTCATTACATAGCCAAAAAATTATGATTGTTTCTTCCTAATATTGGAAATTAGCTCTCTTTTTTCTTTGACCTCTCTCAGAACATCTTCATTACTCTTCTTAGCTGTCCATGGTACTCTCAACATTCTTCTGTAAAACCACATTTCAACAGACTCCAGTGATTTTCTTGTATGTTGTCCTATTGTCCATGATTCGCATCCATATATTAAGACTGGCTCTACATAACATTTAAGAACTCTTTTCCTTGTTTCTATTGTCAAAAATGTATTGCATAGCATCTTCCTTATTTTTTATCATTATTATACTAGACTATTATACGTGAAGAGAAATCACCAGGTAGGTAGGTGGGAAAAGAGAGAAGGAAGAAGAGAGATAGGGGTTTGGGTATTCTGGGTAGGTTGGTAGGTAGGTAGGTTGGTAGGTAGGTAGGTGGAAAAGAGAGAAGAAGAAGAGAGAGAGGGGTTTGGGTATTCGGGGTAGGTTGGTAGGTAGGTGGGAAAAGAGAGAAAGAAGAAGAGAGAGAGGGGTTTGGGTATTCTGGGTAGGTTGGTAGGTGGGTGGGAAAAGAGAGAGGGGTTTGGGTATTCTGGGTAGGTGGGTAGGTAGGTAGGTGGGTGGGAAAAGAGAGAAGGAAGAAGAGAGAGAGGGGGTTTGGGTATTCTGGGTAGGTAGGTAGGTAGGTGTGTAGGTAGGTAGGTGGGTGGGAAAAGAGAGAAGGGGTTTGGTATTCTGGGTAGGTGGGTGGGAAAAGAGAGAAGGAAGAAGAGAGAGAGGGGGTTTGGGTATTCTGGGTAGGTAGGTAGGTTGGTAGGTAGGTTGGTGGGTGGGAACAGAGAGAAGGAAGAAGAGAGAGAGGGGGTTTGGGTATTCTGAGTAGGTAGGTGGGTGGGAAAAGAGAGAAGGGGTTTGGGTATTCTTGGTAGGTAGGTAGGTGGGTGGGAAAAGAGAGAAGGAAGAAGAGAGAGAGAGAGGGTTTGTGTATTCTGGGTAGGTAGGTAGGTTGGTAGGTAGGTTGGTGGGTGGGAAAAGAGAGAAGGAAGAAGAGAGAGAGGGGGTTTGGGTATTCTGGGTGGGTAGGTAGGTAGGTAGGTAGGTTGGTAGGTGGGTGGGAAAAGAGAGAGGGAAAAAAAGAAGCCAATATCTCCCATCCACGACGAAAGGGAAATAAGAAAGGTGCAGGAAGAATAGAAGAAAGAAAATAAAAAAGTATTTAATGAGAAATGAATGAGCTGAAGGAAGGAGGAAGGAAGAAAGAATGACTGAAGGTAGAAGGAAGGAAAGAAAGAAAGGGGACGGAGGGAGGGAAGGGAGCGGGCTAACGGACGGATGGAACAGGAAAGATGTCATTTTTCAACAGGCAAGATTATTGCATCTCCCAGGTTTCACTTAAATATGTGTCAGCGCGTTTACGTTAACGCAATAACTATCGCACGTGCATGATATCACTTTATGATAACCTTAAGCGCTGAATTGGGCTTTCGATATTAAGTTATTCAACATGGAATGTCTGGTTAGGTAAGAGTGTTTCAGTTCTCCTATGCTTACATATTGCGAAATGCAAGTTTCTTTTTCATAAAGAAGTGTCATTATTATTATTATTATCATCATCATCAAATATCTGGCCTACTGGCGTAGGTAACTTAACTTAACTTAACTTAAACTTAACTTAAAGTAAACTTAACTTAACTACGCCATTATGACACATCAACAACCATTATGACACATCAACAACCAGTATGACACATCAACAACCATTATGACACATCAACAACCAGTATGACACATCAACAACCATTATGACACATCAACAACCATTATGACACAACAACCATTATGACACATCAACAACCAGTATGACACATCAACAACCAGTATGACACATCAACAACCAGTATGACACATCAACAACCAGTATGACATCAATAACCAGTATGACACATCAACAACCATTATGACACATCAACAACCAGTATGGACACATCAACAACCATTATGACACATCAACAACCAGTATGACACATCAACAACCAGTATGACACATCAACAACCATTATGACACATCAACAACCAGTATGACACATCAACAACCATTATGACACATCAACAACCATTATGACACATCAACAACCATTATGACACATCAACAACCAGTATGACACATCAACAACCATTATGACACATCAACAACCATTATGACACATCAACAACCAGTATGACACATCAACAACCAGTATGACACATCAACAACCAGTATGACACATCAACAACCAGTATGACACATCAACAACCAGTATGACACATCAACAACCAGTATGACACATCAACAACCGTTATGACACATCAACAACCAGTATGACACATCTACAACCAGTATGACACATCAACAACCAGTATGACACATCAACAACCAGTATGACACATCAACAACCAGTATGACACATCAACAACCAGTATGACACATCAACAACCAGTATGACACATGATGATAAACCGTTTACTGACGTTTTTTTTTTTAGATTTGTGCTTATAGAAGAAGTTTTTGTGATCGCTACATTCATGAATTCTTTTCTGTTTCAGGGACTGAATCTACGATACCTTGGACAAGCTCAGCAACAGAAGATTTTATGTTTGATAATAACAGGAACTAGGAGGACAGAACCAGGACTGACCGAGACCAAATTTAATATTGTTTCTAGGTGCTACAGAAACCATCTGTGCTATTCTAGCAGAGAAAAGGAGATTAAAATCATCGAGAGTTTCATCTTGTGATATAGAAGACCTAGTACTGATTTATTCGCAAATACCAGGCTCCACATCATGATACATAAAGGCTAGAATTACTTACACTCTAGGACTAACTCTAACTAAAGATATAGAGGACATATGCTGGGACAAACAAACTCTAACTAAAGATATAGAGGACATATGCTGGGACAAACAAACTCTAACTAAAGATATAGAGGGCTTATGCTGGGACAAACAAACTCTAACTAAAGATATAGAGGGCATATGCTGGGACAAACAAACTCTAACTAAAGATATAGAGGGCATATGCTGGGACAAACAAACTCTAACTAAAGATATAGAGGACATAAGCTGGGACAAACAAACTCTAACTAAAGATATAGAGGACATAAGCTGGGACAAACAAACTCTAACTAAAGATATAGAGGACATAAGCTGGGACAAACAAACTCTAACTAAAGATATAGAGGACATATTGTTTAATTACACTCTAGGACAGACCAGCTCCAACTGTTGATATAGAAGACCTAGTATTGCACTCACCGTTAGGACATACAACTTTCAACTGTGATAAAGTCGTTCTTCACACCCCACTCAACAAGATCAAAGCTGTCCAGAAGGGACAGGGAAGTAAAGAAAGCCACGACAGCAAGTCACATTTTTTTGCTCTAAAACCATGTGACATATTGTCGTCATCTGTGACGCAAATTTCAGTGAATTCCTGTTGTAGAGGCTGACTCAGACTCTGTACTCTATTTCTCAGAACAATGGCCTATGTTAGCAGTAATGACGTAGACAAGATCTATCCAGGCCAAGGCGACCACGATGAAGGACCCTGTTTAACTATGTCCGATAGAAGAGTGTTAGTCAGGGGAAGGAATCCAGTCAAGAAATGCTCATTTTGGAAACTGATTCCGCCCCTTTTGTTGTCATTCTCATTTCTTCAGTCTTGGATCTCACCGCAGCCTCAGATTATCAAGCCAGCTCAATCAAGGAATCGATGATCGTCGATTACAACGTCTCCGCGAAATCTGAAATTACTGAAGAGAAAGATTCCACAGAAAGATCTCAGTTCACGGAAAGGTCTGATCCCATTGAAAGATCAAATTGGATAGAAACACCTGGAAATACCCACGCATATTTATGGTCTGAACTATTACAAGAGAATCCGTTAGGGCTGTATTTTAGTGATAAAATGAGTGGACAACTACCTGTAGGAAGTTCCCATTTAGAAAATGTTAGAGTCAAACGGAACAAAATTGTAAAAATGGTTTTAATACTTGGACAGAATTGTGATGAACCGCCGCCGAATGGTCTACATGAATTTTTTGCAAGACAGAGAATTAATTACAGGTTTGAAAAAATTGATAAAAATGTCCCATTGTTAATTTTTGAAGACATGAGAGTTGCGAGATATTCATTGATCGTCTTTGAAGATTACACGGCGTATCTGGAAATGGATCCAACGCAAAGATCGGTGATCGACAACTACTGCAGGAAGTACAACATCGGCATTCTGGCTGTGGTACAATCGGCAGGAAATGAAAACACGGAGCTCTTCAGGGCTGAGCAGCTGAAGGTAATCCCCGGGGTACAGCTGAGTAAATACAAACTTAACCCGGAAGTTGACTTTTGGCGTGTCGGGAAGGTCAGTGAGATATATTTAGACCCATTGCCTTCTGATTGGACGATATTTATAAGCGAGCACGAAACATACAGACCTTTGGTGTTTTCCAGTTTAGCTGACCAATCGGGAGTTTCTAAAGATGACGTCACGATGCCAGATTTAGGTTGCGTCCCCGCTATTCATGATCAAGGTAAGCCAAATAGCCAACTATAGCTTTATAAGGCCCGCGAGCAGAAAATGAAAATGGAAATCCCTCCATCTACCGTGACGCTACAAGATATAGGAGCTATCGACGTCTGACGTCACTCTACCCACAACCTCCCATGCTCTCAAAACTGAAAACGTCACGCTAGTTGGAGGTTTTCCGGGATTTTCATGTCAGTCCGCAGGCCTTTGCAAATCTTTAGATGGTCATGGTAAACAGTCTCCATTGTTAGTTACTACAGATCCCAGATTGTTTCAGTGTTTGTTGCATGTTCATGTTACATCACAGTTGTTAACAAGTCAAAAGACGATTAGAGTAGGGTGACCATTCGTCCCCCATTTCCGGGGACAGTCCCCGGAATGTAGAAGTTGTCCCCGAAAGAAATTTGTCCCCGATTTGTCCCCGATTTCAGTGAATAAATAAATGTTCATACACGGAATCGGCCCTCTTTTAAAGTAATCACTAGGGCTCAGGACGTTACTGAGCTGTGTTTCTTTATCCCAGACTGAGCGGCATTAGCAGGAAGATAAAAGACAAGACTTGGACGCGTTGTGTCGGAGATAGCTCTTTGAACTCTTGAAGCGCGGTACTACGTCACTTCTATTCCCACCACTCACTTCTATTGGGATGGGTTTAATTAAAAAAAAAAAAAAACACTCCCCCCCCCCCACCACCACCCCTGCCTTTCCGGACATCTCCCGCCAAAGTATCTTTCCCGGCCAATTTTCAAATCAGTCCGAGTGTAATGACAGTACAGTGCAGTCGTGTTGTATATTTGTGATCAGTGGACGTCTGATGCATAAGTACCGTGAATACTAACAAAAATAAATCAAACAGCAAATGAACAGTTATTATGAAATTTAAAGTTATCTTTTTTTTTGCATCTACAAAATTTCTTGCACACACACAGTCACACACCCACCCACACATATTATAAATATATATATATATATATATATATATATAAATATATATATGTATACACACACACATATATATATATATAGATATATATATATATCGTTCGTCCCCGATTTTGTGGGACAGTCTCAGAAATAAGCAAAAAAAATCCCCTGAAATGTAAAAAATATGACAAATGCCCCGGAAACAATGGGAAAAAAATGGTCACCTAGATTAGAGGCCACAGAGATGAGATTTCTCAGAAGAATGTTGAAAGTTCCCTGGACAGATAAAAAGACCAATGAGGAAGTTCTCAAAAAGGCCAACACAAAAAGGAAGCTCATAAAAAATATCAGAAAGAAACAATCAACATTTTTTGGGCACATTTTGAGAAGAGGAAAGTTGGCGTACTTGGTTCATCATCATCATCATCATCAAGTACCGGGCATGCTGGCGTAAGTGTTCATGTCTCTCCACAATTGTCGATCTCGGCAGCTATTTATCATTTCTGTTGTTGACCTTCTACCAAGCCATTCTCTTAACCTGTCTGATATCTTTTCTCTTTGCTTTTCTCTATCTCTTCATCCCTCAATTTTCTAGTTGTTACAATATATTCCAGTTGTTCTCTTCTCATTACATGGCCAAAAAATGATGATTGTTTCTTCCTAATATTGGAAATTAGCTCTCTTTTTGCTTTGACCTCTTTCAGAACGTTTTCATTACTCTTCTTAGCTGTCCATGGTATTCTCAACATTGTTCTGTAAAACCACATTTCTACAGACCCCAGTGATTTCTTGTGTGTGGTCCTATTGTCCATGATTCGCATCCATATGTGAAGACTGGCTCTATATAACATTTAAGAACTCATTTTCTTGTTTCTATTGCCAAAAATGGATGGCATAGTATCTTGCTCATTTTTTGGAAAGCTGCTTTTGCCTGAGCCATTCTGCATCTCACCTCTGTTGTACATCTTCCCTCTGAGGTTAACAAAGTTCCCAGATATTTAAAATTCATTTACCTGTTTTAATATTGTTCCACTTGTCTTTATTTTGCACTGAGGTGATGTCTTTTCCTTTGTTTTTACCATTACCTCTGTCTTTTTGCTATTAAGGCTGAGTCCTTTCTTTTGCTTTCCTTCACTATAATGTCCAACATTTCTTGTAACTCATTTTCATTCTCAGCGATTAAGACTATATCATCAGCACACCTTAGATTATTTATACTATGACATCCAATACTTGGTTACAACTGGCAAATAAAAGGAAAGAGAAATCATGAGAAGAGGAAAATTGGAATGCGTGGATGCAACAGGCAAAATACAGGGAAAGAGAGATCGCGAACGACAATCAGAGAAAATACTAGATAGCTTAGTGTCATGGCATGGAAAACAGTCAATAACAGAACTTTTATGTGATGCACGGTTAATAGAGAATTGTAGAAGGACATGATCGCCTACGCCAACCTGTATGACACATGATGATGATAGAGCCTTGACGCCAGTATCTGGGATGAAAGCTATACAGCATTTTATAACTAACAAATCAATATTCAGGTCAACGTTTCGTAATATTTCTTCAGGACTTCGAGACGGGATACAACGTGTAATCTTTGGATACGACCTTGACTTCTGGCTCAACACCATCGTTGCTACGGACGCCATCTCTTTCTTAACACGTGGCATGTTTGCCTTGACCTTGACTAGACTTCTGCAGGTTGACATTGATGACGTGTTCGTCGGGCTTCCTGGCTTTCGCATCCTGAAGAAAGATCCGATGGTGTGTTTTTTTATTATCTTCCTACTCTCTCTTTCTTTCTCTCTGGCTCTCTCCGTCTCACTCTATCTGTTTCTCTCTCTCTCTCTCTGTAAATTCCCTATCTCACTCTCTCTGTAGCTCCTATCTCACTCTCTCTGTATCTATCTCACTCTCTCTGTAGCTCCCTATCTCACTCTCTCTGTAGCTCCCTATCTCACTCTCTCTGTATCTATCTCACTCTCTCTGTAGCTCCCTATCTCACTCTCTCTGTATCTATCTCACTCTCTCTGTAGCTCCCTATCTCACTCTCTCTGTATCTATCCACTCTCTCTGTATCTATCTCACTCTCTCTGTATCTATCTCACTCTCTCTGTAGCTCCCTATCTCACTCTCTCTGTAGCTCCCTATCTCACTCTCTCTGTAGCTCCCTATCTCACTCTCTCTGTAGCTCCCTATCTCACTCTCTCTGTATCTATTTCACTCTCTCTGTATCTATCCACTCTCTCTGTATCTATCTCACTCTCTCTGTATCTATCTCACTCTCTCTGTATCTATCTCACTCTCTCTGTATCTATCTCACTCTCTCTGTATCTATCCACTCTCTCTGTATCTATCTCACTCTCTCTGTATCTATCTCACTCTCTCTGTATCTATCGCACTCTCGCTGTAGCTCCCTATCTCACTCTCTCTGTATCTATCGCACTCTCGCTGTAGCTCCGTATCTCACTCTCTCTGTATCTATCCACTCTCTCTGTATCTATCTCACTCTCTCTGTATCTATCTCACTCTCTCTGTATCTATCTCACTCTCTCTGTATCTATCTCACTCTCTCTGTATCTATCCACTCTCTCTGTATCTATCTCACTCTCTCTGTATCTATCTCACTCTCTCTGTATCTATCTCACTATATGTGTCTCTCTCTCTCGTATACTGTCTCAGTATTTCTCTCATTTACTCTGTGTCACTCGCGTTCCGTCCCTCACTCACTCTCTGTGTGTTTCTCTCGCACACTCTCTGTTTCTTTCTCACTCTCTCGTTGTGTCTCTCTGTCCCTCACTCACTCTCTGCGTGTTTCTCTCGCACGCTCTCTGAATCTATCTTACTCTCTCTGTGTCTCTGTCCCTCACTCACTATTTCTGTATATCTCTAAAATCACTTAATTGACTTTACTTTAACATCTTAAAATCGTTACTTTACTTTAACATCTTAAAATCGTTACTTTACTGTAACATCTTAAAATCGTTACTTTACTTTAATATCTAAAAATCGTTACTTTACTTTACTTTAACATCTTAAAATCGTTACTATACTTTACTGTAACATCATAAAATCGTTACTTTACTGTAACATCATAAAATCGTTACTTTACTGTAACATCATAAAATCGTTACCTTACTTTAACATCTTAAAATCGTTACTTTACTTTAACATCTTAAAATCGTTACTTTACTTTACTTTAACATCTAAAATCGTTACTTTACTGTAACGTCTTAAAATCGTTACTTTACTTTAACATCTTAAAATCGCTACTTTACTTTAACATCTTAAAATCGTAACTTTACTTTAACATCTAAAATCGTTACTTTACTTTAACATCTAAAATTCGTTACTTTACTTTAACATCTAAAAATCGTTACTTTACTTTACTTTAACATCTAAAAATCGTTACTTTACTGTAACATCTTAAAATCGTTACTTTACTTTAACATCTAAAAATCGTTACTTTACTTTAACATCTTAAAATCGTTACTTTACTTTAACATCTAAAATTCGTTACTTTACTTTACTTTAACATCTAAAATTCGTTACTTTACTGTAACATCTTAAAATCGTTACTTTACTTTACTTTAACATCTAAAAATCGTTACTTTACTGTAACATCTTAAAATCGTTACTTTACTTCAACATCTAAAAATCGTTACTTTACTTTAACATCTTAAAATCTTTACTTTACTTTAACATCTAAAAATCGTTACTTTACTTTACTTTAACATCTAAAATTCGTTACTTTACTTTACTTTAACATCTAAAATTCGTACTTTACTTTAACATCTAAAATTCGTTACTTTACTTTACTTTAACATCTAAAAATCGTTACTTTACTTTACCATCTAAAATTCGTTACTTTACTTTACTTTAACATCTAAAATTCGTTACTTTACTTTACTTTAGCATCTAAAAATCGTTACTTTACTGTAACATCATAAAATCGTTACTTTACTTTAACATCTAAAAATCGTTACTTTACTTTAACATCTTAAAATCGTTACTTACTTTACTTTAACATCTAAAATCGTTACTTTACTTTAACATCTAAAAATCGTTACTTTACTTTAACATCTAAAATTCGTTACTTTACTTTACTTTAACATCTAAAATTCGTTACTTTACTTTACTTTAACATCTAAAAATCGTTACTTTACTTTACTTTAACATCTAAAAATCGTTACTTTACTTTACTTTAACATCTAAAAATCGTTACTTTACTTTAACATCTAAAATCGTTACTTTACTTTAACATCTAAAATCGTTACTATACTTTAACATCTGAAAATCGTTACTTTACTTTAACATCCAAAATCGTTACTTTACTTTAACATCTTAAAATCGTTACTTTACTTTAACATCCAAAAATCGTTACTTTACTTTAACATCTTAAAATCGTTACTTTACTTTAACATCTAAAAAACGTTTCATCATCGTCGGGTGCCGTCTCCGCAACGAAGGTTGGTTACCATGGATCGCCATTCCACTCTGTTTCTTGCTTTGATGGTGCATTGTCATAGATTGACTTGTCCATCTTTTTATGTTACTCGTCCATGTTAGTCTTGGTCTGCCTCTGTCTCTTTTACCTTGTACTTTCCCTTCCAATATTACTTTTAGTAGGCTGTTGTGTCTTTTAACATGCCCCAAAAATTTCATTTGTCTTGTCTTAATTGTATTTAGTAGTTCTCTTTTTATTTTTAGTTGTTTTATGTATAGTTGTTTAAAATCGTTACTTTACTTTAACATCTTAAAATCATTACTTTACTTTACTTTAACATCATAAAATCGTTACTTTACTTTACTTTAACATCATAAAATCGTTACTTTACTTTAACATCTTAAAATCATTACTTTACTTTACTTTAACATCATAAAATCGTTACTTTACTTTACTTTAACATCTTAAAATCGTTACTTTACTTTACTTCAACATCTTAAAATCGTTACTTTACTTTACTTTAACATAATAAAATCATTACTTTACTTTACTTTAACATCTTAAATCCGTTACTTTACTTTAACATTTTATAATTGTTTCTTTACTTAACTTCAACAATTTAAAATCGCTACTTTACTTTATTTACTTTACTTCATCTTAAAATCGTTACTTTACTTTATTTCTTTTGGTTAAAACAGAACATACTTGCCAGCCAGGAGGAGATCAGAAGGCATGTCCCGGGGTTTACGTACATGCTCGGATTCTGCGGGGATTTGTACAAGAATGGAACTGAGCTTGAGCAAGAGGGGGACATGGCTCTTGTTGGTGAGTCCTCACACAGTCATCTATAGTTTATACTTCAAGATCTAATGTACTCACCAAGTAGAAGAAGCTAGCACTGAGTGATACCTACTGATGTGATTGTTGGGACAGGTTAAATGACACAACGGCCTACTAAAAGTAATCTTGGAGGGGAAAACACAAGGTAAATGAGGCAGAGGCAGGCCACGACTAACATGGATGAGTAGCATCAAAAGATGGACAAGTCAGCCTATGACAACCTGCACCATCAAAGCAAGAGACAGAGGTAGACCAAGACTAACATGGACGAGTAGCATCAAAAGATGGACAAGTCAGCCTATGACAACCTGCACCATCAAAGCAAGCGACATAGGCAGACCAAGACTAACATGGACGAGTAGCATCAAAAGATGGACAAGTCAGCCTACGAGAACCTGCACCATCAAAGCAAGAGACAGAGGTAGACCAAGACTAACATGGATGAGTAGCATCAAAAGATGGACAAGTCAGCCTATGACAACCTGCACCATCAAAGCAAGAGACAGAGGTAGACCAAGACTAACATGGACGAGTAGCATCAAAAGATGGACAAGTCAGCCTATGACAACCTGCACCATCAAAGCAAGCGACATAGGCAGACCAAGACTAACATGGACGAGTAGCATCAAAAGATGGACAAGTCAGCCTACGAGAACCTGCACCATCAAAGCAAGAGACAGAGGTAGACCAAGACTAACATGGATGAGTAGCATCAAAAGATGGACAAGTCAGCCTATGACAACCTGCACCATCAAAGCAAGCGACATAGGCAGACCAAGACTAACATGGACGAGTAGCATCAAAAGATGGACAAGTCAGCCTACGAGAACCTGCACCATCAAAGCAAGAGACAGAGGTAGACCAAGACTAACATGGATGAGTAGCATCAAAAGATGGACAAGTCAGCCTATGACAACCTGCACCATCAAAGCAAGAGACAGAGGTAGACCAAGACTAACATGGACGAGTAGCATCAAAAGATGGACAAGTCAGCCTATGACAACCTGCACCATCAAAGCAAGCGACATAGGCAGACCAAGACTAACATGGACGAGTAGCATCAAAAGATGGACAAGTCAGCCTACGAGAACCTGCACCATCAAAGCAAGAGACAGAGGTAGACCAAGACTAACATGGATGAGTAGCATCAAAAGATGGACAAGTCAGCCTATGACAACCTGCACCATCAAAGCAAGAGACAGAGTGGAATGGCGCTCCATGGTAGCCAACCCTCGATGTGGAGACGGCTCTCAATGATGATGATGACGATGATCATGATGACACCTACAGAGAAGAGCCTAACTATCTTTACATGAAATGCTTTCGAACACTCTTCAACTAACATTTGAGAGACTTTTTTTACCAGGGCTTCTCAACCTGTAAGTGCCCACGGACCCACTGGAAATTTTCCAAAGAACCGCAGACGCCAGTATCCAAATTGATTGTTAACAACGACCATTCATTTCTATAGCCAAGCTTTTTGTTCGTCTCGCGGTTTTTATGTGTCCGTTAAAAAAATAAAAAGCTAAAGTACTGTATCTTATGAACAAAACGTACACACCTTGTAAGATAACCAGCAAAATGAGCATTTTTTAAAAATTGCTGAAAACACTCATCGTCATCGAGTGCCGTCACCGCATCGAAGGTTGGCTACCATGGAGCGCCATTCTACTCTGTTTCTTGATTTGATAGTGCAGGTTGTCATAGATTGACTTGTCCATCTTTTGATGTTACTCGTCCATGTTAGTCTTGGTCTGCCTCTATTACCTTGTATTTTCCCTTCCAATATTACTTTTAGTAGGCTGTTGTGTCTTTCAACGTGTCCCAAAAATTTCATTTGTCTTGTCTTAATTGTATTTAGTAGTTCTCTTTTTATTTTAGTTGTTTTAAAACTTCATCGTTTGTTTTCTTTTTTTTCCATCCAATTCTACCTATTCTTCTATAAATCCACATTTCAAAAGCTTCAATTTTCTGTTCTGTTTTCTTGTCTAATGTCCATGTTTCTGCACCATATAGGAATATTGAGAAGATGTAATATTTTGCTATTCTTAGTTTCAGCCCTGCTGTTATTTGTTTTGTTGCTAGTATATTTTTCATGACACTGAAAACACTGCACTGAACTAATGTGACTTGTGGTATTGCATTTTTTTCTGCTCGATTTTTAAAGTTAATGACATATGGTTGATGTCAAGTTCACCTCTATTCAATCCATTCAAGATACCACATCAAGGCTGTTCGCGTGGCCGTGCGGCTAAAACCACTGTTCCGCTGGCTGAAAATCCGGTGTACGGTGTTCGAAACCCGCGGTAGACAGAAAGGATTTTTTCTATCCGGGGTGAAATTAAAATCCTGAGTCGCACACTTCGTGACGACTGCTTGACCAAGCGGCCTTTATCCCTCTGGTTCTATCGTTGCCTCCCAACATACACCAGCAATGGTTATACATATCTTAAAGAAGATAGTTTTCTAGTTTTGTTTACATCAAGACTAACCTCAACCGCTAAATCTGCTTTCGTCTGGCCAATTGATGCTGACAGTTTCGCTTATGTTTGTTGGGGAAGAAATGGCATCAGCGTTTGATACATCCTGTTTTGTTTTCCTCTCACTCTTTCGTTCAACTAAATACTGGACAATAAATAACGTCACTCGTTGGAATGAGGTTGGTACATCCCGGCACCAAGAAAACACGCGGCGGGCTCCACGTTGAGAGCCATTCCCTTACACAAAGTGAAACTATAAGAAACCATACAAAATTACGTTATAAAATGAGAAGTTCATAAAGAAATCTGATTGGTTGGTGATAGAATCGTGTGCATGGCACGCGAGATATAACAGCCGGACAGCAAACTTGACCAGCATTCAATAGAGCCATCTACAGCACAACTTTTAACATAAATAAGTGCAAGGACGGTTACTTGATCTCCAGCTGTTTGACTATTTTTTTTACAATCATTTGTACACACGTTGCAATCATCTGTACAAACTTTGCAGTCATTTGTACACTTTTTGTAATCATCTGTACATACTTTGCAATCATCTGTACACACTTTGTAAGCATCTGTACAAACTTTACAATCACATGTATACACTTTGCAATCATCTGTACAAACTTTACAATCATATGTACACACTTTTCAATCATCTGTACAAACTTTACAATCATATGTACACATTTTGCAAACATGTGTACATTCTTTGTAACCATATGTACATATTTTGCAATCATCTGTATACACTTTGCAATCATCTGTACAAACGAAAGAAGAAAATAAATGTTCGTTTTGCTATCGCATAATTTAATTGTCTCTACCCCGCGTTTGCTATATCGTTAGTCAAAGGAGTGGAGTTCTGAGCCCGACGTATCTGTATCACCTATTATCAGTTACCGATCCACTCCATCGTGCTGAGTTACACCATGACAGGAGGCAGCGTGTACGTGAGTGTATATAAAAGGACGTTCCAAATACAAGCCATTTTAGACTGCTGCCAACACAAAGAGGACATCAATGTGCTGGGTTAAAGCTAAGGCAAATAAGTATAAGACCCGGTAGAAACCGTAGATTCGACCAGAAGTGTTGCGTAGAGTAGGCCTAGTTATTTTTTGCTGAATATATTGTTGGGTCTAGAGTTCAATGCAGCAGGAGGTCGACGCCTGGGAGTCAAGATCAGGCGGGCCCAGCCCCTTAGAGAATTAGAAGCTAAAGAGCCGAAACACTTGCTCGACGTGTTTTTCTTCCTTTGATCAGATTGCCTCCTGCTGTGATGCTCTATATAGAGAGTCTGCTAATACTATTTTCATTATATGGTCTTTAGCATCTAGACAGACGGTTGGTACACAGCCAGGTATAGTTCACTTAAGAGATGATAAGTAAATCTATATTTGGATTTGGTTGGTAGCCAGCGATCAGGATTTGTCAAAAGTCTCGCTAATGATTTTAGTGTCTTATGCTGGATGTTGCTTTACTGAGCAACTTCTATCGTGTTACCATTAATTTTAATTTAACACTATAATTTAACGTCACTTATGAAACAAATTAACGTTTCTATGATTTCAACGTTTCAACTATTTTTCCCATTTGTTTCAGAATTGGGTAAACATTTTCGCTGGTTTAGTCACCTCAGTGGCCATCAGCATCTGCTGCAAGAGAATGTTACAGCGCTACCTCTAGCTATGGATCGAAATGTCCAGTTCGCAAAGGTGTTGTATTTCACTTTCGTTATATAAGCAGGAAAGTTGAACGCATTCGAAAATAAATGTCTAAGGAAAATACATGGTAAAGCGTGGAGCGAATTCAAAACAAATGAGGAAATTAGAGAAATCGCCAATCAACCACTAATATCTTCAGTAATAAAGAAAAGACGATGGTCATATGTTGGACATGTGATGAGGAGAGATAATAAACGAATAGCAAAGCAAGCCCTCATATGGGAAACAACAGGTAAGAGGACAAGAGGAAGACCCAGAGAGACACTGAGAAGAACATTGATGAGAGAGGCAAGAGCAGCAGGAATTGGCTCCCTCAATAAGATAGAGCTGCTTGCACAGAACTGAGACAAATGGCGAGATTTGATAAAATATCTTTAAAAGAATTGAAAACTGTTAGATCAAAAATTTAGATAAGAGAAGGAGTATCTTGGTCTAGGCCCCATGAGCCGGCTACGGCTCGAAAAGTCAATATATAGATAGATAGATATAAGCAGGACTGGTAATTTGGAAAAGAAAAATAGTCAAAGAAACAATGCAATATCTAGAACAGGCCAACGAGGAAATTTGCAAAGGGGACAACTATAAAAAAGCTCCTAAAAGCATAAGAAAGAATCAATCGACATTTTCAGGCACTTCATGAAAAGAAGAACGATTCGGTAATAAAAAGCTATTATTTATTTCAATATTAGAAAGAAGAGAGTGTGTCAGGTCGGGTAATTTTACCTGCTACTGTATGCAGTAAACAGTGCAACCTGTGACTGTCCTGCTGCATTGCAGGTAAGCTCGGGAGAGTAAAAGACTAAGGGAGGGTACCCCGAAGTAAAACAACCACACTGGCTTGTGGGTGAGACTTTTTAGTCAAAGGCTAGCGGAGTCAACCGTAAACAAACCGACGGAAGGCAACAGAAAACCACCGTCGTAACTTCTTTGTACAATCATGAATCACCACAACAATAGAAATAACGACAACAACGTTACGGGGGATTCCAATGGAAAACCCTCGTTCAGTAGAGGACATCATGTGCTACAGGGGATACCCGATCGTCATCAAGCTACTGTAAGCAAAATAAAGATAAAACAGACTCTAAAGATAGGGTAAACTGGGAAACATCAAACATGAAATTTAAAAAAATGGGTTTACAATTACTGGGACTTTGCGAAATGAGATACACTGGATCAAGAGAGATATATTCTGATGAACATAAAATAATCTATTCTGGAGGTACTGAACACCAAAGAGGAGTAGGTATCATCCTGGATGCAGAAAGAGCAAGAACAGTGAAAGGCTTTTACCCAGTATCTGACAGACTTCTTATAGTGAAGTTGAATGGAAAGCCATTAGATATAAATCTTATACAAGTTTATGCAACAACAGCAGACAGTCTAGAGGAAACAGTTGATAAATTTTACAACGAGTTAAATGAGGCACTTCATGAATGCAAACATCATGAAAACACCATAGTTCTATGGGATCTGAACGGAAAAGTAGGACAGGAAAGAGTTGAGGAAGTAGTTGGTCATTATGGCTTAGGCAAGAGGAATGAAAGAGGTGAGAAACTTATTGACTGGGCAAGAACACACAACATGATGATAGGAAACGCCTGGTTTAAGCAACATCCATGACGTCTGTGGACATGGAAAAGCCCAGCAGACAATGTATGTAATCAAATTGCTTATATAATGATAAGCAATAGATTTATAAACAGTCTGGTGTGTGTGAAAACTAGACCAGAGGCAGATTGCAATAGTGATCATGTACCAGTTGTGGGAAAGCTTAGAGTAAAATTAAAACAACAAAACTAGCCTCAGTTAACATCTGAGACGGTAGATGTACAATAGAGGTGAGACGGTAGATGTACAACAGAGGTGAGATGGTAGATGTACAACAGTGGTGAGATGGTAGATGTACAACAGAGGTGAGATGGTAGATGTACAATAGAGGTGAGACGGTAGATGTACAACAGAGGTGAGACGGTAGATGTACAATAGAGGTGAGACGGTAGATGTACAATAGAGGTGAGACGGTAGATGTACAATAGAGGTGAGACGGTAGATGTACAACAGAGGTGAGACGGTAGATGTACAATAGAGGTGAGACGGTAGATGTACAACAGAGGTGAGACGGTAGATGTACAATAGAGGTGAGACGGTAGATGTACAACAGAGGTGAGACGGTAGATGTACAACAGTGGTGAGATGGTAGATGTACAACAGAGGTGAGATGGTAGATGTACAACAGAGGTGAGATGGTAGATGTACAACAGAGGTGAGACGGTAGATGTACAACAGAGGTGAGACGGTAGATGTACAACAGAGGTGAGACGGTAGATGTACAATAGAAGTGAGGTGCAGATTTGCCTTTCTCAGGCAAAAGCAGCTTTCTAAAAAATGAGGAAGATGCTATGAAATCCATTTTTGACAATAGAAACAAGAAAAAGAGTTTTTAAATGTTATGTAGAGCCAGTCTTAACATATGGATGTGAATCATGGACAATAAGAAAAACAGACAAGAAAATCACTGGAGGCTGTAAAAATGTGATTTTACAGAAGAATGTTGAGAATACCATGAACAGCTAAGAAGAGTAATGAAAACGTTCTGAAAGAGGCCAAAGCAAAAAGAGAGCTAATTTCCAATATTAGGAAGAAACAATCAGCATTTGTTGGCCACGTAATGAGATGAGAACAACAGGAATATATTGTAACAACTGGGAAAATTAAAGGACGAAAAGATAGAGGAAAGCAACGAGAAAATATACCAGACAGCTTAAGAGAATGGCTTGACAGATGGTCAACAACAGAAACAATAAATAACTATCGAAAGTTGTGGAGAGACATGATCACCTACACCAGCAGGCCCGGTATTTGTTGATGATGAGTTATAAAGAAAACACAGTCTTTTTATTTTTTAAAGCGTTTCCACTTTTTTCATAAAAGGACGGGAGGAGGCACAGAAAGAAAACGTCGGAAGGGGGCCATATGGAATCAACGTATAGGCGCTGGCTCGAACTTGTCCAACTCTCCTGGAGTTATTTAAGTAACATCATAACAATAGCAATTTAAGTTCTTCTGCATTCAACTATCAAACTTACTCTCGTCTGTATGAATATCCTATCTGTACAAAACCTCTACTCACTTTCTCTTACCAATAACGAACCTCTGGAGCTTTAATATTGTCCGTGACGGACCAATAAATTATAATATTCTTAGTCTGTCCTAACTGAAATATTCTCTGTAATCATTGCTGCTATAATATAATCAGAATGAATATACTCAGTATGAGGTATCTCTTTGTGTCGGTAGAGCACATTTTTAATCATTTATATAGCTAGCTAGCTAGTTACTATGTTTGATAATATATATTTTTGTAAACGTATGTTTGTTATTGAGTTATTAACGGGTCATTATCATTGCACTCCGAACACGTCCATAGCTGCTCAGATCCCCTCCTCAGTAATTCTCTCAGTGTCCAGCGACTGACAACTCCAGTTCTGTGTTGGTTGATAAGTCTTCTTACACGCCCACTAAGTTTCTCATTTCTGGCTGTGCCCATCTTAACTCCAATTTCCATCATCCGAAGAAGTGACGTGGATTTGTGTTTGTTGAAGTCCTCTGCTCTTCCCACATCTCGGAAGGCATTAATGATGTCAGCCCGATCCATTGATATACCGTCCTCAACGACAGCGCAGCTAGCCAACCTGTCCACTCTTTCATTTCCCCGTACTCCCGCATGTAAAGGGACAAAGGTGACCTTACGTATTTTTGACTTCTGCAATAACTCAATAACTGCTATAGTTGAAGATTGAAGTCAACCCTAATTAACATACACACAATTATGTCCAATAGGAACACGACCTGCCATTCGTGCATGAATACATGGTCACGCCTCAACACGGTGGGATCTACCCAATCTACGAACCACTATACGACGAGTGGAACGCTAGGAATGTCACGTGCTCCAGCACAACTAAGTATCCTGATGAGACCGATAACTGGAAGAAGCGTGGCTTCATCTACAGGGGTGTTAAGGTTGGTTGTTTTTATTGTGATTATTAATTGGATAACCCAGCGGTTCTCAGAATAATAATAATTATGACCCAGATTGACATTTCAAGCCTCATTATCGTCGTCATAATCATCATCATAAAGTACCAGGCCTGCTGGCGTAGATGATCATGTCTCCACAACTTTCGATCTCCACAGTTATTTATCATTTCTGTTGTTGACCTGCTGCCAAGCCATTCTCTTAAACTGTCTGGCATTTCTTCTCTTTGCTTCCCTCTATTTTTCCAGTTATTCTCTTCTCATTACATGGCCAAAAAATGATGATTGTTTCTTCCTAATATTGGAAATTAGCTCTGTTTTTGCTTTGACCTCTTTCTGAACGTTTTCATTACTCTTCTTAGCTGTCCATGGTATTCTCAACATTCTTCTGTAAAACCATATTTCTACAGACTGCAGTGATTTTCTTGTCTGATGTCCTATTGTCCATGACTCACATCCATATGTTAAAACTGGTTCTACATAACATGTAAGAACTCTACTTTCCTGTTTCTATTGTCTAATTATGATAGAAATAGCAATTAAATAATTAATATAAAAATTGTGTGTATCTTTGTGTGTGCATGTTTGGGCTAGTGATATCTCTGTGTGTATGTTTATGTTGGTCATATCTCATATCTTTGTGTGTGCATGGCTATGCTAGTCACATCTCATATCATTGTGTGTGCCTATCTATGTTGGTCATATCTCATATCTTTGTGTGCATGTCCATGTTAGACATGTGTAATTTCTTTGTGGGTGCATGTCTATGTCAGTCATATCTCATATCTTTATGTGCATGTTTATGTTAGTCATGTGTCATATATCTTGATGTTTGTCAGTGTTAGTCATGCCTCGTATCGCTATGTGCATGTCTGTGTTTGTCACATCTCATATCTTTGTGTGTGCATGTCTGTGTTAGTCACCTCTAGTGACTCGGGCAGATGGTGCTCGTAAACATGGGAGGGCCGACCATCTAAGGGCAGAATCCCCCTACAGTAAAGATCACCTGCTGCCTTGCAGGAAGATTGGGGACAATCAAAGGCTAGGGAAAGCAAACCTGAATAAAATGCTGGCTGAAATCGGATGCACTGGGCCACTGGCGCAGAACACAGTGCAACGTTTTTAACGGGTGTTCAATCAGAGTGGATCTGGCAGACTCTAATTGTGATGTTCTGTTTGTAACACACCTAACCTGACAGCTGAGTTCATGCGAAGAGCTGTAATCCTACTCTGATTGGGTCCTGATCGCAGAGAGAGAGAGAGATATAAAAATAAATAAATAAATTTAAATAAAAATGGATTGCATAGTATCTTCCTCATTTTTTTGGAAAGCTGCCTTTGCCTGAGCCATTCTGCATCTCACCTCAATAATATGTTATATGTTAGATAAATATAAACATATAGATTGATATTTAAAACCATGAACTCTCCATGAAATCTCTTCCGTTGCTTTGATAAAAAGTTCCTTACGAAAAGAGTTACAGGCACTTTCTGAGAAGGGGTTAAGGCAAAGAAATGCAAATGAATGCATAAAAATGCGAAGCTGCAGTAAAGCTGAATATAAGGAAAAATTTAAATAATACAGAAAATGGTATGTTAGAAGCTTTACGTGATAAGTGGACGACACAGACTAAACGACGTTTCGGCCCAATAGGCCTTCAGCAGGAACAAACAAGAAAAACAATTGGGCCGAACCGTCGTTTAGTCTGTGTCGTCCACTTATCACATAAAGCTTCTAACATACCATTTTTCTGTATTTTTAAATTTTTCCTCACTTTCTGAGTCTTCGTACCAATGGTAAAATGGATTGACACGTAAAATGCAGTTCTAGTCTCTAGGGACTTAGCCAGCGGCGAAAGCTGGCGGACGCTTAGGGAAAAGTAAGAAATAAATCAGTACCTACATGAATACTTAAACAAACTCAACAGCTCAGGCACTCAACATGAAAATCAACATCAAAAGAAGTCATGAATGTCGCCAAAAATAAACAGAACATCAACATAACTATAGAAGGCAGTCAACTAAAACAATTAGTGGAATTCAAATACCTAGGAAGTTTAGTGACAAACGACAATTCTCAAATAGCAGAGATAGACTCATAATGCAACAAAGCTTGTCAAATCATTGGACAGCTATCACCACTATTGTCCAACAAGGAAATAACTCTAGAGGCAAAACGGGCACTATACAATACAATCTTCATCCCAACGTTGTGTTACCAATGCCAGACCTGGACCCTAGATGTAAGAACAATAAGAAAAATAACCTCTACTGAGATGAAATGTGTTAGACGAATGACAGGAAACAGTCTGAGAGATAAGATCAGAAATGAAGAACTGAGAAAAAAGCTAGGAATAGCCCCCGCCATAGAATATATAAACTAAACAACAGATACAATGGTTTGGCCACGTGACAAGGCAGAAAGATCAAAACACAACACAACGAGCCTTCAACAAATGTTGTGAGAACACCAGACCCAATGGTCGACCACGAAAAAGATAGATCGATTGAATATTAGAAGCACTAGGAAACATAACAGCAGCAGAAGCGAACAGAAGAACAAAAGACCGCAAATTATATCTCCCCTCGACGCTGAAAGGCAGACGAGGAAGGAAAGAAGAAGAAGAATAAAATCAGTATCACTAACAAATCTTGATTGCTTGTTGCCTATGATCTTTCGAAGCGACATGGACCTTATGTTATCACACTGTATTGTGTTCAGGTCTTGCCTCGTGTGTACTATGGTTTTCCTGCATGGATGAGGTTGATCAGAGATTACCTGGGAGGTATGGCGGCCCTCACGACGAACCTTCAAGGAGGGAATATGTTTAAGCTGTTCCTCCACACACCGGTGAGTTGTTGTGTGGCGCTTTGTGTTTGTTGTGTGGTGCCTTGTTTGTGTTGTGTGGGGTCTTCTGCATGTTGTGTGGGGCCTTCTGTGTGATGTGTGGGGTCTTCTGTGTGATGTGTATAGCCTTCTGTGTGATGTGTGTGGTCTTCTGTGTGATGTGTATAGCCTTATGTGTGATATGTGGGTTCTTCTGTAATATTTTAATATGTTATGTTGTATATTTTCTAGTTTATTTTGCGTTATTTTGTTATGCTATGCTTTTTATTATGTTTTGTTATGTTAAGATGTTATGTTATGTTGTTCTGTTAAGCTATGCTGCTTTATGTTAAACTATGTTGTGTAATGTCATGTTTTGTTATGATGTTATGTTATGTTACACTTTGTTATGTTTTGCTATGTTATGTTATGCTATGTTACACTTTGTTATGTTATGTTATGTTATGCTATGTCATGTTATGCTATGTCATGTCATGCTATGTCATGTCATGTTATGTTATGATATGTTACACTTTGTTATGTTATGTTATGTTATACTTTGTTATGTTATGTTACACTTTGTTATGTATGTTATGTATTACTGTATTATCTTATTTTAGAACTATCACTGCACTCTGAATACACCCGTAGGAGCTCCAGTCTTATCCTAAACTATTGAGAACTTGCTAAAGGAAAATTCTGTCCCACGTGAACGTGCTCCGTGGCACGGACCTGGAAACATAAATTGAACGGATGCTGTTGCTGTATTTGGTTATGGAAGGCCCCGGTATCACTGCAAACGAATTAAAATCCATAATTGCTCAATCGCCCATGCCAGTGGAATCATCCGAATTACTATCTCATCTCACAAACAAAGAAAGATAGCTGTAGTTCCCATCATAGCAGTATCAGCACACGCCAAAAGACATAAGGCGAAACCGCACAGAAAGTGAAAACAGCCAACTGTTCCCTGTCATACGATATCATCATTCATCGTAAACAATTGGAATATCGAAACATGATCAAAACGGATGAGACACACAGCTCACAGTGTGCACAGAGCACCTAACTCAGTAGCTCCTGCAACAAGCCAGACTTGGAATATGAGGAAACTGCAACAAGGAATACTTTCATACATAGCCTTCAATGGTTCCTGCTGCCTATCCACCATATTGACCAGACGTTCACGTCCTCCTGAAAATGATGATCGTCATATTTGTTTAAAATGTATAGCTCTTGATGATGTTAAGACTCGTTTTTAACTCCAAATACGAAAATATGAAACACAGTTAGTCGTCAGATTATCCCCGTCGCACATCAGACAACAGACCATAAGATTAGCGTATGGACGGTCTAGGTATATACGATGAGCCATTATGATGACGTAGCACACACAACAATGGCTGCGCCAGTAGATTCCTGTTTACTCTAGTGAATGCAGCCTACAACCGAACGAAACATGGTGCAAATTTCCTAAAGAGATAAAACTCCGGCTGACTTGACGAAGCAGTTCACATTAATGAAATGTTTAGGCTTCAATGCATTAAATCTAACTTAAGAGCAAAATCAACAAGTGAGTTGGAATGTTGCATGTCAGATGTGACAGTCGACGGAAGAGACCGTCAAATGCCTGTTGTGTCGCTAATTTAACACAAAAATCAGCTATTTTTACGCCGTTCGTCCCAACACATCCATTTCGCATCCAGTGTAGTAGACCGTTCTGAAAAGTTTTTTTTTCTCTGACATGGCCATGATCATCTCTTACTTTGACTGCCATCTGTGCATTTAACATGCGCGAAGCGTACTCGGATCTTTTTTCCAACGATATCCGATAGCGCTAGTAGCCATTAGATATCACTACCCAGAGATCAGGAGTGGTTATGGTTATTGTGATGGTTATTGTGATGGTTATAGTTATTGTTATGGTTATTGTGATGTTTATTGTGATGGTTATGGTTATTGTTATAGTTGTTGTTGTTATTGTCATGGTTATTGCTATGGTTATTGTCATGGTTATTGTTATGGTTATTGTCATGGTTATTGTTATGGTTATTGTTATGGCTATTGTTATGGCTATTATTATGGCTATTGTTATGGTTATTGTTATGGTTATTGTCATGGTTATTGTTATGGTTATTGTTATGGTTATTGTCATGGTTATTGTTATGATTATTGTTATGGTTATTGCCATGGTTATTGTTATGGTTATGGTTATTGTTATGGCTATTGTTATGGCTATTGTTATGGTTATTGTTATAGTTATTGTTATGGTTATTGTCATGGTTATTGTCAAGGTTATTGTTGTGGTTATGGTTATTGTTGTGGTTATTGCTATGGTTATTGTCATGGTTATTGTTATGGTTATTGCTATGGTTATTGTTGTGGTTATTGTTATGGTTATTGTCGTGGTTATTGTCGTGGTTACTGTTATGGTTATTGTTGTGGTTATTGTTGTGGTTATTGTTGTGGTTATTGTTGTGGTTATTGCTATGGTTACTGCTATGGTTATTGTCGTGGTTATTGTCGTGGTTATTGTCGTGGTTATTGTCATTGTTATTGTCGTGGTTATTGTTGTGGTTATTGTTGTGGTTATGGTTATTGTTATGGTTATTGTTATGGTTATTGTTATGGTTATTGTTATGGTTATTGTTATGGTTATTGTTATTGTTATAGTTATTGTTATTGTTATGGTTTTTGTTATTGTTATGGTTTTTGTTATTGTTATGGTTATTGTTATTGTTATGGTTATTGTTATGGTTATTGTTATGGCTATTGTTATGGTTATTGTTAGTCGAAGGCCCCGGTATCACTGCAAACTAATTAAAATCCATAATTGCTCAACCGCCCGTGCCAGTGGAATCATCTGAATTAAAACTCATCTCATTGAAGGATCCAATCAAGGAAAGACACCTGCAGTTTGAATCATAGCAGCTACAGCAAACTCCAAAAGACATAAGACCAAGCGGCAATGAAATTGAATGCAGCTGAACTTTCTTTCGTCATACGATATCATCACTCATCTTAAGAAATCTAAATATATAAACACCATGCGGATAAAAAACACAGCTCACAGTGTGCACAGCACTAAACTCAGTAGCTCAGGCAGCAAGCCGGACTCGGCATATGAGGAACTGCAAAAAGGAACACCTTTCAGATTGAGCCTCAACGGTTCTTGTCGCCTGTCCGCCATATTGACCGGAAGTCCGGTATCAGAGGAGGTTAACGTCAAAAAGAAACCACGGATTCGACGAGAAAACTTCAACCATCTCTGGCAGGATTCGAACTCACGACTTTTTTTCCCAGAGACTAGGTGTTACATCAACACTGTCCTACACAAAGCACCCTCGACTTACTTTCCTAGCGCTAAACTTTATGCAGTCAACTGTAACGCCAGTTATAGGCGACTATATTTCACGGTTAAGTTTTCATGTCCTAATTTTAATTACAGTTATATTACTACCAATGTTAGTTTTATTATCATTATTGTTATTATCATCATCATCTTTATCATCGGGTGTCATCTCCGAAACAAAGGTTGGCTACCATGGAGCGCCATTCTGCTCTGTCTCTTGCTTTGATGGTGCAGGTTGTCATAGGCTGATTTGTCCATCTTTTGATGTTACTCGTCCATGTTAGTCTTGGTCTGCTTCTACCTCTTTTACCTTGTATTTTCCCCTCCAATATTACTTTTAGTAGGCTGTTGTGTCTTTTAACATGGCCCTAAAATCGCATTTGTCTTGTTTGAATTGTGTTTAGTAGTGTCCTTTTCATTTTTAGTTGTTTTAAGACTTCATCGTTTGTTTTCTTTTCTTTCCATCCAATTCTACCTATTCTACTATATATGCACATTTCAAGGCTTCAATTCTCTGTTCTGTTTTCTTGTCTTGTCACATTTTGCTATTCTTAGTTTGGCACCCGAGTTGAACATTTTATTTTTGTATTTAACCTAATTTCTTTGGATTTCCATATGTTTCCCAGTGCAATGAAAGCTCCTCTTGCTTTTGACATCCTTATTTTGGTATCATTTTCTGTTCCACCCTCTTTATCTATATTACTGCCCAGATATATGTAAGATTGTACGTCTAGTAGAGGTATTTCTCCTAATTTTATTTATGGCTGTTATAATATTGGCTTCAGTTATGGCTGTGAAACATGGAGAACAACAAAATTGACAATCACGAAGATACAGACTTGCATTAATGGATGCTTACGCAGAATAAAAGGCTGGAAATGGCAGGACAAAATCACTAACATAGAATTATGGAAATGTACCAGTCAAATAAAATAATTGTCAAATAGACAATGGCGCTGGATAGGACACACACTACGGAAGCAAACTGAGAGTATTACACAATAGGCCCTTTTTTGGAATCCCCAGGGGAAAAGACAAGGAGGAGAACCAAGGAATTCTTGGAGAGGACAGGTAGAGGTAGAGATGAAGATGATGGGAAGACATGGAATGATCTTAAAAGAATGGCAAAAAACAGAACGACTTGGAAAGTGTTTGTTGAAGACCTATGCTCCACTGGGAGCTAAAAAGGTAGAAGAAGAAGAAGATGATTGTAATTATTATTGTTATTATTATTACCATTATTATTATTATCATCATCATCACTATTATTATTTTTGCAATAGTAACTTGGCGCCCGTGTGTCCACGGACATCAATCAAATTATATTGATTGCGGCCCATTATATAAACGCTTTGGGCAACTCTGCAGCCTAAGATCACGCAGTCTTTGTTTCCTTTCCATTTCTCTTTTTTTTATTTCTTTCTTCATTTCTTTCTTTTTTTCTGTCCTTTCTTTCTTCACCTGCCTTCTGGAATCCAGTAGAGATATGGTTGGAGGTTTCCTGCACTTCTATTGGCCTCTTCCGCTGTTATCTCTTTGAGTGTTTCTAGTATTCTGTTTCTTCACATTTTTCTTGGTCTGGTGTTCTCGTCTGTTGTTAACTCGTTATATACGATTTATTTGTTTATATCTTATCACATGCCTGAACCACTTGATCTGTTGTCGCTTTATGTATTCAATAGCTGGTTCTGTTCCTAGTCTTTGTCATAACTCTTTATTTATGATCTTATCTGTCAGGCTGTTTCCTGTCATGCGTCTGACACACTACATTTCTGTAGTGGTTATTTTTAGAACACTTCCTGGACCACACAGCCTTCGTATTTAGATCCACTTTTAAGTTTATGACTTTGACCACTTGGAACTTAATCTCAAATAACATACCAGTTCACCTTCACACCACTAGATATTTATCTTCACAACCCACATACCAGCTTATCCTCTTACCCCCAGATTCTTATCGTCATGACCCACGTGTCCAACTACCTCAAAGACGAACTGGCCGAATACTCGTTTGAGAACGAAATCAAATTTGTTGCCAGGTGGACGAACCTCAAGCTGACCACTGCCTCGCCCAACCAAATCGCTAGAACTTATTTTCAAATGTACCCAGAAGAGATTGTACCCATTTGGTCGGTAGGTACATTTTTGTTCTGCAGTTCTTATATGATACAACAAAAACGAGAAAAAGAGTTCTTAAATGTTAAGTAGAGTCAGTCTTAACATATCGATGTGAATCATGGACAACAGGAAAACAAACAAGAAAATCACTGGAGTCTGTAGAAATGTGGTTTTACAGAAGAATTTTGAGAATACCATGGACAGCTAAGAAGAGCAATGAGATGTTCTGAAAGAGGCCAAAGCAAAAAGAGAGCTAATTTTGAATATTAGGAAGAAACAATCATCATTTTTTGGCCATGTAATGAGAAAAACTGGAATTTATTGGAACAACTGGGAAAATTGAGGGACGAAGAGATAGAGGAAAGCAAAGAGAAAAAATACCATACAGCTTAAGAGAATGGCTTGGCAGAAGGTCAACAACAGAAATGATAAATAACTGTCGAGATCGAAAATCGTGGAGAGACATGATGACCTACGCCTGCAGGCCCGGTACTTGATGATGGTGATGATATGATACAACAGTCAGAATGGAGAAAGATTAATGGAATTATATTTAATAGAAAATGTAATTATAGTTTGAGCTTTGTTTCCACAGAACAATACACACAAAACATGGATATCTCCTGATGATATAACCTCAAATCAAATTGACCACCTATGTATTAAACAACATGGATATCTCCTGATGATAGAACCTCAAATCAAAATGACCACCTATGTATTAAACAACAATTCAGATCATCATTAATAGATGTAAGAGCATACAGAGGTGCTGATGTTAATAGTGACCACAACCTGTGCATTGGGAAAATAAGATTAAAATTTAGAAGCCAACAGAAGAGGTCAATTACACATAAAATTGATAGTCATAAACTGAAAGATGAAGCCATAAAGGAAAAGTTTAACATAGAACTAAGTAATTGTTATACAGCACTTGGTGAAATAGACTTAGATATCAATGAAATGTGGGACTCACAGAGCAAAATACTAATGACAGCAGCAGAATCAAGCGCCAGACTGAAGAAAATGGGAAAAAAAACGATCATGGATTTCAGACACTACATGGAAATACATCAAAGAAAGAAGGGAAGCAAAGAGAGCCATGACTAATGTAGACAGATCTTGGAAAGGTCCTGGCAAAAGCAACATACAAAGAATTAGACAACAAAGTGAAAAGTTCAGCAAGAAGAGATACAAGTGCTTATATAGACAATTTGGCAGAGAAAGCAGAGACAGCTGCAATTACAGGAGACAGCAGAACTCTTTATACTGTACAAAAGATGCTGACAAACACCTATACATCCAGTGGAACACCAATTCTAGACAAATCTGGGTTAATGTTAACAACAAGCGCAGACATAAAAACCCGTTGGCGGAACACTTCAAAGAAATTCTTAACTGTCCACTACCCCACAGTTTAATAGATTTTGAAGCTGAAACACCAGCAGCAGAATTAGATATAAATTTAGATGACTTCACCTTGAGCGAAATAGAGACTTCATTAAAACATATGGTCAACAACAAGGCTGCACGAATGAACTATCTTAGACCGCTTAGACTGGAGGTGAAGTGAATTTTGTTGACATGAGTGATTATTGTGTTCTCTTTCTCCAGAATCCATGCGACCATCATTGCAAACACATCTCGGGACTGTTAGACCACGTGGTCTGCTCAAGGTTCCCAAAGTTTTCGTTCTAGGGAGCCAAAACTCAGGTAATATTTTGTTTTGAAATATTGCCCCCAACAATACCCGCATATTGGGAACTATATGGGGGGTAATGGGTGTGACGGAAAGAGGAAAAAAAAGCCATGAAAAATTAGATTTCAATAGGTGACAGAATATACATGGAAAACAAAAACAATGGAAGAGATTTTATCTATCTTGTAAGTTACATTGATCGAGAAGGGGATACAAGCAAAGAAATTAGAATCAGAATAGCTAAAGCAGCAATGTCGTTCAGAAGCCTTGAAAAGTTGTGGAAATCAAAACTCATCAGCACAAACACAAAACTTAGGCTATTCAAATCAAATGTACTATCAACTCTTACATATGCATGTGAAAGCTGGAAAACAACAAGAGACATAAAAACAAAGTTGAATGCATTCGAAAATAAATGTCTAAGGAAAATATTTGGTATAGCGTGGAATGAATTCAAAACAAATGAGGAAATTAGAGAAATGATTTGGCCTAGACTGAAGAGAAGTAGAGAAAATGTCCAAGAATAGGGATGTATGGAGATATCTTGTCTGTGACTTAGACTGGAGAGAAGTAGAGAAAATGTCCAAGAATAGGGATGGATGGAGAGATCTTGTCTGTGGCCTAGACTGGAGAGAAGTAGAGAAAATGTCCAAGAATAGGGATGTATGGAGATATCTTGTCTGTGACTTAGACTGGAGAGAAGTAGAGAAAATGTCCAAGAATAGGGATGTATGGAGATATCTTGTCTGTGACTTAGACTGGAGAGAAGTAGAGAAAATGTCCAAGAATAGGGATGTATGGAGAGACCTTGTCTGTGACCTAGACTGAAGAGAAGTAGAGAAAATGTCCAAGAATAGGGATGTATGGAGAGATCTTGTCTGTGACCTAGACAGGAGAGAAGTAGAGAAAATGTCCAAGAATAGGGATGTATGGAGAGATCTTGTCTGTGACCTAGACTGAAGAGAAGTAGAGAAAATGTCCAAGAATAGGGATGTATGGAGAGACCTTGTCTGTGACCTAGACTGGAGAGAAGTAGAGAAAATGTCCAAGAATAGGGATGTATGGAGAGACCTTGTCTGTGACCTAGACTGAAGAGAAGTAGAGAAAATGTCCAAGAATAGGGATGTATGGAGAGATCTTGTCTGTGACCTAGACTGAAGAGAAGTAGAGAAAATGTCCAAGAATAGGGATGTATGGAGAGACCTTGTCTGTGACCTAGACTGAAGAGAAGTAGAGAAAATGTCCAAGAATAGGGATGTATGGAGAGACCTTGTCTGTGACCTAGACTGAAGAGAAGTAGAGAAAATGTCCAAGAATAGGGATGTATGGAGAGATCTTGTCTGTGACCTAGACTGGAGAGAAGTAGAGAAAATGTCCAAGAATAGGGATGTATGGAGAGACCTTGTCTGTGACCTAGACTGAAGAGAAGTAGAGAAAATGTCCAAGAATAGGGATGTATGGAGAGACCTTGTCTGTGACCTATGCTCCAATAAGGGGTCTAAAGGGCTGCGATTTATTGATGATTGATTGATGATTAATTCATTGATTGATGATTATTGATTGATTGATTGATTGATGATTAATTGATTGATTGATTTATTGATGATTGATTGATTGATGATTAATTGATGATTAATTGATTGATTTCAGACATAGTTACAGCAATACACACATACATAAATACATTGACATCAAAAACACGAAAACAAATCACACACACTTTGAGAAACACACAAATACACTGTCATTACCACACTCAAATAGTCACACACACAACCAGCCTACACACACCTACACGAACACGTCATCCTGCCATCTTTTCCAGATACTTTGGCGATGAAAGAACTTTTGGAATCTCATCCAATGATGATTGGAGCAAGAACGATTGTTGCAGGCACCCATGACTCTCAATTCTTTAGTAGCACTGCCTACCTTAAAGGATTAGATTGGTCAGTGATTAGAGTTTTTGTTAGAGACTTTAGAGTTGGTTAGAGACTTTAGAGTTTATTAGAAACTTTAGAGTTATATTCTTTAGAGTTTGTTGTTTGTTGTTAGAGACTTTAGAGTTTGATAAATATTTTAGAGTTTAGAGTTTATTAGAGACTTTAGAGTTAGATAGAGACTTTAGAGTTTGTTAGAGACTTTAGAGTATGTTAGAGACTTTATAGTTTGCTGGAGACTAAAGAGTTTACTAGAGACTCTAGAGTTTGTTAGAGACTTTAGAGTTTGTTAGAGATTTTAGAGTTTGTTGGTGACTTTATAGTTTTTTGGAGACTTTAAATAAAGTTTGTTAGAAATTTTAGAGTTTGTTAGACTTTGTGTTTGTTAGAGACTTTAGAGTCTTTTAGACTTAAGGGTTTGTTAGAGACTTTGGAGTTTTTCTAGACTTTAGAGTTTGTTGGAGATTTTAGAGTTTGTTAGAGACTTTAGAGTTTGTTGGAGATTTTAGAGTTTGTTAGAGACTTTAGAGTTTGTTGGTTTGTTAATGATATGTTAGTGTCGTGAATACCTAGTTCATCTACAGATTTACAAAGGCCTGCGGGTAGAAAACCAAACCAAGAAACTATCCAAAAGGCGTGACGTCAATAGAAGGTGTAGATGTCTAACGTCCTTCTAACCACAACCACCCCTGCTCGCAAAGCTGTAAACGTCACGCTAATCGGGGTTTTCCAGAAATTTTCTGCCAGCCTGTAGGCCTGAGTAAATCTATAGATGGCTGTAGTTTGTCCATCTCCAAAATGTAACCACTGTTTTACTGTGATATCATTTACTGTGATATCACTTACGGTGACCTCATTTACTGCCACATCATTTGCTGCGAAATCATTTAATGTGACATCAATTACTGTGACATCATTTAATTTGACATCATTTACTGTGACATCAATTGCTGCGACATCAATTACTGAGACATCATTTACCTTGACATCATTTAATTTGACATCATTTACTGTGACATCAATTGCTGCGACATCAATTACTGTGACATAATTTAATTTGACATCATTTACTGAGACATCAATTGCTGCAACATCAATTACTGTGACATCATTTACTGTGGCCTTATTTAGTGTGATGCCATTTACTCTGACATCATTTACTGTGACATCATTTACTGTGCTATCATTTACTGTGACATCATTTACTGTGACATAATTTACTGTGACATCACTTACAGTGACATCATTTACTGTGACATCATTTACTGTGGCAGCTATTGCTGCGACATAAATTACAGCGACATCATTTACAGTGGCCTTATTTAGTGTGACGCCATTTACTGTGACATCATTTACTGTGACATCAATTACAGCGACATCAATTCACTGGCCTTATTTAGTGTGATGCCACTTACTCTGACATCAATTCACTGGCCTTATTTAGTGTGATGCCACTTACTCTGACATCATTTACTGTGACGCCATTTACAGTGGCCTTATTTAGTGTGACGCCATTAACTGTGACATCATTTACTCTGACATCATTTACTGCGATATCCTTTACACTGACATCATTTACTCTGACATTATTTACCGCGACGTCATTTACAGTGGCCTTATTTAGTGTGACGCCGTTTAAATCACTGGAAATTCCCACAAAGTCCTGCTCATTGACTGCACTGTCACAAACAAATAAATTCCTGCTCATTGACTGCACTGTCACAAACAAACAAAGTCCTGCTCATTGACTGCACTGTCACAAACAAAGAAAGTCCTGCTCATTGACTGCACTGTCACAAACAAAGAAAGTCCTGCTCATTGACTACACTGTCACAAACAAAGAAAGTCCTGCTCATTGACTGCACTGTCACAAACAAAGAAAGTCCTGCTCATTGACTGCACTGTCACAAACAAAGAAAGTCCTGCTCATTGACTGCACTGTCACAAACAAACATCTTATACAACAAGTCTATGTTAATAGAAGTGAGAAAAAGTGTTCATCAGTGCTATATAGATTCAGTTCTGACCTTTGGGCGTGAATCATGGACAGTAGATAAACAAATTAGGAGACAATTAGAGGCCACAGAGATGGGATTTATCAGAAGAATGTTGAAAGTTCCCTGGATAGCTATAAAGACCAATGAGGAAATTCTCAAAGAGGCCAACACAAAAAGGGAACTCCTGAAACGGAAAGGAACAATCAACATTTTTCGGGCACATCATGAGAGAAGGAAAGTTGGAATACTTGGTTACAACTCTGCAAAATACAGGAAAAGAGAGATAGCAGAATCAAAGAGAGAAAATACTGGATAGTTTGGTGTCATGGCATGGAAAACAGCCAACAACAGAACTGATACGATATAGTGAAGACAAAGAACTGTTTTAGATGATGATCGCCTACGCCAGCCGATACGGCACATGATGACGATGACTACGATCATCATCATCATTGAGTGCCGTCTCCGCAACGAAGGTTGGCTACCATGGAGCGCCATTCTGCTCTATCTCTTGCTTTGATGGTGCAGGTTGTCATCGGTTGATTTGTCCATCTTTTGATGTTACTTGTCCATGTTAATCTTGGTCTGCCTCTGCCTCTTTTACCTTGTATTTTCCCCTCCAGGATTACTTTCAGTAGGCTGTTGTGTCTTTTAACATGGCCTAAGAATCGCATTTGTCTTGTTCTAATTGTGTTCAGAAGTTCTCTTTTCATTTTTAGTTGTTTTAAGACTTCGTCGTTTGTTTTCTTTTCCTTCCATCCAATTCTGCCTATTCTTCAATATATCCACATTTCAAAGGCTTCAATTCTCTGTTCTGTTTTCTTGTCTAATGTCCATGTTTCAGCACCATATAGGAATATTGAGAAGATGTAACATTTTGCTATTCTTAGTTTTAGTTCTGGTGTTATTTGTTTTGATGTTAGTATGTCCTTCATGACATTAAAATTACTTTTTGCCATTCCTATTCTTTTGTTTATTTCAGTTGTACATTTTCCATCACTGGTTATAGTATGTCCAAGGTAGTTATAGTTCTGAACTGTCTCAAGGTCTATTCCTTCAATTTTGATATCCACTTGTGGGTTTTGAGTATTTTCTTTGTTTATGATCATAGTTTTAGTCTTTTTGATATTCATATCTAGTCCATATTTTTTGCTTGTCATGTTTATTTCATTAAGTAATTGTTGTAGATCTTTAGGATTTTCTGCTAGTAGTACAGTATCGTCAGCATATCTTAGGTTATTGATTATCTTTCCATTAATTTGTAGGCCTGGCATCTCTATAATGTTTTTAAAGATTTGCTCAGTGTATAGATTGAACATGCTTGGTGATAGGATGCATCCTTGTCTTACTCCTCTTTTATATCAATGGGTGTAGAGTTCTCTTTGTTATATTTTATTATTGCTGCTTGCTCCCAGTATAGATTGCATATTAGTCGTATATCTATGTCATCTAGATGTACTACGATAAAAACAACAACAAAATCATTTACGTTATTGGCACTCGCAGGTACCAGAACCTGTATCCCACGGTCGTATGCAGGGATATGTTTCTCTTTGAGGCAAGTTGGCACTATCTGCACCACAAAGAGGCCCCCAAGAGAGTCGCTGCCCTTGTTCCGAAAGCGAAGATTGTGGTTGTTCTGACGGAGCCAGTTATGGGTGCGTCCTGTTGTTATCACGTAAGTTATCTGGATTAAAGTTATCTAAACTAAATTAATCTGCACTATTATAATCTCAACTAATCTAAACTAAACTAAATTGCTCTTTTCTAAACTATAATAATCTAATCTAAATTAATCTAATCTAATCTAAACTAATATTTTCAAATCTAACCTAATCTAATTTAAACTGATCTAGTATAAACTAAACTAATCTAATCTAATCTAATCTAATCTAATCTAATCTAATCTAATCTAATCTGAACTAATCTAATCTAATCTAATCTAATCTAATCTAATCTATCTATCTATCTATCTATTGACCTTTCGAGCCGTTGCCGACCCATAGGGCGTAGACCAAGATACACCTTCTCATATCTGAATTTTTGTTCTAGCAGTTTTCTTTTAAAGATATTTTATCAAATCTCACCATCTGTCTCTGTTCTGTGCAAGCAGCTCTATCTCATTGAGGGAGCCGAATCCTGCTGCTCTTGCCTCTCTCATCAATGTTCTTCTCAGTGTCTCCCTGGGTCTTCCTCTTTTCCTCTTACCTGTTGTTTCCCATATGAGGGCTTGCTTTGCTATTCGATTATTATCTCTTCTCATCACATGTCCAACATATGACCATCGTCTTTTCTTTATTACTGAAGATATTAGTGGTTGATTGGCGATTTCTCTAATTTCCTCGTTTGTTTTGAATTCGTTCCACGCTATACCAAGTATTTTCCTTAGACATTTATTTTCGAATGCGTTCAACTTTGTTTCTATGTCTCATGTTGTTTTCCAGCTTTCACGCGCATACGTAAGGGTTGATAGTACATTTGATTTGAATAGCCTAAGTTTTGTGTTTGTGCTGATCAGTTTTGATTTCCACAACTTTTCAAGGCTTCTGAAAGACATTGCTGCTTTAGCTATTCTGATTCTAATTTCTTTGCTTGTATCCCCTTCTCATTCAATGTGACTTCGAGATAGATAAAGTGATCGATCTCTTCTACTGGTTTGTTTTCCATGTATATTTTGTTGCCTGTTGGAATTAAACTTTTCATGACTTTAGTAATCTAATCTAATCTAATCTAATCTAATCTAATCTAATCTAATCTAATCTAATCTAATCTAATCTAATCTAATCTAATCTAATCTAAACTAAAATAATCTTATCTAATCTAATTAAACCACTTTGCTTGCAACAACGTCATGTGACATGCCTATTGAAGTAGCTGTATATATTTTACAACACTTTCTATCTCACCAAATGTTTATTATTTCTGTTGTGAACTTACTTCCAACCATTCTCTTAAATTGTTGTGTATCTTTTCTTTCTGTTTCCATCTCTATTTCTTCGCCTTTCGATTTTTCCTGCTGTCACATTATATTCCAGCATTCTCTTCTCATAACTTGTCTGCAAACGAAGGCTGCTCCATTCTGATGTTGATATTAAACTTCGTTTTTACTTTCTCCTTTTATTGAGTGTTCTCTTTTTTGTTTTAGCTGTGTCATTGTTTTCACAACATTCTGTAGACCCACATTCCTGTGGCTCACAAAGGTTTTCTTGTCTGTTGTCCTTTGTCTATGATTCACATCCTTACGACAAGATTGACTCCATGTAACAATAAAGAACTTGATTTGTCTTATTTGCATGAACAAAAACAGCTGAGGTCTGCATGAGAATTGTTCTGCCTGTATCAGCACCTTGGTTCTGATTATTGTTCTGCCTGTATCAGCACCTTGGTTCTGATTAATTGTTCTGCCTGTATCAGCACCTTGGTTCTGATTATTGTTCTGCCTGTATCAGCACCTTGGTTCTGATTAATTGTCCTGCCTGTATCAGCACCTTGGTTCTGATTAATTGTCCTGCCTGTATCAGCACCTTGGTTCTGATTAATTGTTCTGCCTGTATCAGCACCTTGGTTCTGATTAATTGTTCTGCCTGTATCAGCACCTTGGTGTCCCTCCGTTCTCTCAGTGCTGGTATCCTCAACAATTTCTCCATCTCCAATATTGGTGTTGATTTCTTTGCTCCTGTTATGACCCTAAGTGAATCAATTCAGAGGAAGAGGCATGTTTACAGCACTCAGAAAAATGACAAATAATCAACAATAGAAAAAAAACAAAGAACAATATATGGTCCGAAGCAGGATCGAACCCGTACTCAATGGCACAACGCCTTGCCACGAAAAGCCAAACGTCAGCCGAGTTGGCAGTGTTCCCTAGCATTTGGTCATGACGGGGAGAAAGTGAAAAGTGTAGCACTGCATGTGTCTGTATTGATGCTGATACACCATCTATTTGTCCATGTGTTCAGTACATTCATAGCTCTTTGCAACAATTTGGAAGCCACTTTTGCATACTCGGCTGTGCACCACATTTCCAGGTCATCTGCATAAATTATTCCTCGTCTGAAAGAATCTCTGTCTCTAGACAGATCTCCCACAGAACGTTATATCCACCTCAGCCCGCCTGGAAGAATCTATGTCTCTAGCCAGATCTCCCACAGAACGTTATATCCACCTCAGCCCGCCTGGAAGAATCTATGTCTCTAGCCAGATCTCCCACAGAACGTTATATTCACCTCAACCCGCCTGGAAGAATCTATGTCTCTAGCCAGATCTCCCACTGAACGTTACATTCACCACAGCCCGCCTGGAAGAATCTATGTCTCTAGCTAGATCTCCACTGAACGTTACATTCACCACAGCCCGCCTGGAAGAATCTATGTCTCTAGCTAGATCTCCCACTGAACGTTACATTCACCACAGCCCGCCTGGAAGAATCTATGTCTCTAGCTAGATCTCCCACTGAACGTTACATTCACCACAGCCCGCCTGGAAGAATCTCTGTCTCTAGCCAGATCTCACTATTGTCATATTCAAGGTATCTTTCATGTCTTGAAATTGCCCTTGTTTGTAATCCGCCCGTGTCTCGTCTTCCTGGAGCCATGCCTTCCATTATTGTACTTTACAGTCTCATAGTAACTGAAAATCACCGAAAGTACACACCCCTGTATATCTTCACTTAACAGTTTCTTTACCGATCCAATATCAAATTCCCATCCAACATTTTCACGTATTTTATTATCAAAACCTGACCTCCAATTTCCTCCAATCAAAACGTGCAGAACTTGCAGCGCCACTGGGACTCATGAACGTCACCTTCTACCAGGCTGTGGGTCGGAACAACACGTCATCTGCCAAGATCAGAAGCAAATGTTTGAAGCCAATGACGCATGCGGTTAACCTGGCGAGGTGGTTAGGGTATTTTGCTGAATACCAGGTCAGTATAGTTCACATGGTTAGGTGGTTACAATAACTATAAGATAAGAATTAAAATAGATGGTTAGTTATTTAGTCAATAAGTTGATACTATCAACCTGGTTAGGTGGTTAGTTTGCTTTCCAAGAGTATCGATTTTAATATCTTCAAGGCCAATCGGTTAGTTTAATGTTTCTTCATAAAGTGATGGTCATTAACAAACTCATGGATAGATGGTTATTTTTGTTTCATAAAGTGAAGGTCATTAACAGCTTTATAGTTAGATGGTTAGTTTTTGATTCATAAAGTGAAGGTCATTAACAACTTTATAGTTAGATGGTTATTTTTTGTTTCATAAAGTGAAGGTCATTAACAACTTTATAGTTAGATGGTTATTTTTTGTTTCATAAAGTGAAGGTCATTAATAACTTTATAGTTAGATGGTTATTTTTTGTTTCATAAAGTGAAGGTCATTAACAACTTTATGGTTAGACAGTTCTCTATATATCACCTTGATCTTGACAATTATATATCATTTCTGTTGTTGACCTTCTGCCAAGCCATTCTCTTGAGCTGTCTGGTATCTTTTCTCTTTGCTTCCCTCTATCTCTTCATCCCTCGATTCTCCCAGTTGTTACAATATATCTGGTCGATTCTCTTTAAAAAATACTGAACTAAAATAAACTTCACTGAATCCATAGCCACACATAGCAGTAAGGGCTGCGTGCAGGAGGAAATTACCCAAATTTTGTGAGTTATTTTTTTGCTTTGCAAGCAAGCGTGGATAAAGATTAACATTAACCATTGCCACCTACATTGAAAGAAAGAAGGAAAGGAAAGGAAAAGAAAGAAAGAAAGAAAGAAAGAAAGAAATAAAAGGCAAAGAAAAGAGAAAAGAAAGAAAGCAAGAAACATTGAAAGGCAAGAAAAAGAGAAAGAAAGAAAGAAACATTGAAATAAAAGTTATGGTGCGAGAGAAAAACATTGAAAGAAAGAAAGAAAAAGAAAAAACTTTCAAAGAAAGAAAGCAAGAAGGGAGGGAAGGAAGGAGGAAGGAGGGAGGGAAAGAGAGCACGAGAAAGACGGAAGCAAAGAAAAACAATCTTGATGAACACAGCTGTCCCAAACCTGTTGACAGGATAATGTTACAATGAACACAGCTGTCCCAAGCCTGTTGACAGGATAATATTACAATGAACACAGCTGTCCCAAGCCTGTTGACGGATAATGTTACAATGAACACAGCTGTCCTAAACCTGTTGACAGGATAATGTTACAATGAACGCAGCTGTCCCAAACCCGTTGACAGGATAATGTTACAATGAACACAGCTGTCCCAATCCTGTTGACAGGATAATGTTACAATGAACACAGCTGTCCCTAGCCTGTTGACAGGATAATATTACAATGAACACAGCTGTCCCAAGCCTGTTGACAGGATAATGTTACAATGAACACAGCTGTCCTAACCTGTTGACAGGATAATGTTACAATGAACGCAGCTGTCCCAAACCCGTTGACATGATAATGTTACAATGAACACAGCTGTCCTAAACCTGTTGACAGGATAATGTTACAATGAACGCAGCTGTCCCAAACCCGTTGACATGATAATGTTACAATGAACACAGCTGTCCCAATCCCGTTGACAGGATAATGTTACAATGAACGCAGCTGTCCCTAGCCTGTTGACAGGATAATGTTACAATGAACAAAGCTGTCCCTAGCCTGTTGACAGGATAATGTTACAATGAACACAGCTGTCCCAAGCCTGTTGACAGGATAATATTACAATGAACACAGCTGTCCCAAGCCTGTTGACGGGATAATGTTACAATGAACACAGCTGTCCTAAACCTGTTGACAGGATAATGTTACAATGAACGCAGCTGTCTCAAACCCGTTGACAGGATAATGTTACAATGAACACAGCTGTCCCAATCCTGTTGACAGGATAATGCTACAATGAACACAGCTGTCCCTAGCCTGTTGACAGGATAATATTACAATGAACACAGCTGTCCCAAGCCTGTTGACAGGATAATGTTACAATGAACACAGCTGTCCTAAACCTGTTGACAGGATAATGTTACAATGAACGCAGCTGTCCCAAACCCGTTGACATGATAATGTTACAATGAACACAGCTGTCCTAAACCTGTTGACAGGATAATGTTACAATGAACGCAGCTGTCCCAAACCCGTTGACATGATAATGTTACAATGAACACAGCTGTCCCAATCCCGTTGACAGGATAATGTTACAATGAACGCAGCTGTCCCTAGCCTGTTGACAGGATAATGTTACAATTAACAAAGCTGTCCCTAGCCTGTTGACAGGATAATGTTACAATGAACACAGCTGTCCCAAGCCTGTTGACAGGATAATATTACAATGAACACAGCTGTCCCAAGCCTGTTGACGGGATAATGTTACAATGAACACAGTTGTCCTAAACCTGTTGACAGGATAATGTTACAATGAACGCAGCTGTCTCAAACCCGTTGACAGGATAATGTTACAATGAACACAGCTGTCCCAATCCTGTTGACAGGATAATGCTACAATGAACACAGCTGTCCCTAGCCTGTTGACAGGATAATATTACAATGAACACAGCTGTCCCAATCCTGTTGACAGGATAATGTTACAATGAACACAGCTGTCCTAAACCTGTTGACAGGATAATGTTACAATGAACGCAGCTGTCCCAAACCCGTTGACATGATAATGTTACAATGAACACAGCTGTCCTAAACCTGTTGACAGGATAATGTTACAATGAACGCAGCTGTCCCAAACCCGTTGACATGATAATGTTACAATGAACACAGCTGTCCCAATCCCGTTGACAGGATAATGTTACAATGAACGCAGCTGTCCCTAGCCTGTTGACAGGATAATGTTACAATGAACACAGCTGTCCCTAGCCTGTTGACAGGATAATGTTACAATGAACACAGCTGTCCCTGGCCTGCTGACAGGATAATGTTACAATGAACACAGCTGTCCCTAGCCTGCTGACAGGATAATGTTACAATGAACACAGCTGTTCCAAACCTGTTGACAGGATAATGTTACAATGAACACAGCTGTCCCTAGCCTGCTGACAGGATAATGTTACAATGAACACAGCTGTCCCTAGCCTGCTGACAGGATAATGTTACAATGATCACAGCTGTCCCAAGCCTGCTGACAGGATAATGTTACAATGAACACAGCTGTCCCTAGCCTGCTGACAGGATAATGTTACAATGATCACAGCTGTCCCAAGCCTGCTGACAGGATAATGTTACAATGAACACAGTTGTCCCAAACCTGCTGACAGGATAATGTTACAATGAACACAGCTGTCCCAAGCCTGCTGACAGGATAATGAATACAGCTGTCCCAAACCCGTTGACAGGATAATGTTACAATCAACAGAGCTGTCCCAAACTCGTTGACAGGATAATGTTACAATGAACACAGCTGTCCCAAGCCTGTTGACAGGATAATGTTACAATGAATACAGCTGTCCCAAACCTGTTCATAGGATAATGTTACAATGAACACAGCTCTCTCAACCCGTTGACAAAATAATGTTACAATGAACACAGCTGTCCCAAACATGTTGACAGGATAATGTTACAATGAACACAGCTGTCCCAAACCCGTTGACAGGATAATGTTACAATGAACACAGCTGTCCCAAACCTTTTGACAGGATAATGTTACATGAACACAGCTGTTCCAAACCTGTTGACAGGATAATGTTACAATGAACACAGCTGTCCCAAACCTGTTGACAGGATAATGTTACAATGAACACAATACCAGAAACTATCTGTACCGTAACAGACCAACTTGGCAATGCTAATTCTGGCTATGAAACCATGTCTTCCAGATTCTTGTCGTTGATGACGACCAAATTAGACGCCAGCCAGTCGAGGTGTTGAACCAAATCCAGAGATTTTTGGCTGTTGCTCCTTATATTGACTTTGCTACTAAGATCAAGTAAGTCATTTCAAAATTCATTTTTATTTCGTCGTTATTTTTTTAACTTTTTTAAATCGATTTTTAAATCAATTGTTATTTGTTATTTTAGTCCTCCATTTGTCCATTATATGCAAGTTTGCCAACCCATTAGAGACAGGAGATCAACGAACTTTTATTTGCAGATGATCAGGCACTAATACATGAAACAATAGAAGACCTACAAGAACACTTAAATATACTCCACAGGCTCAACATACGACATGAAAATCAACAAAACAGAAGTAATGAATGTCGCAAAAGAGAAACATGACTATAGACGGTAGACAACTAAAACAAGTAGAGGAATTCAAATACCTAGGAAGTCTAATGACAAACGACAATTCTCAAACAGCAGAGATAGAATCAAGATGCAACAAGCTTGTCAAATCATCGGACAGCTATCACCACTATTGTCCAACAAGGGAATAACTCTAGAGACAAAACGGGCACTATACAATACAATCTTCATCCCAACGTTGTGCTACCAATGTCAGACCTGGGCCCTAGATGCAAGAACAATAAGAAAAATAACCTCTACTGAGATGAAATGTGTTAGACGAATGACAGGAAACAGTCTGAGAGATAAGATCAGAAAAGAAGAACTGAGAAAAAGCTAGGACTATCCACCCCAATAGAGTATATAAAGAAACAACAGATAACATGGTTTAGCCACGTGACAAGGCAGAAAGATCAAAATGCAACACAAAAAAACCTTCAATAAATGGTGCAAGAACACCAGACCCAAGAGCCGACGACGAAAAAGATGGATTGATGGAATATTAGAAACACTAGGAACATAACAGCAGCAGAGGCGAACAGAAGAGCAAAAGACCGCAAATGGTATCTCCCCTCGACGCTGAAAGGCAGATGAGGAAGGACAAAAGAAGAAGTTCTCTATTGTTCTGTTCATTATTCAGACGTAGCGCTGTTCAAGGACAGATACAAATGGAGCTATCCTTCAAAGAATCGTTCTTTGGAGAAATAAAGGTTTAGAGCAAGACCGTTCTCCCACAACATACAGAGTGAGAAGTGAATACAGAATCGGCATAGAACTAGAGTTCTTAAATGTTATGTAGAGCCAGTCTTAACATATGGGTGTGAATCATGGACAATAGGGCAACAGACAGAAGATCACTGGAGACTGTAAAATTGTGGTTTTACAGAAGAATGTTGAGAATACCATGGACAGCTAAGAAGACTAATGAAAATGTTCAGTACTACCACCATGCGATGAACAACTGTTTCATAACAAAAATCTATTTATTTATTAAAATATCACTTTAAGATTCAATTGTGCCACATTTAATTTCAGATACAATCACAAGAATAATTCATTTTGTCGTCCAGACGGGACATGTTTACAAGCTTTTGATGAGCAGGCATGTCCAGGACTGGATGACCGTCTAAAAACTTTCTTCATGGCTACTTCCGGGATCACAACAGTAACCTGAAGATGTTATTAAGTCACCTCAATCAGAGTTATCCACAGTGGTTAATGGATATATAACACATTTAGGTTATCCACAGTGGTTAATGGATATATAACAACATTTAGGTTATCCACAGTGGTTAATGGATATATAACAACATTTAGGTTATCCACAGTGGTTGATGGATATATAACAACATTTAGGTTATCCACAGTGGTTAATGGATATATAACAACATTTAGGTTATACACGTGGTTGATGGATATATAACAACATTTAGGTTATCCACAGTGGTTTATGGATATATAACAACATTTAGGTTATACATGGTGGTTGATGGATATATAACAACATTTAGGTTATCCACGGTGGTTGATGGATATATAACAACATTTATTTTATCCACAGTGGTTGATGGATATATAACAACATTTAGGTTATCCACAGTGGTTGATGGATATATAACAACATTTAAGTTATCCACAGTGGTTGATGGATATATAACAACATTTAGGTTATCCACAGTGGTTGATGGATATATAACAACATTTAAGTTATCCACAGTGGTTGATGGATATATAACAACATTTAGGTTATCCACGGTGGTTGATGGATATATAACAACAATTTAAGTTATCCACAGTGGTTGATGGATATATAACAACATTTAGGTTATCCACAGTGGTTGATGGATATATAACAACATTTAGGTTATCCACGGTGGTTGATGGATATATAACAACATTTAGGTTATCCACAGTGGTTAATGGATATATAACAACATTTAGTTTATCCACGGTGGTTGATGGATATATAACAACATTTAGTTTATCCACGGTGGTTGATGGATATATAACAACATTTAGGTTCTCCACGGTGGTTGATGGATATATAACAACATTTAGTTTATCCACGGTGGTTGATGGATATATAACAACATTTAGTTTATCCACGGTGGTTGATGGATATATAACAACAATTTAAGTTATCCACAGTGGTTGATGGATATATAACAACATTTAGGTTATCCACGTGGTTGATGGATATATAACAACATTTAGTTTATCCATAGTGGTTGATGGATATATAACAATAATTTAGGTTATCCATAGTGATTGATGGATATATAACAACATTTAGGTTATCCACAGTGGTTGATGGATATATAACAACATTTAAGTTATCCACAGTGGTTGATGGATATATAACAACATTTAAGTTATCCACAGTGGTTGATGGATATATAACAACATTTAGGTTATCCATAGTGGTTGATGGATATATAACAACATTTAGTTATCCATAGTGGTTGATGGATATATAACAACATTTAGTTTATCCACAGTGGTTGATGGATATATAACAACATTTAGGTTATCCATAGTGGTTGATGGATATATAACAACATTTAGTTTATCCACAGTGGTTGATGGATATATAACAACATTTAGGTTATCCACGGTGGTTGATGGATATATAACAACATTTATTTTATCCATTGTTGGTTGGTGATATATAACAACATTTAGTTTATCCACAGTGGTTGATGGATATATAACAACAATTTAAGTTATCCACAGTGGTTGATGGATATATAACACACATTTATTTTTATCCATTGTTGGTTGGTGGATATATAACAACATTTAGTTTATCCACTGTGGTTGGTGGATATATAACAATATTTAGTTTATCCATAGTAGTTGATGGATATATAACAACATTTAGGTTATCCACAGTGGTTGATGGATATATAACAACATTTAGGTTATCCACAGTGGTTGAGGATATATAACAACAATTTAAGTTATCCACAGTGGTTGAGGATATATAACAACAATTTAAGTTATCCACAGTGGTTGAGGATATATAACAACAATTTAAGTTATCCACAGTGGTTGAGGATATATAACAACAATTTAAGTTATCCATAGTGGTTGATGGATATATAACAACATTTAGGTTATCCACAGTGGTTGAGGATATATAACAACAATTTAAGTTATCCACGGTGGTTGAGGATATATAACAACAATTTAAGTTATCCACAATGGTTGATGGATATATAACAACAATTTAAGTTATCCACAGTGGTTGATGGATATATAACATTTAAGTTATGCACAAAGGAAGGTAGCAATATATCCACAAAGGAAGATATCCACCGCTCACATCAAAGAAAAGAGTATCATCAGTATATCTTAGGTTATTTATTATCTTTCCATTAATTTTCATGGTTCTCTGTGATGTTTTTAAAGGTTTGCTCATTATATATTATTTTATATATATCTGTATGGGTTTTTTTTTCATTTAACGTGAGGACTCCTTTGTGGTGCCCCCTTCCCATGATGCCCTTAGCACGTGCTTATTTTACTTCATTGTTAATCCGCCCCTGATTGAGATGATATAAACTATTGTTTCAATAAAATTGATCCCATTTGTGATTCCGTTAACTTTTGTTAATACAAGTGATATCATTATAAATATATGGCACTTTTCGTCTTGTCAGACGCTCTAGTGGAGGCTATTGTGTATTTTTGTGTTTTCTCTCTCTCTCTCTCTCTCTCTCTCTCTCTCTCTCTCTCTCATCTCTCTCTCTCTCTCTCTCTCTCTCTCTCTCTCTCTCTCACTCTCTCTCTCTCTCTCTCTCTCAAGACTCAATCAGAGTAGGATTCCAGACTCTCTCATGAAGTCAGCTGTCTGTTTAAGTAATTCGATTGCCCCATATAGTTTCTCTTCCAGGGAGGTGGGTGTGGACCACATTGCTCTTCTCAGGTCTGTGTACTGGGGGCAATCCTGTAGAACATGTTTTGTAGTCATATTGTCCAGTGTACAGTGGCATAGGCTGGTAGTACCTATTTTGAATTTGTGAACATGTGATTTCTCATTCTATTGTGGCCAGTGCGTAATAGTGTTTTTTGTTTTGTTTTTGAGGTTTTGTTTTGTCGAACAGCTTCTCTCGTGGCTAATTCTACCAATGTTTGACAAACACACACGGCCACAGAATGAACAAGTCAGGCCCACTGATCCACAGGGTTTTCCATCCTTTTTTCATGAGTCTTTTCTCGTCTAAGTTTTGCTTTAACATAGTCCTCAAATGATATACCATTCCTTATACATGCTCTCCATGATGTGCGATTACTTGCCAATGTTCCCAGTCATTTTCACAGATGGAGAAGTCATTCAGAGATGATTTACAGATATCTCTATATCGTAGTTTAGGTCTGCCGATTTGACTTTTTCCGTGTGTTAGTTCACCATATAGTATTTGTTTGGGGATGCGTTTTTCTTCCATTCGCTGGACATGTCCCCGCCATCTTAGTCTTCGACATCTGAGCATCGACATGATTGTTGGGGTCTTAGCACGTTACAGGACAGTTATGTTGGTTATTTTGTCCTGGCATTTGATGTGCATTATTCTGTGGTGACATCGCACGTGGAAGACATTTAGTCTTTTTCGTGATTTGAGTTATATTGTCCAGGTTTCAGGTCCATATAATAGTGTGCTAAGCACACTGTGCATAAACATAACAGCGCCATATATTTTAGAGCAGTGATCTCTGCAATATGTGCCGCTTCGGCACGCAAGGTTTCTGATTTTGAGATTGTGGCTCTGCCCTATGTGCCGTCTTCGGCTCGAAAGGACAATAGATAGATAGATAGATAAGCACACAAGTTTGATATATTTATAAAAATGTACATAATTTTGTTATTTGTGGACATAACTTCATCAAATAAACTGTATTTTCGAGGAATTTGCTTTATGTTGTGTAATATTTCAAGACAAATGGATAGCAACACATATCTGGATGGAATGGGTAAGTGAAATACAATATTTTAAATTTAAAATTATCTACATGAACATTTTTAAAAAAAATATAACTATTCCTTTAAATAATGACATATCAGAAATATATTGCTATTTTCATTTTCTGTATCCATTTTCCTTTCCAGTGATATATAACACATGCCACATTTATCTCAATTACTGTGTGAAGTAGTCAAATGAAAAAGGTATATGGTAAAATTTCTGGAACAGGAAAAAAATGGAGTTTTCTTGTCCAAATCTGAAATTCCTGTTTCCTGTTCTGGTCCTGAAAGAGTTAAGAGTTTGGTCTTCAGTAGTAGTTTCGTGTTGTTCCAGGCCCTTTCTGTGAGTTTGCCGAAAGTCGTAGTTGCCTCACCAATTCGACTGTTCATTTCATCATCAAGAGAAGTGGTTTGCATAATTGTGGATCTAAGATATATGAATTTTCTGAACTAATTCTAGTGGACAATCTTTTAAAGTGATTAATAGAGATTTGATGTCGTCTTGACTTATTATTACTGTAATTATAAATAAGTTATAAAATATAATATAAATATATAAGTGATATAATTGTGGGTTTTATAACTTTATTAATGCACATTTATCAAACTTGAAATTACACATCCTACTCCTTGCTTGCGTTCACCCTATGACTAAAGGAATGCACATCTTCATCATCTGCCCTTAAAATGACATTAAGTGGGTGTGTATAAGTTGTGTTATGGTTTGCATTATAAATTTGCTCCTTTCAGCCCAGCACATCAGACTTCAGCATAATATTTTTGGCCAGAATAGACAGCTTAGTCTATTACTGGAAGCACCACGGAGAGGTGAGCAGGGTCGGAATGGTCCTGGTTCACCAATCCTGGTGCAAGCCATTAACTGTGGGTCGTCGACAACTTCCAGCTTTTGCTGCTGTGGAGCGCTTTTGCCTCCAATTGAATCTCTAATTGTCAATAGAAAATTATCGAATTTGTGAATTGATTAACTTTAGTTAATACATAATCGTCTCATTTATAGTGTTATATAATCTGTTAATGATTATTGCTCTCTTTTATGATTCGTAACATATGTTACAATTTACTGACTCTTTATTTATTTTTTTAACTTAATTACTCCGCACTTACAGCAGAGATACAGAAGGAAAAAAAAGCTATGGAGATGAAATGTTAACGTAAGGTTTTGGACATCTCTTACTTAGATCGTATCACAAATTCCATCATAAGGTTTTGGACATCTCTTACTTAGATCGTATCACAAATTCTATCATAAGGTTTTGAACATCTCTTAGTTAGAGCGTTGATCACAATTCTATCATAAGGTTTTGAACATCTCTTACTTAGATCGGATCACACATTCTATCATAAGGTTTTGAACATCTCTTACTTAGATCGCATCACAAATTCTATCATAAGGTTTGGACATCTCTTACTTAGATCGCATCACAAATTCTATCATAATGTTTTGAACATCTCTTACTTAGATCGGATCACAAGTTCTATCATAATGTTTTGAATATCTCTTACTTAGATAGGATCACAAGTTCTATCATAATGTTTTGAACATCTCTTACTTAGATAGGATCACAAATTCTATCATAATGTTTTGAACATCTCTTACTTAGAGCGTTGATCACAAATTCTATCATAATGTTTTGAACATCTCTTACTTAGATCGGATCACAAATTCTATCATAATGTTTTGAACATCTCTTACTTAGATCGCATCACAAATTATATCATAAGGTTTTGGACATCTCTTACTTAGATCGGATCACAAGTTCTATCATAATGTTTTTGAACATCTCTTACTTAGATCGGATCACAAGTTCTATATAATGTTTGAACATCACTTACTTAGATAGGATCACAAGTTCTATCATAATGTTTTGAACATCTCTTACTTAGATAGGATCACAAATTCTATCATAATGTTTTGAACATCTCTTACTTAGATCGGATCACAAGTTCTATCATAATGTTTTGAACATCTCTTACTTAGATAGGATCACAAATTCTATCATAATGTTTTGAACATCTCTTACTTAGATAGGATCACAAATTCTATCATAAGTTTTGAACATCTCTTACTTAGATCGGATCACAAATTCTATCATAAGGTTTTGAACATCTCTTACTTAGATAGGATCAGAAATTCTATCATAATGTTTTGAACATCTCTTACTTAGATAGGATCACAAGTTCTATCATAATGTTTTGAACATCTCTTACTTAGATCGGATCACAAGTTCTATCATAATGTTTTGAACATCTCTTACTTAGATCGGATCACAAATTCTATCATAATGTTTTGAACATCTCTTACTTAGATCGATCACAAGTTCTATCATAATGTTTTGAACATCTCTTACTTAGATAGGATCACAAATTCTATCATAATGTTTTGAACATCTCTTACTTAGATCGGATCACAAGTTCTATCATAATGTTTTGAACATCTCTTACTTAGATAGGATCACAAATTCTATCATAATGTTTTGAACATCTCTTACTTAGATAGGATCACAAATTCTATCATAAGGTTTTGAACATCTCTTACTTAGATCGGATCACAAATTCTATCATAAGGTTTTGAACATCTCTTACTTAGATAGGATCAGAAATTCTATCATAATGTTTTGAACATCTCTTACTTAGATCGGATCACAAGTTCTATCATAAGGTTTTGAACATCTCTTACTTAGATTGGATCACAAATTCTATCATAATGTTTTGAACATCTCTTACTTAGATCGGATCACAAATTCTATCATAATGTTTTGAACATCTCTTACTTAGATAGGATCACAAATTCTATCATAAGGTTTTGAACATCTCTTACTTAGATCGGATCACAAATTCTATCATAAGTTTTTGAACATCTCTTACTTAGATCGGATCACAAGTTCTATCATAATGTTTTTGAACATCTCTTACTTAGATCGGATCACAAGTTCTATCATAAGGTTTTGAACATCTCTTACTTAGATTGGATCACAAATTCTATCATAATGTTTTGAACATCTCTTACTTAGATCGGATCACAATGGAAAAGTTCACAAAAGGATGCAACAAGTAATCGGAGTACATGATGATCTTTTAACTGTTGTCAGAAATGCAAATGAAATGGTTTATTTGTAAACGTGGAAAGCGATATTGCACTTAATAACAGGCACCCAGGTGTGTCCATGGTTGGTGTAATAAAAAATTGATTTTGTAGATCTATATCATCAGATTGCATGGCGTACTATTAAAAAAAAATATATATCTCCAGACTGTGGGTGGATAGACACAGAGTCAACAATATTTATATTATTAACAGACACCAGACACGTAGACGGAAAGACATGTTGGCAGGTAGAAAGGGAGTGCCCAGCATATATAAGAACGCTCACTCTAAGGCCCCAAGGGAACATCAGAGAGAGAGAGAGATGGAGATAAGCACAGATTAGCGATAACAAGCAATAATTAGCAGAGAGCAATTAGTAAAAGCTCTGATTATTAATAAAAAGAAGTAAATAATTAGCATAAGTAATCAGTCCACAACAGGACTAGTGTTTAGACATCTAGAAATGCGTTCTGTGATTTACTGATTCCAGGATTATGTGAGTCCGGTGGTTAACCAGACCGCCCGATAGTTGGATTATAATACAGTTATTAAAATTATGAAATATTACAAATCATAATTACAGACTGTACTTTATTATATGATAATATAGCTTGTGACTAGAGAAATGTAATAACAGTACGTCAATAAATATGTTTCCGTGTCATGGGACACCTCAAGAGTTTGTTTGACTGTCACAAATAGATATTTGAATTTGTTAAAGAAAAACGAACGGCCTGTATAAAGTACGAACAAGCACTGCACGAAGACAATATATTATGTATCATCATCATCAAGTACCATGCCTGCTGGCGTAGGTGATCATGTCTTTCCACAACTTTCAAAGGGAGTACGAGAAGGAGAAGGAGGGACAAGGGAGTACAAGGAGAAGAATCAGGAGGAGGGAGAAGGGAATACAAGGAGAAGAATCAGGAGGAGGGAGAAGGAGCGGGAAGAGGAGGGAGAATGGAGTACAAGGAGGAGAAGGAGCGGAAGAGGAAGAGAAAGGGAATACAAGGAGAAGAATCAGGAGGAGGGAGAAGGGAGTACAAGGAGAAGAATCAGGAGAAGGGAATACAAGGAGAAGAATCAGGAGGAGGGAGAAGGAGCGGGAAGAGGAGGAGAAGGGAGTACAAGGAGGAGAAGGAGCGGGAAGAGGAAGAGAAAGGGAATACAAGGAGAAGAATCAGGAGGAGGGAGAAGGGAGTACAAGGAGAAGGAGCGGGAAGAGGAGGGAGAAGGGAATACAAGGATACGAAGGAGAAGGAGCGGGAATAGGAGGGAGTACGAGAAGGAGCGGAAGAGGAGGGAGAAGGGAGTACAAGGAGGAGAAGGAGCGGGAAGAGGAGGGAGAAGGGAATAGAAAGAACGGGAAGAGGAGGGAGAAGGAAGAGAAGGGAATAGAAGGAGAAGGAGCGGGTAGAGGAGGAAGAAGGGAATGCAAGGAGAAGGGAGTACAAGGAGAAGAAGGAGCGGGAAGAGGAGGAGAAGGGAGTAGAAGGAGAGGTAGCGGATAGAGGAGGGAGAAGGGAGTACAAGGAGAAGGAGCGGGAAGAGAAGGGAGTACAAGAAGGAGAAGGAGCGGGAAGAGGAGGGAGAAGGGAATAGAAGGAGCGGAAGAGAAGGGAATACAAGGAGAAGAATGAGCGGGAAGGGAAGGGAGTACAAGGAGAAGGAGCGGGAAGAGGAGGAAGAAGGGAATGCAAGGAGAAGGGGTACAAGGAGAAGAATGAGCGGGAAGAGAAGGGAGTCAAGGAGAAGGAGCGGGAAGAGGAGGAAGAAGGGAATGCAAGGAGAAGGGAGTACAAGGAAAGGGAGTACAAGGAGAAGAAGGAGCGGGAAGAGGAGGGAGAAGGGAGTACAAGGAGAACGAGAGTAGCGGATAGAGGAGGGAGAAGGGAGTACAAGGAGAAGGAGCGGGAAGAGAAGGGAGTACAAGAAGGAGAAGGAGCGGGAAGAGGAGGGAGAGGAGTACAAGGAGAAGAAGGAGAAAGAGCGGGAAGAGAAGGGAGTACAAGGAGAAGGAGCGGGAAGAGGAGGAAGAAGGGAATGCAAGGAGAAGGAGTACAAGGAGAAGAAGGAGCGGGAAGAGGAGGGAGAAGGGAGTACAAGGAGAAGGAGAGTAGCGGGTAGAGGAGGGAGAAGGGAGTACAAGGAGAAGAAGGAGCGGGAGAGAAGGGAGTACAAGGAGAAGAAGGAGCGGAAGAGAAGGGAGATGTGAGTACAAGGAGCAGGAAGAGGGAGAAGGAGTACAAGGAGAATGAGCAGGAAGAGGAGGGAGATGTGAGTACAAGCAGAATGAGTAGGAGCGGGAAGAGGAGGGAGATGTGAGTACAAGGAGAATGAGGAGGAGCGGGAAGAGGAGGGAATACAGGAGAAGAAGGAGGAGGGAGAGAGTACAGGTAGAAGAAGAAGGAGGATAGGAGTATTGGAAGAAGAGGAGAAGTAGAAAAAAAAGAGAAGGAGGAGTAGAAAGACGATAAGCAGGTGTGAAAGGAGAAGTATGAGAGGTAGAAGAGAGAGGAGGAGGAGTAGATGAAGGAGGAGAGGTAGAAGGAGGAGGAGAAGTATAAGAAGGAGGAGAAGTAGAAGGAGGAGTAGAAGAAGAAGGAGGAGTAGAAGAAGAAGGAGGAGGCAGAGAAGAAGAAGAGGAGAAGTATAAGAAGGAGGAGAAATAGAAGGAGGAGGAAGAGAAGAAGAAGGAGGAGAAGTATAATAAGGAGGAGAAATAGAAGGAGGAGGAAGAGAAAAGAAGGAGGAGAAGTATAAGAAGGAGGAGAATAGAAGGAGAGGAAGAGAAGTAGTAGAAAGGAAGAGAAGTAGTAAAAGGAAGAGAGGGAGTAGAAGAAGGAAGAGGAGGAGTAGAAGAAGAAGAGAAGGAGTAAAGAAGGAAGAGGAGTAGAAGAAGGAAGAGGAGGAGTAGAAGAGGAAGAGGAGGAGTAGAAGAAGGAAGAGAAGGAGTAGAAGAAGGAAGAGGAGTAGAAGAAGGAAGAGGAGTAGAAAGAAGGAAGAGGAGGAGTAGAAGAAGGAAGAGGAGGAGTAAAGAGAAGGAAGAGGAGAGTAGAAGAAGGAAGAGGAGTAGAAGAAGGAAGAGGAGGAGTAGAAGAAGGAAGAGGAGGAGTAGAAGAAGGAAGAGGAGGAGTAGAAGAAGGAAGAGGAGGAGTAGAAGAAGGAAGAGGAGGAGTAGAAGAAGGAAGAGGAGGAGTAGAAGAAGGAAGAGGAGGAGTAGAAGAAGAAGAGGAGGAGTAGAAGAAGGAAGAGGAGAGAAGAAGAAGGAAGAGGAGTAGAAGAAGAATAAAGGAGGAGTAGAAGAAGGAAGAGAAGGAGTAGAAGAAGGAAAGGAGAGTAGAGAAGAAGGAGAGGAGGGGTAGAAGAAGAAGGAAGAGAAGGAGTAGAAGAAGAAGAGGAGGAGTAGAAGAAGAAGGAAGAGGAGGAGTAGAAGAAGAAGGAAGAGGAGGAGTAGAAGAAGAAGAAGGGAGGAGTAGAAGAAGGAAGAGGAGGAGTAGAAGAAGGAAGAGAAGGAGTAGAAGAAGAAGGAAGAGGAGGAGTAGAAGAAGGAAGAGAGGAGTAGAAGAAGGAAGAGGAGGAGTAGAAGAAGAAGAGGAGGAGTAGAAGAAGAAAGAGGAGGAGTAGAAGAGGAAGAGAAGGTTAGAAGAAGGAAGAGAAGGAGTAGAAGAAGAAGGTAGAGGAGGAGTAGAAGAAGGAGAGAAGAGTAGAAGAAGAAAGAGGAGAATAGTAGAAGGAGGAGTAGAAGAAGAAGGAAGAGGAGTAGAAGCAGAAGGAAGAGATGGAGTAGAAGAAGGAAGAGGAGGAGTAGAAGAAGAAGGAAGAGAAGGAGTAGAGAAGGAAGAGAAGAGTAGAAGTAGAAGGTAGAGGAGGAGTAGAAGAAGGAAGAGAAAGAGTAGAAGAAGAAGGTAGAGGAGTAGAAGAAGAAGGAAGGGGAAGAGTAGAATAAGAAGGAAGAGAAGGAGTAGAAGAAAAAGAAGTAGAGGAGGAATAGTAGAAGAAGAAGAGAAGAGTAGAAGAAGAAGTGTAGAGGAGAGTAGAAGAAGGAAGAGAAGGAGTAGAAGAAAAGGTAGAGGAGTAGAAGAAGAAGGAAGAGAAGGAGTAGAAGAAGAAGGAAGAGAAGGAGTAGAAGAAGGTAGAGGAGTAGAAGAAGAAGGTAGAGGAGGAGTAGAAGAAGAAGGTAGAGAAGGAGTAGAAGAAGTAGAGGAGTAGAAGAAGAAGGAAGAGAAGGTAGAAGGAGAAGGAAGAGAAGGAGTAGAAGAAGAAGGTAGAGGAGGAGTAGAAGAAGAAGGTAGAGAAGGATTAGAAGAAGTAGAGGAGTAAAAGAAGAAGAAGAGAAGGAGTAGAATAAGAAGGAAGAGAAGGAGTAGAAGAAGAAGGAAGAGAAGAGTAGAAGAAGAAGGAGTAGAGAAGAAGGAAGAGAGGAGTAGAAGAAGAAGAGAAGGAGTAGAAGAAGAAGGAAGAGGAGAGTAGAAGAAGGAGAGGAGGAGTAAAGAAGGAAGAGAAGGAGTAGAAGAGAAGGAAGAGGAGGAGTAGAAGAAGGAAGAGGAGGAGTAGAAGAAGAAAGAGGAGGAGAAGAAGAAAAAGGAGGAGTAGAAGAAGAAAGAGGAGGAGTAGAAGAAGGAAGAGAAGGAGTAGAAGAAGAAGGTAGAGGAGGAGCAGAAGAAGGAAGAGAAGGAGTAGAAGAAGAAAGAGGAGGAATAGTAGAGGATGAGTAGAAGAAGAAAGAGGAGAGTAGAAGAAGGAAGAGAAGAGTAGAAGAAGAAGGTAGAGGAGGAGCAGAAGAAGGAAGAGAAGGAGTAGAAGAAGAAAGAGGAGGAATATTAGAAGGAGGAGTAGAAAGAAGAAGGAAGAGGAGTATAAGCAGAAGGAAGAGATGGAGTAGAAGAAGGAAGAGGAGGAGTAGAAGAGAAGGAAGAGAAGGAGTAGAAGAAGGAAGAGAAGGAGTAAAGTAGAAGGTAGAGGAGAGTAGAAGAAAAAAAAAAGAAAGAGTAGAAAGAATTAGAAAAGAAGTAGAGGAGTAGAAGAAAGGAAGGGAAGAGTAGATAGAAGAAGGAAGAGAAGGAGTAGAAGAAGGAAGAGAAGGAGTAGAAGAAGAAGGTATAGAGGAGTAGAAGAAGGAAGAGAAGAGTAGAAGAAGAAGGTATAGGAGGAGTAGAAGAAGAAGAGAAGGAGTAGAAGAAAGTAAGGAGTAGAAGAAGAAGAAGAGAAGGAGTAGAAGAAGAGGAAGAATGGAGTAGAAGAAGAAGTTAGAGAGTAGAAGAAGAAGGTAGAGGAGTAGAAGAAGAAGGAAGAGGAGTAGAAGAAGAAGGAAGAGAAGGAGTAGAAGAAGAATGTAGAGGAGGAGTATAAGAAGAAGGTAGAGAAGAGTAGAAGAAGGTAGAGGAGTAGAAGAAGAAGAAGAGGAGTAGAAGAAGAAGAGTAGAAGAAGGAAGAGGAGGAGTAGAAGAAGAAGGTAGAGGAGGAGTAGAAGAAGGAAGAGAAGGAGTTGAAGAAGAAGGAAGAGAAGGAGTAGAAGAAAGAGAAGAGAAGGAAGAGAGAAGGAAGAGGATGAGTAGAAGAGAAGGAGTAGAAGAGGAAGAAGGAGTGTAGAAGAGAGGTAGAGGAGGAGTAGAAGAAGGAAGAGGAGGAGTAGAAGGGAAGAGGAGGGTAGAAGAGAAGGAGTAGAAGAAGGAAGAGAAGGTAGAAGAAGAAGGAAGAGAAGGAGTAGAAGAAGAGGAAGAGAAGGAGTAGAAGAAGAATGAAGAGAAGGAGTAGAAGAAGAAGGAAGGGGAAGAGTAGAAGAAGAAGGAAGAGAAGGAGTAGAAGAGGAAGAGAAGGAGTAGAAGAAGAAGGTAGAGGAGGAGTAGAAGAGGAAGAGAAGGAGTAGAAGAAGAAGGAAGAGAAGGAGTAGAAGAAGAAGTAGAGGAGGAGTAGAAGAAGAAGAAGAGAAGGAGTAAAGAAGGAAGAGATGGAGTAGAAGAAGAAGGAAGAGAAGAGTAGAAGAAGGAAGAGAAGGAGTAGAAGAAGAAGGTAGAGGAGGAGTAAGAAGGAAGGAAGAGGAGTAGAAGAAGAGGAAGAGAAGAGTAGAAGAAGGAAGAGAGAGTAGAGAAGAAGAAGAGAAGAAGTAGAAGAAGGAAGAGAAGGAGTAGAAGAGAAGTAGAGGAGGAGTAGAAGAAGGAAGGGAGGAGTAGAAGAAGAAGGAAGAGAAGAAGTAAAGAAGGAAGAGGAGGAGTAGAAGAGAAGGAGTAGAAGAAGGAAGAGGAGGAGTAGAAGAAGGTAGAGGAGGAGTAGAAGAGAAGGATTAGAAGAAGGAAGAGGAGGAGTAGAAGAGAAGGATTAGAAGAAGAAGGTATAGGAGAAGGAGAAGGTAGAGGAGGAGTAGAAGAAGGAAGAGAAAGAGTAGAAAAGGAAGGAGGAGTAGAAGAAGAAGGAAGAGAAGGAGTAGAAGAAGAAGGTAGATGAGGAGTAGAAGAAGAAGGAAGAGGAGGAGTAGAAATTAAGAGAAGGGTAGAAGATGAAGGTAGAGGGGAGTAGAAGAAGGAAGAGAAGGAGTAGAAGAAGAAGGTAGAGGAGGAGTAGAAGAAGGAAGAGAAGGAGTAGAAGAAGAAGGAAGAGGAGGAGTAGAAGAAGAAGAGAAGGAGTAGAAGAAGAAGTAGAGAGATAGAAGAAGGAAGAGAAGGAGTAGAAGAAGAAGGTAGAGGAGGAGTAGAAGAAGAAGGTAGAGAAGGAGTAGAAGAAGAAGTAGAGAAGGAGTAGAAGAAGAAGGTAGAGGAGTAGAAGAAGAAGGTAGAGGAGGAGTAGAAGAAGAAGGAAGAGAAGGAGTAGAAGAAGAAGGAAGAGAAGGAGTAAAGAGAAGAGTAGAAGAAGGAAGAGGAGGAGTAGAAGAAGAAGAGAAGGAGTAGAAGAAGAAGGTAGAGGAGGAGTAGAAGAAGGAAGAGAAGGAGTAGAAAAGAAGAGATGAGTAGAAGAGAAGGAGTAGAAGAAGGAAGAGAAGGAGTAGAAGAGAAGGTAGAGGAGGATAGAAGAAGGAAGAGGAGGAGTAGAGAGAAGAGTAGAAGAAGTAAGAGGAGGAGTAGAAGAGAAGAGTAGTAGAAGAAGGAAGAGAAGGAGTAGAGAAGAGGAAGAGAAGTAAAGAAGAAGGTAAGGAGGAGTAGAAGAAGGTAGAGGAGAGAGAAAAGAAGTAGAGAAGGAGTAGAAGAAGAAGGTAGAGAAGGAGTAGAAGAAGGAAGATGAGGAGTAGAAGAAGAAGAGAGGAGTAGAAGAAAGGTAGAGGAGGAGTAGAAGAAGAAGGTAGAGAAGGAGTAGAAGAAGAAGGAAGATGAGGAGTAGAAGAAGGAAGAGGAGGAATAGTAGAAGAGGAAGAGGAGGAGTAGAAGAAGAAGGAAGTCTTTTGCTCTTCTATTTGCTTCTACTGCTGTTATGTTTCCTAGTATTTCTAATATTCCGTCATCCATCTTTTCATAGTCAGCCCTTGGGTCTGGTATTCTCGCAACGTTTATTGAAGGCTCGTTGTGTTGCGTTTTGGATCTTTCTGCCTTGTCACGTGGTAATATTTTATTTTACTTGATTATAGTTTCATCATCATCATTGAGTGCTGTCTCCGCATCGAAGGTTGGCTACCATGGAGCGCCATTCCCCTCTGTGTCCTGCTTTGATGGTGCAGGTTGTCATAGGTTGTTTTGTCCTGATAGGCCCTGTCTTTTCAGGTTCATGGCTGATTATAGGTGTCACTCTAGCAATCACAAGCCGGTTCGAGCTTGAGAATCATCTCATTGCCCATTGGGGTCCCTGTTCCCCCAAGGCATGAACATATCGCGCTCATACAGATAGAATACTTACCACACTACCGAATCTATAAAGTATGAATATTTGTCTTCATATGTATTGGCACATTTGTACACCTTCGGTTTTTCTTTTGTGTGCTTTGTGGTAATATATACACACTCATACGCATGTATAGTTATGTACACATGATTTGTTAACACATCTATTCGTTTGTACACACACACATCTAGATATACACAGTTTATACGTATCTTGTACCCACCTCTCCATATTTTTTAGAACCCTTCCTTTTTCTCACCTGACTGCCTGGTCAGTGAAATATATAGTTGGTCATCCCGCCCGCCTACTTATTTTAGTTCATTCAGAAGCTGACCACGCTCTGGACCACAGGGAAGTGACCTTTTTTTTTTATTTCCTTTCTTGAGTATCTAGCATATTATCGCATTGTAGTTAGATTTGTTTATATATCCTTATATATATTTTTGTGTTGTTGTTTGTTGTTCCAGCTGAAGGCCTACTTGTCCGAAACGTCTACTTTTATTTTGTTACTCACCTACGTAAAGCTGTTTACCATACCGCTTTTTTTTTTTTTTTTAATTAAAGTGTCATTATCATCAGCTTTACATCTCTATGCATCTTGATACCTTTCATCATCATGAAGTGCCGGGCCTGCTGGCATAGGTGATCATGTCTCTCCACAACTTTGATCTCGACAGTTATTTATCATTTCTGTTGTTGACCTTCTGCCAAGCCATTCTCTTAACTGTCTGTTATTTGTCTGTTATTTTTTCTCTTCGCTTCCCTCTATCTCTTCGTGCCTCAATTTTCCCAGTTGTTACATATGTTCCAGCTGTTCTCTTCTCATTACGTGGCCAAAAAATGATGATTGTTTCTTCCTAATATTGGAAATTAGCTCTCTTTTTGCTTTGACCTCTTTCAGGACGTTTTCATTACTCTTCTTAGCTGTCCATGGTACTCTCAACATTCTTCTGTAAAACCACATTTCTATAGCCTCCAGACTTGATACCTTTACTCCTTTAATAGTTTAGTTTTTTGTTTATTTTAATAAAACCGGTACCGGAAGCAGTAGCACATCGCGCATGCGCAGACACTAACAGCGGGTACGTGGCATTGTTACGATCGTCTGTAGACAAGTTTTCTGGTGAGGACTTCTCTCCGCTCTATTTTATCATGAATCTCACTTATTTCTTTTCATTTGCCATTTTATTGGCACTTTATAAATCTTCACAAGGGTACTTTATAAGCATTGATGCGCACGCCGAGGAATGTTTCTTCGAGAAGGCCACGTCAGGGACTAAGATGAGTTTAATGTTTGAAGTTGCTGAAGGAGGTTTTCTGGACATCGACGTGAAGGTAAACAAACGCTTGTCTTTTGTTTGAGATGTTTTATAATTTTAGTTTAGGGAATCTTGGAAGTCACATTGATCGGGAAGGGGATACAAGTAAAGAAATTAGAATCAAATAGCTAAAGCAGAAATGGCTGTCTTTCAGAAGCCTTGAAAAGTTGTGGAAATCAAAACTCATCAGCACAACAACGTCGTGTAAGAAGACTTATCACCAACCAACATTTACAACATAGAACTGGAGTCGTCAGTCGCTGGACACTGAGGAATTGCTGAGGAGGGGATCTGAGTACCTATGGACATGTTCGGAGTGCAATGATGGGATGATCCGCAAATCATCATCATTGAGTGCCCTCTCCGCATCGAAGGTTGACTACCATTACCATGCCACCATGGAGCGCCATTCTACTCTGTCTTTCTTTGATGGTGCAGATTGAAGATTGTCATAGGCCATGATAGGCTGACTTGTCCATCTTTTGATGTTACTCGTCCATGTTAGTCTTGGTCTGCCTCTGCCTCTTTTACCTTGTATTTTCACTTCTAATATACTTTTATTAGACTGTTGTGTCTTTTTACATGACCAAAAAATGTCATTTGTCTTGCTCTAATTGTGTTCTCCTTGGCTTTCTTTGGACTGTTATGTGATGAGACCTGCAAATAACTCAAATAATTCAATAACGTATGCGTGTGAAAGCTGGAAAACAACAAGAGATATATAAACAAAGTTGAACGCATTTGAAAATAATGTCTAAGAAAATACTTGGTATAGAATGGAACGAATTCAAAACAAATGAGGAAATTAGAGAAATCACCAATCAACTACTAATATCTTCAGTAATAAAGAAAACCCGATGGTCATATGTTGGACATGTGATGAGAAGAGATAATAACCAAATAGCAAAGCAGGCCCTCATGTGGGAAACAACAGGTAAGAGAAAAAGAGGAAGAACCAGGGAGACACTGAGAACATTGATGAGAGAGGCAAGAGCAGCAGGATTTGGCTCCCTCAATGAGATAGAGCTGCTTGCACAGAACAGAGACAAATGACGAGATTTGATAAAATATCTTTAAAAGAATTGAAAACTGCTAGAACAAAAATTTAGATAAGAGAAGGAGTATCTGGTCTATGCCCTATGGGCCGCTATGGCTCGAAAGGTCGATAGATAGATAGATATATTACCATGTCTTTACTTATTTGTTTTGTGTCTATAAGTTAGTATAAGTCTAACTGAATTGACATGAGAATACAAAAAGCATATGCTGTCACATACCAGTTTTCACCATTGCTAAGACATCCAAACATTTCTATGGCAGCTAAACAACAAAAGATAAATAACATTTTCATACCAACTTTGTGCTTTGAAAGTCAAATATGGACCCTTTCTAAATCCCATTTAAGAAAAATCAATACATGTGAGATGCGATGCTTGAGAAAAGTAACAACACAAGAAGAGATAGAATACCAAATGAAACCATAAGAAAAATGGTAGGAACTAAACCCTGCCAAGAATATATAGAGCAACAATGACTTAAATGGTTTGGCCACCTGGTCAGAATGAATCCTTACCAATCACCATCAAGGGCGTTCTTCTCAAGAATGCATGGAAAAAGACCAGAGGAAGACCTAGAAGAAGATGGATAGATGCAGTGATAGAGACGTGTAAAACAAAGGAAAATTACTAATTCAGACAGTTCGAGCAGCGCAAGAACGACAAATGATATAACCACGACACCTTTTAGGTATCAGTGAGAAAGAGAAAGAAGATGATGGAAAGATGCAGTGATAGAGACATGTAACAACAAAGGAAAATCAGTAATTCAGACAGTTCGAGCAGCTCAAGAACGACACATGATATAACCACGACACCTTTTCGTATCAGTGAGAAAGAGAAAAGAAGAAGATGGATAGATGCAGTGATAGAGACATGTAACAACAAAGGAAAATCACTAATTCAGCCAGTTCGAGCAGCTCAAGAACGACAAATGATATAACCACGGCACCTTTAGGTATCAGTGAGAAAGAGAAAAGATGAAAAGAAAACAGAAGGCCTACTGAGCACTGTTGTTTTGTTTTTGTTTTCTCCCTCACCAACAAAAAATCATAACCATACACTCCTTTCCTTATTTTAAATTGTCATTCTTATCATCAGCTTTACAACGGCTCTGCGTTTCTATACTTTTACCCCTTTAACAATTAGACCCGTTTTTTTTTTTTTAAATTTTTTAATAGTTTTGATCTATTTTAATAACAGTCAGGTAAACTTCAACTTTCCAAGAATTGATCAGCTATGTGTTGCTAACTCTACTGGGAGGTTTACTGATTGCAGATTTTATCTTCTTTTTTCCTTCCTCATTTGCCTTTCAGCGTCGAGGGAGATATAATTTGCTGTCTTTTGCTTTTCTACTGATAGTTGTTATGTTTCCTTCTTCTTCTTCTTTCCTTCCTCATCTGCCTTTCAGCGTCGAGGGAGATATAATTTGTGGTCTTTTGCTCTTCTGTTCGCCTCTGCTGCTGTTATGTTTCCTAGTGCTTCTAATATTCCATCGACCCATCTTTTTCATGGTCGACCCTTGGGTCTGGTGTTCTCACGTTTGTTGAAGGCTCGTTGTGTTGTGTTTTGATCTTTCTGCCTTGTCACATGGCCAAACCATTTTATCTGTTGTTTCCTTATATATTCTATGGCGGGGGCTATTCCTAGCTTTTTTCTCAGTTCTTCATTTCTGATCTTATCTCTCAGACTGTTTCCTGTCATTCGTCTAACACATTTCATCTCTGTAGAGGTTATTTTCTTATTGTTCTTACATCTAGGGTCCAGGTCTTGCATTGGTAGCACAACGTTGGGATGAAGATTGTATTGTATAGTGCTCGCTTTCCTCTAGAGTTATTTCCTTGTTGGACACTGGTGATAACTGTCCAATGATTTGACAAGTTTGAGAATTATCGTTTGTCATTGGACTTCCTATGTTTCCTAATGTTTCTAGTATTCCTTCAGTATATCTTTTTAGTGGTCAACTCTTGGGTTTGGTGTTTTCATGACATTTATTGAGGCCTCATTGTTTTGTATTTTGATCTTTCTGCCTTATTACATGACCGAACCATTTTACCCGACCATTATTTGTTGTTTCTTTTCAATATTCAATGGCTGGAATTATCTCTTCTCTTCCCCTCCAACCCTGTTTTTCATTTCTGATCTGATCTCTCACCCTGTTTCCTGTCATTTCTCTAACATATTTGCAGAGCTGGTGCATCCGATAGTGCCTTAATAGGTATTTTGAAATGTTTTTAAATGATGGACAATATTGACAGTATTGTTTCTCTAATTGACTTCAGATGTTCTCTAATTGACCTTCAAATGTTCTCTAATTGACCTTCAGATGTTCTCTAATTGACCTTCAGATGTTCTCTAATTGACCTTCAGATGTTCTCTAATTGACCTTCAGATGTTCTCTAATTGACCTTCAGATGTTCTCTAATTGACCTTCAGATGTTCTCTAATTGACCTTCAGATGTTCTCTAATTGACCTTCAGATGTTCTCTAATTGACCTTCAAGTGTTCTCTAATTGACCTTAGATGTTCTTTAATTGACCTTCAGATGTTCTCTAATTGACCTTCAAGTGTTCTCTAATTGACCTTCAAGTGTACTCTAATTGACCTTCTAAAGTTCTCTAATTGACCGTAGATGTTCTCTAATTGACCTTCAGATGTTCTCTAATTGACCTTCAGGTGTTCTCTAATTGACCTTTAGATGTTCTTTAATTGACCTTCAGATGTTCTCTAATTGACCTTCAGATGTTCTCTAACTTACCTTTAGATGTTCTTTAATTGACCTTCAGATGTTCTCTATTTGACCTTCGGATGTTCTCTAACTGACCTTTAGATGCTCTTTAATTGACCTTCAGATGTTCTGTAACTGACCATCTCATGTTCTCTAATTGACCTTTGGATGTTCTCTAACTGACCATCTCATATTCTCTAATCGACCTTCAGATTTTTGGTCAGATGGCAAAGTGATACACTCCGGAGACAGGGAATCGAATGGCAAATATGTGTTCGCTGCCCACATGGATGGTAACTACAAATACTGCTTCAGCAACGCCATGTCCACGGTGACACCAAAAGTTGTCGTTTTCTCTATTGATGTCGGCGAAAAGCCTAAAGAAACTGGTGATGAGTCTGATGGTAAGTATGAACCTTATAGTGTTGCATGTTGTATGTAAATATATCATCATCATTAAGTACTAGGTCTTCTGGCGTAGCTGATCATGTCTCTACAACTTTCGATCTCGACTGTTATTTATCATTTCTGTTGTTGACCTTCTGCCAAGCCATTCTCTTAAGCTGTCTGGTATTTTTTCTATTTGCTTCCCTCTGTCTCTTCGTCCCTCAATTTTCCAGTTGTTACAATATATTCCAGTTGTTCCCTGTTTTCATTACTTGGCCAAAAATGATTGTTTCTTCCTAATATTGGAAATTAGCTCTCTTTTTGCTTTGACCTCTTTCAGATAATTTTCATTACTCTTCTTAGCTGTCCTTGGTATTTTCAACATTCTTCTGTAAAACCACATTTCTACAGACTCCATTGATTTTCTTGTCTGTTATCCTATTGTCCATGATTCACATCCATATGTTAAGACTGGCTCTACATAACATTTAAGAACTCTTTTTCTTGTTTCTGTTGTCAAAATGGATTGCATAGTATCTTCTCATTTTTTTGGAAAGCTACTTTTGCCTGGGCCATTCTGCATCTCACCTCTATTGTACATCTACCATCTGAGGTTAACATTGTTCCCAAATATTTAAATTCATTGACCTGTTTTGATTTTGTTCCACTTGTCTTTATTGTGCATTGTGGTGATGACTTTTTCTTTTTTGCTACCATTACTTCTGTCTTTTTGCTATTAAGGCTGAGTCCTTTATCTTTGCTTTCCTTTACTATAATTTTTGGGATACACTCCTGTTAGACGAGGTGCGCGTGGCTGTGCTGCTAAAGCCACTGTTCCACTATCTGCAAAGCCGCGTACGGTGTTCAAAGCCCGCGGTAGACAGAAAGGATTTTTTCTATCGGGGGTGAAATAAAAATGATGAATCTCACACATTGTGGCGACTGCTTGACGAAGTGGCCTTTATCCCTCTGGTTCTATCGTTGCCCCCCTCCCCCTCCGACATACACTAGCAATGGCACTATGTGTCATAAATAAATAGTTTGTTTCTTTTTAACTCCTGTTAGAATGACATTTTTAATGTTCAATACACACAATACACTGAAGAAACACAACTTGTTTTATATCACCATCGTGGAGTGTTGCCTCAAACATGGTTTATTTGTCTTTTGTTTTAGCCAATCAGAACAAATTGACGGAAATGATTAATGAGTTGTCGACAGCCCTGACTGGTGTCAAACATGAACAAGAGTATATGGAGGTCAGGGAGAGGATTCACAGATCTAGTGAGTACATCTTCTACCTTTCAGTTTCCCTGTGGAGCATAGGTCTTCAACAACACTTTCCAAGCCATTCTGTTTCTTGCTATTCTTTTAAGATCATTCCATGTCTTCTCCATCATCTTCATCTCTGCTTCCATCATCACTAAGAATATTTTGGTCTTCCTCTTTGTCTTTTTCCTTGGGGATTCCAGAAAAAGGCATGTTGTGTAATACTCTCAGTTTTCTTTCACAGTGTGTGTCCTTTTCCTATCCAGTGCCATCGTCTTCACTGTATCTCTTTATCCACTGATATTTGACTGGTACATTTCCATAATTCTATGTTAGTGATTTTGTCCAGCCATTTCTATCCTTTTATTCTGCGTAAGCATCCATTAATGAAAGTCTGTATCTTAATAATTGTCATTTTTGTTGTTCTCCATGTTTCACAGCCATATAATAGTAAAGTAAATTACCCTCGTCACGCCAAGTGGCGTATAGGGAATATGGTGTTAGTGACCATACATTTTACAGACCTTCGGCACATGATTTTTGGGGTAATGTGGTCGGTATTACGCCCATGCCGGTATTACGCCCATGCCGCTCTACTTTCCCAGAAAAATCTGGTACCCATTTAAGGCTGGGTGAAGCCCGGAAGCTGTTGGTTGGGATCGAACCCTACCCCTTGACCTTTGCAGTCCAGTTCACTAACCACTGTGCTATCGTGGCCCCCACAGCCATATAATAAGACTGATTTAACATTGGAGTTTAAAATTGTTATTTTTGTATTTAACCTAATTTCTTTGGACTTCATATGTTTCCCAGTGCAACAAAAGCTCCTCTTGCTTTTGATATCCTTATTTTGGTATCATTTTCTGTTCCTCCCTCTTAGTCTATATTACTGCCCAGATATATGTAAGATTGTACGTCTAGTAGAGGTATTTCTCCTAATTTTATTTGGTTATTACCAACTGTATTAATTCTCATAATTTTGGCCCTATCTGTATTTTCAGTCCCATCTGTTGTGACCTCTCATCAAGTATGCTCATTTTATCTTGTATGCAGTGAGTACATCCATCTTCTAAAGTTTCTCCGCCTTGCTGCAGCAAAGACCTCCTCACCTTCTTCTTGATCACATTATCCAGGAGGTTGTTGGTGCATCACTGAGAGTCTTTGTCAACATTTTCCATTTCTCCATCTTTAGTAATATCTTGGGATTCTGCGAAGTCAAGGCCTGTCAATTCCTTTATGTTATCTTTCCCCTTTGCATGCCTCCCCCTTTTCTTCCTGTCAATTTCTTTAAGATATTCTTTGCCAGACCAGATGATGGAGATAGGCAGCCAGATCATTTCATTTTACATTGCTGCACAAAAGTGAAATGATCATCGTACTTCATTGCTTGTTGTATCTTTTTACCAACTTTATCATTTGTAATATGACCTACGTAAAAGACGCCCAAAACACATAGATAACTTTATTACATTAAATCTCCACTTGTATTATTACAGTACTGTGAGTCTTCTACCTTTCAGCTCCCTGTGGAGCACAGGTCTTCAACAAACACTTTCCAAGTCGTTCTGTTTCTTGCCATTTTTTTTAAGATCATTCCATGTTTTCCCCATCATCTTCATCTCTGCTTCCATCTGTCTTCTCCAAGAATTTCTTGGTCTTCTTCTTTGTCTTTTCCTCCGGGGATTCCAAAAAGGGCCTGTTGTGTAATACTCTCAGTTGGCTTCCGCAGTGTGTGTCCTATGCAGCACCATCGTCTTCGCTGTATCTCTTTATCCACTGGTGTTTGACTGGTACATTTCCATAATTCTATGTTAGTGATTTTGTCCTGCCATTTCCATCCTTTTATTCTGCGTAAGCATCCATTAATGAAAGTCTGTATCTTCATGATTGTCAATTTGTTGTTCTCCATGTTTCACAGCATATAATAGTACTGACTTAACATTTGAGTTGAAAATTTTTATTTTTGTATTTACCTAATTTCTTTGGACTTCCATATGTTTCCCAGTATAACAAAAGCTCCTATTACTTTTTGATATCCTTATTTTGGTATCATTTTAAGCTCCTCCCTCTTTATCTATATATAGTACTGTGGTACACCCATATATATTTTTTTTAAAATCAACTCACAACCCTGAGTTGTTGGGCACCACTGACAGACTTCGTCGACCTTCTCCATTTCTCTCTGTCTTTAGTCATTCTTTAGACCCTGCAAAGTTGAGGTCTGTCACTCTTTGAAGAGATCTTCCCATCTCTTTCTCCTTCCTGCTGCTTTCAAAGTTCCATACAGAATGATCTTTGCTGTTGCAAAGACTTGTAGTTAGTCAAGGGCCCCGGCATCACTGCAAACGAATTAACTCTTTCCCTACGATCCGCAGCATGGTGCGCCTTTCCATTTCGTTGCGTACGTTCAGCCGCATAGTGCGCCACGCTAAATTTATTAGTGTGAACACCATCAGACCATATTCGTTTTTACATGTCTTGTAGCATCTTGATATTGGTGAAATCTAATACCTTGTTCAATTATCTAAACATTCATATATAATATGTTATATGTTAGATAAATATAAATATGTAGATTGATTCTAAAACCATGAACAATTTTGTCTCTAAAATCTCTTCCGTTGCGTCGATAAAAAGCTTCCATACGGAAAGAGTTAAAATCCATAATTGCTCAATGTCTGTGCCAGTGAAATGATCCAAATTAACATATCATCTCATTGAAGATCTAAACAAAGAAAGGCAGCTGCAGTCCCCATCATAGCAGCTACAGCACTCGCCAAAAGACATAAGGCGTAGCCGCACCGAAAGTGAATGCAACCGACTGTCCTTCATTATATGATATTTTTATTCATCGTAACAATCAGAATATCGAAACACGATCTGGATGAAAAACACAGCTCACAGTGTGCAAAGAGCACTAAACTCAGCAATCCGTACTTGGAATATGAGGAAACTGCAACAAGAAACACCTTTTCAGGCAGAGCCTCAATTGTTCCTGCCGCCATATTGACCGGAAGTCATCACATGGGTTTTGGTATCTCTCTACATAGATTTTAGTTTGTATTCTGTGTAGGCTTATGACACCCAACAAGATATGGGTAGATAAAGGTCAGCAGCTCATAAGTAACTGCATCAATATCAGTGAACCATAGCTGATAAAGACCCTACACCACCTCTATATCGTGATCAAATGAGGAGGACTGCAAGGGAAGACAAATTGTTGTAGCGTTCAACATTATCAAAGTGAGGAAGATGAATTGTTGTAGTTACAACATTATGAAAATAGGGAAGACAAATGTTGTAGTTTATAAGATTATCAAACGAGGGAAGCCGTTTGTCACTCTAGTTTCTTTACTAATTTGTATCTTTCCTGGAATATATATATATATATACACACACACGCACACATCGTCTATTACACACTCAAAGTGATTGAAAGAAGCTGTATCTTAAAATTAAAAACTAATCTTTTTGTCGTTAAAAATGTAATATTGAATCTCTCCCCCCCCCCCCCCCAAAAAAAAAAAAAAAAAATCAATGCCTTCCGAGATGTGGAAGGAGCACAGGACTTTGACAAATACAGGTCCACGTCACTTCTTCGATGATGGAAATGGGAGTTAAGATGGGCACAGCCAGAAATGAGAAACTTAGTGGGCGTGTAAGAAGACTTATCAACCAACACAGAACTGGAGTTGTCAGTCGCTGGACACTGCAGGACTTGCTGAGGAGGGGATCTGAGCACCTATGGACATGTTCGGAGAGCAGTGATGATAACCCACAAATACTCAATGTTTGTGGTTAAAATATGATAATTTTACATTTGATAGGATCACATTTTTTCAAAGAAATGAAATATTTATTCTCATAAACGTTACTCACTAAAGCTTCAGTTATGCAGAACTCAACAATTCTTGAATATTCCTCTCTTTATCCAGTCACAAATGTGAACCACTCCATTCAAATATCAATCTCCAGAATGAGTAATGTAGTTTCCTCAGGACATCTTCATTCATAAATATTGTAACTTGTAGGGGTTGTAACAAAAATGCCATTTTGTGATTAAATAAGCAGTTGTGCTGAAAGCAAGAAGGAAAACCACAATTCATATTAGTTGCAAACATTCTCTGCCTCGCTTGCCATATAGTAGAATGGACATCATTATAAACCACAATTCATATTAGTTGCAAACATTCTCTGCCTCGCTTGCCATATAGTAGAATGGACATCATTATAAAACCACAATTCATATTAGTTGCAAACATTCTCTGCCTCGCTTGCCATATAGTAGAATGGACATCATTATAAAACCACAATTCATATTAGTTGCAAACATTCTCTGCCTCACTTGCCATATAGTAGAATGACATCATTATAAACCACAATTCATATTAGTTGCAAACATTCTCTGCCTCGCTTGCCATATAGTAGAATGGGCATCATTATAAAACCACAATTCATATTAGTTGCAAACATTCTCTGCCTCACTTGCCATATAGTAGAATGGACATCATTATAAAACCACAATGACAATATTTCCTTATTATAAAACCACAATGACAGTAATTTCCTTATTATAAAACCACAATGACAGTAATTTCCTTATTATAAAACCACAATGACAGTAATTTCCTTATAAAACCACAATGACAGTAATTTCCTTATTATAAAACCACAATGACAGTAATTTCCTTATAAAACCACAATGACAGTAATTTCCTTATTATAAAACCACAATGACAGTAATTTCCTTATAAAACCACAGACAGTAATTTCCTTATAAAACCACAATGACAGTAATTTCCTTATAAAACCACAATGACAGTAACTTCCTTATCATCAACATCATTATCAACTATAATTTAAGTAATTTCCATATTTTTTCTTTGACAGTTAACGACAACACAAATTCAAAGGGTAGTCTTGTGGTCATTCTTTGAGGCCTTGGTTCTGGTTGCCATGACGCTAGGACAAGTCTACTATCTGAAGCGATTCTTTGAAGTGCGGCGGGTGGTTTGAGCCATATAAAATGGATCTAGTTTGTGTTTTGAGTTATCTAAAATGTTGCTTCGTAATTACGGACTTGTAGCTTTGGTGACAGAAAATGTAAAATGACAGATACCACAGATACTTGATTAGCCTGAATGTAAAATGTGCACAGAATGACAGTAAACATAGAAAGTATAGACATTGAGAGCTAAGATTGTGTACCATCAATGTAGATATTTGGCCTGTGTGTTTGGGCTGTTCTTTTAGGTAGAAATAGGGTAATGGTCAAAAGGAATTAATTATTTTATTAGTGTTTTCGTTTTTTTTTTCTACACTGTTTTGTGTTGTGTGCTTTGGGGTCCAGGGTTTTTATCTTTATGAATTCTTCTACTTCTGCCTTTCAGCTCCCTATAGAGCATAGGTCTTCAGCAAACACTTTCAGCTCCCTGTGAAGCATGGATCTTCAACAAACACTTTCAGCTTCCCTATGGACATAGATCTTCAACAACGCTTTCAGCTCCCCTGTGGAGCGTAGGTCTTCAATAATACTTTCAGCTCCCTGTGGAGCATAGGTCTTCAACAAACACTTTCAGCTCCCTGTGGAGCATAGGTCTTCAACAAACACTTTCCAAGCCGTTCTGTTTCTTTCCATTCTTTTAAGATCATTCCATGTCTTCCCCATCTTCATCATCACCTCTGCTTCCATCTGTCTTCTCCAAGAATATTTTGGTTTTCCTTTAACACATGCACCCCCCACCCCCACAGTGCCATCCATCTTTATAATTAGTTCAGGAATACTTCCCTTGTGTATGTCCCTTTTCGTCTAGTCAGACGGTCTAGTGGAGGCTATTGTGTATATGGCCCTTTTCATCTTGTCAGACGGTCTAGTGGAGGCTGTTGTGTATTTTTTTTTTAGGTTTTGTTTTTGTCAAACAGCTTCTCTCATGGATAATCTACCAATGTTTGACAAACACACATGGCCTCTGAATGAACAAGTCAGGCCCACTGATCCACAGGGTTTTCCATCCTTTTTCATGAGTCTTTTTTCTTCTAAGTTTTGCCTTAGCACAGCCTCAAATTATGTTATACCGTTCCTTACACATGCTCTCCATGATATGCGATCACTTGCCAGATGTTTCCATTCATTCTCACAGATGGAGAAGTCATTCAGAGATGATTTACAGATATCTCTATATTTTTGTTTAGGTCTACAGATTTGTCTTTTTTCCGTGTGTTAGTTCACCATATAGTATTTGCTTGGGGATGCGTATTTCTTCCATTCTCTGGACATGCCCCAGCCATCTTAGTCTTCAACATCTGAGCATCGACATACATCGACTTCCCTAGTATTTGCTTTATATTTGCCATACCGTTATTTTCTTTTCTTTTTCTAGATACTATTTTCATTTCTCCTGATTATATCGCAAGTGCCCGTCAATTTAAACATTGAATCCAGTCCTTAATGTCAAGAGTTAAAATCATTTTATGGGGGGGGGGAACCTTGATGAATCATCATGTGCCATGCTGCCTGGTCTAGGCTATCATGTCCTTCCATAATTCCGTGTCCTCAATGCATTGTATCTTCTCTCCGTGTCATCCCCGAATTGTCTTTCTCTGCATCTTGCCAGTTGTAACTAAGTATTCCAACTTTCATCTTCTCGTGATGTGACCAAAAAATGTTGATTGTTTCTTTCTGATGTTTTTAGAAGCTCTCTTTTCTGGTTCGGCCTCTTTGAGAATTCCTTGATTGGTCTTTTTGGCTCTTTAATGAATGTGTCAATTTACAGTTACAACTTACATGGATTTTAAAAATATTATATATATATATTTTGCACCAAGTGAAAGTTTTTTTACTAGACGTACAATCTTACATATATGTGGGCAGTAATATAGATAAAGTGGGAGGAACAGAAAATGATATCAAAATAAGGATATCAAAAGCAAGTGGAGCTTTTGTTGCACTGGGAAACATATGGAAGTCTAAAGAAATTAGGTTAAATACAAAAATAAAAATGTTCAACTTCAATGTCAAGTCAGTCCTATTATATGGCTGTGAAACATGGAGAACAATAAGATTGACATCATGAAGATACAGACTTTTATTAATGGATGCTTACGCAGAATAAAAGGATGGAAATGGTAGGACAAAATCACTGAAATAGAATTATGGAAATGTACCAGTCAAATTCCAATGGATAGAGATACAGCGAAGACGATGGCGCTGGATAGGACACACACTGCTGAAGCCAACTGAGAGTACTACACAACAGGCCCTTTTTTTTGAATCCCCAGGGAAAAGACACAGAGGAAGACCAAGGAATTCTTGGAGAAGACAGATAGAAGCAGAGATGAAGATGATGGGGAAGACATGGAATGACCTAAAAGAATGGCAAGAAACAGAACGACTTGGAAAGTGTTTGTTGAAGACCTATGCTCCACAGGGAGCTGAAAGGTAGAAGTGAAAATTTTCACTTTGAGCAGACACTTCAACTGTGTCTCACCGTACCTGTCACCCTTCCTCTGGAGTCCCGCTGCATGATAATTCTTGCGATTGTTACTCAATCTTTTCTGAACACATATATTCTCATGGTTCCACTTTTTTATCTGCCTCTGGATGCTGATTTTGTTTAGCCAAAGTTTTTTCCCCTCGAGCATTGTACGTAAGATGATTGGGACGAACATTGTTGGCATACTAGTGTAAGAGATTGGTGAAGTAAGGGTTAAATGAGAATGCAATGTCTGAGATGTTATTATTTATTGCTCTTGTTTTATTGTTGCTTTCTTTGTTTGCCATTTTAAAAAAATGTAAAACACTTTTAACTCCGGAACATTTTCTGATTTGATTAATTTAGAAATATTTTCATATATTTTAGATTTGTCAAGTATCTATTAAAAATTAATGAGAGAACTTTGCACATGGTGGACGTACTGTTACAGGGAGTACAAATGTTTAAACAATGATACATTCTAATTGTTATGATATAGGTTCGGAGTTCAAGAGTTAATTAGTATTCTTGCAAGTGCCTGTTTTGTGGGACATATGAGTGTATGATGTGTCTTTGACAGAAGAGCATGTGGTCTGTCTTTGGCATAAGAATATATGATCTGTCTTTGTCATAGGAATATATGGTGTGTCTTGGGCATAAGAATATTGATCTGTCTTTGTCTTTGACATAAGAATATATGATATGTCTTTGATATAAGAATATATGGCCTGTTTATGTTATATATGTTTGGTAATATAAATATTGGGACATACTTGTTGTGTTAACATTATGAACGTGACCTCCATAGCAGACACATCATCTTAATCATAAAATAATTCATCAATTATTATATGTCAATTATTATATGTCAGCAGTAATGTCAACAGCTGCTGCTATCGTTTATTTCTTTGTGTCATAATCTAATCATGATGTATGGTATTTGTGATTGAAATAATTAACTTGCATAAGGATGATTTCCTGAAGACACTGGATGTTTGGATAATGGATATGGATACAGTCCTAAGATGACAGCAGTTTTAAAACGTTAGATGTAAAGCAGTTTAACAATATCCTGCTTTGGTGATGTTTGTGTGTGCACTACCAGCAAGCTTCCAGGTTCACCCAGCCTTAAAATGTGTATCAGATTTATTTCTGGGAAGTAAAGTAGCACAGGCTTATTACCGACTACATTACCCCAAAAATCATGTGCTGAAGATAAAAAATTATTGTCACAAACACCATATTCCCTATATGCCACTTGGCGTGAGGGGGCACTTTACTTTACTGTTTTTTACAACTGAAAGATTTAGTCTGAGGTTGAGTGGATCATGTCTCATCAAGAATTAAGAAAGACCACGAAGGTGACAACAGCCTACAAGCTGGTAGGTTGGAGCTGAGAGACCAACTGCTGCTGTAACACACCTTTGATCATCTAAGGGAAGAATTATTATTTAGAGAAGGTGCATGGATCCTACCTCATCAAGAAGTAAGAAAAACCAACAAGAGAACAACTGCCTATAAGCTGGTAGGTTGGAGCTGAGAGACCAACTGCTGCTGTAACACACCTTCGTCATCCAATTTTTTTGGGGAGAATTTTGTTTAGTGAAAGGTGATTCCCAGAGAAAGATCAATACATGTGAGATGCGATGCTTGAGAAAAGTAACAAACACAAGAAGAGATAAAATACAAATAAAACCATAAGAAAAATGGTAGGAACAAAACCCAGCCAAGAATATATAGAACAACAACAACTTAAATGGTTTGGCCACCTGTCAGAATGAATCCATACCAATCACCATCAAGGGCGTTCTTCTCGAGAATGCATGGAAAAAGACCAAGAGGAAGACCTAGAAGAAGATGGATAGATGCAGTGACAGAAACATGTAACAACAAAGGGAAATCACTAATTCAGACAGTTTGAGCAGCTCAAGAACAACAAATGATATAAACCACAACACCTTTTAGGTATCAGTGAGAAAGAGAAAAGAAGAAGATGGATAGATGCAGTGATAGAGACATGTAACAACAAAGGGAAATCACTAATTCAGACAGTTTGAGCAGCTCAAGAACAACAAATGATATAAACCACAACACCTTTTAGGTATCAGTGAGAGAGAAAAGAAGAAGATGGATAGATGCAGTGATAGAGACATGTAACAACAAAGGAAAATCACTAATTCAGACAGTTCGAGCAGCTCAGAATGACAACTGATATAAACACGACACCTTTTAGGTATTAGTGAGAAAGAGAAAAGAAGAAGATGGATAGATGCAGTGACAGAGACATGTAACAACAAAGGAAAATCACTAATTCAGACAGTTCGAGTAGCTCAAGAACGACAAATGATATCAACCACGACACCTTTTAGGTATCAGTGAGAAAGAGAAAAGAAGAAGATGGATAGATGCAGTGACAGAGACATGTAACAACAAAGGAAAATCACTAATTCAGACAGTTCTAGCAGCTCAAGAACGACAAATGATATAAACCACGACACCTTTTAGGTATTAGTGAGAAAGAGAAAAGAAGAAGATGGATAGATGCAGTGATAGAGACATGTAACAACAAAGGAAAATCACTAATTCAGACAGTTCGAGCAGCTCAAGAATGACAACTGATATAACCACGACACCTTTTAGGTATCAGTGAGAAAGAGAAAAGAAGAAGATGGATAGATGCAGTGACAGAGACATGTAACAACAAAGGAAAATCACTAATTCAGACAGTTTCTAGCAGCTCAAGAACGACAAATGATATAAACCACGACACCTTTTAGGTATCAGTGAGAAAGAGAAAAGAAGAAGATGGATAGATGCAGTGATAGAGACATGTAACAACAAAGGAAAATCACTAATTCAGACAGTTCGAGCAGCTCAGAATGACAACTGATATAACCACGACACCTTTTAGGTATCAGTGAGAAAGAGAAAAGAAGAAGATGGATAGATGCAGTGACAGAGACATGTAACAACAAAGGAAAATCACTAATTCAGACAGTTCGAGCAGCTCAAGAACGACAAATGATATAAACCACGACACCTTTTAGGTATCAGTGAGAAAGAGAAAAGAAGAAGATGGATAGATGCAGTGATAGAGACATGTAACAACAAAGAAAAATCACTAATTCAGACAGTTCGAGCTGCTCAAGAATGACAACTGATATAACCACGACACCTTTTAGGTATCAGTGAGAAAGAGAAAAGAAGAAGATGGATAGATGCAGTGATAGAGACATGTAACAACAAAGAAAAATCACTAATTCAGACAGTTCGAGCAGCTCAAGAACGACAAATGATATAAACCACGACACCTTTTAGGTATCAGTGAGAAAGAGAAAAGAAGAAGATGGATAGATGCAGTGATAGAGACATGTAACAACAAAGGAAAATCACTAATTCAGACAGTTCGAGCAGCTCAAGAATGACAAACTGATATAACCACGACACCTTTTAGGTATCAGTGAGAAAGAGAAAAGGAGAAAATGGATAGATGCAGTGATAGAGACATGTAACAACAAAGGAAAATCACTAATTCAGACAGTTCGAGCAGCTCAAGAATGACAAATGATATAAACCACGACACCTTTTAGGTATCAGTGAGAAAAGAAAAGATCCCCCAGAACATGATTTATTGTTTGAAACTTGCATGCTGGGACCGAATGTTCTGGATTTTTCATCCTCAACATTTGTTGTATCTTTTTTTTGTTGCTCGTATTTTTAAAAAAATGTTGATCTATTTGATAAATGCTTGGATCTGTTGTTATTTTCTGCTCAGACTTGATTTCTTGATAAATGCTTGGATCTGTTATTTTCTGCTCACACTTGATTTCTTGATTAATGCTTGGATCTGTTGTTATTTTCTGCTCACACTTGATTTCTTGATTAATGCTAAGTCTGTAGTTTAGTTATTACTTGTGGTTGGGTATTCAGCTGTCATTTTCCCAAAGTCATCATCATTAATATCATCAATGTCTCCACAGTTGTGCTATTGTGTCATCAGGAGACAGCACTTATTCATCTGCGTCTCTCCCCAATCATGCTTAACAATAAAAAATTTGTTTTATTTGGAAATATCTGGGTCGATGTAGTGGTAGCGTACTGGCTTGGTGATGAAGTTAGCGTTTGCTTGATGTTCTCTAGGCAGCCCAGCATGTAAAAAATTGGTACTAGCCTCATTGAATTAGAAACGCAAAAATGAATTGTGGGTGTGTGTATTTCATTCAGCTGTTAATTATCTTATCATCATCAAGTGCCGGTGTCTGCTGGCATAGTTGATCATGTCTCTCCACAACTTTCGATCTCGACAGTTATTTGTCATTTCTGTTGTTAACCTTCTGCCAAGCCATTCTCTTATGCTGTATCTTTTCTCTTTGCTTCCTCTATCTCTTCATCCCTCAATTTTCCCAGTTGTTACAATATATTCAAGCTGTTCCTTCTCATTACATGGCCAAAAAATTATGATTGTTTCTTCCTAATATTGGAAATTTAGCTCCCTTTTTGTTTTGGCCTCTTTCAGAACGTTTTCATTACTTTTTTTAGCTGTCAGTGGTATTCTAAACATTCTTCTGTAAAGCCACATTTCTACAGCCTCCAGTGATTTTCATGTTTGTTGTCTATTGTCCATGAGTCACATCCATAAGTTAAGACTGCTCTACATAACATTTAAGAACTCTTTTTCTTGCTTCTATTGCCAACAATGGATTGCATAGTATCTTCCTCATTTTTTGGAAAGCTGATTTTAAATTAATTATCTTTTAACGTTCAGCTAATCACTAAAACAATTTTACTGACACATAAAATAATTGTGTGTTCAAATATTGCGTATCTGATACATTCCCATTTCCCATAAACTGGTCTTTATATGGGATTGTTTATTTATAATATCACCAGCAACATAAATTAGCTTTTTTTTTGCATTTGATTATTTGTTTACCATTATGTTTTGGTAATTAACTAAACGTGTTTCTTATTTATTATCACATCACGTTAAATATTACTTTCAGCATTCGATTACTTAACTCTTTCTGTGCTGAAGCTTTTTATCGACGCAACGGAAGAGATTTAAGTCACAAAATTCTTTATGGTTTAAAGAATCTGTCAACATATTTATATAACATATTATATGCAAATTTTTAGGTAACTGAACAAGGAGTTAGATTTCACCAATACCAAGATGATACGAGATATGTAAAAAGAATAGGATTTCATGATGATCTACACTAATATAATTGGGAGCGACGGTATATATGCGACTAAAATTGGCTTGGCGCACAGTGCAGCAATAACGTACAGAAAGAGTTACCTCAAAGTGGTTGTTCCATCTCACCAGATATCACAATCCTGGTATTTGTACTTATTTTGTTCAAGAAATCTGTTCAGATTGTGAGTTGTAAGAATAGTGAATCATTTTTGTTTTCCATAATAAATCATGTAATTCTGATTAATCTCATGATTGGTTGTTATAGTCAGTCGAAAGCCTCGTATCACTACAAACGAATTAAAATCCCTAATTAGTCAACCGCCCGTGCCAGTGGAATCATCTGAATTAAAACTCTTCTCATGAAGAATCCAAACAAAGAAAGGCAGCTGCAGTCCCCATCATAGCAGCTACAGCACATGCCAAAAGACATAAGGCCAAGCGGCACTGAAAGTGAACGCAGCTGAACTGTCCTTCGTCATACGATATCATCATTTATCGTAAGCAATCGGAATATCGAAACGTGATCTGGATGAAAAACACAGCTCACTGTGGGCACTAAACTCAGTAGCTCTGGCTGCAAGCCAGTCAATTTTTAATGGAACAAACAAACTGGCCCCTGGGCTTGGCCACATCGCCAGAACAAGGCACTCCACTGAGCCGTTGTCAATCTCCAACAGTCCAATAACCAAAGTTCAGAAAATGAACATTATCAACCACCGACTCCACTCTTGAAACATGCAAGTATTACTGAGACAGCTAAGAGACAAATGATAAATAGCCTCTTCACACCAACATTATGCTAGGGAACAGACAAGTAAATACAGTGCTGATGTAAAGCTGGTAGCAGAAACAAGTAGTGGGTGTAACATACACTCCTACAAGCTCTGGTGATAGCTTTACAACAAAAGGAACACAACTAAACGCTGAAGTTTCGGCCTACATGTGGCCTTTCTCAAAAAACGAGAACAACACAAATTAACAATGAAATAAAGATGAACTCTACCACCTCTAGGACGAGCGGCACAGATAAAGCAGGGAGAAATAAACAGAGGGATAAGAGATGAAACGAAAGTGAGATGTGCTACATATCAGAGGATAATAATAGATAAAACTAAGTGAAAATTAGTAAGCTAATATATATATAGAATTAAAGTGAGACTTAATTGAGGCAAGATCCAAAAGCTCCAGTGAGAAGATGGTAAAAAAAAAATAAAAGTAAAGTACCCCCGTCACGCCAAGTGGCGTATATGGTGTTAGTGACCATACATTTTACAGACCTTCGCCACATGATTTTTTGGGTAATGTGGTCAGTATTACGCCCATGCCGCTTACTTTCCCAGAAAAAAATCCGGTGCCCATTAATGGCTGGGTGAATCGGAAGCCGTCGATTGGGATCGACCCTACCTCTTGTCCTTTGTAGTCCAGTTCACTAACCACTGAGCTATCGTGGCTCCCAGTGAGAAGATGACTGTGAGTCAAATGGGACGCATGAGGGCCGGGATAGAGGGGTGGCAAATCAATCACTCGATTAGATAAGTCAAACGAGAAAACAATGTAGTAGAATGAGGTATTAAAGTAGTCGAGAGTGACACAGGTAATCACTAGTGATAGGGAAGTGTATATATGGAGTGAAAACGAGCAAACAAGAACAACATGGTGATAAATGAGGCGTAATAGGGGGATTAGACAGTGCAGGAAAAGTCAAGGTGGTGGAAAGTCAGGCAGGAGCAGTGAAGCATCTCTAAAAATGGGGAGAGTAAGATAGAACTGGAATATAAGGTGGCAGAATATGCGTTGATAAAAAAAAATAATGTAAATGTAGAACAGACAAACAATAGCAGTGCATCTGTAATTATAAATATATGTTGGTAAATAGGGATCCTGATTTCTGTGGAAGGGTGTCAACGTACTTACAGGCATGTAAAGGAGACCCTGAATATCACCTGGGGAGATCACGTCAGGGGTGGGGGGGGGGCTAAAACAGGAGCAGGGGAGGGAAGAAAGGAGTGGGGGGAAAAAGAAGGGTGATAGATTACCCATGATAATGGGACACATTGATGCCCTGTGGGTTGAGGCAACCCATACGGGCGATCAGATGATTCTCTAAAGTGAATCGGCTGTGGCTGTCAGAAGAAAATGACAACGCATGCCAGTAACTTGGATATACACCTTACTCTGATGGCTCCTAGAATTGAAGTGGAATACTTTTGGGGTGCCTGCATCTTGAGTGATGTCTTACAGTTGTTCCCGGCATGTGTATGTGAAACGGTGTCATGATTCGCCTATGTAAGTCATCTTACATTGCTTATACAAGTTATAACATAGATAATATTGCGCGATATACAAGAGGCCCTTTTTTGGAATCCCCAGGGGAAATGACAAAGAGGAAGACCAAAGATTTCTTGGAGAAAACAGATAGATGAAGATGATGGGGAAGACATGGAATGATCTTAAAAGAATGGCAAGAAACAGAACGACTTGGAAGGTGTTTGTTGAAGACCTATGTTCCACAGGGAGCTGAAAGGTGGAAGAAGAATGGGCGGTCAGGGAAGGGTACACGGGTAGTGGAGTTGGCGCGGAGATCATGCTACCAGTGTCAGACATGGACTTTGAATAAATCCCGAAAACAGAAAATCACGACATTCAAAACTATGTGCTTGAGGTAAATAACAAACACAAAGGAGAGTACCAGAGAAGAAATTTGAATGAAACCATGTCTGAAATATCATAAAGTGCCATGCCTGCTGGCGTGGGTGTTCATGTCTCTCCACAACTTTCGATATCGACAGTTATTTATCATTTCTGTTGTTGACCTTCTGCCAAGCCATTCTCTTAAGCTGTCTGGTATATTTTCTCTTTGTTTCCCTCTATCTCTTCGTCCCTCAATTTTCCAGTTGTTACAATATATTCCAGCTGTTCTCTTCTCATTACATGGCCAAAAAATGATTGTTTCTTCCTAATATTGGAAATTAGCTCTCTTTTTGCTTTGACCTCTCTCAGAACATCTTCATTATTCTTCTTAGCTGCCCATGGTACTCTCAATATTCTTCTGTAACACATTTCTACAGACTCCAGTCATTTTCTTGTCTGTTGTCCTATTGTCCATGATTCACATATTCGTCTGAAATATAGGAACTACAAATGTAATAGAATTGACACTTAGAATGAACCAAGACCAAACGTCATCAAGAACATTTTAAGATCATCAAGACAGAGGGTAAGAGGAAGACCAAGGAAAAGATGGTTAGGTGGAATAAAAGACATACAAAGACCAAAACATTTCCTTTTTAACAGCAACCAGATACGCCAAAGAAAAACGATGTATTTATGAAAAGGGAGATTCTAGAGACAATAGTATACTGACAACAACAAGCAAGCAAATATCTAGAGACAATAGTATACTGACAACAACAAGCAAGCAAATATCTAGAGACAATAGTATACTGACAACAACAAGCAAGCAAATATCTAGAGACAATAGTATACTGACAACAACAGCAAGCAAATATCTAGAGACAATAGTATACTGACAACAACAAGCAAGCAAATATCTAGAGACAATAGTATACTGACAACAACAAGCAAGCAAATATCTAGAGACAATAGTATACTGACAACAACAAGCAAGCAAATATCTAGAGACAATAGTATACTGACAACAACAAGCAAGCAAATATCTAGAGACAATAGTATACTGACAACAACAAGCAAGCAAATACATTGTATCTAGAGACAATAGTATACTGACAACAACAAGCAAGCAAATATCCAGATCTCCCACAGAGCGTTGCATTCGCCACAGCCCGTCTGAAAGAATTTATGTCTCTAGCCAGATCTCCCACAGAACGTTACATTCACCACAGTCCGTCTGAAAGAATCTCTATGTCTCTAGCCAGATCTCCCACAGAACGTTACATTCGCCACAGTCCGTCTGAAAGAATCTCCGTCTCTAGCCAGATCTCCCACAGAACGTTACATTCGCCACAGTCCGTCTGAAAGAATCTCTATGTCTCTAGCCAGATCTCCCACAGAACGTTACATTCGCCACAGTCCGTCTGAAAGAATCTCTATGTCTCTAGCCAGATCTCCCACAGAACATTACATTCACCACAACCCGCTGAAAGAATCTCTGTCTCTAGCCAGATCTCCCACAGAACGTTGCATTCACCACAACCCGGCTGAAAGAATCTCTGTCTCTAGCCAGATCTCCCACAGAACGTTGCATTCACCACAACCAGGCTGAAGAATCTGTTTCTAGCCAGATCTCCAATGTAGCCGATGACACGAGTCTTGTCGCTTTGGTCTATATCTCTCTCTACAACGGAACCCAGTCAGGGTTAAACTTGGAAAGAAGAGAAATACTTTGTGAATACTCTCGTCATCGAAGAAAATACACGCTAGAATTGTTATATATTGTATTTAATAGACTTAGTTGGTTATTTTAGTTACTCAATTAGTTGTTATTAATTGGTTAGTTATTTGGTCACTTAATTATTTGGTTAGTTGGTGGGTAGTTAATTAGTTATTTAATTTTTTGGGTAAGTTAGTTTTTTCGTTAGCTGGTTATTTAGTCAGTTGGTTGGTTAGTTAATTAGTTGGTCGATTAGTTAGTTAGTTAGTTGGTTAATTAACTAGTTGGTCGGTCAGCTAGTTGGTTAGTTAATCAGTTGGTTTTTTGGTTGGTTAGTTAGGTAATCATTATTAATTATATTTTTAATTCAATCAGTCACTTTGTGGACTTGGTAAAAGGTCTTGTCTTCGTCTCGTTAAATAGACTGGTTAGTTCTGTTGTCTCATTTCGATAACATTATAATTTGAATGTTGAAAAATATAACACTGAAATAAACAAAAGAATAGGAATGGTAGGAAGTAATTTAAATGCCGTGAAAAATATACTAACATCAAAACAAATAACACCAGGGCTAATACTAAGAATAGTAAACTGATATATCTTCTCAATATTCCTGTATGGTTCAGAAACATGGACATTAGACAAAAAAAAAAAAAAACCAGAACAGAAAATTGAAGCCTTTGAAATGTGGATATATAGAAAATAGGAAGAATTGGATGGAAAGAAAAGAAAACAAATGATGAAGTCTTAAAACAACTAAAAATGAAAGAGAACTACTAAACACAATTAGAACAAGACAAATGCTATTTTTGGGCCATGTTAAAAGACACAACAGCCTACTAACTCCTGGAGGGGGAAATACAAGGTAAAAGAGGCAGAGGCAGACCAAGACTAACATGGACGAGTAACATCAAAAGATGGATAAGTCAACCTATGTGACAACCTGCACCATCAAAGCAAGAGACATAGCGAAATGGCGCTCCAACCTTCGATGCGGGGTCGGCACTTAGTGATAATGATAATTTTGAATCAGCGTTATTAGCGCTTTTAACATCTCTGCGACGTGTCACCGTTATTAACGCTTTTAACATCTCTGGGACGTGTCGCCGTTATTAACGCTTTTAACATCTCTGCGACGTGTCGCCGTTATTAACGCTTTTAACATCTCTGCGACGTGATGCAGGTTAGTTTGAGCGAACCCGAGAAGAGAGAAATTGTCCAGAGATTTGTTCATCAACATTTCGATACACCCACACGCCAGTATCAACATATCAAGACATCAGTATGTCAAAACATCAACATATCGATACACCCACACGCCAGGATCAACATATCAAGACATCAGTATGTCAAAACATCAACATATCGATACACCCACACGCCTAACTAAAACTAAAATCCCCACTTTATATTGGATTCATAGATTACGAAAAGACATTTGATAGTTTAGACAGAAGAATGCTTTGGAAGTTGCTGAGCCATTACGGAATCCCCATAAAGTTTATTAACCTGATAAAAAAATGTATGAAGGAACAAAATGTAGTGTGGCGCATGAAGGACAGCTTACAGAAGCATTTGAAATAAGAACATGAGTAAGGCAAGGATGCCTTCTGTCTCCATTTCTCTTTCTACTGGCCATAGATTGGATTATGAAAATAACTCAAAAACAACAGAAATGGGATCCAGTGGTTACTGACCTAACAACTTGATGATTTAGACTTTGCTGATGACATAGCTCTCCTATCACACAGCCATCAACAGATGCAGGATAAAATGAGCATACTTGATGAGAGATCACAACAGCTAGGACTAAAGATTAATAGAGATAAGACCAACATTATGAGAATTAATGCAGTTGGCAATAACCAAATAAACTAGGAGAAATACCTCTACGAGACGTACAATCTTATATATATCTGGGCAGTAATATAGATAAAGAGGGAGGAACAGAAAATGATACCAAAATAAGGATATCAAAAGCAAGAGGAGCTTCCATTGCACTGGGAAACATATGGAAATCCAAAGAAATTAGGCTAAATACAAAAATAAAAATTTTAAACTCAAATGTTAAGTCGGTCCTATTATATGGCTGTGAAACATGGAGAATAACAAAATTGACAATCACGAGGGTACATACTTTCATTAATGGATGCTTGCGCAGAGTAAAGGGATGGAAATGGCAGGACAAAGTCACTAACGTGGAATTATGGAAATGTACCGGTCAAATACCAGTGGATAAAGAAATACAGCGAAGACGATGGCGATGGATAGGACACACACTACGGAAGCCAACTGAGAGTATTACACAATAGGCCCTTTTTTGGAATCCCCAGGGGAAAAGACAAAGAGGAAGACCAAGGAATTCTTGGAGAAGACAGATCGAAGCAGAGATGAAGATGATGGGGAAGACATGGAATGATCTTAAAAGAATGGCAAGAAACAGAACGACTTGGAAAGTGTTTGTTGAAGACCTATGCTCCACTGGGAGCTAAAAGGTAGAAGAGTATGTCAAAACATCAATATATCGATACACCCACACGCCAGGATCAACATATCAAGACATCAGTATGTAAAAAACATCAACATATCGATACACCCACACGCCAGGATCGACATATCAAGACATCAGTATGTCAAAATATCAACATATTCATATAAAAAAACACTAAAGAATACAGAAACACTGAGCCCAACATCATAACAGATTAAATCGAAAAAGTAATTAAATATGCACCAAGAAATAAAGCACAGGGGATAGATAACATACAAGTAAAGATAATAGCAGATCCAGGAGAAACAGGAGTGACATCTTCTGCTTCTACCTTTTTAGCTCCCAGTGGAGCATAGGTCTTCAACAAACACTTTCCAAGTCGTTCTGTTTCTTGCCATTCTTTTAAGATCATTCCATGTCTTCCCTATCATCTTCACCTCTGCTTCTATCTGTCTTCTCCAAGAATTCCTTGGTCTTCCTCTTTGTTTTTTCCCCTGGGGATTAAAAAAAAAAACCTGTTGTGTAATACTCTCAGTTGGCTACCGTAGTGTGTGTCCTATCCAGCACTATCGTCTTCGCTGTATCTCTTTATCCACTGGTGTTTGACTGGTACATTTCCATAATTCTATGTTAGTGATTTTGTCCTGCCATTTCCATCCTTTTATTCTGCGTAAGCATCCAGTAATGAAGGTCTGTATCTTCGTGATTGTCATTTTTGTTGTTCTCCATGTTTCACAGCCATATAATAGGACCGACTTAACTTTTGAGTTGGAAATTTTTATTTTTGTATTTAACCTAATTTCTTTGGATTTCCATATGTTTCCCAGTGCAATGAAAGCTCCTCTTGCTTTTGATATCCTTATTTTGGTATCATTTTCTGTTCCTCCCTCTTTATCTATATTACTACCCAGATATATGTAATATTGTACGTCTAGTAGAGGTAATTCTCCTAGTTTTATTTGGTTATTGCCAACTGTATTAATTCTCATAATGTTGGTCTTATCTCTATTAATCTTCAGTCCTAGCTATTGTGATCTCTCATCAAGTATGCTCATTTTATCCTGCATCTGTTGATGGCTGTGTGATAGGAGAGCTATGTCATCAGCAAAGTCTAAATCATCAAGTTGTTTGGTCAGTGACCACTGGATCCAATTTCTGTTGTTTTAAGTTATTTTCATAATCCAATCTATGGCCAGTAGAAAGAGAAACGGATTCAGAAGGCATCCTTGCCTTACTCCTGTTCTTATTTCAAATGTTACTTGTTAACAATGAGGCTTAACCCATACACTCGCCTCGTTTTCCTGCACTACTGTCAATGTGACCTCTTCACATGGTCGGGCTAGTTCCCCCCACATACCCTACGCCAACGTGTCTTGGCTTTTAACCAAGGGCCGCATTGGTACCACTGCCCTTCCATAAATTATACACCGGCTTGTAGTTACATCAACTCACTGGACGGCTTCATCAGGACAGGGTACAGAGTTGCAGTACTTCCTTCAGGCCACCATGCAATTTGGTGTCATCCTGTTGGAGCCGACTCCACTCGGTGGGACTCTCTTGAAAAACACTACGCGGGATCTCCCCGCTAGCTATCGGCAACTGGTCTTGGCTAATGAATTTCACAATGTCATCTGTTCGTGTCTACAATAGCACACTCATTGTTGAGCATTAGAGGTAAAGGCAGCAAGATGCATTGAGATGCGAAGCTGCTGTAAAGCTGATGATAATGCAATACTAAAAAAGAAGAAAAAAGTGGTATGGTGACAGCTTTACGTGATGATGGACGAAACAAAAGTCGACGTTTCGGCCAAGTAGACCTTCATCTGGACGAACAACAAACACAAAATATATATATAAGGATATGTTAACAAATCTAACTACATGGCGATAATATGCTAGATACTCAAGAGAGGAAAATAAAAAAGAGGTCACTTCCCTGTGTTCCTGAGCGTGGTCAGTCTTCAAATGAACTAAATTGATACGGCAGGATGACCAACTATAAATCTCACTGACCAGGCTGTCAAGTGAGAAGACGGAAAAGAAGGGTTCTAAAAATATGGGGAGGTGGGTACAGGATATGTAAAAACTATGCAAATCTAACTCTATGTGTGCACCCCGAACCGATGTGTGAAAATGTGTATGTAACAATGCATGCGTACAAGCATAAATCAGCATATATATTGCCACAAGGCCCACAAAAGAAAAACCCAGAGGAGCCCAAATGTGCAGATAAATATATCCACATGTATAGGTTCAGATGCGCATGGGGGTATGAAATATGTAGTGGGTGTCATATGTGTATGAGAGTGATATGTTCCTACCTTGGGGGGATAGCGAACCCAAATGGGCAATAATGCGATTCTCAAGGGCGAACCGGCTGCGATTGCTGGAGTGACATGAGACAATGCCAGTAACTTGCATGTCGGGTTTACCACTATGGCCTGGGGAGTTGTAGCTTTAAAACGCGACAGGAGTCTGAGAGACATTCTTGTCACAAGCCGCCTCCCCCGCTCTAACCACCAACACCTTGGTACTGTTCGTTGTGGACGTCGAGTTTGCAGAACTTGTAACTACGTTCTGTGCACTGATTCAGTCTTGTTCCCTAATAAGCGATTCGACATCAAGGAGGGGTTCACTTGTGTGTCACGGGATATCATCTACGCCATAATATGTAAGCATTGCCAGATGACGTATGTGGGTGAAAGTGGACGACGCTTGAGTAACAGATTTTGTGAGCATCTTCGTGATGTTGAGTAAAAGACTGGCAGCCCGGTGTCTGCCCATTTCAACTCCCCTGGCCATAGTGGTAAACCCGACATGCAAGTTACTGGCATTGTCTCATGTCACTCTAGCAGTCGCAGCCAGTTCACCCTTGAGAATCGCCTTATTGCCCAGTTTGGTTCGCTGTCCCCCCAAGGTATGAACATATCACTCTCATACACATAGGACACCCACTACATATTTCATACCCCATGCGCATCTGAACCTATACATGTGGATATATTTATCTGCACATGTATTGGCACATTTGGGCTCCTTTGGGTTTTTCTTTTGTGGGCCTTGTGGCAATATATATGCTGATTTATGCTTGTACGCATGCATTGTTACATACACATTTTTACACATCGGTTCGGGGTGCACACACAGAGTTAGATTTGCATAGTTTTTACATATCCTGTACCCACCTCCCCATATTTTTAGAACCCTTCTTTTCTGTCTTCTCACTTGATAGCCTGGTCAGTGAGATTTATAGTTGGTCATCCTGCCGTATCAATTTAGTTCATTTGAAGACTGACCACGCTCAGGAACACAGGGAAGTGACCTCTTTTTTTATTTTCCTCTTTTGAGTATCTAGCATATTATCGCCATGTAGTTATATTTGTTAATATATCCTTTTATATATATATATATATATATATATATATATATATATATATATATATATATATATATATTTGTGTTTGTTGTTCGTCCAGATGAAGGTCTACTTGGCCGAAACGTCGACTTTTGTTTCGTCCATCACCACGTAAAGCTGTCACCATACCACTTTTTTCTTCTTTCTTTAGTATTGTTGAGCATTAAATCGGCGAGAGCTGTCTAACTCATTGTCACCTAAATTGTTCTTTGCTTATGAGTATCACAACTACCTCTACTTGCATTTATACTGATAACACTAGTTTACTTAACATTGACCCATGTGCCAGGTCCGTTCCGCTCAACTGCCAAGCACAAACTAACCCTATCACACTGTTTTGTGTAACTAACCTGACTACAACTCACGGTATCGGTTGCCAAAGCCACCGTCCGCATTGAGTGCTCGTCCCATCTAGACTGACCTTCTAACTTATCGTTTTTCCTAACTTCCTCCCTTCCAACCAATCATATCCCTGTTTACATTCTTCCTTCTCTCTTTCCACGTGAAACTCGATATTTCAATTTGAGTGAACTCTTTTCACTTTCCCCTCGACTTCTATCACACACTCCCATATTGTCATACACTCTGTAATCACTGCTATACATCCACTAGCTGTATCTCCCTATAGAAGAACATCTACATACAGCCACTAGACGTCTAGACGTATCTCCCTACAGAAGAACATCCACATGCATCCAATAGTTGTATCTCCCTACATAAGAACATCTACATACAGACACTAGTAGTATCTCCCTACATAAGAACATCTACACACAGCCACTAGTTGTATCTCCCTACATAAGAACATCTACACACAGCCACTAGTTGTATCTCCCTACATAAGAACATCTACATACAGACACTAGTTGTATCTCCCTACATAAGAACATCTACACACAGCCACTAGTTGTATCTCCCTACATAAGAACATCTACACACAGCCACTAGTTGTATCTCCCTACATAAGAACATCTACACACAGCCACTAGTTGTATCTCCCTACATAAGAACATCTACATACAGCCACTAGTTGTATATCCCTACATAAGAACATCTACACACAGCCACTAGCTGTATCTCCCTACATAAGAACATCTACACACAGCCACTAGTTGTATCTCCCTACATAAGAACATCTACACACAGCCACTAGTTGTATCTCCCTATATAAGAACATCTACACACAGCCACTAGTTGTATCTCCCTACATAAGAACATCTACACACAGCCACTAGTTGTATCTCCCTACATAAGAACATCTACACACAGCCACTAGTTGTATCTCCCTACATAAGAACATCTACACACAGCCACTAGTTGTATCTCCCTACATAAGAACATCTACACACAGCCACTAGTTGTATCTCCCTACATAAGAACATCTACACACAGCCACTGGTTGTATCTCCCTACATAAGAACATCTACACACAGCCACTAGTTGTATCTCCCTACATAAGAACATCTACAAAGGTCAGCCACAGAAAGAAAGCAACTCAGAGCTGACAAAGTTTGATCAAATCGTCCTCGTCCAGCGACTGTAGACCAACACCCATTCCAAATGTCAACACATTTTGTAGAGTAACGTCCCGTGATTACCATCATCATCGTGTGCCGTGTTTGACATCATCATCGTGTGCCTCATCAAGTTGGTCTCTTGGAAATATGTTCTGATTTCTTGTCTGAAATGTTTTAAAATTGTTTCTTTGTTTCATTGAATCCTTTTTTCTTGTGTCCTTCATTAGAAGGAGCCAGACAAGAGGCCAGTATGTATTTTGTCTGGTAACTCAAGAACACAGTTCACCCACTTCGTTCGGTCTGTGATCAACATTGACAGATACCCCAAGTCTTGCCCATACTGTCCATGTTTCAACTATCCTTGGCGATGTTGCCGATGGTGTGCTGCCCAATCACTTTCCCTCTGGCCCGGCACTGTATGATAGTGCTTGCTATCAGGTAAGAAATTTTTACTTTAAATATATTTACTTGGTCTGAGCTTGTAATCTTCCTAATTGTCGATTGTCTTGTTTTGTTGTTAAGATAAAAGTAGTTATGTCTGTCTTTGCTTGTTTGTCTGTCGTTCCATCATGTATGTCAGTCTGTGTGTTCGTCTGTCTTCCTGTCAGTCTGATCTGTCTATCTTTCATGTTTATTTTTGTGACCCTCCACTACATCTTTCAGATCAACATGAATGCTCCAATCTTTGACTCCTCTCTCCGACTATATTTTTTTCTCTCTGATATACTGGACCACAAGGTGCAGAACACAATGAAACGTAGCCCTGTAATAAACAAACAAGGAACAGACAAAAGTCAATAATTAAATCACAGGACAACATGTTTCCTATAAAAAAAATGTGTGCAATAATTATCTACCGTTAAATGAGAGGAGATAATGTTCCCTATAATAGGTCAGAGGAATAAATGTCTACCGTTAAATGAGAGGAGATAATGTTCTCTATAATAGGTCAGAGCGATAGGTGGATAGGCGGCAGGAACCATTGAAGGCTATGTCTGAAAAGTGTTCCTTCTTGCAGTTTCCTCATATTCCAAGTCCGGCTTGTTGCAGGAGCTACTGAGTTAAGTGCTCTGTGCACACCGTGAGCTGTGTGTATCATCCATTTTGATCATGTTCCGATATTCCAATTGTTTACGATGAATGATGATATCGTATGACAGGGAACAGTTGGCCGTGTTCACTCTCTATGCGGTTTCGCCTTATGTCTTTTGGCGTATGCTGAGACTGCTATGATGGGGACTACAGCTACCGTTCTTTGTTTGAGAGATGAGTTAGTAATTCGGATGATTCGACTGGCACGGGCGGCTGAGCAATTATGGATTTTAATTCGTTTTGCAGTGATACCGAGGCCTTCCATAACCAAATAACCAACCAAGGTCAGAGCGAACATATTCTGAGATCAATAGTAGACAAAAAAGGAATTGAAGTCAACGGTCACAACATAAATAATTTGCGATATGCGGATGACACAGTTTTAATAGCAGAGACAGAGAATGAACTACAAGCAATGATAGACATAATAGTAAAAGAAAGCAACAAGAAAGGTCTCAGTCTGAGCAGTAAGAAAACAGAAGTAATGGTTATATCGAAGAAACAATTACCACCATCATGCAGCATACAAATAAACAGGACAAATCTGAAACAAGTGGAGAGCGTCAAATACTTGGGCACAATAATAACATCAGATGTACTACAGAAATAAAAAGCAGAACAGCTCAGGCCAAAATAGCATTTCAGAAAATGACAAATATCTTATGCAACAAATCTATATCAGTAGAAGTGAGAAAGAGAGATCAACAGTGCTATATAGAACCAATTCTGACCTATGGAAGCGAATCATGGACAGTAGACAAACAAATGAAAAGACGATTAGAGGCCACAGAGATGTGATTTCTCAGAAGAATGTTGAAAGTTCCATGGACAGCTAAAAAGACAATGAGGAAGTACTCAAAGAGGCCAACACAAAAAGGCAGCTCCTAAAACATCAGAAAGAAACAATCAACATTTTTCGGGCACATCATGAGAAGAGGATGGTTGGAATACTTGGTTACAACTGGCAAAATAAAAGGAAAGAGAGATCGCGGACGACAAAGAGAGAAAACACTGGATAGCTTGGTGTCATGGCATGGAAAACAGTCAACAACAGAACTGATACGATGCACTGTAGATAGAAGATTGTGGAAGGACATGATCGCCTACCCCAACCGGTACGGCACATGATGATGATGTTGATAATAGGTCATAGGAATAAATGTCTACCGTTAAATGAGAGGAGATAATGTTCCCTATAATAGGTCATAGGAATAAATGTCTACCTTTAAGTGTGAGCAGATAAAGTTCCCTAAAATAGGTCATAGGAATAAATGTCTACCGTTCAATGAGAGGAGATAATGTTCTCTATAATAGGTCATAGGAATAAATGTCTACCGTTAAATCTAAGGACAAAATGATTCCTACACTATAACGGTGAAGTAGATGTTGGGTTGGGGGGGGGGGGAGTGATTGGAGGCGGTGGGGGAGTGTTGAGAGGCGGTGTTTGGGGGGGGTATTTGGAGGCGGTGTTAGGGGAGGGGGTATTTGGAGGCGGTGTTAGGGGAGGGGGTATTTGGAGGCGGTGTTAGGGGGAGTGTTGAGAGACGGTGTTAAGGGGAGTGTTGGGAGGCAGTGTTAGGTGGAGTGTTGGGAGGCAGTGTTAGGGGGGGGGGGTGTTGGGAGGCAGTGTTAGGGGGGTGGTATTTGGGGGCGGTGTTAGGGGAGTGTTGGGAGGCGGTGTTAGGGTGGGTGGTATTTGGGGGCGGTGTTAGGGGGAGTGTTGGGAGGCGGTGTTAGGGAGAGTGTTGGGAGGCGGTGTTAGGGGGGGGTGGTATTTGGGGGCGGTGTTAGGGGGAATATTGGGACGGTTGTAGTGAGATCGTGTTGGGGGGAGTTTAGGGAATCAGTGGGGACAGTTTTGGAAGGGAAGTTGTGAGGCGTGTTGTTATGTACTGGATCATTACATTAGATCTGCTACAATAGTATTAGGTCTGGCACATTAGTATTAAGTCTGCTACATTAGTATTAGGTCTGGCACATTAGTATTAGGTCTGGCACATTAGTATTAAGTCTGCTACATTAGTATTAAGTCTGCTACATTAGTATTAGGTCTGGCACATTAGTATTAAGTCTGGTACATTAGTATTAAGTCTGGTACATTTGTATTAAGTCTGGTACATTAGTATTAAGTCTGTTACATTAGTATTAAGTCTGCTGCATTAGTATTAGGTCTGGCACATTAGTATTAAGTCTGGTACATTAGTATTAAGTCTGCTACATTAGTATTAAGTCTGGTGTATTAGTATTAAGTCTGCTACATTAGTATTAAGTCTGGTGCATTAGTATTAAGTCTGGTACATTATATAGTATTAAGTCTGGTACATTAGTATTAAGTTATTGAGTTATTTGCGGGTCATCATCATTGCACTCCGAACATGTCCATAGGTGCTCAGATCCCCTCCTCAGCAATTCCCTCAGTGTCCAGCGACTGACGACTCCAGTTCTATGTTGGTTGATAAGTCTTCTTACACGGCCACCAAGTTTCTCATTTCTGGCTGTGCCCATCTTAACTCCCATTTCCATCATCCGAAGAAGTGACGTGGATCTGTGTTTATCGAAGTCATGTGCTCTTCCCACATCTCGGAGGGCATTGATGATATACGTCCGATCCATTGGTTGCCCGTCCTCAACGACAGCGCAGCTAGCCAACCTGTCCGCTCTTTCATTTCCACGCACTCCCGCATGTCCAGGGACAAAGACAAAGGTGACCTTACGTATTTTTGATTTCTGCAACGACTCTACCCATTGCATACGTACAGAGCCCGCCTCCACTTTTTTTATCATGCTCATCGAATCACTCAGTATAGATGCGTGGATGTAGTCTTGTGACTCTAACCATTTGAATGCCTTGGTCACTGCCATCACCTCCATTGTCATGCTACTCGTGGTCACGACGTATGCACCACTGTCATCGTAGACTATTCTGCCTGCCGAGCGTGCTGTAAATGCCCATGCACTTCTTTGGTGTCGTCTTACAGATCCGTCTGTATAGATGACTGCATCTTTCTCATTGGTGTTATCGCAGATGAGACCGTTGACCTCAGCATTAGCCACGACCGGGTTCTGTTCTTTACTTTTCCTGTCGAGTGTGACAATACACAAGAAAGTTCCCTTGAATGACGTAGGCACCGGTATCCACTCCTCTCCAACGCTGATATTGGTAAGCCCACAGACCTGTTTGATGACATCTTCTGCTCGGCCCACCCATGATTTGCCTCTTTTAGCCTGTCACCTTTCTCTGTGTTGAGCACGTGGTGCAATGGATGCTCTGTATCTGTACTAATCTTCAGGAGTGCTCGTGCTCTCCAGATCTTGATTCTGTCATCCATGGTTGGAAAGTCAAGAAGATACTTCATTGCTACACAGGGAGTGTCCCTCGTACATCCCAAGATAATGCGCATGGCTTCATTTTGTATTTTCTCCAGCCTATCAATTTGAGTCGCACTGACAGTAAGAATTACCAGGGCATACTCGATTGGTGCGAGGACTAATCCTGGAAAAGAAGAGTAAGTAGCCTCTGCTCGATGTTGGCAGCTGCCATGACCTTCAGGGCGGCTAATCCTTTGCGGGATTTTGTTATCACATGGTCGACGTGGTCCCGAAAATATACCAGAATATCATCAGCAAAAGTCATAGTTCTTCCCCTCCCATCCAGCTGTTGGGCCGTGACGTTATTGTGTACACATTAAATAGAACTGGTGACAATGGTGAGCCTTGTGGCAGCCCAGGACAAATGGATGTTGGCTCGGAAGACCAACTTCCACATCTGAGTATCACCTTCCTCTGAAACAGTGCCGCGGCGATCCATCTAATGAGGAAGGGGTGCACCGCCAGTTTGAGGAGCATATGCATGAGATATTCAAATGGTACCCTGGTGTATGCATCCTCCAGATCTATAGCAGCAGCGCATGTCTCCTCTCGTCTGTGGAAGCCTTTGAAGACGTCATAGGCAAAGACTGCCGCGTTGTGCCATGTCTCTTTGTTATATCTATAACCTCCGAGTGTGGGTGGGAATACGCGTTTCTGTTCAAGATGACACGCGAGGACACGGGCAACTATTTTCTCCAGCAGCTTGCCCGCAGTGTTCTGCATTGTGATGATTCTGTAGGCACTGATCTGAGAATGGTCCTTGTTTGGCTTCGGTAGCGGTAGTAAGTAGCTGTGTAGCCACTCCTCCTTAATCTCGCCCTCCCGAATGCTGGCATTAAACTCATTGACCAGTTTTGTCAAGTCGTCGTCAGCTAAATCGCCTATGTCATCGTACCGAACACCATCTGGACCAGGAGCAGTGTTGTGTGACCTTTTAAGTGTCGTGCGAATGGTATCGGTTGTGATTGTGAGATCTTCTTCCAGCACTACATCCTTACACAATTTTGACAGCGATCCCCGTATCCTCATTCTTACAGCCTCATTTCTTTGGTCTGTCTGCTCAATGTAGCGGGCAAGCAGGGCCTTCCCTTTGCTCTCATCAGATTTGTGCCATATCCGGCCTGTGCTCTGAAACTCTGGTATGCCTCTGTGTCGTGTTGTGCCATTCTGGTACATTAGTATTAAGTCTTGTACATTAGTATTAAGTCTGGTACATTTAATTTGGTACATTAGTATTAAGTCTTGTACATTAGTATTAAGTCTGGTACATTTAGTTTGGTACATTAGTATTAAGTCTGGTACATTAGTATTAAGTCTGGTACATTTAGTCTGGTACATTAGTATTAAGTCTGGTAAATTTAGTCTGGTACATTAGTATTAAGTCTGGTACATTTAGTTTGGTTCATTAGTATTAAGTCTGGTACATTTAGTCTGGTACATCAGTATTAAGTCTGGTACATTTAGTCTGGTACATTAGTATTAAGTCTGGTACATTTAGTCTGGTACATTAGTATTAAGTCTGGTACATTTAGTCTGGTACATTAGTATTAAGTCTGGTACATTTAGTTTGGTACATTAGTATTAAGTCTGGTACATTTAGTCTGGTACATTAGTATTAAGTCTGCTACATTAGTATTAAGTCTGCTACATTAGTATTAAGTCTGGTGTATTAGTATTAAGTCTGCTACATTAGTATTAAGTCTGCTACATTAGTATTAAGTCTGGTACATTATATAGTATTAAGTCTGGTACATTAGTATTAAGTTATTGAGTTATTTGCGGGTCATCATCATTGCACTCCGAACATGTCCATAGGTGCTCAGATCCCCTCCTCAGCAATTCCCTCAGTGTCCAGCGACTGACGACTCCAGTTCTGTGTTGGTTGATAAGTCTTCTTACACGGCCACCAAGTTTCTCATTTCTGGCTGTGCCCATCTTAACTCCCATTTCCATCATCCGAAGAAGTGACGTAGATCTGTGTTTATCGAAGTCATGTGCTCTTCCCACATCTCGGAGGGCATTGATGATATACGTCCGATCCATTGGTTGCCCGTCCTCAACGACAGCGCAGCTAGCCAACCTGTCCGCTCTTTCATTTCCACGCACTCCCGCATGTCCAGGGACAAAGACAAAGGTGACCTTACGTATTTTTGATTTCTGCAACGACTCTACCCATTGCATACGTACAGAGCCCGCCTCCACTTTTTTTATCATGCTCATCGAATCACTCAGTATAGATGCGTGGATGTAGTCTTGTGACTCTAACCATTTGAATGCCTTGGTCACTGCCATCACCTCCATTGTCATGCTACTCGTGGTCACGACGTATGCACCACTGTCATCGTAGACTATTCTGCCTGCCGAGCGTGCTGTAAATGCCCATGCACTTCTTTGGTGTCGTCTTACAGATCCGTCTGTATAGATGACTGCATCTTTCTCATTGGTGTTATCGCAGATGAGACCGTTGACCTCAGCATTAGCCACGACCGGGTTCTGTTCTTTACTTTTCCTGTCGAGTGTGACAAAACACAAGAAAGTTCCCTTGAATGACGTAGGCACCGGTATCCACTCCTCTCCAACGCTGATATTGGTAAGCCCACAGACCTGTTTGATGACATCTTCTGCTCGGCCCATCCATGATTTGCCTCTTTTAGCCTGTCACCTTTCTCTGTGTTGAGCACGTGGTGCAATGGATGCTCTGTATCTGTACTAATCTTCAGGAGTGCTCGTGCTCTCCAGATCTTGATTCTGTCATCCATGGTTGGAAAGTCAAGAAGATACTTCATTGCTACACAGGGAGTGTCCCTCGTACATCCCAAGATAATGCGCATGGCTTCATTTTGTATTTTCTCCAGCCTATCAATTTGAGTCGCACTGACAGTAAGAATTACCAGGGCATACTCGATTGGTGCGAGGACTAATCCCTGGAACAGAAGAGTAAGTAGCCTCTGCTCGATGTTGGCAGCTGCCATGACCTTCAGGGCGGCTAATCCTTTGCGGGATTTTGTTATCACATGGTCGACGTGGTCCCGAAAATATACCAGAATATCATCAGCAAAAGTCATAGTTCTTCCCCTCCCATCCAGCTGTTGGGCCGTGACGTTATTGTGTACACATTAAATAGAACTGGTGACAATGGTGAGCCTTGTGGCAGCCCAGGACAAATGGATGTTGGCTCGGAAGACCAACTTCCACATCTGAGTATCACCTTCCTCTGAAACAGTGCCGCGGCGATCCATCTAATGAGGAAGGGGTGCACCGCCAGTTTGAGGAGCATATGCATGAGATATTCAAATGGTACCCTGGTGTATGCATCCTCCAGATCTATAGCAGCAGCGCATGTCTCCTCTCGTCTGTGGAAGCCTTTGAAGACGTCATAGGCAAAGACTGCCGCGTTGTGCCATGTCTCTTTGTTATATCTATAACCTCCGAGTGTGGGTGGGAATACGCGTTTCTGTTCAAGATGACACGCGAGGACACGGGCAACTATTTTCTCCAGCAGCTTGCCCGCAGTGTTCTGCATTGTGATGATTCTGTAGGCACTGATCTGAGAATGGTCCTTGTTTGGCTTCGGTAGCGGTAGTAAGTAGCTGTGTAGCCACTCCTCCTTAATCTCGCCCTCCCGAATGCTGGCATTAAACTCATTGACCAGTTTTGTCAAGTCGTCGTCAGCTAAATCGCCTATGTCATCGTACCGAACACCATCTGGACCAGGAGCAGTGTTGTGTGACCTTTTAAGTGTCGTGCGAATGGTATCGGTTGTGATTGTGAGATCTTCTTCCAGCACTACATCCTTACACAATTTTGACAGCGATCCCCGTATCCTCATTCTTACAGCCTCATTTCTTTGGTCTGTCTGCTCAATGTAGCGGGCAAGCAGGGCCTTCCCTTTGCTCTCATCAGATTTGTGCCATATCCGGCCTGTGCTCTGAAACTCTGGTATGCCTCTGTGTCGTGTTGTGCCATTCTGGTACATTAGTATTAAGTCTTGTACATTAGTATTAAGTCTGGTACATTTAATTTGGTACATTAGTATTAAGTCTTGTACATTAGTATTAAGTCTGGTACATTTAGTTTGGTACATTAGTATTAAGTCTGGTACATTAGTATTAAGTCTGGTACATTTAGTCTGGTACATTAGTATTAAGTCTGGTAAATTTAGTCTGGTAAATTTAGTTTGGTTCATTAGTATTAAGTCTGGTACATTTAGTCTGGTACATCAGTATTAAGTCTGGTACATTTAGTCTGGTACATTAGTATTAAGTCTGGTACATTTAGTCTGGTACATTAGTATTAAGTCTGGTACATTTAGTCTGGTACATTAGTATTAAGTCTGGTACATTTAGTTTGGTACATTAGTATTAAGTCTGGTACATTTAGTCTGGTACATTAGTATTAAGTCTGCTACATTAGTATTAAGTCTGCTACATTAGTATTAAGTCTGGTGTATTAGTATTAAGTCTGCTACATTAGTATTAAGTCTGCTACATTAGTATTAAGTCTGGTGCATTAGTATTAAGTCTGGTACATTATATAGTATTAAGTCTGGTACATTAGTATTAAGTTATTGAGTTATTTGCGGGTCATCATCATTGCACTCCGAACATGTCCATAGGTGCTCAGATCCCTCCTCAGCAATTCCCTCAGTGTCCAGCGACTGACGACTCCAGTTCTATGTTGGTTGATAAGTCTTCTTACACGGCCACCAAGTTTCTCATTTCTGGCTGTGCCCATCTTAACTCCCATTTCCATCATCCGAAGAAGTGACGTGGATCTGTGTTTATCGAAGTCATGTGCTCTTCCCACATCTCGGAGGGCATTGATGATATACGTCCGATCCATTGGTTGCCCGTCCTCAACGACAGCGCAGCTAGCCAACCTGTCCGCTCTTTCATTTCCACGCACTCCCGCATGTCCAGGGACAAAGACAAAGGTGACCTTACGTATTTTTGATTTCTGCAACGACTCTACCCATTGCATACGTACAGAGCCCGCCTCCACTTTTTTTATCATGCTCATCGAATCACTCAGTATAGATGCGTGGATGTAGTCTTGTGACTCTAACCATTTGAATGCCTTGGTCACTGCCATCACCTCCATTGTCATGCTACTCGTGGTCACGACGTATGCACCACTGTCATCGTAGACTATTCTGCCTGCCGAGCGTGCTGTAAATGCCCATGCACTTCTTTGGTGTCGTCTTACAGATCCGTCTGTATAGATGACTGCATCTTTCTCATTGGTGTTATCGCAGATGAGACCGTTGACCTCAGCATTAGCCACGACCGGGTTCTGTTCTTTACTTTTCCTGTCGAGTGTGACAATACACAAGAAAGTTCCCTTGAATGACGTAGGCACCGGTATCCACTCCTCTCCAACGCTGATATTGGTAAGCCCACAGACCTGTTTGATGACATCTTCTGCTCGGCCCACCCATGATTTGCCTCTTTTAGCCTGTCACCTTTCTCTGTGTTGAGCACGTGGTGCAATGGATGCTCTGTATCTGTACTAATCTTCAGGAGTGCTCGTGCTCTCCAGATCTTGATTCTGTCATCCATGGTTGGAAAGTCAAGAAGATACTTCATTGCTACACAGGGAGTGTCCCTCGTACATCCCAAGATAATGCGCATGGCTTCATTTTGTATTTTCTCCAGCCTATCAATTTGAGTCGCACTGACAGTAAGAATTACCAGGGCATACTCGATTGGTGCGAGGACTAATCCCTGGAACAGAAGAGTAAGTAGCCTCTGCTCGATGTTGGCAGCTGCCATGACCTTCAGGGCGGCTAATCCTTTGCGGGATTTTGTTATCACATGGTCGACGTGGTCCCGAAAATATACCAGAATATCATCAGCAAAAGTCATAGTTCTTCCCCTCCCATCCAGCTGTTGGGCCGTGACGTTATTGTGTACACATTAAATAGAACTGGTGACAATGGTGAGCCTTGTGGCAGCCCAGGACAAATGGATGTTGGCTCGGAAGACCAACTTCCACATCTGAGTATCACCTTCCTCTGAAACAGTGCCGCGGCGATCCATCTAATGAGGAAGGGGTGCACCGCCAGTTTGAGGAGCATATGCATGAGATATTCAAATGGTACCCTGGTGTATGCATCCTCCAGATCTATAGCAGCAGCGCATGTCTCCTCTCGTCTGTGGAAGCCTTTGAAGACGTCATAGGCAAAGACTGCCGCGTTGTGCCATGTCTCTTTGTTATATCTATAACCTCCGAGTGTGGGTGGGAATACGCGTTTCTGTTCAAGATGACACGCGAGGACACGGGCAACTATTTTCTCCAGCAGCTTGCCCGCAGTGTTCTGCATTGTGATGATTCTGTAGGCACTGATCTGAGAATGGTCCTTGTTTGGCTTCGGTAGCGGTAGTAAGTAGCTGTGTAGCCACTCCTCCTTAATCTCGCCCTCCCGAATGCTGGCATTAAACTCATTGACCAGTTTTGTCAAGTCGTCGTCAGCTAAATCGCCTATGTCATCGTACCGAACACCATCTGGACCAGGAGCAGTGTTGTGTGACCTTTTAAGTGTCGTGCGAATGGTATCGGTTGTGATTGTGAGATCTTCTTCCAGCACTACATCCTTACACAATTTTGACAGCGATCCCCGTATCCTCATTCTTACAGCCTCATTTCTTTGGTCTGTCTGCTCAATGTAGCGGGCAAGCAGGGCCTTCCCTTTGCTCTCATCAGATTTGTGCCATATCCGGCCTGTGCTCTGAAACTCTGGTATGCCTCTGTGTCGTGTTGTGCCATTCTGGTACATTAGTATTAAGTCTTGTACATTAGTATTAAGTCTGGTACATTTAATTTGGTACATTAGTATTAAGTCTTGTACATTAGTATTAAGTCTGGTACATTTAGTTTGGTACATTAGTATTAAGTCTGGTACATTAGTATTAAGTCTGGTACATTTAGTCTGGTACATTAGTATTAAGTCTGGTAAATTTAGTCTGGTACATTAGTATTAAGTCTGGTACATTTAGTTTGGTTCATTAGTATTAAGTCTGGTACATTTAGTCTGGTACATTAGTATTAAGTCTGGTACATTTAGTCTGGTACATTAGTATTAAGTCTGGTACATTTAGTCTGGTACATTAGTATTAAGTCTGGTACATTTAGTCTGGTACATTAGTATTAAGTCTGGTACATTTAGTTTGGTACATTAGTATTAAGTCTGGTACATTTAGTCTGGTACATTAGTATTAAGTCTGCTACATTAGTATTAAGTCTGCTACATTAGTATTAAGTCTGGTGTATTAGTATTAAGTCTGCTACATTAGTATTAAGTCTGCTACATTAGTATTAAGTCTGGTGCATTAGTATTAAGTCTGGTACATTATATAGTATTAAGTCTGGTACATTAGTATTAAGTTATTGAGTTATTTGCGGGCCATCATCATTGCACTCCGAACATGTCCATAGGTGCTCAGATCCCCTCCTCAGCAATTCCCTCAGTGTCCAGCGACTGACGACTCCAGTTCTATGTTGGTTGATAAGTCTTCTTACACGGCCACCAAGTTTCTCATTTCTGGCTGTGCCCATCTTAACTCCCATTTCCATCATCCGAAGAAGTGACGTGGATCTGTGTTTATCGAAGTCCTGTGCTCTTCCCACATCTCGGAGGGCATTGATGATATACGTCCGATCCATTGGTTGCCCGTCCTCAACGACAGCGCAGCTAGCCAACCTGTCCGCTCTTTCATTTCCACGCACTCCCGCATGTCCAGGGACAAAGACAAAGGTGACCTTACGTATTTTTGATTTCTGCAACGACTCTACCCATTGCATACGTACAGAGCCCGCCTCCACTTTTTTTATCATGCTCATCGAATCACTCAGTATAGATGCGTGGATGTAGTCTTGTGACTCTAACCATTTGAATGCCTTGGTCACTGCCATCACCTCCATTGTCATGCTACTCGTGGTCACGACGTATGCACCACTGTCATCGTAGACTATTCTGCCTGCCGAGCGTGCTGTAAATGCCCATGCACTTCTTTGGTGTCGTCTTACAGATCCGTCTGTATAGATGACTGCATCTTTCTCATCGGTGTTATCGCAGATGAGACCGTTGACCTCAGCATTAGCCACGACCGGGTTCTGTTCTTTACTTTTCCTGTCGAGTGTGACAATACACAAGAAAGTTCCCTTGAATGACGTAGGCACCGGTATCCACTCCTCTCCAACGCTGATATTGGTAAGCCCACAGACCTGTTTGATGACATCTTCTGCTCGGCCCACCCATGATTTGCCTCTTTTAGCCTGTCACCTTTCTCTGTGTTGAGCACGTGGTGCAATGGATGCTCTGTATCTGTACTAATCTTCAGGAGTGCTCGTGCTCTCCAGATCTTGATTCTGTCATCCATGGTTGGAAAGTCAAGAAGATACTTCATTGCTACACAGGGAGTGTCCCTCGTACATCCCAAGATAATGCGCATGGCTTCATTTTGTATTTTCTCCAGCCTATCAATTTGAGTCGCACTGACAGTAAGAATTACCAGGGCATACTCGATTGGTGCGAGGACTAATCCCTGGAACAGAAGAGTAAGTAGCCTCTGCTCGATGTTGGCAGCTGCCATGACCTTCAGGGCGGCTAATCCTTTGCGGGACTTTGTTATCACATGGTCGACGTGGTCCCGAAAATATACCAGAATATCATCAGCAAAAGTCATAGTTCTTCCCCCCATCCAGCTGTTGGGCCGTGACGTTATTGTGTACACATTAAATAGAACTGGTGACAATGGTGAGCCTTGTGGCAGCCAGGACAAATGGATGTTGGCTCGGAAGACCAACTTCCACATCTGAGTATCACCTTCCTCTGAAACAGTGCCGCGGCGATCCATCTAATGAGGAAGGGGTGCACCGCCAGTTTGAGGAGCATATGCATGAGATATTCAAATGGTACCCTGGTGTATGCATCCTCCAGATCTATAGCAGCAGCGCATGTCTCCTCTCGTCTGTGGAAGCCTTTGAAGACGTCATAGGCAAAGACTGCCGCGTTGTGCCATGTCTCTTTGTTATATCTATAACCTCCGAGTGTGGGTGGGAATACGCGTTTCTGTTCAAGATGACACGCGAGGACACGGGCAACTATTTTCTCCAGCAGCTTGCCCGCAGTGTTCTGCATTGTGATGATTCTGTAGGCACTGATCTGAGAATGGTCCTTGTTTGGCTTCGGTAGCGGTAGTAAGTAGCTGTGTAGCCACTCCTCCTTAATCTCGCCCTCCCGAATGCTGGCATTAAACTCATTGACCAGTTTTGTCAAGTCGTCGTCAGCTAAATCGCCTATGTCATCGTACCGAACACTATCTGGACCAGGAGCATTGTTGTGTGACCTTTTAAGTGTCGTGCGAATGGTATCGGTTGTGATTGTGAGATCTTCTTCCAGCACTACATCCTTACACAATTTGACAGCGATCCCCGTATCCTCATTCTTACAGCCTCATTTCTTTGGTCTGTCTGCTCAATGTAGCGGGCAAGCAGGGCCTTCCCTTTGCTCTCATCAGATTTGTGCCATATCCGGCCTGTGCTCTGAAACTCTGGTATGCCTCTGTGTCGTGTTGTGCCATTCTGGTACATTAGTATTAAGTCTTGTACATTAGTATTAAGTCTGGTACATTTAATTTGGTACATTAGTATTAAGTCTTGTACATTAGTATTAAGTCTGGTACATTTAGTTTGGTACATTAGTATTAAGTCTGGTACATTAGTATTAAGTCTGGTACATTTAGTCTGGTACATTAGTATTAAGTCTGGTAAATTTAGTCTGGTACATTAGTATTAAGTCTGGTACATTAGTTTGGTTCATTAGTATTAAGTCTGGTACATTTAGTCTGGTACATCAGTATTAAGTCTGGTACATTTAGTCTGGTACATTAGTATTAAGTCTGGTACATTTAGTCTGGTACATTAGTATTAAGTCTGGTACATTTAGTCTGGTACATTAGTATTAAGTCTGGTACATTTAGTTTGGTACATTAGTATTAAGTCTGGTACATTTAGTCTGGTACATTAGTATTAAGTCTGCTACATTAGTATTAAGTCTGCTACATTAGTATTAAGTCTGGTGTATTAGTATTAAGTCTGCTACATTAGTATTAAGTCTGCTACATTAGTATTAAGTCTGGTGCATTAGTATTAAGTCTGGTACATTATATAGTATTAAGTCTGGTACATTAGTATTAAGTTATTGAGTTATTTGCGGGCCATCATCATTGCACTCCGAACATGTCCATAGGTGCTCAGATCCCCTCCTCAGCAATTCCCTCAGTGTCCAGCGACTGACGACTCCAGTTCTATGTTGGTTGATAAGTCTTCTTACACGGCCACCAAGTTTCTCATTTCTGGCTGTGCCCATCTTAACTCCCATTTCCATCATCCGAAGAAGTGACGTGGATCTGTGTTTATCGAAGTCATGTGCTCTTCCCACATCTCGGAGGGCATTGATGATATACGTCCGATCCATTGGTTGCCCGTCCTCAACGACAGCGCAGCTAGCCAACCTGTCCGCTCTTTCATTTCCACGCACTCCCGCATGTCCAGGGACAAAGACAAAGGTGACCTTACGTATTTTTGATTTCTGCAACGACTCTACCCATTGCATACGTACAGAGCCCGCCTCCACTTTTTTATCATGCTCATCGAATCACTCAGTATAGATGCGTGGATGTAGTCTTGTGACTCTAACCATTTGAATGCCTTGGTCACTGCCATCACCTCCATTGTCATGCTACTCGTGGTCACGACGTATGCACCACTGTCATCGTAGACTATTCTGCCTGCCGAGCGTGCTGTAAATGCCCATGCACTTCTTTGGTGTCGTCTTACAGATCCGTCTGTATAGATGACTGCATCTTTCTCATTGGTGTTATCGCAGATGAGACCGTTGACCTCAGCATTAGCCACGACCGGGTTCTGTTCTTTACTTTTCCTGTCGAGTGTGACAATACACAAGAAAGTTCCCTTGAATGACGTAGGCACCGGTATCCACTCCTCTCCAACGCTGATATTGGTAAGCCCACAGACCTGTTGATGACATCTTCTGCTCGGCCCACCCATGATTTGCCTCTTTTAGCCTGTCACCTTTCTCTGTGTTGAGCACGTGGTGCAATGGATGCTCTGTATCTGTACTAATCTTCAGGAGTGCTCGTGCTCTCCAGATCTTGATTCTGTCATCCATGGTTGGAAAGTCAAGAAGATACTTCATTGCTACACAGGAGTGTCCCTCGTACATCCCAAGATAATGCGCATGGCTTCATTTTGTATTTTCTCCAGCCTATCAATTTGAGTCGCACTGACAGTAAGAATTACCAGGGCATACTCGATTGGTGCGAGGACTAATCCCTGGAACAGAAGAGTAAGTAGCCTCTGCTCGATGTTGGCAGCTGCCATGACCTTCAGGGCGGCTAATCCTTTGCGGGATTTTGTTATCACATGGTCGACGTGGTCCCGAAAATATACCAGAATATCATCAGCAAAAGTCATAGTTCTTCCCCTCCCATCCAGCTGTTGGCCGTGACGTTATTGTGTACACATTAAATAGAACTGGTGACAATGGTGAGCCTTGTGGCAGCCCAGGACAAATGGATGTTGGCTCGGAAGACCAACTTCCACATCTGAGTATCACCTTCCTCTGAAACAGTGCCGCGGCGATCCATCTAATGAGGAAGGGGTGCACCGCCAGTTTGAGGAGCATATGCATGAGATATTCAAATGGTACCCTGGTGTATGCATCCTCCAGATCTATAGCAGCAGCGCATGTCTCCTCTCGTCTGTGGAAGCCTTTGAAGACGTCATAGGCAATGACTGCCGCGTTGTGCCATGTCTCTTTGTTATATCTATAACCTCCGAGTGTGGGTGGGAATACGCGTTTCTGTTCAAGATGACACGCGAGGACACGGGCAACTATTTTCTCCAGCAGCTTGCCCGCAGTGTTCTGCATTGTGATGATTCTGTAGGCACTGATCTGAGAATGGTCCTTGTTTGGCTTCGGTAGCGGTAGTAAGTAGCTGTGTAGCCACTCCTCCTTAATCTCGCCCTCCCGAATGCTGGCATTAAACTCATTGACCAGTTTTGTCAAGTCGTCGTCAGCTAAATCGCCTATGTCATCGTACCGAACACCATCTGGACCAGGAGCAGTGTTGTGTGACCTTTTAAGTGTCGTGCGAATGGTATCGGTTGTGATTGTGAGATCTTCTTCCAGCACTACATCCTTACACAATTTTGACAGCGATCCCCGTATCCTCATTCTTACAGCCTCATTTCTTTGGTCTGTCTGCTCAATGTAGCGGGCAAGCAGGGCCTTCCCTTTGCTCTCATCAGATTTGTGCCATATCCGGCCTGTGCTCTGAAACTCTGGTATGCCTCTGTGTCGTGTTGTGCCATTCTGGTACATTAGTATTAAGTCTTGTACATTAGTATTAAGTCTGGTACATTTAATTTGGTACATTAGTATTAAGTCTGGTACATTTAGTTTGGTACATTAGTATTAAGTCTGGTACATTAGTATTAAGTCTGGTACATTTAGTCTGGTACATTAGTATTAAGTCTGGTAAATTTAGTCTGGTACATTAGTATTAAGTCTGGTACATTTAGTTTGGTTCATTAGTATTAAGTCTGGTACATTTAGTCTGGTACATTAGTATTAAGTCTGGTACATTTAGTCTGGTACATTAGTATTAAGTCTGGTACATTTAGTCTGGTACATTAGTATTAATTCTGGTACATTTAGTCTGGTACATTAGTATTAAGTCTGGTACATTTAGTTTGGTACATTAGTATTAAGTCTGGTACATTTAGTCTGGTACATTAGTATTAAGTCTGGTACATTTAGTCTGGTACATTAGTATTAAGTCTGGTACATTTAGTTGGTGCATTAGTATTAAGTCTGGTACATTTAGTCTGGTACATTAGTATTAAGTCTGGTACATTTAGTTTGGTACATTAGTATTAAGTCTGGTACATTTAGTCTGGTACATTTAGTCTGGTACATTTAGTCTGGTACATTAGTATTAAGTCTGGTACATTTAGTCTGGTACATTAGTATTAAGTCTGGTACATTTAGTTTGGTACATTAGTATTAAGTCTGGTACATTTAGACTGGTACGTTAGTATTAAGTCTGACACATTTAGTTTGGTACATTAGTATTAAGTCTGGTACATTTAGTTTGGTACATTAGTATTAAGTCTGGTACATTTAGACTGGTACGTTAGTATTAAGTCTGACACATTTAGTTTGGTACATTAGTATTAAGTCTGGTACATTTAGTTTGGTGCATTAGTATTAAGTCTGACACATTTAGTTTGGTACATTAGTATTAAGTCTGACACATTTAGTTTGGTGCATTAGTATTAAGTCTGGTACATTTAGTTTGGTGCATTAGTATTAAGTCTGACACATTTAGTTTGGTACATTAGTATTAAGTCTGACACATTTAGTTTGGTGCATTAGTATTAAGTCTGACACATTTAGTTTGGTGCATTAGTATTAAGTCTGACACATTTAGTTTGGTACATTAGTATTAAGTCTGGCACATTTAGTTTGGTACATTAGTATTAAGTCTGACACATTCAGTCTGGTACATTAGAATTTGAGGCGGGTCATGTTTGTAAACACGAGCTAGCCTGGTGGTGAGCTTGTTGACGAGTGACGCCGACTGCTGGGACAGAACTTGAAGTACCAACCAGCCAGACGTCCAGTGCCGATCGACCGTGGCCGTGTGGTTAAGATATCGGGCTTTAGTTACATTCTTTGCGGGGCGGGCTGGACTTGAAACATTGTATTCCAAATCGGGTCCGGGTTCGAATCACATCCGAGACTTTGGATGATAACAAGGGAAGATAACCACAACGCAAACCTCCGGAAGAGGGTTTTTTATTTTGAGTGGCTCGGAAAGAGGTTTGCGGAAGGCCATGGGTCGAGGCTTTTGCTCAAATTTATTTTAAAAAAATAGAGCTTTTTTTTAAAATGACTATTTCTATATTCTGTTATATTTCGATTAATTCGTGTCATGATTGACTTGTTGGTGTTTATTGTTGGAAACTGAGAGGAGAGAGATCAGAAGTTCATGAAAACACAAACATTTTTTGGTAGCAAATCGAAAAGATCTAGAAATAATAGCGGAAAGTAATAGTGGCCCAACACCAGGTTTGTAACGTTGTTGGTAGAGAGATGTGTCGGTGAGTATGATAACGTTGTTGGTAGAGAGATGTGTCGGTGAGTATGATAACGTTGTTGGTAGAGAGATGTGTCGGTGAGCATGATAACGTTGTTGGTAGAGAGATGTGTCTGAAAGTATGGTAACGTTGTTGGTAGAGAGATGTGTCTGAAAGTATGGTAACGTTGTTGGTAGAGAGATGTGTCTGAAAGTATGGTAACGTTGTTGGTAGAGAGATGTGTCTGAAAGTATGGTAACGTTGTTGGTAGAGAGATGTGTCTGTGAGTATGATAACGTTGTTGGTAGAGAGATGTGTCGGAGAGTATGATAACGTTGGTGGTAGAGAGATGTGTCGGTGAGTATGGTAACGTTGTTGGTAGAGAGATGTGTCGGTGAGTATGGTAATGTTGGTGGTAGAGAGATGTGTCGAAGTGTATGGTAATGTTGTTGGTAGAGAGATGTGTCGAAGTGTATGGTAATGTTGGTGGTAGAGAGATGTGTCGAAGTGTATGGTAATGTTGGTGGTAGAGAGATGTGTCGGTGAGTATGATAACGTTGTTGGTAGAGAGATGTGTCGGTGAGCATGATAACGTTGTGGTAGAGAGATGTGTCTGAAAGTATGGTAACGTTGTTGGTAGAGAGATGTGTCTGAAAGTATGGTAACGTTGTTGGTAGAGAGATGTGTCTGTGAGTATGATAACGTTGTTGGTAGAGAGATGTGTCGGAGAGTATGATAACGTTGTTGGTAGAGAGATGTGTCTGTGAGTATGATAACGTTGTTGGTAGAGAGATGTGTCTGTGAGTATGATAACGTTGTTGGTAGAGAGATGTGTCTGTGAGTATGATAACGTTGTTGGTAGAGAGATGTGTCTGTGAGTATGATAACGTTGTTGGTAGAGAGATGTGTCGGAGAGTATGATAACGTTGTTGGTAGAGAGATGTGTCGGAGAGTATGATAACGTTGTTGGTAGAGAGATGTGTCTGTGAGTATAATAACGTTGTTGGTAGAGAGATGTGTCTGTGAGTATGGTAACGTTGTTGGTAGAGAGATGTGTCTGTGAGTATGGTAACGTTGTTGGTAGAGAGATGTGTCTGTGAGTATGATAACGTTGTTGGTAGAGAGATGTGTCTGTGAGTATGGTAACGTTGTTGGTAGAGAGATGTGTCGAAGTGTATGGTAATGTTGGTGGTAGAGAGATGTGTCGAAGTGTATGGTAATGTTGGTGGTAGAGAGATGTGTCGAAGTGTATGGTAATGTTGGTGGTAGAGAGATGTGTTGGAGACTATGATAACGTTGTTGGTAGAGAGATGTGTCGGAGTGTATGGTAACGTTGTTGGTAGAGAGATGTGTCGGAGTGTATGGTAACGTTGGTGGTAGAGAGATGTGTCGAAGAGTATGATAACGTTGTTGGTAGAGAGATGTGTCGGAGTGTATGATAATGTTGTTGGTAGAGAGATGTGTCGAAGAGTATGATAACGTTGTTGGTAGAGAGATGTGTCGGAGTGTATGATAACGTTGTTGGTAGAGAGATGTGTCGAAGAGTATGATAACGTTGTTGGTAGAGAGATGTGTCGGAGTGTATGATAATGTTGGTGGTAGAGAGATGTGTCGAAGTGTATGGTAATGTTGGTGGTAGAGAGATGTGTCGAAGAGTATGATAACGTTGTTGGTAGAGAGATGTGTCGGAGTGTATGGTAACGTTGTTGGTAGAGAGATGTGTCGGAGTGTATGATAACGTTGGTGGTAGAGAGATGTGTCTGTGAGTATGATAACGTTATTGGTAGAGAGATGTGTCGGTGAGTATGATAACGTTGTTGGTAGAGAGATGTGTCGGAGAGTATGATAACGTTGGTGGTAGAGAGATGTGTCGAAGAGTATGATAACGTTGTTGGTAGAGAGATGTGTCGGTGAGTATGATAACGTTGGTGGTAGAGAGATGTGTCGAAGAGTATGGTAACGTTGTTGGTAGAGAGATGTGTCGGTGTATATGGTAACGTTGTGGTAGAGAGATGTGTCGGTGAGTATGGTAACGTTGTTGGTAGAGAGATGTGTCGGAGAGTATGGTAACGTTTTTGGTGGTAGAGATGTGTCGGAGAGTATAACAACGTTGTTGGTGGTAGAGAGATGTGTCGGTGAGTATGGTAACGTTGGTGGTAGAGAGATGTGTCGGAGAGTATGGTAACGTTGTTGGTGGTAGAGAGATGTGTCGGTGAGTATGGTAACGTTGGTGGTAGAGAGATGTGTCGGTGAGTATGGTAACGTTGGTGGTAGAGAGATGTGTCGGTGAGTATGATAACGTTGGTGGTAGAGAGATGTGTCGAAGAGTATGGTAACGTTGTTGGTAGAGAGATGTGTCGGTGTATATGGTAACGTTTTGGTAGAGAGATGTGTCGGTGTATATGGTAACGTTGTTGGTAGAGAGATGTGTCGGTGTATATGGTAACGTTGGTGGTAGAGAGATGTGTCGGAGAGTATGGTAACGTTGTTGTGTAGAGATGTGTCGGAGAGTATGACAACGTTGTTGGTGGTAGAGAGATGTGTCGGTGAGTATGGTAACGTTGGTGGTAGAGAGATGTGTCGGAGAGTATGGTAACGTTGGTGGTAGAGAGATGTGTCGGAGAGTATGGTAACGTTGTTGGTGGTAGAGAGATGTGTCGGTGAGTATGATAACGTTGTTGGTAGAGAGATGTGTCGGTGAGTATGATAACGTTGTTGGTAGAGAGATGTGTCTGTGAGTATGGTAACGTTGTTGGTAGAGAGATGTGTCGGTGAGTATGATAACGTTGTTGGTAGAGAGATGTGTCTGTGAGTATGGTAACGTTGCTGGTAGAGAGATGTGTCTGTGAGTATGGTAACGTTGTTGGTAGAGAGATGTGTCTGTGAGTATGGTAACGTTGTTGGTAGAGAGATGTGTCGAAGTGTATGGTAATGTTGGTGGTAGAGAGATGTGTCGAAGTGTATGGTAATGTTGGTGGTAGAGAGATGTGTCGAAGTGTATGGTAATGTTGGTGGTAGAGAGATGTGTTGGAGACTATGATAACGTTGTTGGTAGAGAGATGTGTCGGAGTGTATGGTAACGTTGTTGGTAGAGAGATGTGTCGGAGTGTATGGTAACGTTGGTGGTAGAGAGATGTGTCGAAGAGTATGATAACGTTGTTGGTAGAGAGATGTGTCGGAGTGTATGATAATGTTGTTGGTAGAGAGATGTGTCGAAGAGTATGGTAACGTTGTTGGTAGAGAGATGTGTCGAAGAGTATGATAACGTTGTTGGTAGAGAGATGTGTCGGAGTGTATGATAATGTTGGTGGTAGAGAGATGTGTCGAAGTGTATGGTAATGTTGGTGGTAGAGAGATGTGTCGAAGAGTATGATAACGTTGTTGGTAGAGAGATGTGTCGGAGTGTATGGTAACGTTGTTGGTAGAGAGATGTGTCGGAGTGTATGATAACGTTGGTGGTAGAGAGATGTGTCTGTGAGTATGATAACGTTATTGGTAGAGAGATGTGTCGGTGAGTATGATAACGTTGTTGGTAGAGAGATGTGTCGGAGAGTATGATAACGTTGGTGGTAGAGAGATGTGTCGAAGAGTATGATAACGTTGTTGGTAGAGAGATGTGTCGGTGAGTATGATAACGTTGGTGGTAGAGAGATGTGTCGAAGAGTATGGTAACGTTGTTGGTAGAGAGATGTGTCGGTGTATATGGTAACGTTGTTGGTAGAGAGATGTGTCGGTGAGTATGGTAACGTTGTTGGTAGAGAGATGTGTCGGAGAGTATGGTAACGTTTTTGGTGGTAGAGATGTGTCGGAGAGTATAACAACGTTGTTGGTGGTAGAGAGATGTGTCGGTGAGTATGGTAACGTTGGTGGTAGAGAGATGTGTCGGAGAGTATGGTAACGTTGTTGGTGGTAGAGAGATGTGTCGGTGAGTATGGTAACGTTGGTGGTAGAGAGATGTGTCGGTGAGTATGGTAACGTTGGTGGTAGAGAGATGTGTCGGTGAGTATGATAACGTTGGTGGTAGAGAGATGTGTCGAAGAGTATGGTAACGTTGTTGGTAGAGAGATGTGTCGGTGTATATGGTAACGTTTTTGGTAGAGAGATGTGTCGGTGTATATGGTAACGTTGTTGGTAGAGAGATGTGTCGGTGTATATGGTAACGTTGGTGGTAGAGAGATGTGTCGGAGAGTATGGTAACGTTGTTGGTGGTAGAGATGTGTCGGAGAGTATGACAACGTTGTTGGTGGTAGAGAGATGTGTCGGTGAGTATGGTAACGTTGGTGGTAGAGAGATGTGTCGGAGAGTATGGTAACGTTGGTGGTAGAGAGATGTGTCGGAGAGTATGGTAACGTTGTTGGTGGTAGAGAGATGTGTCGGTGAGTATGATAACGTTGTGGTAGAGAGATGTGTCGGTGAGTATGATAACGTTGTTGGTAGAGAGATGTGTCTGTGAGTATGGTAACGTTGTTGGTAGAGAGATGTGTCGGTGAGTATGATAACGTTGTTGGTAGAGAGATGTGTCTGTAAGTATGGTAACGTTGCTGGTAGAGAGATGTGTCTGTGAGTATGGTAACGTTGTTGGTAGAGAGATATGTCGGTGAGTATGATAACGTTGCTGGTAGAGAGATGTGCCGGTGAGTATGATAACGTTGTTGGTAGAGAGATGTGTCTGTGAGTATGGTAACGTTGTTGGTAGAGAGATGTGTCTGTGAGTATGATAACGTTGGTGGTAGAGAGATATGTCGGAGACAGTAAATCTGATAGATTAGTATTAAGTTTGGTACATTAGGCCTGCAACATTAGTATTAAGTATGGGACATTGGTATTAAGTTTGGTTAATTATGATTAAGTCTGGAACATTATCATTAAATCTGGTGCATTAGAATTAAGTCCGGGTCATTAAAACTGGTATATGAGTCTGGTACATATGTCTAGAACATTAGTATTACGTGTGATACATTAAGCCTGCTAAATTAGCATTAAGTCTGTGACATTAAATCTGTGACATTAAGTCTGGGACATTAAGTCTGTGACATCAAGCAAGTGAAATTAAGTCTGGGACATTAAGTCTGTGACATCAAGTCAGTGACATTAATTAAGTCTGGGACATTAAGTCTGTGACATTAATTCTGTGACATCAAATCATTGACATTAATTAAGTCTGGAACATTAGAATTAAGTCGGGTACATTAAGTCTGGTACATTATAGCTCGTTTCAAATCATGTGCCCAACTTCAAAACGCTATTACTCAGTAACCATTTGTTAAATACTGTTGAAATTTTCCAAATGTTATTAGAAGGCAAAAGACCCTATAAATGTATATTTAACAAATATCTTGCAGCTGCAGTTTTCTTAAAGCGGCGAATTTCTTTGATGTTTGTCAAAATTGTAAGTTGTGAACCCCTAAAGAATAGAAATTACCGTAGTTGCTGGTCTGTGATTAATTTTCACTAGGTAAAGGCGTGACCGTAATGGGGAAATAACTGGATAAGACAAAACACCAGGAGAATTATTGTCTTCTCAGTTCGAGGACGGACGATAATATCAAGGTATACCTGTATGTCCAATTTTCATAGTTGTGTGGTCCTGAAAAGGACCGTTTGTTGAACTAATTTAAGGTAATATAGGGGCCAACATTGTGGGGGTTATATACTTTCATTCTGAATCAGACGAGTCTAAAAGATTAATAACTGTTTGGGGTTGAGCATTCCACAAACCATCATTTTTCCAATATTCCTCTTCCTGTTTTAAGACGTGGTCTTCACATTTAGCCAATAATCTTTGTCTATATTTAATAAAGCGAGATTAGCAAGAGTCTTTACATCGCATATTTTGAATGTTGTATTTTCATTTGCCACTTGTCCTTTTAATTTTGCCCAGATTAGTTCTATTGGATTTAAATGAGCATGGTAAGGTGGCAGCCTCAAACTTATATGACCGTGCTCTTGGATAATCTTATCTATTGAAAAATCTTTGTCCTTTGTTTTTGCTTTACTAGAGATAGTAATTCAGGTTTTAAGTACATGTTATTAAATTGTATGTGCTCCTTTGTGAGTCATATCTTAATAGCATCTTTTGTACTGGATGACGTCGGGACTTTATCTTCAAGTGCAACAATGTTGTGGTACGCTGCATTGTCCATTATTAGGCAAGATGGTCGATCTAGTGATGGGAGAGCAGAATTTCAATCCAATGTCTAAATATGTGACCATTCATCTCAGAGTGATAATCCAGATTGTCTATGGATTTTGAAAGAAAAATTAGCTCTGCATTCTGTATTAGTCCATGTTGTCGACTACCTGCATGCGCAATTATCAAGCGCTGTCCTTTGCTGCTAGGTATTAATCTCTTAATCTTTCCATCTGATGACTGCCATTCCCTTTGGTTAGTGTGGTGAGCATTGATCCATGTTTCATCCAAGTACATAATATCATAACCTTGTTTGCGCACCTCTTTTACTTCACGTAAGTACTTGCTTCTCATGACTACTATATGTGGCTTCTCACAGATGATGTTTCGTCCATGGAATACTTTCTGAATGTAAAGCCTGCAGCTCTCACATTCCTCCATAATGTAGACTTTGATATTTCAATACTGTTGTTCTTTTTCAGCGATACTTTTAATTTTCTCATTGTAACAGTTTCATTCATACCCAACATTTTGTGAATTTTCACTTCTAATAAGTTCACTGTCGAAATTATCCAACATTTTTGCTTTTCCTTGTGATTTTGTATATTTTGAACATTGACGGTCACGTGCTTGAATCCAGCGATTAAATGACCATTTAGATAAATCCAAAATGTGTCTTGTCCTATTCTCAGGGTTTTCTAAAGAATGAAATAATCGTCCTCGTTTAGCCTCTTTGCAAAAATAGTCATACATTTTTATTGCGATGTTTTGTAAACTGCAGAATTTCATTTTAAGACTCATGATAAATGTTATCGTTCCACGTATCCACCGCTGAATGAACGGAAATGGAACACACAATGTCTCGCGTTTTTTACAAGTGTCTAATTGTGTCAGAAAACCCACGTTGAAAGCGTGCAAACACGTCAATTTGACCGTGTATGGATTTTCACTCGCTATTTTTAACTTAAAATACTGTAAACATTAAGTTTTGACTACATCAATGGGTCGTTATAAATTTATATAAATCAAATAAGCAACAATAATAACCAAATGTTTTTTTTTAAATGAAATTAATTCCCGGTTGGGTTCTAATCATTATAACTTTACATGCCAATTTTGAACAACTTACAAAAAGGGGTTAAAAAGATATCAATTTTAAAAGTTGGGCACGAGTTATGAAACGGACTATAGAATTAACTCTGGGACATTAGAATTAACTCTGGGACATTAGAATTAACTCTGGGACATTAAGTCTGGTATATTAGAATAAAGTCGGGTACATTAGGTCTGGAACATTAGAATTAACTCTGGAACATTAGAATTAACTCTGGAACATTAGAATTAACTCTGGAACATTAAGTCTGGTACATTAGAATTAACCCTGGTACATTTCATCATCATCACCATGTGCCGTCTCCGCATCGAAGGTTCGCTACCATGGAGCACCATTCTGCTCTGTTTCTTGCTTCAGGTTGTCATAGGCTGGTTTTACCATCTTTTGATGTTACTCGTCCATGTCGGCCCTGGTCTGCCTCTTTTACCTTGTATTTTCCCCTCCATGATTAATTTTAGTAGGCTCTTGTGTCTTTTAACATGGCCCAAAAATCTCATTTGTCTTGTTTGAATTGTGTTTAGTAGTTCTCTTTTAATTTTTAACTGTTTTAAGACTTCATCATTTGTTTCTTTTCTTTCCATCCAATTCTACCTATACTTCTATATTTCCACATTTCACAGGCTTTAGATTAGAATCTGAGGCGGGTAATATTTGTAAACACGAGCTAGCCTAGTGGTGAGCTTGTTGACGAGTGACGCCGACCTGCTGGGACAGAACTTGAAGTACCAACCAGCCAGACGTCCAGTGCCGATCGACCGTGGCCGTGTGGTTAAGATATCGGGCTGTAGTTACATTCTTTGCGGGGCGGGCTGGGCTTGAAACATTGTATTCCAAATCGGGTCCGGGTTCGAATCACATCCGAGACTTTGGATGATAACAAGGGAAGATAACCACAACGCAAACCTCCGGAAGAGGGTTTTTTATTTTGAGTGGCTCGGAAAGAGGTTTGCGGAAGGCCATGGGTCGAGGCTTTTGCTCAAATTTATTTTTAAAAAATAGTACTTTTTTTTAAAAATGACTATTTGTGTATTCTGTTATATGTCGATTAATTCGTGTCATGATTGACTTGTTGGTGCTTTTTGTTGGAAACTGAGAGAGATGTGTCGGTGAGTATGATAACGTTGGTGGTAGAGAGATGTGTCTGTGAGTATGATAACGTTGGTGGTAGAGAGATATGTCTGTGAGTATGATAACGTTGTTGGTTTGAGAGATGTGTCGGTGAGTATGATAACTTTGTTGGTAGAGAGATGTGTCGAAGAGTATGATAACGTTGTTGGTAGAGAGATCTGTCGAAGAGTATGATAACGTTGTTGGTAGAGAGATGTGTCGGTGAGTATGATAACGTTGTTGGTAGAGAGTTATGTCGAAGAGTATGATAACGTTGTTGGTAGAGAGTTATGTCGAAGAGTATGATAACGTTGTTGGTAGAGAGATGTGTCTGAGAGTATGATAACGTTGGTGGTAGAGAGATGTGTCTGAGAGTATGATAACGTTGTTGGTAGAGAGATGTGTCTGTGAGTATGATAACGTTGTTGGTAGAGAGATGTGTCTGTGAGTATGATAACGTTGTTGGTAGAGAGATGTGTCTGTGAGTATGATAACGTTGTTGGTAGAGAGACGTGTCGGTGAGTATGATAACGTTGGTGGTAGAGAGATGTGTCGGAGAGTATGATAACGTTGTTGGTAGAGAGATGTGTCGAAGAGTATGATAACGTTGTTGGTAGAGTGATGTGTCGAAGAGTATGATAACGTTGTTGGTAGAGAGATGTGTCGAAGAGTATGATAACGTTGTTGGTAGAGAGATGTGTCGAAGAGTATGATAACGTTGTTGGTAGAGAGATGTGTCGAAGAGTGTGATAACGTTGTTGGTAGAGAGATGTGTCGGAGAGTATGGTAACGTTGTTGGTAGAGAGATGTGTCTGTGAGTATGATAACGTTGTTAGTAGAGAGATGTGTCTGTGAGTATGGTAACGTTGTTGGTAGAGAGATGTGTCTGTGAGTATGATAACGTTGTTGGTAGAGAGATGTGTCGGTGAGTGTGATAACGTTGTTGTTAGAGAGATGTGTCTGAGAGTATGATAACGTTGTTGGTAGAGAGATGTGTCTGAGAGTATGATAACGTTATTGGTAGAGAGATGTGTCGGTGAGTATGATAACGTTGTTGTTAGAGAGATGTGTCTGAGAGTATGATAACGTTGTTGGTAGAGAGATGTGTCTGAGAGTATGATAACGTTATTGGTAGAGAGATGTGTCGGAGAGTATGATAACGTTGTTGGTAGAGAGATGTGTCTGAGAGTACGATAACGTTGTTGGTAGAGAGATGTGTCTGAGAGTACGGTAACGTTGTTGGTAGAGAGATGTGTCGGTGAGTATGATAACGTTGTTGGTAGAGAGATGTGTCGGTGAGTATGATAACGTTGTTGGTAGAGATGTGTCGGTGAGTATGATAACGTTGTTGGTAGAGAGATGTGTCTGTGAGTATGATAACGTTGGTGGTAGAGAGATGTGTCTGTGAGTATGATAACGTTGTTGGTAGAGAGATGTGTCTGTGAGTATGATAACGTTGGTGGTAGAGAGATGTGTCTGTGAGTATGATAACGTTATTGGTAGAGAGATGTGTCGGTGAGTATGATAACGTTATTGGTAGAGAGATGTGTCTGTGAGTATGATAACGTTGTTGGTAGAGATGTGTTGGTAGAGTTTTGTACATTAAGCCTGCGACATTGGTAATAAATCTGGGACGTTATGTGTCGGTGAGTATGATAACGTTGGTGGTAGAGAGATCTGTTGGAGAGTATGATAACGTTGTTGGTAGAGAGATGTGTCGAAGAGTATGATAACGTTGTTGGTAGAGAGATGTGTCGAAGAGTATGATAACGTTGTTGGTAGAGAGATGTGTCGAAGAGTATGATAACGTTGTTGGTAGAGAGATGTGTCGGAGAGTATGATAACGTAGTTGGTAGAGAGATGTGTCTGTGAGTATGGTAACGTTGTTGGTAGAGAGATGTGTCTGTGAGTATGGTAACGTTGTTGGTAGAGAGATGTGTCGGTGAGTGTGATAACGTTGTTGTTAGAGAGATGTGTCGGAGAGTATGATAACGTTATTGGTAGAGAGATGTGTCGGAGAGTATGATAACGTTATTGTTATAGAGATGTGTCTGAGAGTATGATAACGTTATTGGTAGAGAGATATGTCGGTGAGTGTGATAACGTTGTTGTTAGAGAGATGTGTCTGTGAGTATGGTAACGTTGTTGGTAGAGAGATGTGTCGGTGAGTGTGATAACGTTGTTGTTAGAGAGATGTGTCTGTGAGTATGGTAACGTTGTTGGTAGAGAGATGTGTCGGAGAGTATGATAACGTTATTGGTAGAGAGATGTGTCGGTGAGTGTGATAACGTTGTTGTTAGAGAGATGTGTCGGAGAGTATGATAACGTTATTGGTAGTAGAGAGATGTGTCGGAGAGTATGATAACGTTATTGTTAGAGAGATGTGTCTGAGAGTATGATAACGTTATTGGTAGAGAGATGTGTCGGAGGGTATGATAACGTTATTGGTAGAGAGATGTGTCGGAGAGTATGATAACGTTATTGGTAGAGAGATGTGTCTGAGAGTATGATAACGTTATTGGTAGAGAGATGTGTCGGAGGGTATGATAACGTTATTGGTAGAGAGATGTGTCGGAGAGTATGATAACGTTATTGGTAGAGAGATGTGTCGGAGAGTATGATAACGTTATTGGTAGAGAGATGTGTCGGAGAGTATGATAACGTTGGTGGTAGAGAGATGTGTCGGAGACAGTAAATCTGATAGATTAGTATTAAGTTTTGTACATTAAGCCTGCGACATTGGTATTAAGTCTGGGACGTTATGTCTGGAACATTAGTATTACGTGTGATACATCAAGCCTGCTAAATTAGCATTAAATTTGCGACATTAAATCTGTGACATTAGGTCTTGGACATTAAATCTGTTACATTATGTCTGTGACATTAAATCTGTACCGTTAAGTCAGGGACATTAAATTAGCGACATCAAGGCTGTGACATTAAGTCTGTGACGTTAGTATTAAGTCTGGTTAATTATGACTAAGAGTCGAACAATAAAACTAGAACATTATCATTATATCTAGAACATTAGAATTAACTCTGCGACATTAAGTCTGGGACATTAGAATTAACTCTGCGACATTAAGTCTGGGACATTAGAATTAACTCTGGGACATTAAGTCTGGGACATTAAACCTGAGACATTAAGTCTGTGACATTAAGCCTAAACATTAAATCTGGGACATTAAGTCTGGGACATTAGAATTAACTCTGCGACATTAAGTCTGGGACATTAGAATTAACTCTGGGACATTAGCCTGGGACATTAAACCTGAGACATTAAGTCTGTGACATTAGAATTAACTCTGGGACATTAAGCCTAGGACATTAAACCTGAGACATTAAGTCTGAGACATTAGAATTAAACTCTGAGACATTAAGCCTGGGACATTAAACCTGAGACATTAAGTCTGAGACATTAGAATTAACTCTGGGACATTAAGTCTGTGACATTAAGCCTAGGACATTAAGTCTGGCACATTAGAATTAACTCTGGGACATTAAGTCTGGTACATTAGAATTAACTCTTGGACATTAAGTCTGTGACATTAGAATTAACTCTGGGACATTAAGTCTGGGACATTAGAATTAAGTCTGGGACATTAGAATTAACTCTGGGACATTAAGTCTGGGACATTAGAATTAACTCTGAGACATTAAGTCTGTGACATTAAGCCTGGGACATTAAACCTGGGACATTAAGTCTGTGACATTAGAATTAACTCTGTGACATTAAGTCTGGGACATTAGAATTAACTCTGGGACATTAAGTCTGTGACATTAAGCCTGGGACATTAAGTCTGGGACATAAGAATTAACTCTGGGACATTAAGTCTGTGACATTAAACCTGGGACATTAAGTCTGGGACATTAAGTCTGGGACATTAAGTCTGGGACATTAGAATTAACTCTGGGACATTAAGTCTGGGACATTAGAATTAACTCTGGGACATTAAGTCTGGGACATTAGAATGAATTCTGGGACATTAAGTCTGGTACATTTGAATTAACCCTGGGACATTAAGCCTGGGACATTAAACCTGAGACATTAAGTCTGTGACATTAAGCCTAAGACATTAAACCTGAGACATTAAGTCTGGGACATTAGAATTAACTCTGGGACATTAAGTCTGGTACATTAGAATTAACTGTAGGACATTAAGTCTGGTACATTTGAATTAACTCTGGGACATTAAGCCTGGGACATTAAGTCTGTGACATTAAGTCTGGGACATTAAGTCTGGTACATTTCATCATCACCGAGTGCCATCATCGCATCGAAGGTTGGCTACCATGGAGCACTAATCTGCTCTGTCTCTTGCTTTGATGGTGCAGGTTGTCATAGGCTGGTTTGTCCATATTTTGATGTTACTCGTCCATGTTAGTCCTGGTCTGCCTCTGCCTATATTACGTTGTATTTACCCTCCAGGATTACTTTTAGTAGGTTGTTGTGTCTTTTAACATGCCCCAAAAATCTCATTTGTCTTGTTTGAATTGTGCTTCTTGTTCTCTTTTCATTTTTAGTTGTTTTAAAACTTCATCGTTTGTTTTCTTTTCCTTCCATCCAATTGTACCTATTCTTCTATATATCCACATTTCACAGGCTTTAATTCTCTGTACTGGCACATTTAGTTTGGTACATTATTAAGTCTGACACATTTAGTTTGGTACATTAGTATTAAGTCTGACACATTTAGTCTGGTACATTAGTATTAAGTCTGACACATTTAGTCTGGTACATTATTAAGTCTGACACATTTAGTTTGGTACATTAGTATTAAGTCTGACACATTTAGTCTGGTACATTAGTATTAAGTCTGACACATTTAGTCTGGTACATTAGTATTAAGTCTGACACATTTAGTCTGGTACATTATTAAGTCTGACACATTTAGTCTGGTACATTATTAAGTCTGACACATTTAGTTTGGTACATTATTAAGTCTGACACATTTAGTCTGGTACATTATTAAGTCTGACACATTTAGTCTGGTACATTAGTGTTAAGTCTGACACATTTAGTTTGGTACATTATTAAGTCTGACACATTTAGTCTGGTACATTATTAAGTCTGACACATTTAGTCTGGTACATTAGTATTATTCTGGCACATTTAGTTTGGTACATTATTAAGTCTGACACATTTAGTTTGGTACATTAGTATTAAGTCTGACACATTTAGTTTGGTACATTAGTATTAAGTCTGACACATTTAGTTTGGTACATTAGTATTAAGTCTGACACATTTAGTTTGGTACATTAGTATTAAGTCTGGTACATTTAGTTTGGTACATTAGTATTAAGTCTGACACATTTAGTTTGGTACATTAGTATTAAGTCTGGCACATTTAGTTTGGTACATTAGTATTAAGTGTGGCACATTTAGTCTGGTACATTAGAATTTGAGGCGGGTCATGTTTGTAAACAAAGCTAGCCTGGTGGTGAGCTTGTTGACGAGTGACGCCGACCTGCTGGGACAGAACTTGAAGTACCAACCAGCCAGACGTCCAGTGCCGATCGACCGTGGCCGTGTGGTTAAGATATCGGGCTTTAGTTACATTCTTTGCGGGGCGGGCTGGACTTGAAACATTGTATTCCAAATCGGGTCCGGGTTCGAATCACATCCGAGACTTTGGATGATAACAAGGGAAGATAACCACAACGCAAACCTCCGGAAGAGGGTTTTTTATTTGAGTGGCTCGGAAAGAGGTTTGCGGAAGGCCATGGGTCGAGGCTTTTGCTCAAATTTATTTTAAAAAAATAGAGCTTTTTTTAAAAATGACTATTTCTATATTCTGTTATATTTCGATTAATTCGTGTCATGATTGACTTGTTGGTGTTTATTGTTGGAAACTGAGAGGAGAGAGATCAGAAGTTCATGAAAACACAAACATTTTTTGGTAGCAAATCGAAAAGATCTAGAAATAATAGCGGAAAGTAATAGTGGCCCAACACCAGGTTTGTAACGTTGTTGGTAGAGAGATGTGTCGGTGAGTATGATAACGTTGTTGGTAGAGAGATGTGTCGGTGAGTATGATAACGTTGTTGGTAGAGAGATGTGTCGGTGAGCATGATAACGTTGTTGGTAGAGAGATGTGTCTGAAAGTATGGTAACGTTGTTGGTAGAGAGATGTGTCTGAAAGTATGGTAACGTTGTTGGTAGAGAGATGTGTCTGAAAGTATGGTAACGTTGTTGGTAGAGAGATGTGTCTGAAAGTATGGTAACGTTGTTGGTAGAGAGATGTGTCTGTGAGTATGATAACGTTGTTGGTAGAGAGATGTGTCGGAGAGTATGATAACGTTGGTGGTAGAGAGATGTGTCGGTGAGTATGGTAACGTTGTTGGTAGAGAGATGTGTCGGTGAGTATGGTAATGTTGGTGGTAGAGAGATGTGTCGAAGTGTATGGTAATGTTGTTGGTAGAGAGATGTGTCGAAGTGTATGGTAATGTTGGTGGTAGAGAGATGTGTCGAAGTGTATGGTAATGTTGGTGGTAGAGAGATGTGTCGGTGAGTATGATAACGTTGTTGGTAGAGAGATGTGTCGGTGAGCATGATAACGTTGTTGGTAGAGAGATGTGTCTGAAAGTATGGTAACGTTGTTGGTAGAGAGATGTGTCTGAAAGTATGGTAACGTTGTTGGTAGAGAGATGTGTCTGTGAGTATGATAACGTTGTTGGTAGAGAGATGTGTCGGAGAGTATGATAACGTTGTTGGTAGAGAGATGTGTCTGTGAGTATGATAACGTTGTTGGTAGAGAGATGTGTCTGTGAGTATGATAACGTTGTTGGTAGAGAGATGTGTCTGTGAGTATGATAACGTTGTTGGTAGAGAGATGTGTCTGTGAGTATGATAACGTTGTTGGTAGAGAGATGTGTCGGAGAGTATGATAACGTTGTTGGTAGAGAGATGTGTCGGAGAGTATGATAACGTTGTTGGTAGAGAGATGTGTCTGTGAGTATAATAACGTTGTTGGTAGAGAGATGTGTCTGTGAGTATGGTAACGTTGTTGGTAGAGAGATGTGTCTGTGAGTATGGTAACGTTGTTGGTAGAGAGATGTGTCTGTGAGTATGATAACGTTGTTGGTAGAGAGATGTGTCTGTGAGTATGGTAACGTTGTTGGTAGAGAGATGTGTCGAAGTGTATGGTAATGTTGGTGGTAGAGAGATGTGTCGAAGTGTATGGTAATGTTGGTGGTAGAGAGATGTGTCGAAGTGTATGGTAATGTTGGTGGTAGAGAGATGTGTTGGAGACTATGATAACGTTGTTGGTAGAGAGATGTGTCGGAGTGTATGGTAACGTTGTTGGTAGAGAGATGTGTCGGAGTGTATGTAACGTTGGTGTAGAGAGATGTGTCGAAGAGTATGATAACGTTGTTGGTAGAGAGATGTGTCGGAGTGTATGATAATGTTGTTGGTAGAGAGATGTGTCGAAGAGTATGATAACGTTGTTGGTAGAGAGATGTGTCGGAGTGTATGATAACGTTGTTGGTAGAGAGATGTGTCGAAGAGTATGATAACGTTGTTGGTAGAGAGATGTGTCGGAGTGTATGATAATGTTGGTGGTAGAGAGATGTGTCGAAGTGTATGGTAATGTTGGTGGTAGAGAGATGTGTCGAAGAGTATGATAACGTTGTTGGTAGAGAGATGTGTCGGAGTGTATGGTAACGTTGTTGGTAGAGAGATGTGTCGGAGTGTATGATAACGTTGGTGGTAGAGAGATGTGTCTGTGAGTATGATAACGTTATTGTAGAGAGATGTGTCGGTGAGTATGATAACGTTGTTGGTAGAGAGATGTGTCGGAGAGTATGATAACGTTGGTGGTAGAGAGATGTGTCGAAGAGTATGATAACGTTGTTGGTAGAGAGATGTGTCGGTGAGTATGATAACGTTGGTGGTAGAGAGATGTGTCGAAGAGTATGGTAACGTTGTTGGTAGAGAGATGTGTCGGTGTATATGGTAACGTTGTTGGTAGAGAGATGTGTCGGTGAGTATGGTAACGTTGTTGGTAGAGAGATGTGTCGGAGAGTATGGTAACGTTTTTGGTGGTAGAGATGTGTCGGAGAGTATAACAACGTTGTTGGTGGTAGAGAGATGTGTCGGTGAGTATGGTAACGTTGGTGGTAGAGAGATGTGTCGGAGAGTATGGTAACGTTGTTGGTGGTAGAGAGATGTGTCGGTGAGTATGGTAACGTTGGTGGTAGAGAGATGTGTCGGTGAGTATGGTAACGTTGGTGGTAGAGAGATGTGTCGGTGAGTATGATAACGTTGGTGGTAGAGAGATGTGTCGAAGAGTATGTAACGTTGTTGGTAGAGAGATGTGTCGGTGTATATGGTAACGTTTTTGGTAGAGAGATGTGTCGGTGTATATGGTAACGTTGTTGGTAGAGAGATGTGTCGGTGTATATGTAACGTTGGTGGTAGAGAGATGTGTCGGAGAGTATGGTAACGTTGTTGGTGGTAGAGATGTGTCGGAGAGTATGACAACGTTGTTGTGGTAGAGAGATGTGTCGGTGAGTATGGTAACGTTGGTGGTAGAGAGATGTGTCGGAGAGTATGGTAACGTTGGTGGTAGAGAGATGTGTCGGAGAGTATGGTAACGTTGTTGGTGGTAGAGAGATGTGTCGGTGAGTATGATAACGTTGTTGGTAGAGAGATGTGTCGGTGAGTATGATAACGTTGTTGGTAGAGAGATGTGTCTGTGAGTATGGTAACGTTGTTGGTAGAGAGATGTGTCGGTGAGTATGATAACGTTGTTGTAGAGAGATGTGTCTGTGAGTATGGTAACGTTGCTGGTAGAGAGATGTGTCTGTGAGTATGGTAACGTTGTTGGTAGAGAGATGTGTCTGTGAGTATGGTAACGTTGTTGGTAGAGAGATGTGTCGAAGTGTATGGTAATGTTGGTGGTAGAGAGATGTGTCGAAGTGTATGGTAATGTTGGTGGTAGAGAGATGTGTCGAAGTGTATGGTAATGTTGGTGGTAGAGAGATGTGTTGGAGACTATGATAACGTTGTTGGTAGAGAGATGTGTCGGAGTGTATGGTAACGTTGTTGGTAGAGAGATGTGTCGGAGTGTATGGTAACGTTGGTGGTAGAGAGATGTGTCGAAGAGTATGATAACGTTGTTGGTAGAGAGATGTGTCGGAGTGTATGATAATGTTGTTGGTAGAGAGATGTGTCGAAGAGTATGGTAACGTTGTTGGTAGAGAGATGTGTCGAAGAGTATGATAACGTTGTTGGTAGAGAGATGTGTCGGAGTGTATGATAATGTTGGTGGTAGAGAGATGTGTCGAAGTGTATGGTAATGTTGGTGGTAGAGAGATGTGTCGAAGAGTATGATAACGTTGTTGGTAGAGAGATGTGTCGGAGTGTATGGTAACGTTGTTGGTAGAGAGATGTGTCGGAGTGTATGATAACGTTGGTGGTAGAGAGATGTGTCTGTGAGTATGATAACGTTATTGGTAGAGAGATGTGTCGGTGAGTATGATAACGTTGTTGGTAGAGAGATGTGTCGGAGAGTATGATAACGTTGGTGGTAGAGAGATGTGTCGAAGAGTATGATAACGTTGTTGGTAGAGAGATGTGTCGGTGAGTATGATAACGTTGGTGGTAGAGAGATGTGTCGAAGAGTATGGTAACGTTGTTGGTAGAGAGATGTGTCGGTGTATATGGTAACGTTGTTGGTAGAGAGATGTGTCGGTGAGTATGGTAACGTTGTTGGTAGAGAGATGTGTCGGAGAGTATGGTAACGTTTTTGGTGGTAGAGATGTGTCGGAGAGTATAACAACGTTGTTGGTGGTAGAGAGATGTGTCGGTGAGTATGGTACGTTGGTGGTAGAGAGATGTGTCGGAGAGTATGGTAACGTTGTTGGTGGTAGAGAGATGTGTCGGTGAGTATGGTAACGTTGGTGGTAGAGAGATGTGTCGGTGAGTATGGTAACGTTGGTGGTAGAGAGATGTGTCGGTGAGTATGATAACGTTGGTGGTAGAGAGATGTGTCGAAGAGTATGGTAACGTTGTTGGTAGAGAGATGTGTCGGTGTATATGGTAACGTTTTTGGTAGAGAGATGTGTCGGTGTATATGGTAACGTTGTTGGTAGAGAGATGTGTCGGTGTATATGGTAACGTTGGTGGTAGAGAGATGTGTCGGAGAGTATGGTAACGTTGTTGGTGGTAGAGATGTGTCGTAGAGTATGACAACGTTGTTGGTGGTAGAGAGATGTGTCGGTGAGTATGGTAACGTTGGTGGTAGAGAGATGTGTCGGAGAGTATGGTAACGTTGGTGGTAGAGAGATGTGTCGGAGAGTATGGTAACGTTGTTGGTGGTAGAGAGATGTGTCGGTGAGTATGATAACGTTGTTGGTAGAGAGATGTGTCGGTGAGTATGATAACGTTGTTGGTAGAGAGATGTGTCTGTGAGTATGGTAACGTTGTTGGTAGAGAGATGTGTCGGTGAGTATGATAACGTTGTTGGTAGAGAGATGTGTCTGTAAGTATGGTAACGTTGCTGGTAGAGAGATGTGTCTGTGAGTATGGTAACGTTGTTGTAGAGAGATATGTCGGTGAGTATGATAACGTTGCTGGTAGAGAGATGTGCCGGTGAGTATGATAACGTTGTTGGTAGAGAGATGTGTCGGAGTGTATGGTAACGTTGTTGGTAGAGAGATGTGTCGGAGTGTATGATAACGTTGGTGGTAGAGAGATGTGTCTGTGAGTATGATAACGTTATTGGTAGAGAGATGTGTCGGTGAGTATGATAACGTTGTTGGTAGAGAGATGTGTCGGAGAGTATGATAACGTTGGTGGTAGAGAGATGTGTCGAAGAGTATGATAACGTTGTTGGTAGAGAGATGTGTCGGTGAGTATGATAACGTTGGTGGTAGAGAGATGTGTCGAAGAGTATGGTAACGTTGTTGGTAGAGAGATGTGTCGGTGTATATGGTAACGTTGTTGGTAGAGAGATGTGTCGGTGAGTATGGTAACGTTGTTGGTAGAGAGATGTGTCGGAGAGTATGGTAACGTTTTTGGTGGTAGAGATGTGTCGGAGAGTATAACAACGTTGTTGGTGGTAGAGAGATGTGTCGGTGAGTATGGTAACGTTGGTGGTAGAGAGATGTGTCGGAGAGTATGGTAACGTTGTTGGTGGTAGAGAGATGTGTCGGTGAGTATGGTAACGTTGGTGGTAGAGAGATGTGTCGGTGAGTATGGTAACGTTGGTGGTAGAGAGATGTGTCGGTGAGTATGATAACGTTGGTGGTAGAGAGATGTGTCGAAGAGTATGGTAACGTTGTTGGTAGAGAGATGTGTCGGTGTATATGGTAACGTTTTTGGTAGAGAGATGTGTCGGTGTATATGGTAACGTTGTTGGTAGAGAGATGTGTCGGTGTATATGGTAACGTTGGTGGTAGAGAGATGTGTCGGAGAGTATGGTAACGTTGTTGGTGGTAGAGATGTGTCGGAGAGTATGACAACGTTGTTGGTGGTAGAGAGATGTGTCGGTGAGTATGGTAACGTTGGTGGTAGAGAGATGTGTCGGAGAGTATGGTAACGTTGGTGGTAGAGAGATGTGTCGGAGAGTATGGTAACGTTGTTGGTGGTAGAGAGATGTGTCGGTGAGTATGATAACGTTGTTGGTAGAGAGATGTGTCGGTGAGTATGATAACGTTGTTGGTAGAGAGATGTGTCTGTGAGTATGGTAACGTTGTTGGTAGAGAGATGTGTCGGTGAGTATGATAACGTTGTTGGTAGAGAGATGTGTCTGTAAGTATGGTAACGTTGCTGGTAGAGAGATGTGTCTGTGAGTATGGTAACGTTGTTGGTAGAGAGATATGTCGGTGAGTATGATAACGTTGCTGGTAGAGAGATGTGCCGGTGAGTATGATAACGTTGTTGGTAGAGAGATGTGTCTGTGAGTATGGTAACGTTGTTGGTAGAGAGATGTGTCTGTGAGTATGATAACGTTGGTGGTAGAGAGATATGTCGGAGACAGTAAATCTGATAGATTAGTATTAAGTTTGGTACATTAGGCCTGCAACATTAGTATTAAGTATGGGACATTGGTATTAAGTTTGGTTAATTATGATTAAGTCTGGAACATTATCATTAAATCTGGTGCATTAGAATTAAGTCCGGGTCATTAAAACTGGTATATGAGTCTGGTACATATGTCTAGAACATTAGTATTACGTGTGATACATTAAGCCTGCTAAATTAGCATTAAGTCTGTGACATTAAATCTGTGACATTAAGTCTGGGACATTAAGTCTGTGACATCAAGCAAGTGAAATTAAGTCTGGGACATTAAGTCTGTGACATCAAGTCAGTGACATTAATTAAGTCTGGGACATTAAGTCTGTGACATTAATTCTGTGACATCAAATCATTGACATTAATTAAGTCTGGAACATTAGAATTAAGTCGGGTACATTAAGTCTGGTACATTATAGCTCGTTTCAAATCATGTGCCCAACTTCAAAACGCTATTACTCAGTAACCATTTGTTAAATACTGTTGAAATTTTCCAAATGTTATTAGAAGGCAAAAGACCCTATAAATGTATATTTAACAAATATCTTGCAGCTGCAGTTTTCTTAAAGCGGCGAATTTCTTTGATGTTTGTCAAAATTGTAAGTTGTGAACCCCTAAAGAATAGAAATTACCGTAGTTGCTGGTCTGTGATTAATTTTCACTAGGTAAAGGCGTGACCGTAATGGGGAAATAACTGGATAAGACAAAACACCAGGAGAATTATTGTCTTCTCAGTTCGAGGACGGACGATAATATCAAGGTATACCTGTATGTCCAATTTTCATAGTTGTGTGGTCCTGAAAAGGACCGTTTGTTGAACTAATTTAAGGTAATATAGGGGCCAACATTGTGGGGGTTATATACTTTCATTCTGAATCAGACGAGTCTAAAAGATTAATAACTGTTTGGGGTTGAGCATTCCACAAACCATCATTTTTTCCAATATTCCTCTTCCTGTTTTAAGACGTGGTCTTCACATTTAGCCCAATAATCTTTGTCTATATTTAATAAAGCGAGATTAGCAAGAGTCTTTACATCGCATATTTTGAATGTTGTATTTTCATTTGCCACTTGTCCTTTTAATTTTGCCCAGATTAGTTCTATTGGATTTAAATGAGCATGGTAAGGTGGCAGCCTCAAACTTATATGACCGTGCTCTTGGATAATCTTATCTATTTGAAAATCTTTGTCCTTTGTTTTTGCTTTACTAGAGATAGTAATTCAGGTTTTAAGTACATGTTATTAAATTGTATGTGCTCCTTTGTGAGTCATATCTTAATAGCATCTTTGTACTGGATGACGTCGGGACTTTATCTTCAAGTGCAACAATGTTGTGGTACGCTGCATTGTCCATTATTAGGCAAGATGGTCGATCTAGTGATGGGAGAGCAGAATTTTCAATCCAATGTCTAAATATGTGACCATTCATCTCAGAGTGATAATCCAGATTGTCTATGGATTTTGAAAGAAAAATTAGCTCTGCATTCTGTATTAGTCCATGTTGTCGACTACCTGCATGCGCAATTATCAAGCGCTGTCCTTTGCTGCTAGGTATTAATCTCTTAATCTTTCCATCTGATGACTGCCATTCCCTTTGGTTAGTGTGGTGAGCATTGATCCATGTTTCATCCAAGTACATAATATCATAACCTTGTTTGCGCACCTCTTTTACTTCACGTAAGTACTTGCTTCTCATGACTACTATATGTGGCTTCTCACAGATGATGTTTCGTCCATTGGAATACTTTCTGAATGTAAAGCCTGCAGCTCTCACATTCCTCCATAATGTAGACTTTGATATTTCAATACTGTTGTTCTTTTTCAGCGATACTTTTAATTTTCTCATTGTAACAGTTTCATTCATACCCAACATTTTGTGAATTTCACTTCTAATAAGTTCACTGTCGAAATTATCCAACATTTTTGCTTTTCCTTGTGATTTTGTATATTTTGAACATTGACGGTCACGTGCTTGAATCCAGCGATTAAATGACCATTTAGATAAATCCAAAATGTGTCTTGTCCTATTCTCAGGTTTTCTAAAGAATGAAATAATCGTCCTCGTTTAGCCTCTTTGCAAAAATAGTCATACATTTTTATTGCGATGTGTTTGTAAACTGCAGAATTTCATTTTAAGACTCATGATAAATGTTATCGTTCCACGTATCCACCGCTGAATGAACGGAAATGGAACACACAATGTCTCGCGTTTTTTACAAGTGTCTAATTGTGTCAGAAAACCCACGTTGAAAGCGTGCAAACACGTCAATTTGACCGTGTATGGATTTTCACTCGCTATTTTTAACTTAAAATACTGTAAACATTAAGTTTTGACTACATCAATGGGTCGTTATAAATTTATATAAATCAAATAAGCAACAATAATAACCAAATGTTTTTTTTTTAAATGAAATTAATTCCCGGTTGGGTTCTAATCATTATAACTTTACATGCCAATTTTGAACAACTTACAAAAAGGGGTTAAAAAGATATCAATTTTAAAAGTTGGGCACGAGTTATGAAACGGACTATAGAATTAACTCTGGGACATTAGAATTAACTCTGGGACATTAGAATTAACTCTGGGACATTAAGTCTGGTATATTAGAATAAAGTCGGGTACATTAGGTCTGGAACATTAGAATTAACTCTGGAACATTAGAATTAACTCTGGAACATTAGAATTAACTCTGGAACATTAAGTCTGGTACATTAGAATTAACCCTGGTACATTTCATCATCATCACCATGTGCCGTCTCCGCATCGAAGGTTCGCTACCATGGAGCACCATTCTGCTCTGTTTCTTGCTTCAGGTTGTCATAGGCTGGTTTTACCATCTTTTGATGTTACTCGTCCATGTCGGCCCTGGTCTGCCTCTTTTACCTTGTATTTTCCCCTCCATGATTAATTTTAGTAGGCTCTTGTGTCTTTTAACATGGCCCAAAAATCTCATTTGTCTTGTTTGAATTGTGTTTAGTAGTTCTCTTTTAATTTTTAACTGTTTTAAGACTTCATCATTTGTTTCTTTTCTTTCCATCCAATTCTACCTATACTTCTATATTTCCACATTTCACAGGCTTTAGATTAGAATCTGAGGCGGGTAATATTTGTAAACACGAGCTAGCCTAGTGGTGAGCTTGTTGACGAGTGACGCCGACCTGCTGGGACAGAACTTGAAGTACCAACCAGCCAGACGTCCAGTGCCGATCGACCGTGGCCGTGTGGTTAAGATATCGGGCTTTAGTTACATTCTTTGCGGGGCGGGCTGGGCTTGAAACATTGTATTCCAAATCGGGTCCGGGTTCGAATCACATCCGAGACTTTGGATGATAACAAGGGAAGATAACCACAACGCAAACCTCCGGAAGAGGGTTTTTTATTTTGAGTGGCTCGGAAAGAGGTTTGCGGAAGGCCATGGGTCGAGGCTTTTGGTCAAATTTATTTTTAAAAAATAGTACTTTTTTTTAAAAATGACTATTTGTGTATTCTGTTATATTTCGATTAATTCGTGTCATGATTGACTTGTTGGTGCTTTTTGTTGGAAACTGAGAGAGATGTGTCGGTGAGTATGATAACGTTGGTGGTAGAGAGATGTGTCTGTGAGTATGATAACGTTGGTGGTACAGAGATATGTCTGTGAGTATGATAACGTTGTTGGTAGAGAGATATGTCTGTGAGTATGATAACGTTGTTGGTTGAGAGATGTGTCGGTGAGTATGATAACTTTGTTGGTAGAGAGATGTGTCGAAGAGTATGATAACGTTGTTGGTAGAGAGATCTGTCGAAGAGTATGATAACGTTGTTGGTAGAGAGATGTGTCGGTGAGTATGATAACGTTGTTGGTAGAGAGTTATGTCGAAGAGTATGATAACGTTGTTGGTAGAGAGTTATGTCGAAGAGTATGATAACGTTGTTGGTAGAGAGATGTGTCTGTCTGAGAGTATGATAACGTGGTGGTAGAGAGATGTGTCTGTGAGTATGATAACGTTGTTGGTAGAGAGATGTGTCTGAGAGTATGATAACGTTGGTGGTAGAGAGATGTGTCTGTGAGTATGATAACGTTGTTGGTAGAGAGATGTGTCTGTGAGTATGATAACGTTGTTGGTAGAGAGATGTGTCTGTGAGTATGATAACGTTGTTGGTAGAGAGACGTGTCGGTGAGTATGATAACGTTGGTGGTAGAGAGATGTGTCGGAGAGTATGATAACGTTGTTGGTAGAGAGATGTGTCGAAGAGTATGATAACGTTGTTGGTAGAGTGATGTGTCGAAGAGTATGATAACGTTGTTGGTAGAGAGATGTGTCGAAGAGTATGATAACGTTGTGGTAGAGAGATGTGTCGAAGAGTATGATAACGTTGTTGGTAGAGAGATGTGTCGAAGAGTGTGATAACGTTGTTGGTAGAGAGATGTGTCGGAGAGTATGGTAACGTTGTTGGTAGAGAGATGTGTCTGTGAGTATGATAACGTTGTTAGTAGAGAGATGTGTCTGTGAGTATGGTAACGTTGTTGGTAGAGAGATGTGTCTGTGAGTATGATAACGTTGTTGGTAGAGAGATGTGTCGGTGAGTGTGATAACGTTGTTGTTAGAGAGATGTGTCTGAGAGTATGATAACGTTGTTGGTAGAGAGATGTGTCTGAGAGTATGATAACGTTATTGGTAGAGAGATGTGTCGGTGAGTATGATAACGTTGTTGTTAGAGAGATGTGTCTGAGAGTATGATAACGTTGTTGGTAGAGAGATGTGTCTGAGAGTATGATAACGTTATTGGTAGAGAGATGTGTCGGAGAGTATGATAACGTTGTTGGTAGAGAGATGTGTCTGAGAGTACGATAACGTTGTTGGTAGAGAGATGTGTCTGAGAGTACGGTAACGTTGTTGGTAGAGAGATGTGTCGGTGAGTATGATAACGTTGTTGGTAGAGAGATGTGTCGGTGAGTATGATAACGTTGTTGGTAGAGATGTGTCGGTGAGTATGATAACGTTGTTGGTAGAGAGATGTGTCTGTGAGTATGATAACGTTGGTGGTAGAGAGATGTGTCTGTGAGTATGATAACGTTGTTGGTAGAGAGATGTGTCTGTGAGTATGATAACGTTGGTGGTAGAGAGATGTGTCTGTGAGTATGATAACGTTATTGGTAGAGAGATGTGTCGGTGAGTATGATAACGTTATTGGTAGAGAGATGTGTCTGTGAGTATGATAACGTTGTTGGTAGAGATGTGTTGGTAGAGTTTTGTACATTAAGCCTGCGACATTGGTATTAAGTCTGGGACGTTATGTGTCGGTGAGTATGATAACGTTGGTGGTAGAGAGATCTGTTGAAGAGTATGATAACGTGTTGGTAGAGAGATGTGTCGAAGAGTATGATAACGTTGTTGGTAGAGAGATGTGTCGAAGAGTATGATAACGTTGTTGGTAGAGAGATGTGTCGAAGAGTATGATAACGTTGTTGGTAGAGAGATGTGTCGGAGAGTATGATAACGTAGTTGGTAGAGAGATGTGTCTGTGAGTATGGTAACGTTGTTGGTAGAGAGATGTGTCTGTGAGTATGGTAACGTTGTTGGTAGAGAGATGTGTCGGTGAGTGTGATAACGTTGTTGTTAGAGAGATGTGTCGGAGAGTATGATAACGTTATTGGTAGAGAGATGTGTCGGAGAGTATGATAACGTTATTGTTATAGAGATGTGTCTGAGAGTATGATAACGTTATTGGTAGAGAGATATGTCGGTGAGTGTGATAACGTTGTTGTTAGAGAGATGTGTCTGTGAGTATGGTAACGTTGTTGGTAGAGAGATGTGTCGGTGAGTGTGATAACGTTGTTGTTAGAGAGATGTGTCTGTGAGTATGGTAACGTTGTTGGTAGAGAGATGTGTCGGAGAGTATGATAACGTTATTGGTAGAGAGATGTGTCGTGAGTGTGATAACGTTGTTGTTAGAGAGATGTGTCGGAGAGTATGATAACGTTATTGGTAGAGAGATGTGTCGGAGAGTATGATAACGTTATTGTTAGAGAGATGTGTCTGAGAGTATGATAACGTTATTGGTAGAGAGATGTGTCGGAGGGTATGATAACGTTATTGGTAGAGAGATGTGTCGGAGAGTATGATAACGTTATTGGTAGAGAGATGTGTCTGAGAGTATGATAACGTTATTGGTAGAGAGATGTGTCGGAGGGTATGATAACGTTATTGGTAGAGAGATGTGTCGGAGAGTATGATAACGTTATTGGTAGAGAGATGTGTCGGAGAGTATGATAACGTTATTGGTAGAGAGATGTGTCGGAGAGTATGATAACGTTGGTGGTAGAGAGATGTGTCGGAGACAGTAAATCTGATAGATTAGTATTAAGTTTTGTACATTAAGCCTGCGACATTGGTATTAAGTCTGGGACGTTATGTCTGGAACATTAGTATTACGTGTGATACATCAAGCTGCTAAATTAGCATTAAATTTGCGACATTAAATCTGTGACATTAGGTCTTGGACATTAAATCTGTTACATTATGTCTGTGACATTAAATCTGTACCGTTAAGTCAGGGACATTAAATTAGCGACATCAAGGCTGTGACATTAAGTCTGTGACGTTAGTATTAAGTCTGGTTAATTATGACTAAGAGTCGAACAATAAAACTAGAACATTATCATTATATCTAGAACATTAGAATTAACTCTGCGACATTAAGTCTGGGACATTAGAATTAACTCTGCGACATTAAGTCTGGGACATTAGAATTAACTCTGGGACATTAAGTCTGGGACATTAAACCTGAGACATTAAGTCTGTGACATTAAGCCTAAACATTAAATCTGGGACATTAAGTCTGGGACATTAGAATTAACTCTGCGACATTAAGTCTGGGACATTAGAATTAACTCTGGGACATTAAGCCTGGGACATTAAACCTGAGACATTAAGTCTGTGACATTAGAATTAACTCTGGGACATTAAGCCTAGGACATTAAACCTGAGACATTAAGTCTGAGACATTAGAATTAAACTCTGAGACATTAAGCCTGGGACATTAAACCTGAGACATTAAGTCTGAGACATTAGAATTAACTCTGGGACATTAAGTCTGTGACATTAAGCCTAGGACATTAAGTCTGGCACATTAGAATTAACTCTGGGACATTAAGTCTGGTACATTAGAATTAACTCTTGGACATTAAGTCTGTGACATTAGAATTAACTCTGGGACATTAAGTCTGGGACATTAGAATTAAGTCTGGGACATTAGAATTAACTCTGGGACATTAAGTCTGGGACATTAAGTCTGTGACATTAAGCCTGGGACATTAAACCTGGGACATTAAGTCTGTGACATTAGAATTAACTCTGTGACATTAAGTCTGGGACATTAGAATTAACTCTGGGACATTAAGTCTGTGACATTAAGCTGGGACATTAAGTCTGGGACATAAGAATTAACTCTGGGACATTAAGTCTGTGACATTAAACCTGGGACATTAAGTCTGGGACATTAAGTCTGGGACATTAAGTCTGGGACATTAGAATTAACTCTGGGACATTAAGTCTGGGACATTAGAATTAACTCTGGGACATTAAGTCTGGGACATTAGAATGAATTCTGGGACATTAAGTCTGGTACATTTGAATTAACCCTGGGACATTAAGCCTGGGACATTAAACCTGAGACATTAAGTCTGTGACATTAAGCCTAAGACATTAAACCTGAGACATTAAGTCTGGGACATTAGAATTAACTCTGGGACATTAAGTCTGGTACATTAGAATTAACTGTAGGACATTAAGTCTGGTACATTTGAATTAACTCTGGGACATTAAGCCTGGGACATTAAGTCTGTGACATTAAGTCTGGGACATTAAGTCTGGTACATTTCATCATCACCGAGTGCCATCATCGCATCGAAGGTTGGCTACCATGGAGCACTAATCTGCTCTGTCTCTTGCTTTGATGGTGCAGGTTGTCATAGGCTGGTTTGTCCATATTTTGATGTTACTCGTCCATGTTAGTCCTGGTCTGCCTCTGCCTATATTACGTTGTATTTACCCTCCAGGATTACTTTTAGTAGGTTGTTGTGTCTTTTAACATGCCCCAAAAATCTCATTTGTCTTGTTTGAATTGTGCTTCTTGTTCTCTTTTCATTTTTAGTTGTTTTAAAACTTCATCGTTTGTTTTCTTTTCCTTCCATCCAATTGTACCTATTCTTCTATATATCCACATTTCACAGGCTTTAATTCTCTGTACTGGCACATTTAGTTTGGTACATTATTAAGTCTGACACATTTAGTTTGGTACATTAGTATTAAGTCTGACACATTTAGTCTGGTACATTAGTATTAAGTCTGACACATTTAGTCTGGTACATATTAAGTCTGACACATTTAGTTTGGTACATTAGTATTAAGTCTGACACATTTAGTCTGGTACATTAGTATTAAGTCTGACACATTTAGTCTGGTACATTAGTATTAAGTCTGACACATTTAGTCTGGTACATTATTAAGTCTGACACATTTAGTCTGGTACATTATTAAGTCTGACACATTTAGTTTGGTACATTATTAAGTCTGACACATTTAGTCTGGTACATTATTAAGTCTGACACATTTAGTCTGGTACATTAGTGTTAAGTCTGACACATTTAGTTTGGTACATTATTAAGTCTGACACATTTAGTCTGGTACATTATTAAGTCTGACACATTTAGTCTGGTACATTAGTATTATTCTGGCACATTTAGTTTGGTACATTATTAAGTCTGACACATTTAGTTTGGTACATTAGTATTAAGTCTGACACATTTAGTTTGGTACATTAGTATTAAGTCTGACACATTTAGTTTGGTACATTAGTATTAAGTCTGGTACATTTAGTTTGGTACATTAGTATTAAGTCTGACACATTTAGTTGGTACATTAGTATTAAGTCTGGCACATTTAGTTTGGTACATTAGTATTAAGTCTGGCACATTTAGTTTGGTTCATTTAGTTTGGTACATTAGTATTAAGTCTGGCACATTTAGTTTGGTTCATTTAGTTTGGTACATTAGTATTAAGTCTGGCACATTTAGTTTGTTCATTTAGTTTGGTACATTAGTATTAAGTCTGGCACATTTAGTTTGTTCATTTAGTTTGGTACATTAGTATTAAGTCTGACACATTCAGTCTGGTACATTAGAATTTGAGGCGGGTCATGTTTGTAAACACGAGCTAGCCTGGTGGTGAGCTTGTTGACGAGTGACGCCGACCTGCTGGGACAGAACTTGAAGTACCAACCAGCCAGACGTCCAGTGCCGATCGACCGTGGCCGTGTGGTTAAGATATCGGGCTGTAGTTACATTCTTTGCGGGGCGGGCTGGACTTGAAACATTGTATTCCAAATCGGGTCCGGGTTCGAATCACATCCGAGACTTTGGATGATAACAAGGGAAGATAACCACAACGCAAACCTCCGGAAGAGGTTTTTTTATTTGAGTGGCTCGGAAAGAGGTTTGCGGAAGGCCATGGGTCGAGGCTTTTGCTCAAATTTTATTTTTAAAAATAGAACTTTATTTTAAAATGACTATTTGTGTATTCTGTTATATTTCGATTAATTCGTGTCATGATTGACTTGTTGGTGTTTTTTGTTGAAAACTGAGAGAGATGTGTCGGTGAGTATGATAACGTTGGTGGTAGAGAGATGTGTCTGTGAGTATGATAACGTTGGTGGTAGAGAGATATGTCTGTGAGTATGATAACGTTGTTGGTAGAGAGATGTGTCTGAGAGTATGATAACGTTGGTGGTAGAGAGATGTGTCTGAGAGTATGATAACGTTGGTGGTAGAGAGATGTGTCGGAGAGTATGATAACGTTGTTGGTAGAGAGATATGTCTGTGAGTATGATAACGTTGTTGGTAGAGAGATGTGTCTGTGAGTATGATAACGTTGTTGGTAGAGAGATGTGTCGGAGAGTATGATAACGTTATTGTTAGAGAGATGTGTCTGAGAGTATGATAACGTTATTGGTAGAGAGATGTGTCGGAGGGTATGATAACGTTATTGTTAGAGAGATGTGTCTGAGAGTATGATAACGTTATTGGTAGAGAGATGTGTCTGAGAGTATGATAACGTTATTGGTAGAGAGATGTGTCGGAGAGTATGATAACGTTGTTGGTAGAGAGATGTGTCTGAGAGTATGATAACGTTATTGGTAGAGAGATGTGTCGGTGAGTATGATAACGTTGTTGTTAGAGAGATGTGTCTGAGAGTATGATAACGTTGTTGGTAGAGAGATGTGTCTGAGAGTATGATAACGTTATTGGTAGAGAGATGTGTCGGAGAGTATGATAACGTTGTTGGTAGAGAGATGTGTCTGAGAGTACGATAACGTTGTTGGTAGAGAGATGTGTCTGAGAGTACGGTAACGTTGTTGGTAGAGAGATGTGTCGGTGAGTATGATAACGTTGTTGGTAGAGAGATGTGTCGGTGAGTATGATAACGTTGTTGGTAGATATGTGTCGGTGAGTATGATAACGTTGTTGGTTGAGAGATGTGTCTGTGAGTATGATAACGTTATTGGTAGAGAGATGTGTCGGTGAGTATGATAACGTTATTGGTAGAGAGATGTGTCTGTGAGTATGATAACGTTGTTGGTAGAGATGTGTTGGTAGAGTTTTGTACATTAAGCCTGCGACATTGGTATTAAGTCTGGGACGTTATGTGTCGGTGAGTATGATAACGTTGGTGGTAGAGAGATCTGTTGAAGAGTATGATAACGTTGTTGGTAGAGAGATGTGTCGAAGAGTATGATAACGTTGTTGGTAGAGAGATGTGTCGAAGAGTATGATAACGTTGTTGGTAGAGAGATGTGTCGAAGAGTATGATAACGTTGTTGGTAGAGAGATGTGTCGGAGAGTATGATAACGTAGTTGGTAGAGAGATGTGTCTGTGAGTATGGTAACGTTGTTGGTAGAGAGATGTGTCTGTGAGTATGGTACGTTGTTGGTAGAGAGATGTGTCGGTGAGTGTGATAACGTTGTTGTTAGAGAGATGTGTCGGAGAGTATGATAACGTTATTGGTAGAGAGATGTGTCGGAGAGTATGATAACGTTATTGTTAGAGAGATGTGTCTGAGAGTATGATAACGTTATTGGTAGAGAGATGTGTCGGAGGGTATGATAACGTTATTGGTAGAGAGATGTGTCGGAGAGTATGATAACGTTATTGGTAGAGAGATGTGTCTGAGAGTATGATAACGTTATTGTAGAGAGATGTGTCGGAGAGTATGATAACGTTATTGTTAGAGAGATGTGTCGGAGAGTATGATAACGTTGGTGGTAGAGAGATGTGTCGGAGGGTATGATAACGTTATTGGTAGAGAGATGTGTCGGAGGGTATGATAACGTTATTGGTAGAGAGATGTGTCGGAGGGTATGATAACGTTATTGGTAGAGAGATGTGTCTGAGAGTATGATAACGTTATTGGTAGAGAGATGTGTCGGAGAGTATGATAACGTTATTGTTAGAGAGATGTGTCGGAGAGTATGATAACGTTGGTGGTAGAGAGATGTGTCGGAGACAGTAAATCTGATAGATTAGTATTAAGTTTTGTACATTAAGCCTGCGACATTGGTATTAAGTCTGGGACGTTATGTCTGGAACATTAGTATTACGTGTGATACATCAAGCCTGCTAAATTAGCATTAAATTTGCGACATTAAATCTGTGACATTAGGTCTTGGACATTAAATCTGTTACATTATGTCTGTGACATTAAATCTGTACCGTAAGTCAGGGACATTAAATTAGCGACATCAAGGCTGTGACATTAAGTCTGTGACGTTAGTATTAAGTCTGGTTAATTATGACTAAGAGTCGAACAATAAAACTAGAACATTATCATTATATCTAGAACATTAGAATTAACTCTGCGACATTAAGTCTGGGACATTAGAATTAACTCTGCGACATTAAGTCTGGGACATTAGAATTAACTCTGGGACATTAAGTCTGGGACATTAAACCTGAGACATTAAGTCTGTGACATTAAGCCTAAACATTAATCTGGGACATTAAGTCTGGGACATTAGAATTAACTCTGCGACATTAAGTCTGGGACATTAGAATTAACTCTGGGACATTAAGCCTGGGACATTAAACCTGAGACATTAAGTCTGTGACATTAGAATTAACTCTGGGACATTAAGCCTAGGACATTAACCTGAGACATTAAGTCTGAGACATTAGAATTAAACTCTGAGACATTAAGCCTGGGACATTAAACCTGAGACATTAAGTCTGAGACATTAGATTAACTCTGGGACATTAAGTCTGTGACATTAAGCCTAGGACATTAAGTCTGGCACATTAGAATTAACTCTGGGACATTAGTCTGGTACATTAGAATTAACTCTTGGACATTAAGTCTGTGACATTAGAATTAACTCTGGGACATTAAGTCTGGGACATTAGAATTAAGTCTGGGACATTAGAATTAACTCTGGGACATTAAGTCTGGGACATTAGAATTAACTCTGAGACATTAAGTCTGTGACATTAAGCCTGGGACATTAAACTGGGACATTAAGTCTGTGACATTAGAATTAACTCTGTGACATTAAGTCTGGGACATTAGAATTAACTCTGGGACATTAAGCCTGGGACATTAAGTCTGGGACATAAGAATTAACTCTGGGACATTAAGTCTGTGACATTAAGCCTGGGACATTAAACCTGGGACATTAAGTCTGGGACATTAAGTCTGGGACATTAAGTCTGGGACATTAGAATTAACTCTGGGACATTAAGTCTGGGACATTAGAATTAACTCTGGGACATTAAGTCTGGGACATTAGAATGAATTCTGGGACATTAAGTCTGGTACATTTGAATTAACCCTGGGACATTAAGCCTGGGACATTAAACCTGAGACATTAAGTCTGTGACATAAGCCTAAGACATTAACCTGAGACATTAAGTCTGGACATTAGAATTAACTCTGGGACATTAAGTCTGGTACATTAGAATTAACTGTAGGACATTAAGTCTGGTACATTTGAATTAACTCTGGGACATTAAGCCTGGGACATTAAGTCTGTGACATTAAGTCTGGGACATTAAGTCTGGTACATTTCATCATCACCGAGTGCCATCATCGCATCGAAGGTTGGCTACCATGGAGCACTAATCTGCTCTGTCTCTTGCTTTGATGGTGCAGGTTGTCATAGGCTGGTTTGTCCATATTTTGATGTTACTCGTCCATGTTAGTCCTGGTCTGCCTCTGCCTATATTACGTTGTATTTACCCTCCAGGATTACTTTTAGTAGGTTGTTGTGTCTTTTAACATGCCCCAAAAATCTCATTTGTCTTGTTTGAATTGTGCTTCTTGTTCTCTTTTCATTTTTAGTTGTTTTAAAACTTCATCGTTTGTTTTCTTTTCCTTCCATCCAATTGTACCTATTCTTCTATATATCCACATTTCACAGGCTTTAATTCTCTGTACTGGCACATTTAGTTTGGTACATTATTAAGTCTGACACATTTAGTTTGGTACATTAGTATTAAGTCTGACACATTTAGTCTGGTACATTAGTATTAAGTCTGACACATTTAGTCTGGTACATTATTAAGTCTGACCATTTAGTTTGGTACATTAGTATTAAGTCTGACACATTTAGTCTGGTACATTAGTATTAAGTCTGACACATTTAGTCTGGTACATTAGTATTAAGTCTGACACATTTAGTCTGGTACATTATTAAGTCTGACACATTTAGTCTGGTACATTATTAAGTCTGACACATTTAGTTTGGTACATTATTAAGTCTGACACATTTAGTCTGGTACATTATTAAGTCTGACACATTTAGTCTGGTACATTAGTGTTAAGTCTGACACATTTAGTTTGGTACATTATTAAGTCTGACACATTTAGTCTGGTACATTATTAAGTCTGACACATTTAGTCTGGTACATTAGTATTATTCTGCACATTTAGTTTGGTACATTATTAAGTCTGACACATTTAGTTTGGTACATTAGTATTAAGTCTGACACATTTAGTTTGGTACATTAGTATTAAGTCTGACACATTTAGTTTGGTACATTAGTATTAAGTCTGGTACATTTAGTTTGGTACATTAGTATTAAGTGTGGCACATTTAGTTTGGTACATTAGTATTAAGTGTGGCACATTTAGTTTGGTACATTAGTATTAAGTCTGACACATTTAGTTTGGTACATTAGTATTAAGTGTGGCACATTTAGTTTGGTTCATTTAGTTTGGTACATTAGTATTAAGTGTGGCACATTTAGTTTGGTTCATTAGTATTAAGTGTGGCACATTTAGTTTGGTACATTAGTATTAAGTGTGGCACATTTAGTTTGGTACTTAGTATTAAGTCTGACACATTTAGTTTGGTACATTAGTATTAAGTGTGGCACATTTAGTTTGGTTCATTAGTATTAAGTGTGGCACATTTAGTTTGGTTCATTAGTATTAAGTGTGGCACATTTAGTTTGGTTCATTAGTATTTAAGTGTGGCACATTTAGTTTGGTTCATTAGTATTAAGTGTGGCACATTTAGTTTGGTTCATTAGTATTAAGTGTGGCACATTTAGTTTGGTTCATTAGTATTAAGTCTGACACATTTAGTTTGGTACATTAGTATTAAGTGTGGCACATTTAGTTTGGTACATTAGTATTAAGTGTGGCACATTTAGTTTGGTACATTAGTATTAAGTCTGGCACATTTAGTTTGGTTCATTTAGTTTGGTACATTAGTATTAAGTCTGACACATTTAGTTTGGTACATTAGTATTAAGTCTGACACATTTAGTTTGGTACATTAGTATTAAGTCTGACACATTTAGTCTGGTACATTAGTATTAAGTCTGACACATTTAGTTTGGTACATTAGTATTAAGTCTGACACATTTAGTTTGGTACATTAGTATTAAGTCTGACACATTTAGTTTGGTACATTAGTATTAAGTCTGACACTTTAGTTTGGTACATTAGTATTAAGTCTGACACATTTAGTCTGGTACATTAGAATTTGAGGCGGGTCATGTTTGTAAACACGAGCTAGCCTGGTGGTGAGCTTGTTGACGAGTGACGCCGACCTGCTGGGACAGAACTTGAAGTACCAACCAGCAGACGTCCAGTGCCGATCGACCGTGGCCGTGTGGTTAAGATATCGGGCTTTAGTTACATTCTTTGCGGGGCGGGCTGGACTTGAAACATTGTATTCCAAATCGGGTCCGGGTTCGAATCACATCCGAGACTTTGGATGATAACAAGGGAAGATAACCACAACGCAAACCTCCGGAAGAGGGTTTTTTTTATTTTGAGTGGCTCGGAAAGAGGTTTGCGGAAGGCCATGGGTCGAGGCTTTTGCTCAAATTTATTTTTAAAAAATAGAACTTTATTTTAAATGACTATTTGTGTATTCTGTTATATTTCGATTAATTCGTGTCATGATTGACTTGTTGGTGTTTTTTGTTGAAAACTGAGAGAGATGTGTCGGTGAGTATGATAACGTTGGTGGTAGAGAGATGTGTCTGTGAGTATGATAACGTTGGTGGTAGAGAGATATGTCTGTGAGTATGATAACGTTGTTGTAGAGAGATGTGTCTGAGAGTATGATAACGTTGGTGGTAGAGAGATGTGTCTGAGAGTATGATAACGTTGGTGGTAGAGAGATGTGTCGGAGAGTATGATAACGTTGTTTGGTAGAGAGTGTGTCGAAGAGTATGATAACGTTGTTGGTAGAGAGATGTGTCGAAGAGTATGATAACGTTGTTGGTAGAGAGATGTGTCGGAGAGTATGATAACGTAGTTGGTAGAGAGATGTGTCTGTGAGTATGGTAACGTTGTTGGTAGAGAGATGTGTCTGTGAGTATGGTAACGTTGTTGGTAGAGAGATGTGTCGGTGAGTGTGATAACGTTGTTGTTAGAGAGATGTGTCGGAGAGTATGATAACGTTATGGTAGAGAGATGTGTCGGAGAGTATGATAACGTTATTGTTAGAGAGATGTGTCTGAGAGTATGATAACGTTATTGGTAGAGAGATGTGTCGGAGGTATGATAACGTTATTGGTAGAGAGATGTGTCGGAGAGTATGATAACGTTATTGGTAGAGAGATGTGTCTGAGAGTATGATAACGTTATTGGTAGAGAGATGTGTCGGAGAGTATGATAACGTTATTGTTAGAGAGATGTGTCGGAGAGTATGATAACGTTGGTGGTAGAGAGATGTGTCGGAGGGTATGATAACGTTATTGGTAGAGAGATGTGTCGGAGGGTATGATAACGTTATGGTAGAGAGATGTGTCGGAGGGTATGATAACGTTATTGGTAGAGAGATGTGTCTGAGAGTATGATAACGTTATTGGTATAGAGATGTGTCGGAGAGTATGATAACGTTATGTTAGAGAGATGTGTCGGAGAGTATGATAACGTTGGTGGTAGAGAGATGTGTCGGAGACAGTAAATCTGATAGATTAGTATTAAGTTTTGTACATTAAGCCTGCGACATTGGTATTAAGTCTGGGACGTTATGTCTGGAACATTAGTATTACGTGTGATACATCAAGCCTGCTAAATTAGCATTAAATTTGCGACATTAAATCTGTGACATTAGGTCTTGGACATTAAATCTGTTACATTATGTCTGTGACATTAAATCTGTACCGTTAAGTCAGGGACATTAAATTAGCGACATCAAGGCTGTGACATTAAGTCTGTGACGTTAGTATTAAGTCTGGTTAATTATGACTAAGAGTCGAACAATAAAACTAGAACATTATCATTATATCTAGAACATTAGAATTAACTCTGCGACATTAAGTCTGGGACATTAGAATTAACTCTGCGACATTAAGTCTGGGACATTAGAATTAACTCTGGACATTAAGTCTGGGACATTAAACCTGAGACATTAAGTCTGTGACATTAAGCCTAAACATTAAATCTGGGACATTAAGTCTGGGACATTAGAATTAACTCTGCGACATTAAGTCTGGGACATTAGAATTAACTCTGGGACATTAAGCCTGGGACATTAAACCTGAGACATTAAGTCTGTGACATTAGAATTAACTCTGGGACATTAAGCCTAGGACATTAAACCTGAGACATTAAGTCTGAGACATTAGAATTAAACTCTGAGACATTAAGCCTGGGACATTAAACCTGAGACATTAAGTCTGAGACATTAGAATTAACTCTGGACATTAAGTCTGTGACATTAAGCCTAGGACATTAAGTCTGGCACATTAGAATTAACTCTGGGACATTAAGTCTGGTACATTAGAATTAACTCTTGGACATTAAGTCTGTGACATTAGAATTAACTCTGGGACATTAAGTCTGGGACATTAGAATTAAGTCTGGGACATTACGTCTGGGACATTAGAATTAACTCTGAGACATTAAGTCTGTGACATTAAGCCTGGGACATTAAACCTGGGACATTAAGTCTGTGACATTAGAATTAACTCTGTGACATTAAGTCTGGGACATTAGAATTAACTCTGGGACATTAAGTCTGTGACATTAAGCCTGGGACATTAAGTGTGGGACATAAGAATTAACTCTGGGACATTAAGTCTGTGACATTAAGCCTGGGACATTAAACCTGGGACATTAAGTCTGGACATTAAGTCTGGGACATTAGAATTAACTCTGGGACATTAAGTCTGGGACATTAGAATTAACTCTGGGACATTAAGTCTGGGACATTAGAATGAATTCTGGGACATTAAGTCTGGTACATTTGAATTAACCCTGGAACATTAAGCCTGGGACATTAAACCTGAGACATTAAGTCTGTGACATTAAGCCTAAGACATTAAACCTGAGACATTAAGTCTGGGACATTAGAATTAACTCTGGGACATTAAGTCTGGTACATTAGAATTAACTGTAGGACATTAAGTCTGGTACATTTGAATTAACTCTGGGACATTAAGCCTGGGACATTAAGTCTGTGACAGTAAGTCTGGGACATTAAGTCTGGTACATTTCATCATCACCGAGTGCCATCATCGCATCGAAGGTTGCTACCATGGAGCACTAATCTGCTCTGTCTCTTGCTTTGATGGTGCAGGTTGTCATAGGCTGGTTGTCCATATTTTGATGTTACTCGTCCATGTTAGTCCTGGTCTGCCTCTGCCTCTATTACGTTGTATTTACCCTCCAGGATTACTTTTAGTAGGTTGTTGTGTCTTTTAACATGCCCCAAAAATCTCATTTGTCTTGTTTGAATTGTGCTTCTTGTTCTCTTTTCATTTTTAGTTGTTTTAAAACTTCATCGTTTGTTTTCTTTTCCTTCCATCCAATTGTACCTATTCTTCTATATATCCACATTTCACAGGCTTTAATTCTCTGTACTGGCACATTTAGTTTGGTACATTATTAAGTCTGACACATTTAGTTTGGTACATTAGTATTAAGTCTGACACATTTAGTCTGGTACATTAGTATTAAGTCTGACACATTTAGTCTGTACATTAGTATTATTCTGCACATTTAGTTTGGTACATTATTAAGTCTGACACATTTAGTCTGGTACATTAGTATTAAGTCTGACACATTTAGTTTTGGTACATTAGTATTAAGTCTGACACATTTAGTCTGGTACATTAGTATTATTCTGGCACATTTAGTTGGTACATTTATTAAGTCTGACACATTTAGTCTGGTACATTAGTATTAAGTCTGACACATTTAGTCTGGTACATTAGTATTAAGTCTGACACATTTAGTTTGGTACATTAGTATTAAGTCTGACACATTTAGTCTGGTACATTAGTAATTATTCTGGCACATTTAGTTTGGTACATTATTAAGTCTGACACATTTAGTCTGGTAACATTAGTATTAAGTCTGACACTTTTTTGGTACATAGTATTAAGTCTGACACATTTAGTTTGGTACATTAGTATTAAGTCTGGCACATTTAGTCTGGTACATTAGTATTATTCTGGCACATTTAGTTTGGTACATTATTAAGTCTGACACATTTAGTCTGGTACATTAGTATTAAGTCTGACACATTTAGTTTGGTACATTATTAAGTCTGACACATTTAGTTTGGTACATTAGTATTAAGTCTGACACATTTAGTTTGGTACATTAGTATTAAGTCTGGCACATTTAGTTGGTACATTAGTATTAAGTCTGGTACATTTAGTTTGGTACATTAGTATTAAGTCTGACACATTTAGTTTGGTACATTAGTATTAAGTCTGGCACATTTAGTTTGGTACATTAGTATTAAGTCTGGCACATTTAGTTTGGTTCATTTAGTTTGGTACATTAGTATTAAGTCTGACACATTCAGTCTGGTACATTAGAATTTGAGGCGGGTGTTTGTAAACACGAGCTAGCCTGGGTGTGAGCTTGTTGACGAGTGACGCCGACCTGCTGGGACAGAACTTGAAGTACCAACCAGCCAGACGTCCAGTGCCGATCGACCGTGGCCGTGTGGTTAAGATATCGGGCTTTAGTTACATTCTTTGCGGGGCGGGCTGGACTGAACATTGTATTCCAAATCGGGTCCGGGTTCGAATCACATCCAGACTTTGGATGATAACAAGGGAAGATAACCACAACGCAACCTCCGGAAGAGGGTTTTTTTATTTTGAGTGGCTCGGAAAGAGGTTTGCGGAAGGCCATGGGTCGAGGCTTTTGCTCAAATTTATTTTTAAAAAAATAGAACTTTATTTTAAAATGACTATTTGTGTATTCTGTTATATTTCGATTAATTCGTGTCATGATTGACTTGTTGGTGTTTTTGTTGAAAACTGAGAGAGATGTGTCGGTGAGTATGATAACGTTGGTGGTAGAGAGATGTGTCTGTGAGTATGATAACGTTGGTGGTAGAGAGATATGTCTGTGAGTATGATAACGTTGGTGGTAGAGAGATATGTCTGTGAGTATGATAACGTTGTTGGTAGAGAGATGTGTCTGAGAGTATGATAACGTTGGTGGTAGAGAGATGTGTCTGAGAGTATGATAACGTTGGTGGTAGAGAGATGTGTCTGTGAGTATGATAACGTTGGTGGTAGAGAGATATGTCTGTGAGTATGATAACGTTGTTGGTAGAGAGATGTGTCTGAGAGTATGATAACGTTGGTGGGTAGAGAGATGTGTCGGAGAGTATGATAACGTTGTTGGTAGAGAGATGTGTCGGTGAGTATGATACGTTATTGTTAGAGAGATGTGTCGGAGAGTATGATAACGTTATTGTTAGAGAGATGTGTCGGAGAGTATGATAACGTTATTGTTAGAGAGATGTGTCGGAGAGTATGATAACGTTATGTTAGAGAGATGTGTCGGAGGGTATGATAACGTTATTGGTAGAGAGATGTGTCTGTGAGTATGGTAACGTTGTTGGTAGAGAGATGTGTCGGAGAGTATGATAACGTTATTGGTAGAGAGATGTTCTGTGAGTATGATAACGTTATTGTTAGAGAGATGTGTCGGAGAGTATGATAACGTTATTGTTAGAGAGATGTGTCGGAGAGTATGATAACGTTATTGTTAGAGAGAGTGTCGGAGGGTTGATAACGTTATTGGTAGAGAGATGTGTCGGAGAGTATGATAACGTTATGGTAGAGAGATGTGTCTGAGAGTATGATAACGTTATTGGTAGAGAGATGTGTCGGAGAGTATGATAACGTTGTTGGTAGAGAGTGTGTCTGAGAGTATGATAACGTTATTGGTAGAGAGATGTGTCGGTGAGTATGATAACGTTTTGTTAGAGAGATGTGTCTGAGAGTATGATAACGTTGTTGTAGAGAGATGTGTCTGAGAGTATGATAACGTTATTGGTAGAGAGATGTGTCGGAGAGTATGATAACGTTGTTGGTAGAGGAGATGTGTCTGAGAGTACGATAACGTTGTTGGTAGAGAGATGTGTTCTGAAGTAGTACGTAACGTTGTTGTAGAGAGATGTGTCGGTGAGTATGATAACGTTGTTGGTAGAGATATGTGTCGTGAGTATGATAACGTTGTTGGTAGATATGTGTCGGTGAGTAGATAACGTTGTTGGTTGAGAGATGTGTCTGTGAGTATGATAACGTTATTGGTAGAGAGATGTGTCGGTGAGTATGATAACGTTATGTGGTAGAGAGATGTCTGTGAGTATGATAACGTTGTTGGTAGAGATGTGTTGTAGAGTTTTTGTACATTAAGCCTGCGACATTGGTATTAAGTCTGGGACGTTATGTGTCGGTGAGTATGATAACGTTGGTGGTAGAGAGATCTGTTGAAGAGTATGATAACGTTGTTGGTAGAGAGATGTGTCGAAGAGTATGATAACGTTGTTGGTAGAGAGATGTGTCGAAGAGTATGATAACGTTGTGGTAGAGAGATGTGTCGAAGAGTATGATAACGGTTTTGGTAGAGAGATGTGTCGGAGAGTATGATAACGTAGTTGGTAGAGAGATGTGTCTGTGAGTATGGTAACGTTGTTGGTAGAGAGATGTGTCTGTGAGTATGGTAACGTTGTTGATAGAGAGATGTGTCGGTGAGTGTGATAACGTTGTTGTTAGAGAGATGTGTCGGAGAGTATGATAACGTTATTGGTAGAGAGATGTGTCGGAGAGTATGATAACGTTATTGTTAGAGAGATGTGTCTGAGAGTATGATAACGTTATTGTAGAGAGATGTGTCGGAGGGTATGATAAACGTTATTGGTAGAGAGATGTGTCGGAGAGTATGATAACGTTATTGGTAGAGAGATGTGTCTGAGAGTATGATAACGTTATTGGTAGAGAGATGTGTCGGAGAGTATGATAACGTTATTGTTAGAGAGATGTGTCGGAGAGTATGATAACGTTGGTGGTAGAGAGATGTGTCGGAGGGTATGATAACGTTATTGGTAGAGAGATGTGTCGGAGGGTATGATAACGTTATTGGTAGAGAGAGATGTGTCGGAGGGTATGATAACGTTTTGGTAGAGAGATGTGTCTGAGAGTATGATAACGTTATTGGTAGAGAGATGTGTCTGAGAGTATGATAACGTTGGTGGTAGAGAGATGTGTCGGAGAGTATGATAACGTTGGTGGTAGAGAGATGTGTCGGAGACAGTAAATCTGATAGATTAGTATTAAGTTTTGTACATTAAGCCTGCGACATTGGTATTAAGTCTGGGACGTTATGTCTGGAACATTAGTATTACGTGTGATACATTAAGCCTGCTAATTAGCATTAAATTTTGCGACATTAAATCTGTGACATTAGGTCTTGGACATTAAATCTGTTACATTATGTCTGTGACATTAAATCTGTACCGTTAAGTCAGGGACATTAAATTAGCGACATCAAGGCTGTGACATTAAGTCTGTGACGTTAGTATTAAGTCTGGTTAATTATGACTAAGAGTCGAACAATAAATAGAACATTATCATTATATCTAGAACATTAGAATTAACTCTGCGACATTAAGTCTGGGACATTAGAATTAACTCTGCGACATTAAGTCTGGGACATTAGAATTAACTCTGGGACATTAAGTCTGGGACATTAAACCTGAGACATTAAGTCTGTGACATTAGCCTAAACATTAAATCTGGGACATTAAGTCTGGGACATTAGAATTAACTCTGCGACATTAAGTCTGGGACATTAGAATTACTCTGGGACATTAAGCCTGGGACATTAAACTGAGACATTAAGTCTGTGACATTAGAATTAACTCTGGACATTAAGCCTAGACATTAACCTGAGACATTAAGTCTGAGACATTAGAATTACTCTGAGACATTAAGCCTGGGACATTAAACCTGAGACATTAAGTCTGAGACATTAGAATTACTCTGGGACATTAAGTCTGTGACATTAAGCCTAGGACATTAAGTCTGGCACATTAGAATTAACTCTGGACATTAAGTCTGGTACATTAGAATTAACTCTTGGACATTAAGTCTGTGACATTAGAATTAACTCTGGGACATTAAGTCTGGGACATTAGAATTAAGTCTGGGACATTAGAATTAACTCTGGACATTACGTCTGGGACATTAGAATTAACTCTGAGACATTAAGTCTGTGACATTAAGCCTGGGACTTAAACCTGGGACATTAAGTCTGTGACATTAGAATTAACTCTGTGACATTAAGTCTGGGACATTAGAATTAACTCTGGGACATTAAGTCTGTGACATTAAGCCTGGGACATTAAGTGTGGGACATAAGAATTAACTCTGGGACATTAAGTCTGTGACATTAAGCCTGGGACATTAAACCTGGGACATTAAGTCTGGGACATTAAGTCTGGGACATTAGAATTAACTCTGGGACATTAAGTCTGGGACATTAGAATTAACTCTGGGACATTAAGTCTGGGACATTAGAATGAATTCTGGGACATTAAGTCTGGTACATTTGAATTAACCCTGGGACATTAAGCCTGGGACATTAAACCTGAGACATTAAGTCTGTGACATTAAGCCTAAGACATTAAACCTGAGACATTAAGTCTGGGACATTAGAATTAACTCTGGGACATTAAGTCTGGTACATTAGAATTAACTGTAGGACATTAAGTCTGGTACATTTGAATTAACTCTGGGACATTAAGCCTGGGACATTAAGTCTGTGACAGTAAGTCTGGGACATTAAGTCTGGTACATTTCATCATCACCGAGTGCCATCATCGCATCGAAGGTTGGCTACCATGGAGCACTAATCTGCTCTGTCTCTTGCTTTGATGGTGCAGGTTGTCATAGGCTGGTTTGTCCATATTTTGATGTTACTCGTCCATGTTAGTCCTGGTCTGCCTCTGCCTCTATTACGTTGTATTTACCCTCCAGGATTACTTTTAGTAGGTTGTTGTGTCTTTTACATGCCCAAAAATCTCATTTGTCTTGTTTGAATTGTGCTTCTTGTTTCTCTTTTCATTTTTAGTTGTTTTAAAACTTCATCGTTTGTTTTCTTTTCCTTCCATCCAATTGTACCTATTCTTCTATATATCCACATTTCACAGGCTTTAATTCTCTGTACTGGCACATTTAGTTTGGTACATTATTAAGTCTGACACATTTAGTTTGGTACATTAGTATTAAGTCTGACACATTTAGTCTGGTACATTAGTATTAAGTCTGACACATTTAGTCTGGTACATTAGTATTATTCTGGCACATTTAGTTTGGTACATTATTAAGTCTGACACATTTAGTCTGGTACATTAGTATTAAGTCTGACACATTTAGTTTGGTACATTAGTATTAAGTCTGACACATTTAGTCTGGTACATTAGTATTATTCTGGCACATTTAGTTTGGTACATTATTAAGTCTGACACATTTAGTCTGGTACATTAGTATTAAGTCTGACACATTTAGTCTGGTACATTAGTATTAAGTCTGACACATTTAGTTTGGTACATTAGTATTAAGTCTGACACATTTAGTTTGGTACATTATTAAGTCTGACACATTTAGTCTGGTACATTATTAAGTCTGACACATTTAGTCTGGTACATTAGTATTATTCTGGCACATTTAGTTTGGTACATTATTAAGTCTGACACATTTAGTTTGGTACATTAGTATTAAGTCTGACACATTTAGTTTGGTACATTAGTATTAAGTCTGACACATTTAGTTTGGTACATTAGTATTAAGTCTGGTACATTTAGTTTGGTACATTAGTATTAAGTCTGGTACATTTAGTTTGGTACATTAGTATTAAGTCTGACACATTTAGTTGGTACATTAGTATTAAGTCTGACACATTTAGTTTGGTACATTAGTATTAAGTCTGGCACATTTAGTCTGGTACATTAGAATTTGAGGCGGGTCATGTTTGTAAACAAAAGCTAGCCTAGTGGTGAGCTTGTTGACGAGTGACGCCGACCTGTTGGGACAGAACTTGAAGTACCAACCAGCCAGACGTCCAGTGCCGATCGACCGTGGCCGTGTGGTTAAGATATCGGGCTTTAGTTACATTCTTTGCGGGGCGGGCTGGACTTGAAACATTGTATTCCAAATCGGGTCCGGGTTCGAATCACATCCGAGACTTTGGATGATAACAAGGAAGATAACCACAACGCAAACCTCCGGAAGAGGGTTTTTTATTTGAGTGGCTCGGAAAGAGGTTTGCGGAAGGCCATGGGTCGAGGCTTTGCTCAAATTTATTTTTAAAAAATAGAACTTTATTTTAAAAATGACTATTTGTGTATTCTGTTATATTCGATTAATTCGTGTCATGATTGACTTGTTGGTGTTTTTTGTTGAAAACTGAGAGAGATGTGTCGGTGAGTATGATAACGTTGGTGGTAGAGAGATGTGTCTGTGAGTATGATAACGTTGGTGTACAGAGATATGTCTGTGAGTATGATAACGTTGTTGGTAGAGAGATGTGTCTGAGAGTATGATAACGTTGGTGGTAGAGAGATGTGTCTGAGAGTATGATAACGTTGTTGGTAGAGAGATGTGTCGGAGAGTATGATAACGTTATTGTTAGAGAGATGTGTCTGAGAGTATGATAACGTTGGTGGTACAGAGATATGTCTGTGAGTATGATAACGTTGGTGGTACAGAGATGTGTCTGTGAGTATGATACGTGGTGGTACAGAGATATGTCTGTGAGTATGATAACGTTGTTGGTAGAGAGATGTGTCTGAGAGTATGATAACGTTGGTGGTAGAGAGATGTGTCGGTGAGTATGATAACGTTAGTGTAGAGAGATGGTCGGAGAGTATGATAACGTTATTGTTAGAGAGATGTGTCTGAGAGTATGATAACGTTATTGGTAGAGAGATGTGTCGGTGAGTATGATAACGTTATTGTTAGAGAGATGTGTCTGAGAGTATGATAACGTTATTGGTAGAGAGATGTGTCGGAGAGTATGATAACGTTATTGTTAGAGAGATGTGTCTGAGAGTATGATAACGTTGGTGGTAGAGAGATGTGTCGGAGACAGTAAATCTGATAGATTAGTATTAAGTTTTGTACATTAAGCCTGCGACATTGGTATTAAGTCTGGGACGTTATGTCTGGAACATTAGTATTACGTGTGATACATTAAGCCTGCTAAATTAGCATAAATTTGCGACATTAAATCTGTGACATTAGGTCTTGGACATTAAATCTGTTACATTATGTCTGTGACATTAAATCTGTACCGTTAAGTCAGGGACATTAAATTAGCGACATCAAGGCTGTGACATTAAGTCTGTGACGTTAGTATTAAGTCTGGTTAATTATGACTAAGAGTCGAACAATAAAACTAGAACATTATCATTATATCTAGAACATTAGAATTAACTCTGCGACATTAAGTCTGGGACATTAGAATTAACTCTGCGACATTAAGTCTGGGACATTAGAATTAACTCTGGGACATTAAGTCTGGGACATTAAACCTGAGACATTAAGTCTGTGACATTAAGCCTAAACATTAAATCTGGGACATTAAGTCTGGGACATTAGAATTAACTCTGCGACATTAAGCCTGGGACATTAAACCTGAGACATTAGTCTGTGACATTAGAATTAACTCTGGGACATTAAGCCTAGGACATTAAACCTGAGACATTAAGTCTGAGACATTAGAATTAAACTCTGAGACATTAAGCCTGGACATTAACCTGAGACATTAAGTCTGAGACATTAGAATTAACTCTGGACATTAAGTCTGTGACATTAAGCCTAGGACATTAAGTCTGGCACATTAGAATTAACTCTGGGACATTAAGTCTGGTACATTAGAATTAACTCTTGGACATTAAGTCTGTGACATTAGAATTAACTCTGGGACATTAAGTCTGGGACATTAGAATTAAGTCTGGGACATTAGAATTAACTCTGGGACATTACGTCTGGGACATTAGAATTAACTCTGAGACATTAAGTCTGTGACATTAAGCCTGGGACATTAAACCTGGGACATTAAGTCTGTGACATTAGAATTAACTCTGAGACATTAAGTCTGGGACATTAGAATTAACTCTGGGACATTAAGTCTGTGACATTAAGCCTGGGACATTAGTCTGGGACATAAGAATTAACTCTGGGACATTAAGTCTGTGACATTAAGCCTGGACATTAAACCTGGGACATTAAGTCTGGGACATTAAGTCTGGGACATTAGAATTAACTCTGGGACATTAAGTCTGGGACATTAGAATTAACTCTGGGACATTAAGTCTGGGACATTAGAATGAATTCTGGGACATTAAGTCTGGTACATTTGAATTAACCCTGGGACATTAAGCCTGGGACATTAAACCTGAGACATTAAGTCTGTGACATTAAGCCTAAGACATAAACCTGAGACATTAAGTCTGGGACATTAGAATTAACTCTGGGACATTAAGTCTGGTACATTAGAATTAACTGTAGGACATTAAGTCTGGTACATTTGAATTAACTCTGGACATTAAGCCTGGGACATTAAGTCTGTGACAGTAAGTCTGGGACATTAAGTCTGGTACATTTCATCATCACCGAGTGCCATCATCGCATCGAAGGTTGGCTACCATGGAGCACTAATCTGCTCTGTCTCTTGCTTTGATGGTGCAGGTTGTCATAGGCTGGTTTGTCCATATTTTGATGTTACTCGTCCATGTTAGTCCTGGTCTGCCTCTGCCTCTATTACGTTGTATTTACCCTCCAGGATTACTTTTAGTAGGTTGTTGTGTCTTTTAACATGCCCCAAAATCTCATTTGTCTTGTTTGAATTGTGCTTCTTGTTCTCTTTTCATTTTTAGTTGTTTTAAAACTTCATCGTTTGTTTTCTTTTCCTTCCATCCAATTGTACCTATTCTTCTATATATCCACATTTCACAGGCTTTAATTCTCTGTACTGGCACATTTAGTTTGGTACATTATTAAGTCTGACACATTTAGTTGGTACATTAGTATTAAGTCTGACACATTTAGTCTGGTACATTAGTATTAAGTCTGACACATTTAGTCTGGTACATTATTAAGTCTGACACATTTAGTTTGGTACATTAGTATTAAGTCTGACACATTTAGTCTGGTACATTAGTATTAAGTCTGACACATTTAGTCTGGTACATTAGTATTAAGTCTGACACATTTAGTCTGGTACATTATTAAGTCTGACACATTTAGTCTGGTACATTATTAAGTCTGACACATTTAGTTTGGTACATTATTAAGTCTGACACATTTAGTCTGGTACATTATTAAGTCTGACACATTTAGTCTGGTACATTAGTGTTAAGTCTGACACATTTAGTTTGGTACATTATTAAGTCTGACACATTTAGTCTGGTACATTATTAAGTCTGACACATTTAGTCTGGTACATTAGTATTATTCTGGCACATTTAGTTTGGTACATTATTAAGTCTGACACATTTAGTTTGGTACATTAGTATTAAGTCTGACACATTTAGTTTGGTACATTAGTATTAAGTCTGACACATTTAGTTTGGTACATTAGTATTAAGTCTGGCACATTTAGTTTGGTACATTAGTATTAAGTCTGGCACATTTAGTTTGGTTCATTTAGTTTGGTACATTAGTATTAAGTGTGGCACATTTAGTTTGGTTCATTTAGTTTGGTACATTAGTATTAAGTCTGGCACATTTAGTTTGGTTCATTAGTTTGGTACATTAGTATTAAGTCTGGCACATTTAGTTTGGTTCATTTAGTTTGGTACATTAGTATTAAGTCTGGCACATTTAGTTTGGTTCATTTAGTTTGGTACATTAGTATTAAGTCTGACACATTCAGTCTGGTACATTAGAATTTGAGGCGGGTCATGTTGTAAACACGAGCTAGCCTGGTGGTGAGCTTGTTGACGAGTGACGCCGACCTGCTGGGACAGAACTTGAAGTACCAACCAGCCAGACGTCCAGTGCCGATCGACCGTGGCCGTGTGGTTAAGATATCGGGCTTTAGTTACATTCTTTGCGGGGCGGGCTGGACTTGAAACATTGTATTCCAAATCGGGTCCGGGTTCGAATCACATCCGAGACTTTGGATGATAACAAGGGAAGATAACCACAACGCAAACCTCCGGAAGAGGGTTTTTTATTTTGAGTGGCTCGGAAAGAGGTTTGCGGAAGGCCATGGGTCGAGGCTTTTGCTCAAATTTATTTTTAAAAAATAGAACTTTATTTTAAAATGACTATTTGTGTATTCTGTTATATTTCGATTAATTCGTGTCATGATTGACTTGTTGGTGTTTTTGTTGAAAACTGAGAGAGATGTGTCGGTGAGTATGATAACGTTGGTGGTAGAGAGATGTGTCTGTGAGTATGATAACGTTGGTGTAGAGAGATATGTCTGTGAGTATGATAACGTTGTTGGTAGAGAGATGTGTCTGAGAGTATGATAACGTTGTTGGTAGAGAGATGTGTCTGAGAGTATGATAACGTTGGTGGTAGAGAGATGTGTCGGTGAGTATGATAACGTTGGTGGTAGAGAGATGTGTCGGTGAGTATGATAACGTTGGTGGTAGATAGATGTGTCTGTGAGTATGATAACGTTGGTGGTAGAGAGATGTGTCGGTGAGTATGATAACGTTGTTGGTAGAGAGATGTGTCGGTGAGTATGATAACGTTGTTGGTAGAGAGATGTGTCGGTGAGTATGATAACGTTGTTGGTAGAGAGATGTGTCGGTGAGTATGGTAACGTTGTTGGTAGAGAGATGTGTCTGAGAGTATGATAACGTTGTTGGTAGAGAGATGTGTCTGTGAGTATGATAACGTTGTTGTTAGAGAGATGTGTCGGTGAGTATGGTAACGTTGTTGGTAGAGAGATGTGTCGGTGAGTATGATAACGTTGTTGGTAGAGAGATGTGTCGGTGAGTATGGTAACGTTGGTAGGAGAGAGATGTGTCGGTGAGTATGGTAACGTTGTTGGTAGAGAGATGTGTCGGTGAGTATGATAACGTTGTTGGTAGAGAGATGTGTCGGTGAGTATGGTAACGTTGGTAGGAGAGAGATGTGTCGGTGAGTATGGTAACGTTGTTGGTAGAGAGATGTGTCGTTGAGTATGATAACGTTGGTGGTAGAGAGATGTGTCGAAGAGTATGATAACGTTGGTGGTAGAGAGATGTGTCGAAGAGTATGATAACGTTGGTGGTAGAGAGATGTGTCGAAGAGTATGATAACGTTGGTGGTAGAGAGATGTGTCGAATAGTATGATAACGTTGGTGGTAGAGAGATGTGTCGAAGAGTATGATAACGTTGGTGGTAGAGAGATGTGTCGAAGAGTATGATAACGTTGGTGGTAGAGAGATGTGTCGAAGAGTATGATAACGTTGGTGTAGAGAGATGTGTCGAAGAGTATGATAACGTTGGTGGTAGAGAGATGTGTCGAAGAGTATGATAACGTTGGTGGTAGAGAGATGTGTCGAAGAGTATGATAACGTTGGTGGTAGAGAGATGTGTCGAAGAGTATGATAACGTTGGTGGTAGAGAGATGTGTCGGAGATATTAATTCTGATAGATTAGTATTAAATGTGGTACATCAAGTCTGCTAAATTAAAATTAAATCTGTGACATTAAGTCTGTGACATTAAATCTGTGACATTGAGTCTGGGACTTTAAGTATGTGACAATAAGTCTGTGACATTAAATCTGTGACATTAAGTCTGGGACATTAAATCGCTGACGTTAAATCTGTGACATTAAGTAAGTGACATTAAGTCTGGGACATTACGTCTGGGACATTAAATCTGTGACATAAATTCTGTGATATTTAATCTGTGACATTAAGTCTGTGACATTGAGTCTGGGACATTAAGTATGTGACAATAAGTCTGTGACATTAAGTCTGGGACATTGAATCTGTGACATTAAATCTGTGACATTAAGTCTGGGACATTACGTCTGGGACATTAAATCTGTGACATAAAGTCTGTGATATTTAATCTGTGACATTAAGTCTGTGACATTAAGTCTGGGACATTAAGTCTGCTGCATTAAGTCTGCTACATTAAGTCTGCTACATTAACTCTGCTGCATTAACTCTGCTGCATTAAGTCTGCTACATTAAGTCTGGTACATTAAGTCTGCTACATTAAGTCTGGTACATTAACTCCGCTGCATTAAGTCTGCTACATTAAGTCTGCTACATTAAGTATGGTACATTAACTCTGCTGCATTAACTCTGCTGCATTAAGTCTGGTACATTAAGTCTGGTACATTAAGTCTGCTACATTAAGTCTGCTACATTAAATCTGGTACATTATGTCTGCTACATAAATCTGGTACATTAAGTCTGGTACATTAAGTCTGCTACATTAACTCTGCTGCATTAAATCTGGTACATTAACTCTGCTGCATTAATTCTGCTGCATTAAGTCTGGTACATTAACTCTGCTACATTAAGTCTGCTACATTAAGTCTGCTACATTATGTCTGCTACATTAATTCTGCTACATTAAGTCTGCTACATTAAGTCTGGTACATTAAGTCTGCTACATTAAATCTGGTACATTAAGTCTGCTACATTAAGTCTGCTACATTAAGTATGCTACATTCATTCTGCTACATTAATTCTGCTACATTAATTCTGCTACATTAAGTCTGCTACATTAAGTCTGCTACATTAAGTATGCTACATTAATTCTGCTACATTAATTCTGCTACATTAAGTCTGCTACATTAAGTATGCTACATTAATTCTGCTACATTACTATTAAATCTTCGACATTACGTTTGGTATTTTCTCCTCTATTTAATCATCATCACTGAGTGCCATCTCCGCATCGAAGTTTGGCTACCATGGAGTGACATTCCGCTCTGTCTCTTGCTTTGATGGTGCAGATTGTCATAGGTTGACTTGTCCATCTTTTAATGTTGCTCGTCCATTTTAGTCTTGGTCTGCCTTTTTTACCTTGTAATATTTTGCATAATAAATTAATAAAATAATCATTTCCCTTCCAATATTACTTTTAGTAAGCTGTTATGTCTTTAATATGCCCCAAAAATCTCATTTCTCTTGTTCTAATTGTGTTTAGCAGTTCTCTTTTCATTTTTAGTTGTCTTAAAACTTCATCGTTTGTTTTCCTTTCTTTCCATCTAATTCTACCTATTCTTCTATAAATCCACATTTCAAAGGCTTCAGTTCTGTTTTCTTGTCTAATGTCCATGTTTCTGCACCATATAGGAATATTGAGAAGATGTAACATTTTGCTATTCTTAGCTTTAGCCCTGGTGTTATTTGTTTGATGTTAGTATGTTCTTCATGACATTACAATGATTTGTTGCCTCTATTTAAACGGGAGATATTTATTCGATCAACTTATTACCGTAGACATTTCCTAATCCAATCTGACCAGAGATATTTATTCCATCAACTTATTACCGTAGACATTTCCTAATCCAATCTGACTAGAGATATTTATTCCATCAACTTATTACCGTAGACATTTCCTAATCCAATCTGACCAGAGATATTTATTGTATCAACTTATTACCGTAGACATTTCCTAATCCAATCTGACTAGATATATTTATTCCATCAACTTATTACTGTAGACATTTCCTAATCCAATCTGACCAAATATATTTATTCCATCAACTTATTACCGTAGACATTTCCTAATCCAATCTGACCAGAGATATTTATTTCATCAACTTATTACCGTAGACATTTCCTAATCCAATCTGACTAGAGATATTTATTCCATCAACTTATTACCGTAGACATTTCCTAATCTGATCTGACTAGAGATATTTATTGTATCAACTTATTACCGTACACATTTCCTAATCCAATCTGACCAAATATATTTATTCCATCAACTTATTACCGTAGACATTTCCTAATCCAATCTGACTAGAGATATTTATTCCATCAACTTATTACCGTAGACATTTCCTAATCCAATCTGACCAAATATATTTATTCCATCAACGTATTACCGTAGACATTTCCTAATCCAATCTGACCAGAGATATTTATTCCATCAACTTATTACCGTAGACATTTCCTAATCCAATCTGACCAGAGATATTTATTCCATCAACTTATTACCGTAGACATTTCCTAATCCAATCTGACTAGAGATATTTATTCCATCAACTTATTACCATAGACATTTCCTAATCCAATCTAACTAGAGATATTTATTCCATCAACTTATTACCGTAGACATTTCCTAATCCAATCTGACTAGAGATATTTATTCCATCAACTTATTACTGTAGACATTTCCTAATCCAATCTGACCAGAGATATTTATTCCATCAACTTATTACTGTAGACATTTCCTAATCCAATCTGACTAGAGATATTTATTCCATCAACTTATTACCGTAGACATTTCCTAATCCAATCTGACCAGAGATATTTATTCACTGATGACTTATCGATCTTGTCTCCACTCTATTAACGTTAGATCAATATTCCACTGAATTAATGTAGAGTTATTGCACAGTTGAAACATGATGTCCTGTGATTTAATGTTGAATTATTCTACAGCTGAAACATGATGTCCTGTGATATAATGTAGAATTATTCTACAGTTGATAGTAAACATGTCCTGTGATATAATGTAGAATTATTCTACAGTTGATAGTAAACATGTCCTGTGATTTAATGTAGAATTATTGCACAGTTTATAGTAAACTTGTCCTGTGATTTAATGTAGAATTATTGCACAGTTGATAGTAAACATGTCCTGTGGTTTAATGTAGAATTATTGCACAGTTTATAGTAAACTTGTCCTGTGATTTAATGTAGAATTATTGCACAGTTGATTGTAAACATGTCTTGTGATTTAATGTAGAATTATTCCACCGCTGATAGTAAACATGTCCTGTGATTTAATGTAGAATTATTCCACAGCTGAAACATTTTGTATCCTTTGATGTAACTATTGGACACGTCACTTGTTGTGACAGGAATTGTATCCTTTGATTTAATGGTAGATATTTATTCGATGCACTCATTATAGAGAGTGTCCAGTCATGTTTCGGTAGACACGCACTGACTTATATAACAAACATTTTGTTCTGTGATTTAATGGTAGATGGACAACTCATTATAGGTAGTGTCCAGTCATGTTCTGTGATTTCACCAACAGAAGCCATTTTGTCCAACAAAATGACTTTGTCTTTCTTATATCCTGTTCTGCTTTTTGCCAGTAGACGTCACTGGTTTCAAGTCAATGATGTGTTTTCTATCAAGGTCACTTTCTCTGGCTTGGTACATTATGATATTGTTTTGTTTTATTATGTTGTAGATTTCCTCAATCCATCTTCTTCTTGGTCTGCCTCTAAATCTTGGCTGATTCACGCTGGTACTGAGGGGTTCACATTAAATGATCCAACCACTTTTATCTTTGTCTCTCTATGTATCCAATGACTGGTAGGATTCCAATGATGTTTCTGATTCCATTGTTCTTGACATGATCTCTTCTTGTTCTGTTCACAGGTTTTCTGAGATGTCTCATCTCACATATTGTCAGTTTTCTTTCTTGATCTTTAGTCAGTGTCCATGTTTGACATTGATAGCAAAGAGTTGGAATAAAGATAAAGTTGATCAAGTTCTTCTCTGTTTCCAATGAGATAGCGAAAGCTTTAAAAATGGCGACATTTGGGTCTGTATCTTTGATATCACTTTGAGCTCTTGCTTCAATCTCTCTGTTAAGTCTCCCATCCTCTATAACTTTGTTATCACTTTGAATTCTTGCTTCAATCTCTCAGTTAAGTCTCCCATCCTCTATAACTTTGTTATCACTTTGAATTCTTGCTTCAATCTCTCTGTCAAGTCTTCCATCCTCTATAACTTTGTTATCACTTTGAATTCTTGCTTCAATCTCTCTGTTAAGTCTCCCATCCTCTATAACTTTGTTATCAGTTTGAATTCTTGCTTCAATCTCTCAGTTAAGTCTCCCATCCTCTATAACTTTGTTATCAATTTGAATTCTTGCTTCAATCTCTCAGTTAAGTCTCCCATCCTCTATAACTTTGTTATCAGTTTGAATTCTTGCTTCAATCTCTCAGTTAAGTCTCCCATCCTCTATAACTTTGTTATCAGTTTGAATTCTTGCTTCAATCTCTCTGTTAAGTCTCCCATCCTCTATAACTTTGTTATCACTTTGAATCCTTCCTTCAATCTCTCAGTTAAGTCTCCCATCCTCTATAACTTTGTTATCAGTTTGAATCCTTCCTTCAATCTCTCAGTTAAGTCTCCCATCCTCTATAACTTTGTTATCACTTTGAATCCTTCCTTCAATCTCTCAGTTAAGTCTCCCATCCTCAGTTAAGTCTCCCATCCTCTATAACTTTGTTATCACTTTGAATCCTTGCTTCAATCTCTCTGTTAAGTCTTCCATTCTCTGTAAAAATGCTACCCAGATATTTGAATTCTTGTACTTGCTTTAATTTTTAATTGTCTATTGAGATGTTTCTTGATGTTCTACATATGTTCTACAATAATCTCTATATTGTGTTGATAGCAGTTTTGTCTACAATAATCTCTGTATCGTGCTGATAGCAGTTTTGTCTACAATAATCTCTATATCGTGCTGATAGCAGTTTTGTCTACAATAATCTCTGTATCGTGCTGATAGCAGTTTTGTCTACAATAATCTCTATATCGTGTTGATAACAGTTTCGTTGTAGCCAATTTATATTGCGGATGTTCTTCTGGTTTGCATGTTAGGCATTGATTAACAGCGAAGGGCAGTTCATTTATTTGATAACGTACGTTTTCTATAGTTGGAGTTACCTCTATTTTAGTGATGTAGTCCATGTATATTTTGTGTGGCTGGATCTACCTCTATTTTAGTGATGTAGTCCATGTATATTTTGTGTGGCTGGATCTACCTCTATTTTAGTGATGTAGTCCATGTATATTTTGTGTGGCTGGAGTTACCTCTATTTTAGTGATGTAGTCCATGTATATTTTGTGTGGCTGGATCTACCTCTATTGAAGATTTAGTGATGTAGTCCATGTATATTTTGTGTTGCTGGATCTACCTCTATTTTAGTGATGTAGTCCATGTATATTTTGTGTGGCTGGATCTACCTCTATTTTAGTGATGTAGTCCATGTATATTTTGTGTGGCTGGAGTTACCTCTATTTTAGTGATGTAGTCCATGTATATTTTGTGTGGCTGGATCTACCTCTATTGAAGATTTAGTGATGTAGTCCATGTATATTTTGTGTGGCTGGATCTACCTCTATTTTAGTGATGTAGTCCATGTATATTTTGTGTGGCTGGATCTACCTCTATTTTAGTGATGTAGTCCATGTATATTTTGTGTGGCTGGATCTACCTCTATTTTAGTGATGTAGTCCATGTATATTTTGTGTGGCTGGATCTACCTCTATTGAAGATTTAGTGATGTAGTCCATGTATATTTTGTGTGGCTGGATCTACCTCTATTGAAGATTTAGTGATGTAGTCCATGTATATTTTGTGTGGCTGGATCTACCTCTATTGAAGATTTAGTGATGTAGTCCATGTATATTTTGTGTGGCTGGATCTACCTCTATTGAAGATTTAGTGATGTAGTCCATGTATATTTTGTGTGGCTGGATCTACCTCTATTGAAGATTTAGTGATGTAGTCCATGTATATTTTGTGTGGCTGGATCTACCTCTATTGAAGATTTAGTGATGTAGTCCATGTATATTTTGTGTGGCTGGATCTACCTCTATTGAAGATTTAGTGATGTAGTCCATGTATATTTTGTGTGGCTGGATCTACCTCTATTGAAGATTTAGTGATGTAGTCCATGTATATTTTGTGTGGCTGGATCTACCTCTATTGAAGATTTAGTGATGTAGTCCATGTATATTTTGTGTGGCTGGATCTACCTCTATTGAAGATTTAGTGATGTAGTCCATGTATATTTTGTGTGGCTGGATCTACCTCTATTGAAGATTTAGTGATGTAGTCCATGTATATTTTGTGTGGCTGGATCTACCTCTATTGAAGATTTAGTGATGTAGTCCATGTATATTTGTGTGGCTGGATCTACCTCTATTGAAGATTTAGTGATGTAGTCCATGTATATTTTGTGTGGCTGGATCTACCTCTATTGAAGATTTAGTGATGTAGTCCATGTATTTTGTGTGGCTGGATCTACCTCTATTGAAGATTTAGTGATGTAGTCCATGTATATTTTGTGTGGCTGGATCTACCTCTATTGAAGATTTAGTGATGTAGTCCATGTATATTTTGTGTGGCTGGATCTACCTCTATTGAAGATTTAGTGATGTAGTCCATGTATATTTTGTGTGGCTGGATCTACCTCTATTGAAGATTTAGTGATGTAGTCCATGTATATTTTGTGTGGCTGGATCTACCTCTATTGAAGATTTAGTGATGTAGTCCATGTATATTTTGTGTGGCTGGAGTTACCTCTATTGAAGATTTAGTGATGTAGTCCATGTATATTTTGTGTGGCTGGAGTTACCTCTATTGAAGATTTAGTGATGTAGTCCATGTATATTTTGTGTGGCTGGAGTTACCTCTATTGAAGATTTAGTGATGTAGTCCATGTATATTTTGTGTGGCTGGAGTTACCTCTATTGAAGATTTAGTGATGTAGTCCATGTATATTTTGTGTGGCTGGATCTACCTCTATTGAAGATTTAGTGATGTAGTCCATGTATATTTTGTGTGGCTGGAGTTACCTCTATTGAAGATTTAGTGATGTAGTCCATGTATATTTTGTGTGGCTGGAGTTACCTCTATTTTAGTGATGTAGGCCATGTATATTTTGTGTGGCTGGAGTTACCTCTATTTTAGTGATGTAGGCCATGTATATTTTGTGTGGCTGGAGTTACCTCTATTGAAGATTTAGTGATGTAGTCCATGTATATTTTGTGTGGCTGGAGTTACCTCTATTGAAGATTTAGTGATGTAGTCCATGTATATTTTGTGTGGCTGGATCTACCTCTATTGAAGATTTTAGTGATGTAGTCCATGTATATTTTGTGTGGCTGGATCTACCTCTATTGAAGATTTAGTGATGTAGTCCATGTATATTTTGTGTGGCTGGAGTTACCTCTATTGAAGATTTAGTGATGTAGTCCATGTATATTTGTGTGGCTGGAGTTACCTCTATTGAAGATTTAGTGATGTAGTCCATGTATATTTTGTGTGGCTGGAGTTACCTCTATTGAAGATTTAGTGATGTAGTCCATGTATATTTTGTGTGGCTGGAGTTACCTCTATTGAAGATTTAGTGATGTAGTCCATGTATATTTTGTGTGGCTGGAGTTACCTCTATTGAAGATTTAGTGATGTAGTCCATGTATATTTTGTGTGGCTGGAGTTACCTCTATTGAAGATTTTAGTGATGTAGTCCATGTATATTTTGTGTGGCTGGAGTTATCTCTATTGAAGATTTAGTGATGTAGTCCATGTATATTTTGTGTGGCTGGAGTTATCTCTATTGAAGATTTTAGTGATGTAGTCCATGTATATTTTGTGTGGCTGGAGTTATCTCTATTGAAGATTTTAGTGATGTAGTCCATGTATATTTTGTGTGGCTGGAGTTACCTCTATTGAAGATTTTAGTGATGTAGTCCATGTATATTTTGTGTGGCTGGAGTTACCTCTATTGAAGATTTTAGTGATGTAGTCCATGTATATTTTGTGTGGCTGGAGTTACCTCTATTTTAGTGATGTAGTCCATCTATAATGTGAATAGTAAGGGGAGATAAAATAGTAAGGGTAGATAAGATAGTAAGGGGTGATAAGACAGTGAGGGGAGATAAAACACATACCTGTCTAACTCCATCATTTAAAAACATTTAGACAGACCAGCATTTGTTCTAACCGAACTTTCACAATTATTGTACAACACTGTCAAACAATGGACCTTTTACTCCGTATTTCTCCAATTATTTCCTTTTTACTCTATCGAATGTCTTCTATTGGTTCTGTAAAGGCAACATTTATTTCCTTTTAATGTTTCATTTGTTTGTAGTTTTATTTTCATCTATTTGATGTCAAGAAAACGTAACGTCGGTGCATTGACTTATTAAAGGGATTATTATATAATAGTAGGCATTTTGTTTTCTCACTCTCTCTCAGATGTGACTTAAAATAGGAAGCGTTTTCTTCTCTCACTTATAACAGTATGTATTGTTCTTTCATATATTGAAAAGACTTATAATAGCGAGGAAATTGTGTCTTTCACTTATAAAAAGAAGTATGTTGTTCTCTCACTTATTATAGGAAGCATTTGTTGTTCTCTCACTTATTATAGGAAGCATTTTGTTGTTCTCTCACTTATTATAGGAAGCATTTTGTTCTCTCACTTATTATAGGAAGCATTTTGTTGTCCTCTCACTTATTATAGGAAGCATTTTGTTCTCTCACTTATTATAGGAAGCATTTTGTTGTTCTCTCACTTATTATAGGAAGCATTTTGTTGTTCTCTCACTTATTATAGGAAGCATTTTGTTGTTCTCTCACTTATTATAGGAAGCATTTTGTTGTTCTCTCACTTATTATAGGAAGCATTTTGTTGTTCTCTCACTTATTATAGGAAGCATTTTGTTGTTCTCTCACTTATTATAGGAAGCATTTTGTTGTTCTCTCACTTATTATAGGAAGCATTTTGTTGTTCTCTCACTTATTATAGGAAGCATTTTGTTGTTCTCTCACTTATTATAGGAAGCATTTTGTTGTTCTCTCACTATTATAGGAAGCATTTTGTTGTTCTCTCACTTATTATAGGAAGCATTTTGTTGTTCTCTCACTTATTATAGGAAGCATTTTGTTGTTCTCTCACTATTATAGGAAGCATTTTGTTGTGCTCTCACTTATTATAGGAAGCATTTTGTTGTTCTCTCACTTATTATAGGAAGCATTTTGTTCTCTCACTTATTATAGGAGGCATTTTGTTCTCTCACTTATTATAGGAAGCATTTTGTTGTTCTCTCACTTATTATAGGAAGCATTTTGTTGTTCTCTCACTTATTATAGGAAGCATTTTGTTGTTCTCTCACTTATTATAGGAAGCATTTTGTTGTTCTCTCACTTATTATAGGAAACATTTTGTTGTTCTCTCACTTATTATAGGAAGCATTTTGTTCTCTCACTTATTATAGGAAGCATTTTGTTCTCTCACTTATTATAGGAAGCATTTTGTTCTCTCACTTATTATAGGAAGCATTTTGTTGTTCTCTCACTTATTATAGGAAGCATTTTGTTGTTCTCTCACTTATTATAGGAAGCATTTTGTTGTTCTCTCACTTATTATAGGAGGCATTTTGTTGTTCTCTCACTTATTATAGGAAGCATTTTGTTGTTCTCTCACTTATTATAGGAAGCATTTTGTTCTCTCACTTATTATAGGAAGCATTTTGTTGTTCTCTCACTTATTATAGGAAGCATTTTTTGTTCTCTCACTTATTATAGGAAGCATTTTGTTGTTCTCTCACTTATTATAGGAAGCATTTTGTTCTCTCACTTATTATAGGAGGCATTTTGTTGTTCTCTCACTTATTATAGGAAGCATTTTGTTGTTCTCTCACTTATTATAGGAAGCATTTTGTTCTCTCACTTATTATAGGAAGCATTTTGTTGTTCTCTCACTTATTATAGGAAGCATTTTGTTGTTCTCTCACTTATTATAGGAAGCATTTTGTTCTCTCACTTATTATAGGAAGCATTTTGTTCTCTCACTTATTATAGGAGGCATTTTGTTGTTCTCTCACTTATTATAGGAAGCATTTTGTTGTTCTCTCACTTATTATAGGAAGCATTTTGTTCTCTCACTTATTATAGGAAGCATTTTGTTGTTCTCTCACTTATTATAGGAAGCATTTTGTTGTTCTCTCACTTATTATAGGAAGCATTTTGTTGTTCTCTCACTTATTATAGGAAGCATTTTGTTGTTCTCTCACTTATTATAGGAAGCATTTTGTTGTTCTCTCACTTATTACTGGAGGCATTTTGTTGTTCCCTCACTTATTATAGGAGGCATTTTGTTGTTCTCTCACTTATTATAGGAAGCATTTTGTTGTTCTCTCACTTATTATAGGAAGCATTTTGTTCTCTCACTTATTATAGGAAGCATTTTGTTGTTCTCTCACTTATTATAGGAAGCATTTTGTTGTTCTCTCACTTATTATAGGAAGCATTTTGTTGTTCTCTCACTTATTATAGGAAGCATTTTGTTGTTCTCTCACTTATTATAGGAAGCATTTTCTTGTTCTCTCACTTATTATAGGAAGCATTTTGTTGTTCTCTCACTTATTATAGGAAGCATTTTGTTCTCTCACTTATTATAGGAAGCATTTTGTTGTTCTCTCACTTATTATAGGAAGCATTTTGTTGTTCTCTCACTTATTATAGGAGGCATTTTGTTGTTCTCTCACTTATTATAGGAAGCATTTTGTTGTTCTCTCACTTATTATAGGAAGCATTTTGTTGTTCTCTCACTTATTATAGGAGGCATTTTGTTGTTCTCTCACTTATTATAGGAAGCATTTTGTTGTTCTCTCACTTATTATAGGAGGCATTTTGTTGTTCTCTCACTTATTATAGGAAGCATTTTGTTGTTCTCTCACTTATTATAGGAAGCATTTTGTTGTTCTCTCACTTATTATAGGAAGCATTTTGTTGTTCTCTCACTTATTATAGGAAGCATTTTGTTGTTCTCTCACTTATTATAGGAAGCATTTTGTTGTTCTCTCACTTATTATAGGAAGCATTTTGTTGTTCTCTCACTTATTATAGGAAGCATTTTGTTGTTCTCTCACTTATTATAGGAAGCATTTTGTTGTTCTCTCACTTATTATAGGAAGCATTTTGTTGTTCTCTCACTTATTATAGGAGGCATTTTGTTGTTCTCTCACTTATTATAGGAAGCATTTTGTTGTTCTCTCACTTATTATAGGAAGCATTTTGTTGTTCTCTCACTTATTATAGGAAGCATTTTGTTGTTCTCTCACTTATTATAGGAAGCATTTTGTTCTCTCACTTATTATAGGAGGCATTTTGTTGTTCTCTCACTTATTATAGGAAGCATTTTGTTCTCTCACTTATTATAGGAAGCATTTTGTTCTCTCACTTATTATAGGAAGCATTTTGTTCTCTCACTTATTATAGGAAGCATTTTGTTCTCTCACTTATTATAGGAAGCATTTTGTTGTTCTCTCACTTATTATAGGAAGCATTTTGTTCTCTCACTTATTATAGGAAGCATTTTGTTGTTCTCTCACTTATTATAGGAAGCATTTTGTTGTTCTCTCACTTATTATAGGAAGCATTTTGTTCTCTCACTTATTATAGGAAGCATTTTGTTGTTCTCTCACTTATTATAGGAAGCATTTTGTTGTTCTCTCACTTATTATAGGAAGCATTTTCTTGTTTTCTCACTTATTATAGGAAGCATTTTGTTGTTCTCTCACTTATTATAGGAAGCATTTTGTTGTTCTCTCACTTATTATAGGAGGCATTTTGTTGTTCTCTCACTTATTATAGGAAGCATTTTGTTGTTCTCTCACTTATTATAGGAAGCATTTTGTTGTTCTCTCACTTATTATAGGAAGCATTTTGTTGTTCTCTCACTTATTATAGGAAGCATTTTGTTGTTCTCTCACTTATTATAGGAAGCATTTTGTTGTTCTCTCACTTATTATAGGAAGCATTTTGTTGTTCTCTCACTTATTATAGGAAGCATTTTGTTGTTCTCTCACTTATTATAGGAAGCATTTTGTTGTTCTCTCACTTATTATAGGAAGCATTTTGTTGTTCTCTCACTTATTATAGGAAGCATTTTGTTGTTCTCTCACTTATTATAGGAAGCATTTTGTTCTCTCACTTATTATAGGAAGCATTTTGTTGTTCTCTCACTTATTATAGGAAGCATTTTGTTGTTCTCTCACTTATTATAGGAAGCATTTTGTTCTCTCACTTATTATAGGAAGCATTTTGTTGTTCTCTCACTTATTATAGGAAGCATTTTGTTGTTCTCTCACTTATTATAGGAAGCATTTTGTTCTCTCACTTATTATAGGAAGCATTTTGTTCTCTCACTTATTATAGGAAGCATTTTGTTGTTCTCTCACTTATTATAGGAAGCATTTTGTTCTCTCACTTATTATAGGAAGCATTTTGTTCTCTCACTTATTATAGGAAGCATTTTGTTCTCTCACTTATTATAGGAAGCATTTTGTTGTTCTCTCACTTATTATAGGAAGCATTTTGTTGTTCTCTCACTTATTATAGGAAGCATTTTGTTCTCTCACTTATTATAGGAAGCATTTTGTTGTTCTCTCACTTATTATAGGAAGCATTTTGTTGTTCTCTCACTTATTATAGGAAGCATTTTGTTCTCTCACTTATTATAGGAAGCATTTTGTTGTTCTCTCACTTATTATAGGAAGCATTTTGTTCTCTCACTTATTATAGGAAGCATTTTGTTCTCTCACTTATTATAGGAAGCATTTTGTTGTTCTCTCACTTATTATAGGAAGCATTTTGTTGTTCTCTCACTTATTATAGGAAGCATTTTGTTGTTCTCTCACTTATTATAGGAAGCATTTTGTTGTTCTCTCACTTATTATAGGAAGCATTTTGTTCTCTCACTTATTATAGGAAGCATTTTGTTCTCTCACTTATTATAGGAAGCATTTTGTTGTTCTCTCACTTATTATAGGAAGCATTTTGTTGTTCTCTCACTTATTATAGGAAGCATTTTGTTGTTCTCTCACTTATTATAGGAAGCATTTTGTTGTCTCACTTATTATAGGAAGCATTTTCTTGTCTCACTTATTATAGGAAGCATTTTGTTGTCTCACTTATTATAGGAAGCATTTTGTTGTTCTCTCACTTATTATAGGAAGCATTTTGTTCTCTCACTTATTATAGGAAGCATTTTGTTCTCTCACTTATTATAGGAAGCATTTTGTTCTCTCACTTATTATAGGAAGCATTTTGTTGTTCTCTCACTTATTATAGGAAGCATTTTGTTGTCTCACTTATTATAGGAAGCATTTTGTTGTTCTCTCACTTATTATAGGAAGCATTTTGTTCTCTCACTTATTATAGGAAGCATTTTGTTCTCTCACTTATTATAGGAAGCATTTTGTTCTCTCACTTATTATAGGAAGCATTTTGTTGTTCTCTCACTTATTATAGGAAGCATTTTGTTGTTCTCTCACTTATTATAGGAAGCATTTTGTTGTTCTCTCACTTATTATAGGAAGCATTTTGTTGTTCTCTCACTTATTATAGGAGGCATTTTGTTGTTCTCTCACTTATTATAGGAAGCATTTTGTTCTCTCACTTATTATAGGAAGCATTTTGTTGTTCTCTCACTTATTATAGGAGGCATTTTGTTCTCTCACTTATTATAGGAAGCATTTTGTTCTCTCACTTATTATAGGAAGCATTTTGTTGTCCTCTCACTTATTATAGGAAGCATTTTGTTGTTCTCTCACTTATTATAGGAAGCATTTTGTTGTTCTCTCACTTATTATAGGAAGCATTTTGTTGTTCTCTCACTTATTATAGGAAGCATTTTGTTGTTCTCTCACTTATTATAGGAAGCATTTTGTTGTTCTCTCACTTATTATAGGAAGCATTTTGTTGTTCTCTCACTTATTATAGGAAGCATTTTGTTGTCTCACTTATTATAGGAAGCATTTTGTTGTTCTCTCACTTATTATAGGAAGCATTTTGTTCTCTCACTTATTATAGGAGGCATTTTGTTCTCTCACTTATTATAGGAAGCATTTTGTTCTCTCACTTATTATAGGAAGCATTTTGTTGTCCTCTCACTTATTATAGGAAGCATTTTGTTGTTCTCTCACTTATTATAGGAAGCATTTTGTTGTTCTCTCACTTATTATAGGAAGCATTTTGTTGTCCTCTCACTTATTATAGGAAGCATTTTGTTCTCTCACTTATTATAGGAAGCATTTTGTTGTCCTCTCACTTATTATAGGAAGCATTTTGTTGTTCTCTCACTTATTATAGGAAGCATTTTGTTGTTCTCTCACTTATTATAGGAAACATTTTGTTGGAAACATTTTGTTGTTCTCTCACTTATTATAGGAAGCATTTTGTTGTTCTCTCACTATTATAGGAAGCATTTTGTTGTTCTCTCACTTATTATAGGAAGCATTTTGTTCTCTCACTTATTATAGGAAGCATTTTGTTGTCCTCTCACTTATTATAGGAAGCATTTTGTTGTCCTCTCACTTATTATAGGAAGCATTTTGTTGTTCTCTCACTATTATAGGAAGCATTTTGTTGTTCTCTCACTTATTATAGGAAGCATTTTGTTGTTCTCTCACTTATTATAGGAAGCATTTTGTTGTTCTCTCACTTATTATAGGAAGCATTTTGTTGTTCTCTCACTTATTATAGGAGGCATTTTGTTGTTCTCTCACTTATTATAGGAGGCATTTTGTTGTTCTCTCACTTATTATAGGAGGCATTTTGTTGTTCTCTCACTTATTATAGGAAGCATTTTGTTGTTCTCTCACTTATTATAGGAAGCATTTTGTTGTTCTCTCACTTATTATAGGAAGCATTTTGTTGTTCTCTCACTTATTATAGGAAGCATTTTGTTGTTCTCTCACTTATTATAGGAGGCATTTTGTTGTTCTCTCACTTATTATAGGAAGCATTTTGTTGTTCTCTCACTTATTATAGGAAGCATTTTGTTGTTCTCTCACTTATTATAGGAAGCATTTTGTTGTTCTCTCACTTGTTCTCTCACTTATTATAGGAAGCATTTTGTTGTTCTCTCACTTATTATAGGAAGCATTTTGTTGTTCTCTCACTTATTATAGGAAGCATTTTGTTGTTCTCTCACTTATTATAGGAAGCATTTTGTTGTTCTCTCACTTATTATAGGAAGCATTTTGTTGTTCTCTCACTTATTATAGGAAACATTTTGTTGGAAACATTTTGTTGTTCTCTCACTTATTATAGGAAGCATTTTGTTGTTCTCTCACTTATTATAGGAAGCATTTTGTTCTCTCACTTATTATAGGAAGCATTTTGTTCTCTCACTTATTATAGGAAGCATTTTGTTCTCTCACTTATTATAGGAAGCATTTTGTTGTTCTCTCACTTATTATAGGAAGCATTTTGTTGTCTCACTTATTATAGGAAGCATTTTGTTGTTCTCTCACTTATTATAGGAAGCATTTTGTTGTTCTCTCACTTATTATAGGAGGCATTTTGTTGTTCTCTCACTTATTATAGGAAGCATTTTGTTCTCTCACTTATTATAGGAAGCATTTTGTTCTCTCACTTATTATAGGAAGCATTTTGTTGTCTCTCACTTATTATAGGAAGCATTTTGTTGTCCTCTCACTTATTATAGGAAGCATTTTGTTGTTCTCTCACTTATTATAGGAAGCATTTTGTTGTTCTCTCACTTATTATAGGAAGCATTTTGTTCTCTCACTTATTATAGGAAGCATTTTGTTGTCCTCTCACTTATTATAGGAAGCATTTTGTTGTTCTCTCACTTATTATAGGAAGCATTTTGTTGTTCTCTCACTTATTATAGGAAACATTTTGTTGGAAACATTTGTTGTTCTCTCACTTATTATAGGAAGCATTTTGTTGTTCTCTCACTATTATAGGAAGCATTTTGTTGTTCTCTCACTTATTATAGGAAGCATTTTGTTCTCTCACTTATTATAGGAAGCATTTTGTTGTCCTCTCACTTATTATAGGAAGCATTTTGTTGTCCTCTCACTTATTATAGGAAGCATTTTGTTGTTCTCTCACTTATTATAGGAAGCATTTTGTTGTTCTCTCACTTATTATAGGAAGCATTTTGTTGTTCTCTCACTTATTATAGGAAGCATTTTGTTGTTCTCTCACTTATTATAGGAAGCATTTTGTTGTTCTCTCACTTATTATAGGAAGCATTTTGTTGTTCTCTCACTTATTATAGGAGGCATTTTGTTGTTCTCTCACTTATTATAGGAGGCATTTTGTTGTTCTCTCACTTATTATAGGAAGCATTTTGTTGTTCTCTCACTTATTATAGGAAGCATTTTGTTGTTCTCTCACTTATTATAGGAAGCATTTTGTTGTTCTCTCACTTATTATAGGAAGCATTTTGTTGTTCTCTCACTTATTATAGGAGGCATTTTGTTGTTCTCTCACTTATTATAGGAAGCATTTTGTTGTTCTCTCACTTATTATAGGAAGCATTTTGTTGTTCTCTCACTTATTATAGGAAGCATTTTGTTGTTCTCTCACTTGTTCTCTCACTTATTATAGGAAGCATTTTGTTGTTCTCTCACTTATTATAGGAAGCATTTTGTTGTTCTCTCACTTATTATAGGAAGCATTTTGTTGTTCTCTCACTTATTATAGGAAGCATTTTGTTGTTCTCTCACTTATTATAGGAAGCATTTTGTTGTTCTCTCACTTATTATAGGAAACATTTTGTTGGAAACATTTTGTTGTTCTCTCACTTATTATAGGAAGCATTTTGTTGTTCTCTCACTTATTATAGGAAGCATTTTGTTCTCTCACTTATTATAGGAAGCATTTTGTTCTCTCACTTATTATAGGAAGCATTTTGTTCTCTCACTTATTATAGGAAGCATTTTGTTGTTCTCTCACTTATTATAGGAAGCATTTTGTTGTCTCACTTATTATAGGAAGCATTTTGTTGTTCTCTCACTTATTATAGGAAGCATTTTGTTGTTCTCTCACTTATTATAGGAGGCATTTTGTTGTTCTCTCACTTATTATAGGAAGCATTTTGTTGTCCTCTCACTTATTATAGGAGGCATTTTGTTCTCTCACTTATTATAGGAAGCATTTTGTTGTTCTCTCACTTATTATAGGAAGCATTTTGTTCTCTCACTTATTATAGGAAGCATTTTGTTCTCTCACTTATTATAGGAAGCATTTTGTTGTTCTCTCACTTATTATAGGAAGCATTTTGTTCTCTCACTTATTATAGGAAGCATTTTGTTCTCTCACTTATTATAGGAAGCATTTTGTTCTCTCACTTATTATAGGAAGCATTTTGTTCTCTCACTTATTATAGGAGGAATTTTGTTCTCTCACTTATTATAGGAAGCATTTTGTTCTCTCACTTATTATAGGAAGCATTTTGTTCTCTCACTTATTATAGGAAGCATTTTGTTGTTCTCTCACTTATTATAGGAAGCATTTTGTTGTTCTCTCACTTATTATAGGAAGCATTTTGTTGTTCTCTCACTTATTATAGGAAGCATTTTGTTGTTCTCTCACTTATTATAGGAAGCATTTTGTTGTTCTCTCACTTATTATAGGAAGCATTTTGTTCTCTCACTTATTATAGGAAGCATTTTGTTGTTCTCTCACTTATTATAGGAAGCATTTTGTTGTCCTCTCACTTATTATAGGAAGCATTTTGTTGTTCTCTCACTTATTATAGGAAGCATTTTGTTGTTCTCTCACTTATTATAGGAAGCATTTTGTTGTTCTCTCACTTATTATAGGAAGCATTTTGTTGTTCTCTCACTTATTATAGGAAGCATTTTGTTGTTCTCTCACTTATTATAGGAAGCATTTTGTTGTTCTCTCACTTATTATAGGAAGCATTTTGTTGTTCTCTCACTTATTATAGGAAGCATTTTGTTGTTCTCTCACTTATTATAGGAAGCATTTTGTTGTTCTCTCACTTATTATAGGAAGCATTTTGTTGTTCTCTCACTTATTATAGGAAGCATTTTGTTGTTCTCTCACTTATTATAGGAAGCATTTTGTTGTTCTCTCACTTATTATAGGAAGCATTTTGTTGTTCTCTCACTTATTATAGGAAGCATTTTGTTGTTCTCTCACTTATTATAGGAAGCATTTTGTTGTTCTCTCACTTATTATAGGAAGCATTTTGTTGTTCTCTCACTTGTTCTCTCACTTATTATAGGAAGCATTTTGTTGTTCTCTCACTTATTATAGGAAGCATTTTGTTGTTCTCTCACTTATTATAGGAAGCATTTTGTTGTTCTCTCACTTATTATAGGAAGCATTTTGTTGTTCTCTCACTTATTATAGGAAGCATTTTGTTGTTCTCTCACTTATTATAGGAAGCATTTTGTTGGAAACATTTTGTTGTTCTCTCACTTATTATAGGAAGCATTTTGTTGTTCTCTCACTTATTATAGGAAGCATTTTGTTCTCTCACTTATTATAGGAAGCATTTTGTTCTCTCACTTATTATAGGAAGCATTTTGTTCTCTCACTTATTATAGGAAGCATTTTGTTGTTCTCTCACTTATTATAGGAAGCATTTTGTTGTCTCACTTATTATAGGAAGCATTTTGTTGTTCTCTCACTTATTATAGGAAGCATTTTGTTGTTCTCTCACTTATTATAGGAGGCATTTTGTTGTTCTCTCACTTATTATAGGAAGCATTTTGTTGTTCTCTCACTTATTATAGGAAGCATTTTGTTCTCTCACTTATTATAGGAAGCATTTTGTTGTTCTCTCACTTATTATAGGAAGCATTTTGTTCTCTCACTTATTATAGGAAGCATTTTGTTCTCTCACTTATTATAGGAAGCATTTTGTTGTTCTCTCACTTATTATAGGAAGCATTTTGTTCTCTCACTTATTATAGGAAGCATTTTGTTCTCTCACTTATTATAGGAAGCATTTTGTTCTCTCACTTATTATAGGAAGCATTTTGTTCTCTCACTTATTATAGGAGGCATTTTGTTCTCTCACTTATTATAGGAAGCATTTTGTTCTCTCACTTATTATAGGAAGCATTTTGTTCTCTCACTTATTATAGGAAGCATTTTGTTGTTCTCTCACTTATTATAGGAAGCATTTTGTTGTTCTCTCACTTATTATAGGAAGCATTTTGTTGTTCTCTCACTTATTATAGGAAGCATTTTGTTGTTCTCTCACTTATTATAGGAAGCATTTTGTTGTTCTCTCACTTATTATAGGAAGCATTTTGTTCTCTCACTTATTATAGGAAGCATTTTGTTGTTCTCTCACTTATTATAGGAAGCATTTTGTTGTTCTCTCACTTATTATAGGAAGCATTTTGTTGTTCTCTCACTTATTATAGGAAGCATTTTGTTGTTCTCTCACTTATTATAGGAAGCATTTTGTTGTTCTCTCACTTATTATAGGAAGCATTTTGTTGTTCTCTCACTTATTATAGGAAGCATTTTGTTGTTCTCTCACTTATTATAGGAAGCATTTTGTTCTCTCACTTATTATAGGAAGCATTTTGTTGTTCTCTCACTTATTATAGGAAGCATTTTGTTGTTCTCTCACTTATTATAGGAAGCATTTTGTTCTCTCACTTATTATAGGAAGCATTTTGTTGTTCTCTCACTTATTATAGGAAGCATTTTGTTGTTCTCTCACTTATTATAGGAAGCATTTTGTTGTTCTCTCACTTATTATAGGAAGCATTTTGTTCTCTCACTTATTATAGGAAGCATTTTGTTGTTCTCTCACTTATTATAGGAAGCATTTTGTTGTTCTCTCACTTATTATAGGAAGCATTTTGTTGTTCTCTCACTTATTATAGGAAGCATTTTGTTCTCTCACTTATTATAGGAAGCATTTTGTTGTTCTCTCACTTATTATAGGAAGCATTTTGTTGTTCTCTCACTTATTATAGGAGGCATTTTGTTCTCTCACTTATTATAGGAAGCATTTTGTTGTTCTCTCACTTATTATAGGAAGCATTTTGTTGTTCTCTCACTTATTATAGGAAGCATTTTGTTGTTCTCTCACTTATTATAGGAAGCATTTTGTTCTCTCACTTATTATAGGAAGCATTTTGTTGTTCTCTCACTTATTATAGGAAGCATTTTGTTGTTCTCTCACTTATTATAGGAAGCATTTTGTTGTTCTCTCACTTGTTCTCTCACTTATTATAGGAAGCATTTTGTTGTTCTCTCACTTATTATAGGAAGCATTTTGTTGTTCTCTCACTTATTATAGGAAGCATTTTGTTGTTCTCTCACTTATTATAGGAAGCATTTTGTTGTTCTCTCACTTATTATAGGAAGCATTTTGTTGTTCTCTCACTTATTATAGGAAGCATTTTGTTGGAAACATTTTGTTGTTCTCTCACTTATTATAGGAAGCATTTGTTGTTCTCTCACTTATTATAGGAAGCATTTTGTTCTCTCACTTATTATAGGAAGCATTTTGTTCTCTCACTTATTATAGGAAGCATTTTGTTCTCTCACTTATTATAGGAAGCATTTTGTTGTTCTCTCACTTATTATAGGAAGCATTTTGTTGTCTCACTTATTATAGGAAGCATTTTGTTGTTCTCTCACTTATTATAGGAAGCATTTTGTTGTTCTCTCACTTATTATAGGAAGCATTTTGTTGTTCTCTCACTTATTATAGGAAGCATTTTGTTGTCCTCTCACTTATTATAGGAAGCATTTTGTTCTCTCACTTATTATAGGAAGCATTTTGTTCTCTCACTTATTATAGGAAGCATTTTGTTCTCTCACTTATTATAGGAAGCATTTTGTTCTCTCACTTATTATAGGAAGCATTTTGTTGTTCTCTCACTTATTATAGGAAGCATTTTGTTGTTCTCTCACTTATTATAGGAAGCATTTTGTTGTTCTCTCACTTATTATAGGAAGCATTTTGTTGTTCTCTCACTTATTATAGGAAGCATTTTGTTGTTCTCTCACTTATTATAGGAAGCATTTTGTTCTCTCACTTATTATAGGAAGCATTTTGTTGTCTCTCACTTATTATAGGAAGCATTTTGTTGTCCTCTCACTTATTATAGGAAGCATTTTGTTGTTCTCTCACTTATTATAGGAAGCATTTTGTTGTTCTCTCACTTATTATAGGAAGCATTTTGTTGTTCTCTCACTTATTATAGGAAGCATTTTGTTGTTCTCTCACTTATTATAGGAAGCATTTTGTTGTTCTCTCACTTATTATAGGAAGCATTTTGTTGTTCTCTCACTTATTATAGGAAGCATTTTGTTGTTCTCTCACTTATTATAGGAAGCATTTTGTTGTTCTCTCACTTATTATAGGAAGCATTTTGTTGTTCTCTCACTTATTATAGGAAGCATTTTGTTGTTCTCTCACTTATTATAGGAGGCATTTTGTTGTTCTCTCACTTATTATAGGAAGCATTTTGTTGTTCTCTCACTTATTATAGGAGGCATTTTGTTGTTCTCTCACTTATTATAGGAAGCATTTTGTTGTTCTCTCACTTATTATAGGAAGCATTTTGTTGTTCTCTCACTTATTATAGGAAGCATTTTGTTGTTCTCTCACTTGTTCTCTCACTTATTATAGGAAGCATTTTGTTGTTCTCTCACTTATTATAGGAAGCATTTTGTTGTTCTCTCACTTATTATAGGAAGCATTTTGTTGTTCTCTCACTTATTATAGGAAGCATTTTGTTGTTCTCTCACTTATTATAGGAAGCATTTTGTTGTTCTCTCACTTATTATAGGAAACATTTTGTTGGAAACATTTTGTTGTTCTCTCACTTATTATAGGAAGCATTTTGTTGTTCTCTCACTTATTATAGGAAGCATTTTGTTCTCTCACTTATTATAGGAAGCATTTTGTTCTCTCACTTATTATAGGAAGCATTTTGTTCTCTCACTTATTATAGGAAGCATTTTGTTGTTCTCTCACTTATTATAGGAAGCATTTTGTTGTCTCACTTATTATAGGAAGCATTTTGTTGTTCTCTCACTTATTATAGGAAGCATTTTGTTGTTCTCTCACTTATTATAGGAAGCATTTTGTTGTTCTCTCACTTATTATAGGAAGCATTTTGTGTGTCTCTCACTTATTATAGGAAGCATTTTGTTCTCTCACTTATTATAGGAAGCATTTTGTTGTTCTCTCACTTATTATAGGAAGCATTTTGTTCTCTCACTTATTATAGGAAGCATTTTGTTCTCTCACTTATTATAGGAAGCATTTTGTTGTTCTCTCACTTATTATAGGAAGCATTTTGTTCTCTCACTTATTATAGGAAGCATTTTGTTCTCTCACTTATTATAGGAAGCATTTTGTTCTCTCACTTATTATAGGAAGCATTTTGTTCTCTCACTTATTATAGGAAGCATTTTGTTCTCTCACTTATTATAGGAAGCATTTTGTTCTCTCACTTATTATAGGAAGCATTTTGTTCTCTCACTTATTATAGGAAGCATTTTGTTGTTCTCTCACTTATTATAGGAAGCATTTTGTTGTTCTCTCACTTATTATAGGAAGCATTTTGTTGTTCTCTCACTTATTATAGGAAGCATTTTGTTGTTCTCTCACTTATTATAGGAAGCATTTTGTTGTTCTCTCACTTATTATAGGAAGCATTTTGTTCTCTCACTTATTATAGGAAGCATTTTGTTGTTCTCTCACTTATTATAGGAAGCATTTTGTTGTTCTCTCACTTATTATAGGAAGCATTTTGTTGTTCTCTCACTTATTATAGGAAGCATTTTGTTGTTCTCTCACTTATTATAGGAAGCATTTTGTTGTTCTCTCACTTATTATAGGAAGCATTTTGTTGTTCTCTCACTTATTATAGGAAGCATTTTGTTGTTCTCTCACTTATTATAGGAAGCATTTTGTTCTCTCACTTATTATAGGAAGCATTTTGTTGTTCTCTCACTTATTATAGGAAGCATTTTGTTGTTCTCTCACTTATTATAGGAAGCATTTTGTTCTCTCACTTATTATAGGAAGCATTTTGTTGTTCTCTCACTTATTATAGGAAGCATTTTGTTGTTCTCTCACTTATTATAGGAAGCATTTTGTTGTTCTCTCACTTATTATAGGAAGCATTTTGTTCTCTCACTTATTATAGGAAGCATTTTGTTGTTCTCTCACTTATTATAGGAAGCATTTTGTTGTTCTCTCACTTATTATAGGAAGCATTTTGTTGTTCTCTCACTTATTATAGGAAGCATTTTGTTGTTCTCTCACTTATTATAGGAAGCATTTTGTTGTTCTCTCACTTATTATAGGAAGCATTTTGTTGTTCTCTCACTTATTATAGGAAGCATTTTGTTCTCTCACTTATTATAGGAAGCATTTTGTTGTTCTCTCACTTATTATAGGAAGCATTTTGTTGTTCTCTCACTTATTATAGGAAGCATTTTGTTGTTCTCTCACTTATTATAGGAAGCATTTTGTTCTCTCACTTATTATAGGAAGCATTTTGTTCTCTCACTTATTATAGGAAGCATTTTGTTCTCTCACTTATTATAGGAAGCATTTTGTTGTTCTCTCACTTATTATAGGAAGCATTTTGTTGTTCTCTCACTTATTATAGGAAGCATTTTGTTGTTCTCTCACTTATTATAGGAAGCATTTTGTTGTTCTCTCACTTATTATAGGAAGCATTTTGTTGTTCTCTCACTTATTATAGGAAGCATTTTGTTCTCTCACTTATTATAGGAAGCATTTTGTTGTTCTCTCACTTATTATAGGAAGCATTTTGTTGTTCTCTCACTTATTATAGGAAGCATTTTGTTGTTCTCTCACTTATTATAGGAAGCATTTTGTTCTCTCACTTATTATAGGAAGCATTTTGTTGTTCTCTCACTTATTATAGGAAGCATTTTGTTGTTCTCTCACTTATTATAGGAAGCATTTTGTTGTTCTCTCACTTATTATAGGAAGCATTTTGTTCTCTCACTTATTATAGGAAGCATTTTGTTCTCTCACTTATTATAGGAGCATTTTGTTGTTCTCTCACTTATTATAGGAAGCATTTTGTTGTTCTCTCACTTATTATAGGAAGCATTTTGTTCTCTCACTTATTATAGGAAGCATTTTGTTGTTCTCTCACTTATTATAGGAAGCATTTTGTTGTTCTCTCACTTATTATAGGAAGCATTTTGTTGTTCTCTCACTTATTATAGGAAGCATTTTGTTGTTCTCTCACTTATTATAGGAAGCATTTTGTTGTTCTCTCACTTATTATAGGAAGCATTTTGTTGTTCTCTCACTTATTATAGGAAGCATTTTGTTGTTCTCTCACTTATTATAGGAAGCATTTTGTTGTTCTCTCACTTATTATAGGAAGCATTTTGTTCTCTCACTTATTATAGGAAGCATTTTGTTGTTCTCTCACTTATTATAGGAAGCATTTTGTTCTCTCACTTATTATAGGAAGCATTTTGTTGTTCTCTCACTTATTATAGGAAGCATTTTGTTGTTCTCTCACTTATTATAGGAAGCATTTTGTTGTTCTCTCACTTATTATAGGAAGCATTTTGTTCTCTCACTTATTATAGGAAGCATTTTGTTGTTCTCTCACTTATTATAGGAAGCATTTTGTTGTTCTCTCACTTATTATAGGAAGCATTTTGTTGTTCTCTCACTTATTATAGGAAGCATTTTGTTCTCTCACTTATTATAGGAAGCATTTTGTTCTCTCACTTATTATAGGAAGCATTTTGTTGTTCTCTCACTTATTATAGGAAGCATTTTGTTGTTCTCTCACTTATTATAGGAAGCATTTTGTTCTCTCACTTATTATAGGAAGCATTTTGTTGTTCTCTCACTTATTATAGGAAGCATTTTGTTGTTCTCTCACTTATTATAGGAAGCATTTTGTTGTTCTCTCACTTATTATAGGAAGCATTTTGTTGTTCTCTCACTTATTATAGGAAGCATTTTGTTGTTCTCTCACTTATTATAGGAAGCATTTTGTTGTTCTCTCACTTATTATAGGAAGCATTTTGTTGTTCTCTCACTTATTATAGGAAGCATTTTGTTGTTCTCTCACTTATTATAGGAAGCATTTTGTTCTCTCACTTATTATAGGAAGCATTTTGTTGTTCTCTCACTTATTATAGGAAGCATTTTTTGTTCTCTCACTTATTATAGGAAGCATTTTGTTGTTCTCTCACTTATTATAGGAAGCATTTTGTTGTTCTCTCACTTATTATAGGAAGCATTTTGTTGTTCTCTCACTTATTATAGGAAGCATTTTGTTGTTCTCTCACTTATTATAGGAAGCATTTTGTTCTCTCACTTATTATAGGAAGCATTTTGTTGTTCTCTCACTTATTATAGGAAGCATTTTGTTGTTCTCTCACTTATTATAGGAAGCATTTTGTTGTTCTCTCACTTATTATAGGAAGCATTTTGTTGTTCTCTCACTTATTATAGGAAGCATTTTGTTGTTCTCTCACTTATTATAGGAAGCATTTTGTTGTTCTCTCACTTATTATAGGAAGCATTTTGTTGTTCTCTCACTTATTATAGGAAGCATTTTGTTGTTCTCTCACTTATTATAGGAAGCATTTTGTTGTTCTCTCACTTATTATAGGAAGCATTTTGTTGTTCTCTCACTTATTATAGGAAGCATTTTGTTGTTCTCTCACTTATTATAGGAAGCATTTTGTTGTTCTCTCACTTATTATAGGAAGCATTTTGTTGTTCTCTCACTTATTATAGGAAGCATTTTGTTGTTCTCTCACTTATTATAGGAAGCATTTTGTTGTTCTCTCACTTATTATAGGAAGCATTTTGTTGTTCTCTCACTTATTATAGGAAGCATTTTGTTGTTCTCTCACTTATTATAGGAAGCATTTTGTTGTTCTCTCACTTATTATAGGAAGCATTTTGTTGTTCTCTCACTTATTATAGGAAGCATTTTGTTGTTCTCTCACTTATTATAGGAAGCATTTTGTTGTTCTCTCACTTATTATAGGAAGCATTTTGTTCTCTCACTTATTATAGGAAGCATTTTGTTGTTCTCTCACTTATTATAGGAAGCATTTTGTTCTCTCACTTATTATAGGAAGCATTTTGTTCTCTCACTTATTATAGGAAGCATTTTGTTCTCTCACTTATTATAGGAAGCATTTTGTTCTCTCACTTATTATAGGAAGCATTTTGTTGTTCTCTCACTTATTATAGGAAGCATTTTGTTCTCTCACTTATTATAGGAAGCATTTTGTTGTTCTCTCACTTATTATAGGAAGCATTTTGTTGTTCTCTCACTTATTATAGGAAGCATTTTGTTCTCTCACTTATTATAGGAAGCATTTGTTGTTCTCTCACTTATTATAGGAAGCATTTTGTTGTTCTCTCACTTATTATAGGAAGCATTTTGTTGTTTCTCACTTATTATAGGAAGCATTTTGTTGTTCTCTCACTTATTATAGGAAGCATTTTGTTGTTCTCTCACTTATTATAGGAAGCATTTTGTTGTTCTCTCACTTATTATAGGAAGCATTTTGTTGTTCTCTCACTTATTATAGGAAGCATTTTGTTGTTCTCTCACTTATTATAGGAGGCATTTTGTTGTTCTCTCACTTATTATAGGAAGCATTTTGTTGTTCTCTCACTTATTATAGGAAGCATTTTGTTGTTCTCTCACTTATTATAGGAAGCATTTTGTTGTTCTCTCACTTATTATAGGAAGCATTTTGTTGTTCTCTCACTTATTATAGGAAGCATTTTGTTGTTCTCTCACTTATTATAGGAAGCATTTTGTTGTTCTCTCACTTATTATAGGAAGCATTTTGTTGTTCTCTCACTTATTATAGGAAGCATTTTGTTCTCTCACTTATTATAGGAAGCATTTTGTTGTTCTCTCACTTATTATAGGAAGCATTTTGTTGTTCTCTCACTTATTATAGGAAGCATTTTGTTCTCTCACTTATTATAGGAAGCATTTTGTTGTTCTCTCACTTATTATAGGAAGCATTTTGTTGTTCTCTCACTTATTATAGGAAGCATTTTGTTCTCTCACTTATTATAGGAAGCATTTTGTTCTCTCACTTATTATAGGAAGCATTTTGTTGTTCTCTCACTTATTATAGGAAGCATTTTGTTCTCTCACTTATTATAGGAAGCATTTTGTTCTCTCACTTATTATAGGAAGCATTTTGTTCTCTCACTTATTATAGGAAGCATTTTGTTGTTCTCTCACTTATTATAGGAAGCATTTTGTTGTTCTCTCACTTATTATAGGAAGCATTTTGTTCTCTCACTTATTATAGGAAGCATTTTGTTGTTCTCTCACTTATTATAGGAAGCATTTTGTTGTTCTCTCACTTATTATAGGAAGCATTTTGTTCTCTCACTTATTATAGGAAGCATTTTGTTGTTCTCTCACTTATTATAGGAAGCATTTTGTTCTCTCACTTATTATAGGAAGCATTTTGTTCTCTCACTTATTATAGGAAGCATTTTGTTGTTCTCTCACTTATTATAGGAAGCATTTTGTTGTTCTCTCACTTATTATAGGAAGCATTTTGTTGTTCTCTCACTTATTATAGGAAGCATTTTGTTGTTCTCTCACTTATTATAGGAAGCATTTTGTTCTCTCACTTATTATAGGAAGCATTTTGTTCTCTCACTTATTATAGGAAGCATTTTGTTGTTCTCTCACTTATTATAGGAAGCATTTTGTTGTTCTCTCACTTATTATAGGAAGCATTTTGTTGTTCTCTCACTTATTATAGGAAGCATTTTGTTGTCTCACTTATTATAGGAAGCATTTTGTTGTCTCACTTATTATAGGAAGCATTTTGTTGTTCTCTCACTTATTATAGGAAGCATTTTGTTCTCTCACTTATTATAGGAAGCATTTTGTTCTCTCACTTATTATAGGAAGCATTTTGTTGTTCTCTCACTTATTATAGGAAGCATTTTGTTGTTCTCTCACTTATTATAGGAAGCATTTTGTTGTTCTCTCACTTATTATAGGAAGCATTTTGTTGTTCTCTCACTTATTATAGGAAGCATTTTGTTGTTCTCTCACTTATTATAGGAAGCATTTTGTTGTTCTCTCACTTATTATAGGAAGCATTTTGTTGTTCTCTCACTTATTATAGGAAGCATTTTGTTGTTCTCTCACTTATTATAGGAAGCATTTTGTTGTTCTCTCACTTATTATAGGAAGCATTTTGTTGTTCTCTCACTTATTATAGGAAGCATTTTGTTGTTCTCTCACTTATTATAGGAAGCATTTTGTTCTCTCACTTATTATAGGAAGCATTTTGTTCTCTCACTTATTATAGGAAGCATTTTGTTCTCTCACTTATTATAGGAAGCATTTTGTTGTTCTCTCACTTATTATAGGAAGCATTTTGTTGTTCTCTCACTTATTATAGGAAGCATTTTGTTGTTCTCTCACTTATTATAGGAAGCATTTTGTTGTTCTCTCACTTATTATAGGAAGCATTTTGTTCTCTCACTTATTATAGGAAGCATTTTGTTGTCTCTCACTTATTATAGGAAGCATTTTGTTGTTCTCTCACTTATTATAGGAAGCATTTTGTTGTTCTCTCACTTATTATAGGAAGCATTTTGTTGGAAACATTTTGTTGTTCTCTCACTTATTATAGGAAGCATTTTGTTGTTCTCTCACTTATTATAGGAAGCATTTTGTTGTTCTCTCACTTATTATAGGAAGCATTTTGTTCTCTCACTTATTATAGGAAGCATTTTGTTGTCTCTCACTTATTATAGGAAGCATTTTGTTGTTCTCTCACTTATTATAGGAAGCATTTTGTTGTTCTCTCACTTATTATAGGAAGCATTTTGTTCTCTCACTTATTATAGGAAGCATTTTGTTGTTCTCTCACTTATTATAGGAAGCATTTTGTTGTTCTCTCACTTATTATAGGAAGCATTTTGTTGTTCTCTCACTTATTATAGGAAGCATTTTGTTGTTCTCTCACTTATTATAGGAAGCATTTTGTTGTTCTCTCACTTATTATAGGAAGCATTTTGTTGTTCTCTCACTTATTATAGGAAGCATTTTGTTGTTCTCTCACTTATTATAGGAAGCATTTTGTTGTTCTCTCACTTATTATAGGAAGCATTTTGTTGTTCTCTCACTTATTATAGGAAGCATTTTGTTGTTCTCTCACTTATTATAGGAAGCATTTTGTTGTTCTCTCACTTATTATAGGAAGCATTTTGTTGTTCTCTCACTTATTATAGGAAGCATTTTGTTGTTCTCTCACTTATTATAGGAAGCATTTGTTGTTCTCTCACTTATTATAGGAAGCATTTTGTTGTTCTCTCACTTATTATAGGAAGCATTTTGTTGTTCTCTCACTTATTATAGGAAGCATTTTGTTGTTCTCTCACTTATTATAGGAAGCATTTTGTTGTTCTCTCACTTCTCTCACTTATTATAGGAAGCATTTTGTTGTTCTCTCACTTATTATAGGAAGCATTTTGTTGTTCTCTCACTTATTATAGGAAGCATTTTGTTGTTCTCTCACTTATTATAGGAAGCATTTTGTTGTTCTCTCACTTATTATAGGAAGCATTTTGTTGTTCTCTCACTTATTATAGGAAGCATTTTGTTGGCATTTTGTTGTTCTCTCACTTATTATAGGAAGCATTTTGTTGTTCTCTCACTTATTATAGGAAGCATTTTGTTGTTCTCTCACTTATTATAGGAAGCATTTTGTTGTTCTCTCACTTATTATAGGAAGCATTTTGTTCTCTCACTTATTATAGGAAGCATTTTGTTCTCTCACTTATTATAGGAAGCATTTTGTTGTTCTCTCACTTATTATAGGAAGCATTTTGTTGTTCTCTCACTTATTATAGGAAGCATTTTGTTGTTCTCTCACTTATTATAGGAAGCATTTTGTTGTTCTCTCACTTATTATAGGAAGCATTTTGTTGTTCTCTCACTTATTATAGGAAGCATTTTGTTCTCTCACTTATTATAGGAAGCATTTTGTTGTTCTCTCACTTATTATAGGAAGCATTTTGTTCTCTCACTTATTATAGGAAGCATTTTGTTCTCTCACTTATTATAGGAAGCATTTTGTTGTTCTCTCACTTATTATAGGAAGCATTTTGTTCTCTCACTTATTATAGGAAGCATTTTGTTCTCTCACTTATTATAGGAAGCATTTTGTTCTCTCACTTATTATAGGAAGCATTTTGTTCTCTCACTTATTATAGGAAGCATTTTGTTCTCTCACTTATTATAGGAAGCATTTTGTTCTCTCACTTATTATAGGAAGCATTTTGTTCTCTCACTTATTATAGGAAGCATTTTGTTGTTCTCTCACTTATTATAGGAAGCATTTTGTTGTTCTCTCACTTATTATAGGAAGCATTTGTTGTTCTCTCACTTATTATAGGAAGCATTTTGTTGTTCTCTCACTTATTATAGGAAGCATTTTGTTGTTCTCTCACTTATTATAGGAAGCATTTTGTTCTCTCACTTATTATAGGAAGCATTTTGTTGTTCTCTCACTTATTATAGGAAGCATTTTGTTGTTCTCTCACTTATTATAGGAAGCATTTGTTGTTCTCTCACTTATTATAGGAAGCATTTTGTTGTTCTCTCACTTATTATAGGAAGCATTTTGTTGTTCTCTCACTTATTATAGGAAGCATTTTGTTGTTCTCTCACTTATTATAGGAAGCATTTTGTTGTTCTCTCACTTATTATAGGAAGCATTTTGTTCTCTCACTTATTATAGGAAGCATTTTGTTGTTCTCTCACTTATTATAGGAAGCATTTTGTTGTTCTCTCACTTATTATAGGAAGCATTTTGTTCTCTCACTTATTATAGGAAGCATTTTGTTGTTCTCTCACTTATTATAGGAAGCATTTTGTTGTTCTCTCACTTATTATAGGAAGCATTTTGTTGTTCTCTCACTTATTATAGGAAGCATTTTGTTCTCTCACTTATTATAGGAAGCATTTTGTTGTTCTCTCACTTATTATAGGAAGCATTTGTTGTTCTCTCACTTATTATAGGAAGCATTTTGTTGTTCTCTCACTTATTATAGGAAGCATTTTGTTGTTCTCTCACTTATTATAGGAAGCATTTTGTTGTTCTCTCACTTATTATAGGAAGCATTTTGTTGTTCTCTCACTTATTATAGGAAGCATTTTGTTCTCTCACTTATTATAGGAAGCATTTTGTTGTTCTCTCACTTATTATAGGAAGCATTTTGTTGTTCTCTCACTTATTATAGGAAGCATTTTGTTGTTCTCTCACTTATTATAGGAAGCATTTTGTTGTTCTCTCACTTATTATAGGAAGCATTTTGTTGTTCTCTCACTTATTATAGGAAGCATTTTGTTGTTCTCTCACTTATTATAGGAAGCATTTTGTTGTTCTCTCACTTATTATAGGAAGCATTTTGTTGTTCTCTCACTTATTATAGGAAGCATTTTGTTGTTCTCTCACTTATTATAGGAAGCATTTTGTTGTTCTCTCACTTATTATAGGAAGCATTTTGTTGTTCTCTCACTTATTATAGGAAGCATTTTGTTCTCTCACTTATTATAGGAAGCATTTTGTTGTTCTCTCACTTATTATAGGAAGCATTTTTGTTCTCTCACTTATTATAGGAAGCATTTTGTTCTCTCACTTATTATAGGAAGCATTTTGTTGTTCTCTCACTTATTATAGGAAGCATTTTGTTGGAAACATTTTGTTGTTCTCTCACTTATTATAGGAAGCATTTTGTTGTTCTCTCACTTATTATAGGAAGCATTTTGTTGTTCTCTCACTTATTATAGGAAGCATTTTGTTCTCTCACTTATTATAGGAAGCATTTTGTTGTTCTCTCACTTATTATAGGAAGCATTTTGTTGTTCTCTCACTTATTATAGGAAGCATTTTGTTGTTCTCTCACTTATTATAGGAAGCATTTTGTTGTTCTCTCACTTATTATAGGAAGCATTTTGTTGTTCTCTCACTTATTATAGGAAGCATTTTGTTGTTCTCTCACTTATTATAGGAAGCATTTTGTTGTTCTCTCACTTATTATAGGAAGCATTTTGTTGTTCTCTCACTTATTATAGGAAGCATTTTGTTCTCTCACTTATTATAGGAAGCATTTTGTTCTCTCACTTATTATAGGAAGCATTTTGTTGTTCTCTCACTTATTATAGGAAGCATTTTGTTGTTCTCTCACTTATTATAGGAAGCATTTTGTTGTTCTCTCACTTATTATAGGAAGCATTTTGTTCTCTCACTTATTATAGGAAGCATTTTGTTCTCTCACTTATTATAGGAAGCATTTTGTTGTTCTCTCACTTATTATAGGAAGCATTTTGTTGTTCTCTCACTTATTATAGGAAGCATTTTGTTGTTCTCTCACTTATTATAGGAAGCATTTTGTTCTCTCACTTATTATAGGAAGCATTTTGTTCTCTCACTTATTATAGGAAGCATTTTGTTCTCTCACTTATTATAGGAAGCATTTTGTTGTTCTCTCACTTATTATAGGAAGCATTTTGTTCTCTCACTTATTATAGGAAGCATTTTGTTGTTCTCTCACTTATTATAGGAAGCATTTTGTTGTTCTCTCACTTATTATAGGAAGCATTTTGTTGTTCTCTCACTTATTATAGGAAGCATTTTGTTGTTCTCTCACTTATTATAGGAAGCATTTTGTTGTTCTCTCACTTATTATAGGAAGCATTTTGTTGTTCTCTCACTTATTATAGGAAGCATTTTGTTGTTCTCTCACTTATTATAGGAAGCATTTTGTTGTTCTCTCACTTATTATAGGAAGCATTTTGTTGTTCTCTCACTTATTATAGGAAGCATTTGTTGTTCTCTCACTTATTATAGGAAGCATTTTGTTGTTCTCTCACTTATTATAGGAAGCATTTTGTTGTTCTCTCACTTATTATAGGAAGCATTTTGTTCTCTCACTTATTATAGGAGGAAGCATGTTGTTCTCTCACTTATTATAGGAAGCATTTTGTTCTCTCACTTATTATAGGAAGCATTTTGTTGTTCTCTCACTTATTATAGGAAGCATTTTGTTCTCTCACTTATTATAGGAAGCATTTTGTTCTCTCACTTATTATAGGAAGCATTTTGTTGTTCTCTCACTTATTATAGGAAGCATTTTGTTGTTCTCTCACTTATTATAGGAAGCATTTTGTTCTCTCACTTATTATAGGAAGCATTTGTTGTTCTCTCACTTATTATAGGAAGCATTTTGTTGTTCTCTCACTTATTATAGGAAGCATTTTGTTGTTCTCTCACTTATTATAGGAAGCATTTTGTTCTCTCACTTATTATAGGAAGCATTTTGTTCTCTCACTTATTATAGGAAGCATTTTGTTGTTCTCTCACTTATTATAGGAAGCATTTTGTTGTTCTCTCACTTATTATAGGAAGCATTTTGTTGTTCTCTCACTTATTATAGGAAGCATTTTGTTCTCTCACTTATTATAGGAAGCATTTTGTTCTCTCACTTATTATAGGAAGCATTTTGTTGTTCTCTCACTTATTATAGGAAGCATTTTGTTGTTCTCACTTATTATAGGAAGCATTTGTTGTTCTCTCACTTATTATAGGAAGCATTTTGTTCTCTCACTTATTATAGGAAGCATTTTGTTCTCTCACTTATTATAGGAAGCATTTTGTTCTCTCACTTATTATAGGAAGCATTTTGTTGTTCTCTCACTTATTATAGGAAGCATTTTGTTCTCTCACTTATTATAGGAAGCATTTTGTTGTTCTCTCACTTATTATAGGAAGCATTTTGTTGTTCTCTCACTTATTATAGGAAGCATTTTGTTGTTCTCTCACTTATTATAGGAAGCATTTTGTTCTCTCACTTATTATAGGAAGCATTTTGTTGTTCTCTCACTTATTATAGGAAGCATTTTGTTGTTCTCTCACTTATTATAGGAAGCATTTTGTTGTTCTCTCACTTATTATAGGAAGCATTTTGTTGTTCTCTCACTTATTATAGGAAGCATTTTGTTGTTCTCTCACTTATTATAGGAAGCATTTTGTTGTTCTCTCACTTATTATAGGAAGCATTTTGTTGTTCTCTCACTTATTATAGGAAGCATTTTGTTGTTCTCTCACTTATTATAGGAAGCATTTTGTTGTTCTCTCACTTATTATAGGAAGCATTTTGTTGTTCTCTCACTTATTATAGGAAGCATTTTGTTGTTCTCTCACTTATTATAGGAAGCATTTTGTTGTTCTCTCACTTATTATAGGAAGCATTTTGTTCTCTCACTTATTATAGGAAGCATTTTGTTGTTCTCTCACTTATTATAGGAAGCATTTTGTTCTCTCACTTATTATAGGAAGCATTTTGTTGTTCTCTCACTTATTATAGGAAGCATTTTGTTCTCTCACTTATTATAGGAAGCATTTTGTTGTTCTCTCACTTATTATAGGAAGCATTTTGTTGTTCTCTCACTTATTATAGGAAGCATTTTGTTCTCTCACTTATTATAGGAAGCATTTTGTTCTCTCACTTATTATAGGAAGCATTTTGTTGTTCTCTCACTTATTATAGGAAGCATTTTGTTGTTCTCTCACTTATTATAGGAAGCATTTTGTTGTTCTCTCACTTATTATAGGAAGCATTTTGTTGTTCTCTCACTTATTATAGGAAGCATTTTGTTGTTCTCTCACTTATTATAGGAAGCATTTTGTTGTTCTCTCACTTATTATAGGAAGCATTTTGTTGTTCTCTCACTTATTATAGGAAGCATTTTGTTGTTCTCTCACTTATTATAGGAAGCATTTTGTTGTTCTCTCACTTATTATAGGAAGCATTTTGTTGTTCTCTCACTTATTATAGGAAGCATTTTGTTGTTCTCTCACTTATTATAGGAAGCATTTTGTTCTCTCACTTATTATAGGAAGCATTTTGTTCTCTCACTTATTATAGGAAGCATTTTGTTCTCTCACTTATTATAGGAAGCATTTTGTTGTTCTCTCACTTATTATAGGAAGCATTTTGTTGTTCTCTCACTTATTATAGGAAGCATTTTGTTGTTCTCTCACTTATTATAGGAAGCATTTTGTTGTTCTCTCACTTATTATAGGAAGCATTTTGTTCTCTCACTTATTATAGGAAGCATTTTGTTGTTCTCTCACTTATTATAGGAAGCATTTTGTTGTTCTCTCACTTATTATAGGAAGCATTTTGTTGTTCTCTCACTTATTATAGGAAGCATTTTGTTGGAACATTTTGTTGTTCTCTCACTTATTATAGGAAGCATTTTGTTGTTCTCTCACTTATTATAGGAAGCATTTTGTTGTTCTCTCACTTATTATAGGAAGCATTTTGTTCTCTCACTTATTATAGGAAGCATTTTGTTGTTCTCTCACTTATTATAGGAAGCATTTTGTTGTTCTCTCACTTATTATAGGAAGCATTTTGTTGTTCTCTCACTTATTATAGGAAGCATTTTGTTCTCTCACTTATTATAGGAAGCATTTTGTTGTTCTCTCACTTATTATAGGAAGCATTTTGTTGTTCTCTCACTTATTATAGGAAGCATTTTGTTGTTCTCTCACTTATTATAGGAAGCATTTTGTTGTTCTCTCACTTATTATAGGAAGCATTTTGTTGTTCTCTCACTTATTATAGGAAGCATTTTGTTGTTCTCTCACTTATTATAGGAAGCATTTTGTTGTTCTCTCACTTATTATAGGAAGCATTTTGTTGTTCTCTCACTTATTATAGGAAGCATTTTGTTGTTCTCTCACTTATTATAGGAAGCATTTTGTTGTTCTCTCACTTATTATAGGAAGCATTTTGTTGTTCTCTCACTTGTTCTCTCACTTATTATAGGAAGCATTTTGTTGTTCTCTCACTTATTATAGGAAGCATTTTGTTGTTCTCTCACTTATTATAGGAAGCATTTTGTTGTTCTCTCACTTATTATAGGAAGCATTTTGTTGTTCTCTCACTTATTATAGGAAGCATTTTGTTGTTCTCTCACTTATTATAGGAAGCATTTTGTTGGAAACATTTTGTTGTTCTCTCACTTATTATAGGAAGCATTTTGTTGTTCTCTCACTTATTATAGGAAGCATTTTGTTGTTCTCTCACTTATTATAGGAAGCATTTTGTTGTTCTCTCACTTATTATAGGAAGCATTTTGTTCTCTCACTTATTATAGGAAGCATTTTGTTCTCTCACTTATTATAGGAAGCATTTTGTTGTTCTCTCACTTATTATAGGAAGCATTTTGTTGTTCTCTCACTTATTATAGGAAGCATTTTGTTGTTCTCTCACTTATTATAGGAAGCATTTTGTTGTTCTCTCACTTATTATAGGAAGCATTTTGTTGTTCTCTCACTTATTATAGGAAGCATTTTGTTCTCTCACTTATTATAGGAAGCATTTTGTTGTTCTCTCACTTATTATAGGAAGCATTTTGTTCTCTCACTTATTATAGGAAGCATTTTGTTCTCTCACTTATTATAGGAAGCATTTTGTTGTTCTCTCACTTATTATAGGAAGCATTTTGTTCTCTCACTTATTATAGGAAGCATTTTGTTCTCTCACTTATTATAGGAAGCATTTTGTTCTCTCACTTATTATAGGAAGCATTTTGTTCTCTCACTTATTATAGGAAGCATTTTGTTCTCTCACTTATTATAGGAAGCATTTTGTTCTCTCACTTATTATAGGAAGCATTTTGTTCTCTCACTTATTATAGGAAGCATTTTGTTGTTCTCTCACTTATTATAGGAAGCATTTTGTTGTTCTCTCACTTATTATAGGAAGCATTTTGTTGTTCTCTCACTTATTATAGGAAGCATTTTGTTGTTCTCTCACTTATTATAGGAAGCATTTTGTTGTTCTCTCACTTATTATAGGAAGCATTTTGTTCTCTCACTTATTATAGGAAGCATTTTGTTGTTCTCTCACTTATTATAGGAAGCATTTTGTTGTTCTCTCACTTATTATAGGAAGCATTTTGTTGTTCTCTCACTTATTATAGGAAGCATTTTGTTGTTCTCTCACTTATTATAGGAAGCATTTTGTTGTTCTCTCACTTATTATAGGAAGCATTTTGTTGTTCTCTCACTTATTATAGGAAGCATTTTGTTGTTCTCTCACTTATTATAGGAAGCATTTTGTTCTCTCACTTATTATAGGAAGCATTTTGTTGTTCTCTCACTTATTATAGGAAGCATTTTGTTGTTCTCTCACTTATTATAGGAAGCATTTTGTTCTCTCACTTATTATAGGAAGCATTTTGTTGTTCTCTCACTTATTATAGGAAGCATTTTGTTGTTCTCTCACTTATTATAGGAAGCATTTTGTTGTTCTCTCACTTATTATAGGAAGCATTTTGTTCTCTCACTTATTATAGGAAGCATTTTGTTGTTCTCTCACTTATTATAGGAAGCATTTTGTTGTTCTCTCACTTATTATAGGAAGCATTTTGTTGTTCTCTCACTTATTATAGGAAGCATTTTGTTGTTCTCTCACTTATTATAGGAAGCATTTTGTTGTTCTCTCACTTATTATAGGAAGCATTTTGTTGTTCTCTCACTTATTATAGGAAGCATTTTGTTCTCTCACTTATTATAGGAAGCATTTTGTTGTTCTCTCACTTATTATAGGAAGCATTTTGTTGTTCTCTCACTTATTATAGGAAGCATTTTGTTGTTCTCTCACTTATTATAGGAAGCATTTTGTTGTTCTCTCACTTATTATAGGAAGCATTTTGTTGTTCTCTCACTTATTATAGGAAGCATTTTGTTGTTCTCTCACTTATTATAGGAAGCATTTTGTTGTTCTCTCACTTATTATAGGAAGCATTTTGTTGTTCTCTCACTTATTATAGGAAGCATTTTGTTGTTCTCTCACTTATTATAGGAAGCATTTTGTTGTTCTCTCACTTATTATAGGAAGCATTTTGTTGTTCTCTCACTTATTATAGGAAGCATTTTGTTGTTCTCTCACTTATTATAGGAAGCATTTTGTTCTCTCACTTATTATAGGAAGCATTTTGTTGTTCTCTCACTTATTATAGGAAGCATTTTGTTCTCTCACTTATTATAGGAAGCATTTTGTTCTCTCACTTATTATAGGAAGCATTTTGTTGTTCTCTCACTTATTATAGGAAGCATTTTGTTGGAAACATTTTGTTGTTCTCTCACTTATTATAGGAAGCATTTTGTTGTTCTCTCACTTATTATAGGAAGCATTTTGTTGTTCTCTCACTTATTATAGGAAGCATTTTGTTGTTCTCTCACTTATTATAGGAAGCATTTTGTTGTTCTCTCACTTATTATAGGAAGCATTTTGTTGTTCTCTCACTTATTATAGGAAGCATTTTGTTGTTCTCTCACTTATTATAGGAAGCATTTTGTTGTTCTCTCACTTATTATAGGAAGCATTTTGTTGTTCTCTCACTTATTATAGGAAGCATTTTGTTGTTCTCTCACTTATTATAGGAAGCATTTTGTTGTTCTCTCACTTATTATAGGAAGCATTTTGTTGTTCTCTCACTTATTATAGGAAGCATTTTGTTCTCTCACTTATTATAGGAAGCATTTTGTTCTCTCACTTATTATAGGAAGCATTTTGTTGTTCTCTCACTTATTATAGGAAGCATTTTGTTGTTCTCTCACTTATTATAGGAAGCATTTTGTTGTTCTCTCACTTATTATAGGAAGCATTTTGTTCTCTCACTTATTATAGGAAGCATTTTGTTCTCTCACTTATTATAGGAAGCATTTTGTTGTTCTCTCACTTATTATAGGAAGCATTTTGTTGTTCTCTCACTTATTATAGGAAGCATTTTGTTGTTCTCTCACTTATTATAGGAAGCATTTTGTTCTCTCACTTATTATAGGAAGCATTTTGTTCTCTCACTTATTATAGGAAGCATTTTGTTCTCTCACTTATTATAGGAAGCATTTTGTTGTTCTCTCACTTATTATAGGAAGCATTTTGTTCTCTCACTTATTATAGGAAGCATTTTGTTGTTCTCTCACTTATTATAGGAAGCATTTTGTTGTTCTCTCACTTATTATAGGAAGCATTTTGTTGTTCTCTCACTTATTATAGGAAGCATTTTGTTCTCTCACTTATTATAGGAAGCATTTTGTTGTTCTCTCACTTATTATAGGAAGCATTTTGTTGTTCTCTCACTTATTATAGGAAGCATTTTGTTGTTCTCTCACTTATTATAGGAAGCATTTTGTTGTTCTCTCACTTATTATAGGAAGCATTTTGTTGTTCTCTCACTTATTATAGGAAGCATTTTGTTGTTCTCTCACTTATTATAGGAAGCATTTTGTTGTTCTCTCACTTATTATAGGAAGCATTTTGTTGTTCTCTCACTTATTATAGGAAGCATTTTGTTGTTCTCTCACTTATTATAGGAAGCATTTTGTTGTTCTCTCACTTATTATAGGAAGCATTTTGTTGTTCTCTCACTTATTATAGGAAGCATTTTGTTGTTCTCTCACTTATTATAGGAAGCATTTTGTTCTCTCACTATAGGAAGGAAGCATGTTGTTCTCTCACTTATTATAGGAAGCATTTTGTTCTCTCACTTATTATAGGAAGCATTTTGTTGTTCTCTCACTTATTATAGGAAGCATTTTGTTCTCTCACTTATTATAGGAAGCATTTTGTTGTTCTCTCACTTATTATAGGAAGCATTTTGTTGTTCTCTCACTTATTATAGGAAGCATTTTGTTCTCTCACTTATTATAGGAAGCATTTTGTTCTCTCACTTATTATAGGAAGCATTTTGTTGTTCTCTCACTTATTATAGGAAGCATTTTGTTGTTCTCTCACTTATTATAGGAAGCATTTTGTTGTTCTCTCACTTATTATAGGAAGCATTTTGTTCTCTCACTTATTATAGGAAGCATTTTGTTCTCTCACTTATTATAGGAAGCATTTTGTTGTTCTCTCACTTATTATAGGAAGCATTTTGTTGTTCTCTCACTTATTATAGGAAGCATTTTGTTGTTCTCTCACTTATTATAGGAAGCATTTTGTTCTCTCACTTATTATAGGAAGCATTTTGTTCTCTCACTTATTATAGGAAGCATTTTGTTGTTCTCTCACTTATTATAGGAAGCATTTTGTTGTTCTTCACTTATTATAGGAAGCATTTTGTTGTTCTCTCACTTATTATAGGAAGCATTTTGTTCTCTCACTTATTATAGGAAGCATTTTGTTCTCTCACTTATTATAGGAAGCATTTTGTTCTCTCACTTATTATAGGAAGCATTTTGTTGTTCTCTCACTTATTATAGGAAGCATTTTGTTCTCTCACTTATTATAGGAAGCATTTTGTTGTTCTCTCACTTATTATAGGAAGCATTTTGTTGTTCTCTCACTTATTATAGGAAGCATTTTGTTGTTCTCTCACTTATTATAGGAAGCATTTTGTTCTCTCACTTATTATAGGAAGCATTTTGTTGTTCTCTCACTTATTATAGGAAGCATTTTGTTGTTCTCTCACTTATTATAGGAAGCATTTTGTTGTTCTCTCACTTATTATAGGAAGCATTTTGTTGTTCTCTCACTTATTATAGGAAGCATTTTGTTGTTCTCTCACTTATTATAGGAAGCATTTTGTTGTTCTCTCACTTATTATAGGAAGCATTTTGTTGTTCTCTCACTTATTATAGGAAGCATTTTGTTGTTCTCTCACTTATTATAGGAAGCATTTTGTTGTTCTCTCACTTATTATAGGAAGCATTTTGTTGTTCTCTCACTTATTATAGGAAGCATTTTGTTGTTCTCTCACTTATTATAGGAAGCATTTTGTTGTTCTCTCACTTATTATAGGAAGCATTTTGTTCTCTCACTTATTATAGGAAGGAATTGTTGTTCTCTCACTTATTATAGGAAGCATTTTGTTCTCTCACTTATTATAGGAAGCATTTTGTTGTTCTCTCACTTATTATAGGAAGCATTTTGTTCTCTCACTTATTATAGGAAGCATTTTGTTGTTCTCTCACTTATTATAGGAAGCATTTTGTTGTTCTCTCACTTATTATAGGAAGCATTTTGTTCTCTCACTTATTATAGGAAGCATTTTGTTCTCTCACTTATTATAGGAAGCATTTTGTTGTTCTCTCACTTATTATAGGAAGCATTTTGTTGTTCTCTCACTTATTATAGGAAGCATTTTGTTGTTCTCTCACTTATTATAGGAAGCATTTTGTTCTCTCACTTATTATAGGAAGCATTTTGTTCTCTCACTTATTATAGGAAGCATTTTGTTGTTCTCTCACTTATTATAGGAAGCATTTTGTTGTTCTCTCACTTATTATAGGAAGCATTTTGTTGTTCTCTCACTTATTATAGGAAGCATTTTGTTCTCTCACTTATTATAGGAAGCATTTTGTTCTCTCACTTATTATAGGAAGCATTTTGTTGTTCTCTCACTTATTATAGGAAGCATTTTGTTGTTCTCTCACTTATTATAGGAAGCATTTTGTTGTTCTCTCACTTATTATAGGAAGCATTTTGTTCTCTCACTTATTATAGGAAGCATTTTGTTCTCTCACTTATTATAGGAAGCATTTTGTTCTCTCACTTATTATAGGAAGCATTTTGTTGTTCTCTCACTTATTATAGGAAGCATTTTGTTCTCTCACTTATTATAGGAAGCATTTTGTTGTTCTCTCACTTATTATAGGAAGCATTTTGTTGTTCTCTCACTTATTATAGGAAGCATTTTGTTGTTCTCTCACTTATTATAGGAAGCATTTTGTTCTCTCACTTATTATAGGAAGCATTTTGTTGTTCTCTCACTTATTATAGGAAGCATTTGTTGTTCTCTCACTTATTATAGGAAGCATTTTGTTGTTCTCTCACTTATTATAGGAAGCATTTTGTTGTTCTCTCACTTATTATAGGAAGCATTTTGTTGTTCTCTCACTTATTATAGGAAGCATTTTGTTGTTCTCTCACTTATTATAGGAAGCATTTTGTTGTTCTCTCACTTATTATAGGAAGCATTTTGTTGTTCTCTCACTTATTATAGGAAGCATTTTGTTGTTCTCTCACTTATTATAGGAAGCATTTTGTTGTTCTCTCACTTATTATAGGAAGCATTTTGTTGTTCTCTCACTTATTATAGGAAGCATTTTGTTGTTCTCTCACTTATTATAGGAAGCATTTTGTTCTCTCACTTATTATAGGAAGGAAGCATGTTGTTCTCTCACTTATTATAGGAAGCATTTTGTTCTCTCACTTATTATAGGAAGCATTTTGTTGTTCTCTCACTTATTATAGGAAGCATTTTGTTCTCTCACTTATTATAGGAAGCATTTTGTTGTTCTCTCACTTATTATAGGAAGCATTTTGTTGTTCTCTCACTTATTATAGGAAGCATTTTGTTCTCTCACTTATTATAGGAAGCATTTTGTTCTCTCACTTATTATAGGAAGCATTTTGTTGTTCTCTCACTTATTATAGGAAGCATTTTGTTGTTCTCTCACTTATTATAGGAAGCATTTTGTTGTTCTCTCACTTATTATAGGAAGCATTTTGTTGTTCTCTCACTTATTATAGGAAGCATTTTGTTGTTCTCTCACTTATTATAGGAAGCATTTTGTTGTTCTCTCACTTATTATAGGAAGCATTTTGTTCTCTCACTTATTATAGGAAGCATTTTGTTCTCTCACTTATTATAGGAAGCATTTTGTTGTTCTCTCACTTATTATAGGAAGCATTTTGTTCTCTCACTTATTATAGGAAGCATTTTGTTCTCTCACTTATTATAGGAAGCATTTTGTTCTCTCACTTATTATAGGAAGCATTTTGTTCTCTCACTTATTATAGGAAGCATTTTTTTCTCTCACTTATTATAGGAAGCATTTTGTTCTCTCACTTATTATAGGAAGCATTTTGTTGTTCTCTCACTTATTATAGGAAGCATTTTGTTCTCTCACTTATTATAGGAAGCATTTTGTTCTCTCACTTATTATAGGAAGCATTTTGTTGTTCTCTCACTTATTATAGGAAGCATTTTGTTGTTCTCTCACTTATTATAGGAAGCATTTGTTGTTCTCTCACTTATTATAGGAAGCATTTTGTTGTTCTCTCACTTATTATAGGAAGCATTTTGTTGTTCTCTCACTTATTATAGGAAGCATTTTGTTGTTCTCTCACTTATTATAGGAAGCATTTTGTTGTTCTCTCACTTATTATAGGAAGCATTTTGTTCTCTCACTTATTATAGGAAGCATTTTGTTCTCTCACTTATTATAGGAAGCATTTTGTTGTTCTCTCACTTATTATAGGAAGCATTTTGTTGTTCTCTCACTTATTATAGGAAGCATTTTGTTGTTCTCTCACTTATTATAGGAAGCATTTTGTTCTCTCACTTATTATAGGAAGCATTTTGTTCTCTCACTTATTATAGGAAGCATTTTGTTGTTCTCTCACTTATTATAGGAAGCATTTTGTTGTTCTCTCACTTATTATAGGAAGCATTTTGTTGTTCTCTCACTTATTATAGGAAGCATTTTGTTCTCTCACTTATTATAGGAAGCATTTTGTTCTCTCACTTATTATAGGAAGCATTTTGTTCTCTCACTTATTATAGGAAGCATTTTGTTGTTCTCTCACTTATTATAGGAAGCATTTTGTTCTCTCACTTATTATAGGAAGCATTTTGTTGTTCTCTCACTTATTATAGGAAGCATTTTGTTGTTCTCTCACTTATTATAGGAAGCATTTTGTTGTTCTCTCACTTATTATAGGAAGCATTTTGTTCTCTCACTTATTATAGGAAGCATTTTGTTGTTCTCTCACTTATTATAGGAAGCATTTTGTTGTTCTCTCACTTATTATAGGAAGCATTTTGTTGTTCTCTCACTTATTATAGGAAGCATTTTGTTGTTCTCTCACTTATTATAGGAAGCATTTTGTTGTTCTCTCACTTATTATAGGAAGCATTTTGTTGTTCTCTCACTTATTATAGGAAGCATTTTGTTTTCTCTCACTTATTATAGGAAGCATTTTGTTGGAAACATTTTGTTGTTCTCTCACTTATTATAGGAAGCATTTTGTTGTTCTCTCACTTATTATAGGAAGCATTTTGTTGTTCTCTCACTTATTATAGGAAGCATTTTGTTCTCTCACTTATTATAGGAAGCATTTTGTTGTTCTCTCACTTATTATAGGAAGCATTTTGTTCTCTCACTTATTATAGGAAGCATTTTGTTCTCTCACTTATTATAGGAAGCATTTTGTTCTCTCACTTATTATAGGAAGCATTTTGTTCTCTCACTTATTATAGGAAGCATTTTGTTCTCTCACTTATTATAGGAAGCATTTTGTTCTCTCACTTATTATAGGAAGCATTTTGTTCTCTCACTTATTATAGGAAGCATTTTGTTGTTCTCTCACTTATTATAGGAAGCATTTTGTTGTTCTCTCACTTATTATAGGAAGCATTTTGTTGTTCTCTCACTTATTATAGGAAGCATTTTGTTGTTCTCTCACTTATTATAGGAAGCATTTTGTTGTTCTCTCACTTATTATAGGAAGCATTTTGTTCTCTCACTTATTATAGGAAGCATTTTGTTGTTCTCTCACTTATTATAGGAAGCATTTTGTTGTTCTCTCACTTATTATAGGAAGCATTTTGTTGTTCTCTCACTTATTATAGGAAGCATTTTGTTGTTCTCTCACTTATTATAGGAAGCATTTTGTTGTTCTCTCACTTATTATAGGAAGCATTTTGTTGTTCTCTCACTTATTATAGGAAGCATTTTGTTGTTCTCTCACTTATTATAGGAAGCATTTTGTTCTCTCACTTATTATAGGAAGCATTTTGTTGTTCTCTCACTTATTATAGGAAGCATTTTGTTGTTCTCTCACTTATTATAGGAAGCATTTTGTTCTCTCACTTATTATAGGAAGCATTTTGTTGTTCTCTCACTTATTATAGGAAGCATTTTGTTGTTCTCTCACTTATTATAGGAAGCATTTTGTTGTTCTCTCACTTATTATAGGAAGCATTTTGTTCTCTCACTTATTATAGGAAGCATTTTGTTGTTCTCTCACTTATTATAGGAAGCATTTTGTTGTTCTCTCACTTATTATAGGAAGCATTTTGTTGTTCTCTCACTTATTATAGGAAGCATTTTGTTGTTCTCTCACTTATTATAGGAAGCATTTTGTTCTCTCACTTATTATAGGAAGCATTTTGTTCTCTCACTTATTATAGGAAGCATTTTGTTGTTCTCTCACTTATTATAGGAAGCATTTTGTTCTCTCACTTATTATAGGAAGCATTTTGTTGTTCTCTCACTTATTATAGGAAGCATTTTGTTGTTCTCTCACTTATTATAGGAAGCATTTTGTTGTTCTCTCACTTATTATAGGAAGCATTTTGTTGTTCTCTCACTTATTATAGGAAGCATTTTGTTGTTCTCTCACTTATTATAGGAAGCATTTTGTTGTTCTCTCACTTATTATAGGAAGCATTTTGTTGTTCTCTCACTTATTATAGGAAGCATTTTGTTGTCTCACTTATTATAGGAAGCATTTTGTTGTTCTCTCACTTATTATAGGAAGCATTTTGTTCTCTCACTTATTATAGGAAGCATTTTGTTCTCTCACTTATTATAGGAAGCATTTTGTTGTTCTCTCACTTATTATAGGAAGCATTTTGTTCTCTCACTTATTATAGGAAGCATTTTGTTCTCTCACTTATTATAGGAAGCATTTTGTTGTTCTCTCACTTATTATAGGAAGCATTTTGTTCTCTCACTTATTATAGGAAGCATTTTGTTGTTCTCTCACTTATTATAGGAAGCATTTTGTTGTTCTCTCACTTATTATAGGAAGCATTTTGTTGTTCTCTCACTTATTATAGGAAGCATTTTGTTGTTCTCTCACTTATTATAGGAAGCATTTTGTTGGAAACATTTTGTTGTTCTCTCACTTATTATAGGAAGCATTTTGTTGTTCTCTCACTATTATAGGAAGCATTTTGTTGTTCTCTCACTTATTATAGGAAGCATTTTGTTCTCTCACTTATTATAGGAAGCATTTTGTTGTTCTCTCACTTATTATAGGAAGCATTTTGTTGTTCTCTCACTTATTATAGGAAGCATTTTGTTGTTCTCTCACTTATTATAGGAAGCATTTTGTTCTCTCACTTATTATAGGAAGCATTTTGTTGTTCTCTCACTTATTATAGGAAGCATTTTGTTCTCTCACTTATTATAGGAAGCATTTTGTTGTTCTCTCACTTATTATAGGAAGCATTTTGTTGTTCTCTCACTTATTATAGGAAGCATTTTGTTGTTCTCTCACTTATTATAGGAAGCATTTTGTTCTCTCACTTATTATAGGAAGCATTTTGTTGTTCTCTCACTTATTATAGGAAGCATTTTGTTGTTCTCTCACTTATTATAGGAAGCATTTTGTTGTTCTCTCACTTATTATAGGAAGCATTTTGTTGTTCTCTCACTTATTATAGGAAGCATTTTGTTGTTCTCTCACTTATTATAGGAAGCATTTTGTTGTTCTCTCACTTATTATAGGAAGCATTTTGTTGTTCTCTCACTTATTATAGGAAGCATTTTGTTGTTCTCTCACTTATTATAGGAAGCATTTTGTTGTTCTCTCACTTATTATAGGAAGCATTTTGTTGTTCTCTCACTTATTATAGGAAGCATTTTGTTGTTCTCTCACTTATTATAGGAAGCATTTTGTTGTTCTCTCACTTATTATAGGAAGCATTTTGTTGTTCTCTCACTTATTATAGGAAGCATTTTGTTGTTCTCTCACTTATTATAGGAAGCATTTTGTTGTTCTCTCACTTATTATAGGAAGCATTTTGTTGTTCTCTCACTTATTATAGGAAGCATTTTGTTGTTCTCTCACTTATTATAGGAAGCATTTTGTTGTTCTCTCACTTATTATAGGAAGCATTTTGTTGTTCTCTCACTTATTATAGGAAGCATTTTGTTGTTCTCTCACTTATTATAGGAAGCATTTTGTTGTTCTCTCACTTATTATAGGAAGCATTTTGTTGTTCTCTCACTTATTATAGGAAGCATTTTGTTGGAAACATTTTGTTGTTCTCTCACTTATTATAGGAAGCATTTTGTTGTTCTCTCACTTATTATAGGAAGCATTTTGTTGTTCTCTCACTTATTATAGGAAGCATTTTGTTCTCTCACTTATTATAGGAAGCATTTTGTTGTTCTCTCACTTATTATAGGAAGCATTTTGTTCTCTCACTTATTATAGGAAGCATTTTGTTGTTCTCTCACTTATTATAGGAAGCATTTTGTTCTCTCACTTATTATAGGAAGCATTTTGTTGTTCTCTCACTTATTATAGGAAGCATTTTGTTGTTCTCTCACTTATTATAGGAAGCATTTTGTTGTTCTCTCACTTATTATAGGAAGCATTTTGTTGTTCTCTCACTTATTATAGGAAGCATTTTGTTCTCTCACTTATTATAGGAAGCATTTTGTTGTTCTCTCACTTATTATAGGAAGCATTTTGTTGTTCTCTCACTTATTATAGGAAGCATTTTGTTGTTCTCTCACTTATTATAGGAAGCATTTTGTTCTCTCACTTATTATAGGAAGCATTTTGTTGTTCTCTCACTTATTATAGGAAGCATTTTGTTGTTCTCTCACTTATTATAGGAAGCATTTTGTTGTTCTCTCACTTATTATAGGAAGCATTTTGTTGTTCTCTCACTTATTATAGGAAGCATTTTGTTGTTCTCTCACTTATTATAGGAAGCATTTTGTTGTTCTCTCACTTATTATAGGAAGCATTTTGTTGTTCTCTCACTTATTATAGGAAGCATTTTGTTGTTCTCTCACTTATTATAGGAAGCATTTTGTTGTTCTCTCACTTATTATAGGAAGCATTTTGTTGTTCTCTCACTTATTATAGGAAGCATTTTGTTGTCTCACTTATTATAGGAAGCATTTTGTTGTTCTCTCACTTATTATAGGAAGCATTTTGTTCTCTCACTTATTATAGGAAGCATTTTGTTCTCTCACTTATTATAGGAAGCATTTTGTTGTTCTCTCACTTATTATAGGAAGCATTTTGTTCTCTCACTTATTATAGGAAGCATTTTGTTCTCTCACTTATTATAGGAAGCATTTTGTTGTTCTCTCACTTATTATAGGAAGCATTTTGTTCTCTCACTTATTATAGGAAGCATTTTGTTGTTCTCTCACTTATTATAGGAAGCATTTTGTTGTTCTCTCACTTATTATAGGAAGCATTTTGTTGTTCTCTCACTTATTATAGGAAGCATTTTGTTGTTCTCTCACTTATTATAGGAAGCATTTTGTTGGAAACATTTTGTTGTTCTCTCACTTATTATAGGAAGCATTTTGTTGTTCTCTCACTATTATAGGAAGCATTTTGTTGTTCTCTCACTTATTATAGGAAGCATTTTGTTGTTCTCTCACTTATTATAGGAAGCATTTTGTTGTTCTCTCACTTATTATAGGAAGCATTTTGTTGTTCTCTCACTTATTATAGGAAGCATTTTGTTGTTCTCTCACTTATTATAGGAAGCATTTTGTTGTTCTCTCACTTATTATAGGAAGCATTTTGTTGTTCTCTCACTTATTATAGGAAGCATTTTGTTGTTCTCTCACTTATTATAGGAAGCATTTTGTTGTTCTCTCACTTATTATAGGAAGCATTTTGTTGTTCTCTCACTTATTATAGGAAGCATTTTGTTGTTCTCTCACTTATTATAGGAAGCATTTTGTTGTTCTCTCACTTATTATAGGAAGCATTTTGTTGTTCTCTCACTTATTATAGGAAGCATTTTGTTGTTCTCTCACTTATTATAGGAAGCATTTTGTTGTTCTCTCACTTATTATAGGAAGCATTTTGTTGTTCTCTCACTTATTATAGGAAGCATTTTGTTGTTCTCTCACTTATTATAGGAAGCATTTTGTTGTTCTCTCACTTATTATAGGAAGCATTTTGTTGGAAACATTTTGTTGTTCTCTCACTTATTATAGGAAGCATTTTGTTGTTCTCTCACTTATTATAGGAAGCATTTTGTTGTTCTCTCACTTATTATAGGAAGCATTTTGTTCTCTCACTTATTATAGGAAGCATTTTGTTGTTCTCTCACTTATTATAGGAAGCATTTTGTTCTCTCACTTATTATAGGAAGCATTTTGTTGTTCTCTCACTTATTATAGGAAGCATTTTGTTCTCTCACTTATTATAGGAAGCATTTTGTTGTTCTCTCACTTATTATAGGAAGCATTTTGTTGTTCTCTCACTTATTATAGGAAGCATTTTGTTGTTCTCTCACTTATTATAGGAAGCATTTTGTTGTTCTCTCACTTATTATAGGAAGCATTTTGTTCTCTCACTTATTATAGGAAGCATTTTGTTGTTCTCTCACTTATTATAGGAAGCATTTTGTTGTTCTCTCACTTATTATAGGAAGCATTTTGTTGTTCTCTCACTTATTATAGGAAGCATTTTGTTCTCTCACTTATTATAGGAAGCATTTTGTTGTTCTCTCACTTATTATAGGAAGCATTTTGTTGTTCTCTCACTTATTATAGGAAGCATTTTGTTGTTCTCTCACTTATTATAGGAAGCATTTTGTTGTTCTCTCACTTATTATAGGAAGCATTTTGTTGTTCTCTCACTTATTATAGGAAGCATTTTGTTGTTCTCTCACTTATTATAGGAAGCATTTTGTTGTTCTCTCACTTATTATAGGAAGCATTTTGTTGTTCTCTCACTTATTATAGGAAGCATTTTGTTGTTCTCTCACTTATTATAGGAAGCATTTTGTTGTTCTCTCACTTATTATAGGAAGCATTTTGTTGTTCTCTCACTTATTATAGGAAGCATTTTTTTGTTCTCTCACTTATTATAGGAAGCATTTTTTGTTCTCTCACTTATTATAGGAAGCATTTTGTTGTTCTCTCACTTATTATAGGAAGCATTTTGTTGTTCTCTCACTTATTATAGGAAGCATTTTGTTGTTCTCTCACTTATTATAGGAAGCATTTTGTTGTTCTCTCACTTATTATAGGAAGCATTTTGTTGTTCTCTCACTTATTATAGGAAGCATTTTGTTGTTCTCTCACTTATTATAGGAAGCATTTTGTTGTTCTCTCACTTATTATAGGAAGCATTTTGTTGTTCTCTCACTTATTATAGGAAGCATTTTGTTGTTCTCTCACTTATTATAGGAAGCATTTTGTTGTTCTCTCACTTATTATAGGAAGCATTTTGTTGGAAACATTTTGTTGTTCTCTCACTTATTATAGGAAGCATTTTGTTGTTCTCTCACTTATTATAGGAAGCATTTGTTGTTCTCTCACTTATTATAGGAAGCATTTTGTTCTCTCACTTATTATAGGAAGCATTTTGTTGTTCTCTCACTTATTATAGGAAGCATTTTGTTGTTCTCTCACTTATTATAGGAAGCATTTTGTTGTTCTCTCACTTATTATAGGAAGCATTTTGTTGTTCTCTCACTTATTATAGGAAGCATTTTGTTGTTCTCTCACTTATTATAGGAAGCATTTTGTTGTTCTCTCACTTATTATAGGAAGCATTTTGTTCTCTCACTTATTATAGGAAGCATTTTGTTGTTCTCTCACTTATTATAGGAAGCATTTTGTTGTTCTCTCACTTATTATAGGAAGCATTTGTTGTTCTCTCACTTATTATAGGAAGCATTTTGTTGTTCTCTCACTTATTATAGGAAGCATTTTGTTGTTCTCTCACTTATTATAGGAAGCATTTTGTTGTTCTCTCACTTATTATAGGAAGCATTTTGTTGTTCTCTCACTTATTATAGGAAGCATTTTGTTGTTCTCTCACTTATTATAGGAAGCATTTTGTTGTTCTCTCACTTATTATAGGAAGCATTTTGTTGTTCTCTCACTTATTATAGGAAGCATTTTGTTGTTCTCTCACTTATTATAGGAAGCATTTTGTTGTTCTCTCACTTATTATAGGAAGCATTTTGTTCTCTCACTTATTATAGGAAGCATTTTGTTGTTCTCTCACTTATTATAGGAAGCATTTTGTTCTCTCACTTATTATAGGAAGCATTTTGTTGTTCTCTCACTTATTATAGGAAGCATTTTGTTGTTCTCTCACTTATTATAGGAAGCATTTTGTTCTCTCACTTATTATAGGAAGCATTTTGTTCTCTCACTTATTATAGGAAGCATTTTGTTCTCTCACTTATTATAGGAAGCATTTTGTTCTCTCACTTATTATAGGAAGCATTTTGTTGTTCTCTCACTTATTATAGGAAGCATTTTGTTCTCTCACTTATTATAGGAAGCATTTTGTTCTCTCACTTATTATAGGAAGCATTTTGTTGTTCTCTCACTTATTATAGGAAGCATTTTGTTCTCTCACTTATTATAGGAAGCATTTTGTTGTTCTCTCACTTATTATAGGAAGCATTTTGTTGTTCTCTCACTTATTATAGGAAGCATTTTGTTGTTCTCTCACTTATTATAGGAAGCATTTTGTTGTTCTCTCACTTATTATAGGAAGCATTTTGTTGTTCTCTCACTTATTATAGGAAGCATTTTGTTGTTCTCTCACTTATTATAGGAAGCATTTTGTTGTTCTCTCACTTATTATAGGAAGCATTTTGTTGTCTCACTTATTATAGGAAGCATTTTGTTGTTCTCTCACTTATTATAGGAAGCATTTTGTTCTCTCACTTATTATAGGAAGCATTTTGTTCTCTCACTTATTATAGGAAGCATTTTGTTGTTCTCTCACTTATTATAGGAAGCATTTTGTTCTCTCACTTATTATAGGAAGCATTTTGTTCTCTCACTTATTATAGGAAGCATTTTGTTGTTCTCTCACTTATTATAGGAAGCATTTTGTTGTTCTCTCACTTATTATAGGAAGCATTTTGTTGTTCTCTCACTTATTATAGGAAGCATTTTGTTGGAAACATTTGTTGTTCTCTCACTTATTATAGGAAGCATTTTGTTCTCTCACTTATTATAGGGAAGCATTTTGTTGTTCTCTCACTTATTATAGGAAGCATTTTGTTCTCTCACTTATTATAGGAAGCATTTTGTTGTTCTCTCACTTATTATAGGAAGCATTTTGTTCTCTCACTTATTATAGGAAGCATTTTGTTCTCTCACTTATTATAGGAAGCATTTTGTTGTTCTCTCACTTATTATAGGAAGCATTTTGTTCTCTCACTTATTATAGGAAGCATTTTGTTGTTCTCTCACTTATTATAGGAAGCATTTTGTTGTTCTCTCACTTATTATAGGAAGCATTTTGTTGTTCTCTCACTTATTATAGGAAGCATTTTGTTGTTCTCTCACTTATTATAGGAAGCATTTTGTTGTTCTCTCACTTATTATAGGAAGCATTTTGTTGTTCTCTCACTTATTATAGGAAGCATTTTGTTGTTCTCTCACTTATTATAGGAAGCATTTTGTTGTTCTCTCACTTATTATAGGAAGCATTTTGTTGTTCTCTCACTTATTATAGGAAGCATTTTGTTGTTCTCTCACTTATTATAGGAAGCATTTTGTTCTCTCACTTATTATAGGAAGCATTTTGTTCTCTCACTTATTATAGGAAGCATTTTGTTGTCTCACTTATTATAGGAAGCATTTTGTTGTTCTCTCACTTATTATAGGAAGCATTTTGTTCTCTCACTTATTATAGGAAGCATTTTGTTCTCTCACTTATTATAGGAAGCATTTTGTTCTCTCACTTATTATAGGAAGCATTTTGTTCTCTCACTTATTATAGGAAGCATTTTGTTGTTCTCTCACTTATTATAGGAAGCATTTTGTTCTCTCACTTATTATAGGAAGCATTTTGTTCTCTCACTTATTATAGGAAGCATTTTGTTCTCTCACTTATTATAGGAAGCATTTTGTTGTTCTCTCACTTATTATAGGAAGCATTTTGTTCTCTCACTTATTATAGGAAGCATTTTGTTCTCTCACTTATTATAGGAAGCATTTTGTTGTTCTCTCACTTATTATAGGAAGCATTTTGTTCTCTCACTTATTATAGGAAGCATTTTGTTGTTCTCTCACTTATTATAGGAAGCATTTTGTTGTCTCTCACTTATTATAGGAAGCATTTTGTTGTTCTCTCACTTATTATAGGAAGCATTTTGTTGTTCTCTCACTTATTATAGGAAGCATTTTGTTGTTCTCTCACTTATTATAGGAAGCATTTTGTTGTTCTCTCACTTATTATAGGAAGCATTTTGTTGTTCTCTCACTTATTATAGGAAGCATTTTGTTGTCTCACTTATTATAGGAAGCATTTTGTTGTTCTCTCACTTATTATAGGAAGCATTTTGTTCTCTCACTTATTATAGGAAGCATTTTGTTCTCTCACTTATTATAGGAAGCATTTTGTTGTTCTCTCACTTATTATAGGAAGCATTTTGTTCTCTCACTTATTATAGGAAGCATTTTGTTCTCTCACTTATTATAGGAAGCATTTTGTTGTTCTCTCACTTATTATAGGAAGCATTTTGTTGTTCTCTCACTTATTATAGGAAGCATTTTGTTGTTCTCTCACTTATTATAGGAAGCATTTTGTTGGAAACATTTTGTTGTTCTCTCACTTATTATAGGAAGCATTTTGTTCTCTCACTTATTATAGGAAGCATTTTGTTGTTCTCTCACTTATTATAGGAAGCATTTTGTTCTCTCACTTATTATAGGAAGCATTTTGTTGTTCTCTCACTTATTATAGGAAGCATTTTGTTCTCTCACTTATTATAGGAAGCATTTTGTTCTCTCACTTATTATAGGAAGCATTTTGTTGTTCTCTCACTTATTATAGGAAGCATTTTGTTCTCTCACTTATTATAGGAAGCATTTTGTTGTTCTCTCACTTATTATAGGAAGCATTTTGTTGTTCTCTCACTTATTATAGGAAGCATTTTGTTGTTCTCTCACTTATTATAGGAAGCATTTTGTTGTTCTCTCACTTATTATAGGAAGCATTTTGTTGTTCTCTCACTTATTATAGGAAGCATTTTGTTGTTCTCTCACTTATTATAGGAAGCATTTTGTTGTTCTCTCACTTATTATAGGAAGCATTTTGTTGTTCTCTCACTTATTATAGGAAGCATTTTGTTGTTCTCTCACTTATTATAGGAAGCATTTTGTTGTTCTCTCACTTATTATAGGAAGCATTTTGTTCTCTCACTTATTATAGGAAGCATTTTGTTCTCTCACTTATTATAGGAAGCATTTTGTTGTTCTCTCACTTATTATAGGAAGCATTTTGTTGTTCTCTCACTTATTATAGGAAGCATTTTGTTCTCTCACTTATTATAGGAAGCATTTTGTTCTCTCACTTATTATAGGAAGCATTTTGTTCTCTCACTTATTATAGGAAGCATTTTGTTCTCTCACTTATTATAGGAAGCATTTTGTTCTCTCACTTATTATAGGAAGCATTTTGTTCTCTCACTTATTATAGGAAGCATTTTGTTGTTCTCTCACTTATTATAGGAAGCATTTTGTTGTTCTCTCACTTATTATAGGAAGCATTTTGTTGTTCTCTCACTTATTATAGGAAGCATTTTGTTGTTCTCTCACTTATTATAGGAAGCATTTTGTTCTCTCACTTATTATAGGAAGCATTTTGTTGTTCTCTCACTTATTATAGGAAGCATTTTGTTGTTCTCTCACTTATTATAGGAAGCATTTTGTTGTTCTCTCACTTATTATAGGAAGCATTTTGTTGTTCTCTCACTTATTATAGGAAGCATTTTGTTGTTCTCTCACTTATTATAGGAAGCATTTGTTGTTCTCTCACTTATTATAGGAAGCATTTTGTTGTTCTCTCACTTATTATAGGAAGCATTTTGTTGTTCTCTCACTTATTATAGGAAGCATTTTGTTGTTCTCTCACTTATTATAGGAAGCATTTTGTTGTTCTCTCACTTATTATAGGAAGCATTTTGTTGTTCTCTCACTTATTATAGGAAGCATTTTGTTGTTCTCTCACTTATTATAGGAAGCATTTTGTTGTTCTCTCACTTATTATAGGAAGCATTTTGTTGTTCTCTCACTTATTATAGGAAGCATTTTGTTCTCTCACTTATTATAGGAAGCATTTTGTTCTCTCACTTATTATAGGAAGCATTTTGTTGTCTCACTTATTATAGGAAGCATTTTGTTGTTCTCTCACTTATTATAGGAAGCATTTTGTTCTCTCACTTATTATAGGAAGCATTTTGTTCTCTCACTTATTATAGGAAGCATTTTGTTCTCTCACTTATTATAGGAAGCATTTTGTTCTCTCACTTATTATAGGAAGCATTTTGTTCTCTCACTTATTATAGGAAGCATTTTGTTCTCTCACTTATTATAGGAAGCATTTTGTTCTCTCACTTATTATAGGAAGCATTTTGTTGTTCTCTCACTTATTATAGGAAGCATTTTGTTGTTCTCTCACTTATTATAGGAAGCATTTTGTTGTTCTCTCACTTATTATAGGAAGCATTTTGTTCTCTCACTTATTATAGGAAGCATTTTGTTGTTCTCTCACTTATTATAGGAAGCATTTTGTTGTTCTCTCACTTATTATAGGAAGCATTTTGTTGTTCTCTCACTTATTATAGGAAGCATTTTGTTGTTCTCTCACTTATTATAGGAAGCATTTTGTTGTTCTCTCACTTATTATAGGAAGCATTTTGTTGTTCTCTCACTTATTATAGGAAGCATTTTGTTGTTCTCTCACTTATTATAGGAAGCATTTTGTTGTTCTCTCACTTATTATAGGAAGCATTTTGTTGTTCTCTCACTTATTATAGGAAGCATTTTGTTGTTCTCTCACTTATTATAGGAAGCATTTTGTTGTTCTCTCACTTATTATAGGAAGCATTTTGTTGTTCTCTCACTTATTATAGGAAGCATTTTGTTGTTCTCTCACTTATTATAGGAAGCATTTTGTTGTTCTCTCACTTATTATAGGAAGCATTTTGTTGTTCTCTCACTTATTATAGGAAGCATTTTGTTGTTCTCTCACTTATTATAGGAAGCATTTTGTTCTCTCACTTATTATAGGAAGCATTTTGTTGTTCTCTCACTTATTATAGGAAGCATTTTGTTCTCTCACTTATTATAGGAAGCATTTTGTTGTTCTCTCACTTATTATAGGAAGCATTTTGTTCTCTCACTTATTATAGGAAGCATTTTGTTCTCTCACTTATTATAGGAAGCATTTTGTTCTCTCACTTATTATAGGAAGCATTTTGTTGTTCTCTCACTTATTATAGGAAGCATTTTGTTCTCTCTCACTTATTATAGGAAGCATTTTGTTGTTCTCTCACTTATTATAGGAAGCATTTTGTTGTTCTCTCACTTATTATAGGAAGCATTTTGTTGTTCTCTCACTTATTATAGGAAGCATTGTTGTTCTCTCACTTATTATAGGAAGCATTTTGTTGTTCTCTCACTTATTATAGGAAGCATTTTGTTGTTCTCTCACTTATTATAGGAAGCATTTTGTTGTTCTCTCACTTATTATAGGAAGCATTTTGTTGTTCTCTCACTTATTATAGGAAGCATTTTGTTGTTCTCTCACTTATTATAGGAAGCATTTTGTTGTTCTCTCACTTATTATAGGAAGCATTTGTTGTTCTCTCACTTATTATAGGAAGCATTTTGTTGTTCTCTCACTTATTATAGGAAGCATTTTGTTCTCTCACTTATTATAGGAAGCATTTTGTTCTCTCACTTATTATAGGAAGCATTTTGTTGTCTCACTTATTATAGGAAGCATTTTGTTGTTCTCTCACTTATTATAGGAAGCATTTTGTTCTCTCACTTATTATAGGAAGCATTTTGTTCTCTCACTTATTATAGGAAGCATTTTGTTCTCTCACTTATTATAGGAAGCATTTTGTTCTCTCACTTATTATAGGAAGCATTTTGTTCTCTCACTTATTATAGGAAGCATTTTGTTCTCTCACTTATTATAGGAAGCATTTTGTTCTCTCACTTATTATAGGAAGCATTTTGTTCTCTCACTTATTATAGGAAGCATTTTGTTGTTCTCTCACTTATTATAGGAAGCATTTTGTTGTTCTCTCACTTATTATAGGAAGCATTTTGTTGTTCTCTCACTTATTATAGGAAGCATTTTGTTCTCTCACTTATTATAGGAAGCATTTTGTTGTTCTCTCACTTATTATAGGAAGCATTTTGTTGTTCTCTCACTTATTATAGGAAGCATTTTGTTGTTCTCTCACTTATTATAGGAAGCATTTTGTTGTTCTCTCACTTATTATAGGAAGCATTTTGTTGTTCTCTCACTTATTATAGGAAGCATTTTGTTGTTCTCTCACTTATTATAGGAAGCATTTTGTTCTCTCACTTATTATAGGAAGCATTTTGTTGTTCTCTCACTTATTATAGGAAGCATTTTGTTCTCTCACTTATTATAGGAAGCATTTTGTTGTTCTCTCACTTATTATAGGAAGCATTTTGTTCTCTCACTTATTATAGGAAGCATTTTGTTGTTCTCTCACTTATTATAGGAAGCATTTTGTTGTTCTCTCACTTATTATAGGAAGCATTTTGTTGTTCTCTCACTTATTATAGGAAGCATTTTGTTCTCTCACTTATTATAGGAAGCATTTTGTTGTTCTCTCACTTATTATAGGAAGCATTTTGTTGTTCTCTCACTTATTATAGGAAGCATTTTGTTGTTCTCTCACTTATTATAGGAAGCATTTTGTTCTCTCACTTATTATAGGAAGCATTTTGTTGTTCTCTCACTTATTATAGGAAGCATTTTGTTGTTCTCTCACTTATTATAGGAAGCATTTTGTTGTTCTCTCACTTATTATAGGAAGCATTTTGTTGTTCTCTCACTTATTATAGGAAGCATTTTGTTGTTCTCTCACTTATTATAGGAAGCATTTTGTTGTTCTCTCACTTATTATAGGAAGCATTTTGTTGTTCTCTCACTTATTATAGGAAGCATTTTGTTGTTCTCTCACTTATTATAGGAAGCATTTTGTTGTTCTCTCACTTATTATAGGAAGCATTTTGTTGTTCTCTCACTTATTATAGGAAGCATTTTGTTGTCTCACTTATTATAGGAAGCATTTTGTTGTTCTCTCACTTATTATAGGAAGCATTTTGTTCTCTCACTTATTATAGGAAGCATTTTGTTCTCTCACTTATTATAGGAAGCATTTTGTTGTTCTCTCACTTATTATAGGAAGCATTTTGTTCTCTCACTTATTATAGGAAGCATTTTGTTCTCTCACTTATTATAGGAAGCATTTTGTTGTTCTCTCACTTATTATAGGAAGCATTTTGTTCTCTCACTTATTATAGGAAGCATTTTGTTGTTCTCTCACTTATTATAGGAAGCATTTTGTTGTTCTCTCACTTATTATAGGAAGCATTTTGTTGTTCTCTCACTTATTATAGGAAGCATTTTGTTGTTCTCTCACTTATTATAGGAAGCATTTTGTTGGAAGCATTTTGTTGTTCTCTCACTTATTATAGGAAGCATTTTGTTGTTCTCTCACTTATTATAGGAAGCATTTTGTTGTTCTCTCACTTATTATAGGAAGCATTTTGTTCTCTCACTTATTATAGGAAGCATTTTGTTGTTCTCTCACTTATTATAGGAAGCATTTTGTTGTTCTCTCACTTATTATAGGAAGCATTTTGTTCTCTCACTTATTATAGGAAGCATTTTGTTGTTCTCTCACTTATTATAGGAAGCATTTTGTTCTCTCACTTATTATAGGAAGCATTTTGTTGTTCTCTCACTTATTATAGGAAGCATTTTGTTGTTCTCTCACTTATTATAGGAAGCATTTTGTTGTTCTCTCACTTATTATAGGAAGCATTTTGTTGTTCTCTCACTTATTATAGGAAGCATTTTGTTGTTCTCTCACTTATTATAGGAAGCATTTTGTTGTTCTCTCACTTATTATAGGAAGCATTTTGTTGTTCTCTCACTTATTATAGGAAGCATTTTGTTGTTCTCTCACTTATTATAGGAAGCATTTTGTTGTTCTCTCACTTATTATAGGAAGCATTTTGTTGTTCTCTCACTTATTATAGGAAGCATTTTGTTGTTCTCTCACTTATTATAGGAAGCATTTTGTTGTTCTCTCACTTATTATAGGAAGCATTTTGTTGTTCTCTCACTTATTATAGGAAGCATTTTGTTTCTCTCACTTATTATAGGAAGCATTTTGTTGTTCTCTCACTTATTATAGGAAGCATTTTGTTGTTCTCTCACTTATTATAGGAAGCATTTTGTTGTTCTCTCACTTATTATAGGAAGCATTTTGTTGTTCTCTCACTTATTATAGGAAGCATTTTGTTGTTCTCTCACTTATTATAGGAAACATTTTGTTGGAAACATTTGTTGTTCTCTCACTTATTATAGGAAGCATTTTGTTGTTCTCTCACTTATTATAGGAAGCATTTTGTTGTTCTCTCACTTATTATAGGAAGCATTTTGTTCTCTCACTTATTATAGGAAGCATTTTGTTGTTCTCTCACTTATTATAGGAAGCATTTTGTTCTCTCACTTATTATAGGAAGCATTTTGTTGTTCTCTCACTTATTATAGGAAGCATTTTGTTCTCTCACTTATTATAGGAAGCATTTTGTTGTTCTCTCACTTATTATAGGAAGCATTTTGTTGTTCTCTCACTTATTATAGGAAGCATTTTGTTGTTCTCTCACTTATTATAGGAAGCATTTTGTTCTCTCACTTATTATAGGAAGCATTTTGTTGTTCTCTCACTTATTATAGGAAGCATTTTGTTGTTCTCTCACTTATTATAGGAAGCATTTTGTTGTTCTCTCACTTATTATAGGAAGCATTTTGTTCTCTCACTTATTATAGGAAGCATTTTGTTGTTCTCTCACTTATTATAGGAAGCATTTTGTTGTTCTCTCACTTATTATAGGAAGCATTTTGTTGTTCTCTCACTTATTATAGGAAGCATTTTGTTGTTCTCTCACTTATTATAGGAAGCATTTTGTTGTTCTCTCACTTATTATAGGAAGCATTTTGTTGTTCTCTCACTTATTATAGGAAGCATTTTGTTGTTCTCTCACTTATTATAGGAAGCATTTTGTTGTTCTCTCACTTATTATAGGAAGCATTTTTTTGTTCTCTCACTTATTATAGGAAGCATTTTTTTGTTCTCTCACTTATTATAGGAAGCATTTTTTGTTCTCTCACTTATTATAGGAAGCATTTGTTGTTCTCTCACTTATTATAGGAAGCATTTTGTTGTTCTCTCACTTATTATAGGAAGCATTTTGTTGTTCTCTCACTTATTATAGGAAGCATTTTGTTGTTCTCTCACTTATTATAGGAAGCATTTTGTTGTTCTCTCACTTATTATAGGAAGCATTTTGTTGTTCTCTCACTTATTATAGGAAGCATTTTGTTGTTCTCTCACTTATTATAGGAAGCATTTTGTTGTTCTCTCACTTATTATAGGAAGCATTTTGTTGTTCTCTCACTTATTATAGGAAGCATTTTGTTGTTCTCTCACTTATTATAGGAAGCATTTTGTTGTTCTCTCACTTATTATAGGAAGCATTTTGTTGTTCTCTCACTTATTATAGGAAGCATTTTGTTGTTCTCTCACTTATTATAGGAAGCATTTTGTTGTTCTCTCACTTATTATAGGAAGCATTTTGTTGTTCTCTCACTTATTATAGGAAGCATTTTGTTGTCTCACTTATTATAGGAAGCATTTTGTTGTTCTCTCACTTATTATAGGAAGCATTTTGTTGTTCTCTCACTTATTATAGGAAGCATTTTGTTCTCTCACTTATTATAGGAAGCATTTTGTTGTTCTCTCACTTATTATAGGAAGCATTTTGTTGTTCTCTCACTTATTATAGGAAGCATTTTGTTGTTCTCTCACTTATTATAGGAAGCATTTTGTTGTTCTCTCACTTATTATAGGAAGCATTTTGTTCTCTCACTTATTATAGGAAGCATTTTGTTGTTCTCTCACTTATTATAGGAAGCATTTTGTTGTTCTCTCACTTATTATAGGAAGCATTTTGTTGTTCTCTCACTTATTATAGGAAGCATTTTGTTGTTCTCTCACTTATTATAGGAAGCATTTTGTTGTTCTCTCACTTATTATAGGAAGCATTTTGTTGTTCTCTCACTTATTATAGGAAGCATTTTGTTGTTCTCTCACTTATTATAGGAAGCATTTTGTTGTTCTCTCACTTATTATAGGAAGCATTTGTTGTTCTCTCACTTATTATAGGAAGCATTTTGTTGTTCTCTCACTTATTATAGGAAGCATTTTGTTGTTCTCTCACTTATTATAGGAAGCATTTTGTTGTTCTCTCACTTATTATAGGAAGCATTTTGTTGTTCTCTCACTTATTATAGGAAGCATTTTGTTGTTCTCTCACTTATTATAGGAAGCATTTTGTTGTTCTCTCACTTATTATAGGAAGCATTTTGTTGTTCTCTCACTTATTATAGGAAGCATTTTGTTGTTCTCTCACTTATTATAGGAAGCATTTTGTTGTTCTCTCACTTATTATAGGAAGCATTTTGTTGTTCTCTCACTTATTATAGGAAGCATTTTGTTGTTCTCTCACTTATTATAGGAAGCATTTTGTTGAAACATTTTGTTGTTCTCTCACTTATTATAGGAAGCATTTGTTGTTCTCTCACTTATTATAGGAAGCATTTTGTTGTTCTCTCACTTATTATAGGAAGCATTTTGTTCTCTCACTTATTATAGGAAGCATTTTGTTGTTCTCTCACTTATTATAGGAAGCATTTTGTTCTCTCACTTATTATAGGAAGCATTTTGTTCTCTCACTTATTATAGGAAGCATTTTGTTGTTCTCTCACTTATTATAGGAAGCATTTTGTTGTTCTCTCACTTATTATAGGAAGCATTTTGTTGTTCTCTCACTTATTATAGGAAGCATTTTGTTCTCTCACTTATTATAGGAAGCATTTTGTTGTTCTCTCACTTATTATAGGAAGCATTTTGTTGTTCTCTCACTTATTATAGGAAGCATTTTGTTGTTCTCTCACTTATTATAGGAAGCATTTTGTTCTCTCACTTATTATAGGAAGCATTTTGTTGTTCTCTCACTTATTATAGGAAGCATTTTGTTGTTCTCTCACTTATTATAGGAAGCATTTTGTTGTTCTCTCACTTATTATAGGAAGCATTTTGTTGTTCTCTCACTTATTATAGGAAGCATTTTGTTGTTCTCTCACTTATTATAGGAAGCATTTTGTTGTTCTCTCACTTATTATAGGAAGCATTTTGTTGTTCTCTCACTTATTAAAGCATTTTGTTGTTCTCTCACTTATTATAGGAAGCATTTTGTTGTTCTCTCACTTATTATAGGAAGCATTTTGTTGTTCTCTCACTTATTATAGGAAGCATTTTGTTGTTCTCTCACTTATTATAGGAAGCATTTTGTTGTTCTCTCACTTATTATAGGAAGCATTTTGTTGTTCTCTCACTTATTATAGGAAGCATTTTGTTGTTCTCTCACTTATTATAGGAAGCATTTTGTTGTTCTCTCACTTATTATAGGAAGCATTTTGTTGTTCTCTCACTTATTATAGGAAGCATTTTGTTGTTCTCTCACTTATTATAGGAAGCATTTTGTTGTTCTCTCACTTATTATAGGAAGCATTTTGTTGTTCTCTCACTTATTATAGGAAGCATTTTGTTGTTCTCTCACTTATTATAGGAAGCATTTTGTTGTTCTCTCACTTATTATAGGAAGCATTTTGTTGTTCTCTCACTTATTATAGGAAGCATTTTTTGTTCTCTCACTTATTATAGGAAGCATTTTGTTGTTCTCTCACTTATTATAGGAAGCATTTTGTTGTTCTCTCACTTATTATAGGAAGCATTTTGTTGTTCTCTCACTTATTATAGGAAGCATTTTGTTGTTCTCTCACTTATTATAGGAAGCATTTTGTTGTTCTCTCACTTATTATAGGAAGCATTTTGTTGTCTCTCACTTATTATAGGAAGCATTTTGTTGTTCTCTCACTTATTATAGGAAGCATTTTGTTGTTCTCTCACTTATTATAGGAAGCATTTTGTTGTTCTCTCACTTATTATAGGAAGCATTTTGTTGTTCTCTCACTTATTATAGGAAGCATTTTGTTGTTCTCTCACTTATTATAGGAAGCATTTTGTTGTTCTCTCACTTATTATAGGAAGCATTTGTTGTTCTCTCACTTATTATAGGAAGCATTTTGTTGTTCTCTCACTTATTATAGGAAGCATTTTGTTGTTCTCTCACTTATTATAGGAAGCATTTTGTTGTTCTCTCACTTATTATAGGAAGCATTTTGTTGTTCTCTCACTTATTATAGGAAGCATTTTGTTGTTCTCTCACTTATTATAGGAAGCATTTTGTTGTTCTCTCACTTATTATAGGAAGCATTTTGTTGTTCTCTCACTTATTATAGGAAGCATTTTGTTGTTCTCTCACTTATTATAGGAAGCATTTTGTTGTTCTCTCACTTATTATAGGAAGCATTTTGTTGTTCTCTCACTTATTATAGGAAGCATTTTGTTGTTCTCTCACTTATTATAGGAAGCATTTTGTTCTCTCACTTATTATAGGAAGCATTTTGTTGTTCTCTCACTTATTATAGGAAGCATTTTGTTCTCTCACTTATTATAGGAAGCATTTTGTTCTCTCACTTATTATAGGAAGCATTTTGTTGTTCTCTCACTTATTATAGGAAGCATTTTGTTGTTCTCTCACTTATTATAGGAAGCATTTTGTTGTTCTCTCACTTATTATAGGAAGCATTTTGTTGTTCTCTCACTTATTATAGGAAGCATTTTGTTGTTCTCTCACTTATTATAGGAAGCATTTTGTTGTTCTCTCACTTATTATAGGAAGCATTTTGTTGTTCTCTCACTTATTATAGAAGAAGCATTTTGTTGTTCTCTCACTTATTATAGGAAGCATTTTGTTGTTCTCTCACTTATTATAGGAAGCATTTTGTTGTTCTCTCACTTATTATAGGAAGCATTTTGTTGTTCTCTCACTTATTATAGGAAGCATTTTGTTGTTCTCTCACTTATTATAGGAAGCATTTTGTTGTTCTCTCACTTATTATAGGAAGCATTTTGTTCTCTCACTTATTATAGGAAGCATTTTGTTCTCTCACTTATTATAGGAAGCATTTTGTTGTTCTCTCACTTATTATAGGAAGCATTTTGTTGTTCCTCACTTATTATAGGAAGCATTTTGTTCTCTCACTTATTATAGGAAGCATTTTGTTCTCTCACTTATTATAGGAAGCATTTTGTTCTCTCACTTATTATAGGAAGCATTTTGTTGTTCTCTCACTTATTATAGGAAGCATTTTGTTGTTCTCTCACTTATTATAGGAAGCATTTTGTTGTTCTCTCACTTATTATAGGAAGCATTTTGTTGTTCTCTCACTTATTATAGGAAGCATTTTGTTCTCTCACTTATTATAGGAAGCATTTTGTTCTCTCACTTATTATAGGAAGCATTTTGTTCTCTCACTTATTATAGGAAGCATTTTGTTGTTCTCTCACTTATTATAGGAAGCATTTTGTTCTCTCACTTATTATAGGAAGCATTTTGTTCTCTCACTTATTATAGGAAGCATTTTGTTCTCTCACTTATTATAGGAAGCATTTTGTTGTTCTCTCACTTATTATAGGAAGCATTTTGTTGTTCTCTCACTTATTATAGGAAGCATTTTGTTGTTCTCTCACTTATTATAGGAAGCATTTTGTTGTTCTCTCACTTATTATAGGAAGCATTTTGTTGTCTCACTTATTATAGGAAGCATTTTGTTGTTCTCTCACTTATTATAGGAAGCATTTTGTTCTCTCACTTATTATAGGAAGCATTTTGTTGTTCTCTCACTTATTATAGGAAGCATTTTGTTGTCTCTCACTTATTATAGGAAGCATTTTGTTGTTCTCTCACTTATTATAGGAAGCATTTGTTGTTCTCTCACTTATTATAGGAAGCATTTTGTTGTTCTCTCACTTATTATAGGAAGCATTTTGTTGTTCCTCACTTATTATAGGGAAGCATTTATAGGAAGCATTTTGTTGTTCTCTCTCACTTATTATAGGAAGCATTTTGTTCTCTCACTTATTATAGGAAGCATTTTGTTGTTCTCTAGGAAGCATTTTGTTGTTCTCTCACTTATATAGGAAGCATTTTGTTGTTCTCTCACTTATTATAGGAAGCATTTTGTTGTTCTCTCACTTATTATAGGAAGCATTTTGTTGTTCTCTCACTTATTATAGGAAGCATTTTGTTGTTCTCTCACTTATTATAGGAAGCATTTGTTGTTCTCTCACTTATAGGAAGCATTTGTTGTTCTCTCACTTATTATAGGAGCATTTTGTTCTCTCACTTATTATAGGAAGCATTTTGTTCTCTCACTTATTATAGGAAGCATTTTGTTCTCTCACTTATTATAGGAAGCATTTGGAAGCATTTTGTTGTTCTCTCACTTATTATAGGAAGCATTTTTGTTCTCTCACTTATTATAGGAAGCATTTTGGAAGCATTTTTGTTGTTCTCTCACTTATTATAGGAAGCATTTTGTTGTCTCACTTATTATAGGAAGCATTTTGTTCTCTCACTTATTATAGGAAGCATTTGTTGTTCTCTCACTTATTATAGGAAGCATTTTGTTCTCTCTCACTTATTATAGGAAGCATTTTGTTGTTCTCTCACTTATTATAGGAAGCATTTGTTGTCTCACTTATTATAGGAAGCATTTTGTTGTTCCTCACTTATTATAGGAAGCATTTTGTTCTCTCACTTATTATAGGAAGCATATAGGAAGCATTTGTTGTTCTCTCACTTATTATAGGAAGCATTTTGTTTCTCACTTATTATAGGAAGCATTTTGTTCTCTCACTTATTATAGGAAGCATTTTGTTCTCTCACTTATTATAGGAAGCATTTTGTTGTTCTCTCACTTATTATAGGAAGCATATAGGAAGCATTTTGTTGCTCTCACTTATTATAGGAAGCATTTTGTTCTCTCACTTATTATAGGAAGCATTTTGTTCTCTCACTTATTATAGGAGCATTTTTGTTCTCTCACTTATTATAGGAAGCATTTTGTTGTTCTCTCACTTATTATAGGAAGCATTTTGTTGTCTCCTTATTATAGGAAGCATTTGTTGTTCTCTCACTTATTATAGGAAGCATTTTGTTGTCTCTCACTTATTATAGGAAGCATTTTGTTGTTCTCTCACTTATTATAGGAAGCATTTTGTTCTCTCACTTATTATAGGAAGCATTTTGTTGTTCTCTCACTTATTATAGGAAGCATTTTGTTGTTCTCTCACTTATTATAGGAAGCATTTTTGTTCTCTCACTTATTATAGGAAGCATTTTGTTGTTCTCTCACTTATTATAGGAAGCATTTGTTGTTCTCTCACTTATTATAGGAAGCATTTTGTTGTTCTCTCACTTATTATAGGAAGCATTTTGTTGTTCTCTCACTTATTATAGGAGCATTTGTTGTTCTCTCACTTATTATAGGAAGCATTTTGTTCTCTCACTTATTATAGGAAGCATTTTGTTCTCTCACTTATTATAGGAAGCATTTTGTTCTCTCATTTTATAGGAAGCATTTTGTTGTTCTCTCACTTATTATAGGAAGCATTTTGTTCTCTCACTTATTATAGGAAGCATTTTGTTCTCTCACTTATTATAGGAAGCATTTTGTTCTCTCACTTATTATAGGAAGCATTTTGTTGTTCTCTCACTTATTATAGGAAGCATTTTGTTGTTCTCTCACTTATTATAGGAAGCATTTTGTTGTTCTCTCACTTATTATAGGAAGCATTTGTTCTCTCACTTATTATAGGAGCATTTTGTTCTCTCACTTATTATAGGAAGCATTTTGTGTTCTCTCACTTATTATAGGAAGCATTTTTGTTCTCTCACTTATTATAGGAAGCATTTTGTTCTCTCACTTATTATAGGAAGCATTTTGTTGTCTCTCACTTATTATAGGAAGCATTTTGTTGTTCTCTCACTTATTATAGGAAGCATTTTGTTGTTCTTCACTTATTATAGGAAGCATGTTGTTCTCTCACTTATTATAGGAAGCATTTTGTTGTTCTCTCACTTATTATAGGAAGCATTTTGTTGTTCTCTCACTTATTATAGGAAGCATTTGTTGTTCTCTCACTTATTATAGGAAGCATTTTGTTGTTCTCTCACTTATTATAGGAAGCATTTTGTTGTTCTCTCACTTATTATAGGAAGCATTTTGTTGTTCTCTCACTTATTATAGGAAGCATTGTTGTTCTCTCACTTATTATAGGAAGCATTTTGTTGTTCTCTCACTTATTATAGGAAGCATTTTGTTCTCTCACTTATTATAGGAAGCATTGTTCTCTCACTTATTATAGGAAGCATTTTGTTCTCTCACTTATTATAGGAAGCATTTTGTGTTGTCTCACTTATTATAGGAAGCATTTTGTTGTTCTCTCACTTATTATAGGAAGCATTTTGTTGTTCTCTCACTTATTATAGGAAGCATTTTGTTCTCTCACTTATTATAGGAGGCACTTAATATAGGAAGCATTTTGTTCTCTCACTTATTATAGGAAGCATTTTGTTGTTCTCTCACTTATTATAGGAAGCATTTTGTTGTTCTCTCACTTATTATAGGAAGCATTTTGTTGTTCTCTCACTTATTATAGGAAGCATTTTGTTGTTCTCTCACTTATTATAGGAAGCATTTTGTTGTTCTCTCACTTATTATAGGAAGCATTTTGTTGTTCTCTCACTTATTATAGGAAGCATTTTGTTGTTCTCTCACTTATTATAGGAAGCATTTGTTGTTCTCTCACTTATTATAGGAAGCATTTTGTTGTTCTCTCACTTATTATAGGAAGCATTTTGTTGTTCTCTCACTTATTATAGGAAGCATTTTGTTGTTCTCTCACTTATTATAGGAAGCATTTTGTTGTTCTCTCACTTATTATAGGAAGCATTTTGGTTCTCTCACTTATTATAGGAAGCATTTTGTTGTTCTCTCACTATTATAGGAAGCATTTTGTTGTTCTCTCACTTATTATAGGAAGCATTTTGTTGTTCTCTCACTTATTATAGGAAGCATTTTGTTGTTCTCTCACTTATTATAGGAAGCATTTTGTTCTCTCACTTATTATAGGAAGCATTTTGTTGTTCTCTCACTTATTATAGGAAGCATTTTGTTGTTCTCTCACTTATTATAGGAAGCATTTTGTTGTTCTCTCACTTATTATAGGAAGCATTTTGTTGTTCTCTCACTTATATAGGAAGCATTTTGTTGTTCTCTCACTTATTATAGGAAGCATTTTGTTGTTCTCTCACTTATTATAGGAAGCATTTGTTGTTCTCTCACTTATTATAGGAAGCATTTTGTGTTCTCTCACTTATTATAGGAAGCATTTTGTTGTTCTCTCACTTATTATAGGAAGCATTTTGTTCTCTCACTTATTATAGGAAGCATTTTGTTCTCTCACTTATTATAGGAAGCATTTTGTTCTCTCACTTATTATAGGAAGCATTTTGTTGTTCTCTCACTTATTATAGGAAGCATTTTGTTCTCTCACTTATTATAGGAAGCATTTTGTTCTCTCACTTATTATAGGAAGCATTTTGTTCTCTCACTTATTATAGGAAGCATTTTGTTGTTCTCTCACTTATTATAGGAAGCATTTTGTTGTTCTCTCACTTATTATAGGAAGCATTTTGTTGTTCTCTCACTTATTATAGGAAGCATTTTGTTCTCTCACTTATTATAGGAAGCATTTTGTTCTCTCACTTATTATAGGAAGCATTTGTTGTTCTCTCACTTATTATAGGAAGCATTTTGTTCTCTCACTTATTATAGGAAGCATTTTGTTCTCTCACTTATTATAGGAAGCATTTTGTTGTTCTCTCACTTATTATAGGAAGCATTTTGTTGTTCTCTCACTTATTATAGGAAGCATTTTGTTGTTCTCTCACTTATTATAGGAAGCATTTTGTTCTCTCACTTATTATAGGAAGCATTTTGTTGTTCTCTCACTTATTATAGGAAGCATTTTGTTGTTCTCTCACTTATTATAGGAAGCATTTTGTTGTTCTCTCACTTATTATAGGAAGCATTTTGTTGTTCTCTCATATTATAGGAAGCATTTTGTTGTCTCTCACTTATTATAGGAAGCATTTTGTTGTTCTCTCACTTATTATAGGAAGCATTTTGTTGTTCTCTCACTTATTATAGGAGGCATTTTGTTGTTTCTCTCACTTATTATAGGAAGCATTGTTGTTCTCTCACTTATTATAGGAAGCATTTTGTTCTCTCACTTATTATAGGAAGCATTTTGTTCTCTCACTTATTATAGGAAGCATTTGTGTCTCTCACTTATTATAGGAAGCATTTTTGTCTCTCACTTATTATAGGAAGCATTTTGTTGTTCTCTCACTTATTATAGGAAGCATTTTGTTGTTCTCTCACTTATTATAGAAGCATTTTGTTCTCTCACTTATATAGGAGGCACTTAATATAGGAAGCATTTGGTTCTCTCACTTATTATAGGAAGCATTTGTTGTTCTCTCACTTATTATAGAAGCATTTTGTTGTTCTCTCACTTATTATAGGAAGCATTTTGTTGTTCTCTCACTTATTATAGGAAGCATTTTGTTGTTCTCTCACTTATTATAGGAAGCATTT